>OZ007501.1:29132691-30332691 GCA_963931805.1 Microdon myrmicae
TGCTTCAACAAAACTGTGTGGCAGTTCGCCCCAAAACACTCTTTTTGCTCCTCCAATATCATAAATATTGCGACATATTTGCCCAGCTGTATATTCAATGAAGGTTTTAAACCGATTTTGAAAATTATGTCGGTTATGTGAGTCACCGTCGGCCCAAATGCATACGAGTATGCTTGCACTCGTGACGCTAACCGCATAAAAGACGCCGAGCGGTTATCGACGAATCATTCAATCGAGGCGAGAATGGCCACAAAAAATGATAAATTGCAGGAGCAAATCGATTTTGAAGAACTCGAAGGATTGTTGTATGGCCCTGGAATAGCTGACTAGCGGTAAATATCAAAATATAAACATTTATGTGGAAATAACTACACTTAAAACTTTAAACGCGTTTTCTGGAAAACAACGTTTTTCGAGCTGGCGGCTGTGATAACTCACTCAATTTTCAACGAATCTTAATGTTTTTTTTTTAAATACGCGTAATTGAACTCTCTATCGCATGAACCACAATTATGCCGATACGTTGTAATTTGATATTTTTATAAACGAAAAAAGAACAAAAACATTCATTAAAAGCGCACATAAATTTCAAAACGTCGCGTTTTTGTTATTTTTGGATAGATTTCATTTTTCGTGGTTCATGCCATAACCACACTCATACCAACCAGTAAACTTTTTCGATTTTTTGTTTCAGATAAATATTATGACCTGTACGAGTAGGACAGCCGCCATCGAGGTCTTTTATTTCGCAGCGGTCTACGGCGCAACGTGCTCCTACCTCGGGGTTATCATGAAATTAATTGAAAATTTTTTAAAAGCTACTTAAAAGTACAATAAATATACCTGAAAAATCGCGAGTGTCTAGATTTATTACTTTCCTCAAAAAAAAAAAAACATGAAAATAGCCTATTTTTTGGCCTTACTGATGAGAATGTACCCTTAAATTCGAACATATTTATATTAAATCTTAACTACTCTGATCTCCAATGTACACTCGACGCTAAACATAGATTATTGCCCTTCGGCCTTATTCCTTTTCTACCTATTAATGTAATTACCAGTTATTTATTTAAACAAAAAAGAAAATTAGACAAAAACTTTGTGATTTTTTTCTTCCTTATACACCTAATTTAACTTACTTCACTAACTTAATGTACTTTCTTAAATTATTTTTGAAACTCGCCAAACTCTACTCTAACCTTATTATTTATTATTATTATTTATTGGCCTATAGGAACCCGGAAGTTCATGACCTCACCGACTCGGCTTCGCCATCCTTCCCTGTCCTGGGCACTCTCCTTCCACGCTTCACCATTCGATCCGATCTCCTTAAGGTCAAACCTAACATTGTCCTCCCATCTCCGTCGCGGCCGTCCTACCGGTCTCTTTCCCGTTGGTCTACCGTCAAGAATTCTATGCACGGTCCTATCGTTCCCCATTCGCGCCACGTGTCCGGCCCATCTTAATCTTCGCGACTTGATTACTCTCACTATTGTAGGTTTGCGATATAGTTCTTCCAATTCGTGGTTATGGAGTCTCCTCCATTGCCCTGCCTCCTCGTCATATTTACCTCCAAAGATGCCTCTCAAAACTTTATTCTCGAATAGACGGAATTTGTTTTCTTCCCGTTTTGTGAGAGCCCATGTTTCGCATCCATATAGAACAATTGGCATGATTATGGTTCTATAGACACGGAGCTTTATGTTACGTGATAGCAGTCTGGATTTCAGCAGTTTACTGACTGCGTGCCAACTCGCGTTGCCGGAATGCAGTCTCTTGTTAATTTCCTTCGACATTTCGTTACTGGCCGTCAGTATCGTTCCCAGATATTTAAATTCTTTAACTTTTTCAAAGATCTTACCTCTGACGTTTATATGTGTTCTCTGAGACCCACCTGCTCTCGCCGTAATCATGTATTTTGTTTTGTCTTCATTTATTTCTAGGCCCACCTCTTCTGCCGCTTGCATGATGATTTCACAGTTTTTACTAACAGTCTCTAGATTATCGCCCAGAACGGCGATGTCATCCGCATATGCGAGCACTTGTGTGACCCCGTTCAGGGATGATCCGGCCATGTTGTCGTCTTGTACCTTTCTGATGACATACTCGAGCACAAGGTTAAAGAGACACGGTGATAGACCATCTCCCTGCTTTAGTCCGTCCCGGATTTCAAATGGTTCTGAGAGGTAGTTTTCTATTCTAACTCGCCCTTTGTTTTCGTTCATGCAAATTTGAATGAGCGCGGCATATTTTTTTGGGACTCCCAGCTCAACTAGAATATGGTAGAGTCTCTGCCTTGCGACTGAGTCGTAGGCTTTTTTGAAGTCAACGAACAGTTGGTGAACCGTCTCTCCGTATTCCCACTTCTTTTCCAGCAGTTGTCTTATTGTGAACATTTGGTCGCTTGTTGACCGGTTCCTACGGAATCCACATTGGTAGTCTCCCAGTATCTCTTCTGCGTAAGGTGTGATTCTCGCCAGAATGACATTTGTTAATATTTTGTATGCGGTTGGGAGCAATGATATTCCTCTGTAGTTTTCACAGTCAGATCTGTCGCCTTTTTTGAAAATGGGGATGACTATTGAGGTTTTCCATTCTTCCGGAGTGACTTCCTTATCCCATATTGTTTGGATGAGCTGGTGGATCTTTCGAGCGGTTGCCTCTCCTCCATGCTTCACAAGCTCTGCCGGTATGCAGTCGACTCCGGGAGCCTTGTTGATTTTCAATCGACTTATTGCGTCTACAACTTCGTTGAGAGACGGCTCTGGAATCTGAGGCTCAGCTGTATGTACGCTTGGTACATTTATCTGTGGTTGATGGGTGCGTACATTGAGCAGGTTTTCAAAGTACTGCTTCCATCTTGTCACGACATTGTTTGTTTCTGTGACCAGACAGCCGTTTGCGTCTCGAATTATTTTGGCTCTTCCTCGGTAGCCATTTCTAATTGAATTTATGCCGACATACATACCTCTGATGTTCTTTGCCCTAGAATTTTCTAGGATTTTTTCGATCCTAGTCTTCTCCCATTCGCGTTTTTTGCGTTTGAAGAGCCTCATTGTCTCTCTCCGAATTGTCGCGTATCTTTCTGCGTTGACTTCATCATATCTTTCTAAGTGGATCACTCTGAGGCGTTTACGTTCTTCGATCTTCGCCCTGCACTCATCGTCAAACCAAGGTTTGGACTTAATTGTTTTCTTAAATCCTAATACCTTTTGGGCTGTTAGTTTGATTGTGTCTCTGATCGATGTCCATTTAGTGTTCACACTATTGGCTTCCTCTTCCTCACTGCTCACATTCTCTAGAATGCTAAATCTATTCGTTAGCTCGTCTTGATATTCAGCCCTTTTGCGTAGGTCTTTCAGTTTATCAGTGTCGAACTTTTTGCTTGTCTCCCGTGACTGCCCATGTGGGATTGCTGCGAGGCGACTCCTGATTTTGCCAATCACTAGAAGATGATCGGAGTCGCAATCTGCTCCTCTATATGCTCTTACGTCAAGGATATTCGAGTGGTGTCTTTTGTCTATGAGGAAGTGGTCTATTTGGTTACGCGTTACGCCGTCGGGTGATATCCATGTGGCTTTATGAATTTCCTTGTGCTTGAACATCGTGCTTTTTACTAACAGATCTTTTGACGCTGCGAACGTGATAATTCGAATTCCATTATCATTTGACACGTCGTGTAGGCTTTCTTTACCTATAGTTGGTTGGAAGATATCTTCCTTTCCAATTTTCGCATTGAGGTCCCCGAGGAGGATTTTAACCTCGAATGATGAGATCCCATGAAATACATCCTCTAGGGTCTCGTAGAACGTGTCCTTCGTTTCTTCGTCCGTAGATTCTGTTGGGGGGTGTACGTTTATAAATACATAATTGTACCATCGGCCCTGTATTTTTAGCACAGACATTCGGTCATTAATGAATTGCACATCTTTTACATGGGGCGTAATCTTCTTGCTTATGATGAAGCCAGTTCCGAGGTTATGTGTATCGGTACCTCCACACACCAGTGTAAACCCGTTGGTTTCGATTACTTGATGTGGGAGTCGAACTTCCTGGAGCGCGACGATGTCCATTTTATATTGTTTTGCGTTTTCTACGACCGTCTGTATCGCGCCTGGTTTATATAACGTTCGAACATTCCACGTCCCGACGCGTATATCCCGCTTTTTCCGTTTTTCCCTACGTCTTCTTTTTGCCGAGTCGGTGTTTTCCTGATGATTTGTTCCCTTATGGTAGTGTTGGCTCATCACACCTACGCCTACCGGGTTTTTTGTGAGATTGTTTTTTGTGTATTGATCATTCATTTCATTGGATCACTCTGGGGTTTCAAATGGTCCGCCATATCAGAGCCCCTCTTTGATATGGTAAGGTCTGCTTACTGCTCTGATTCGACCCGGTGTCAGAGAGGCGCCGTTATAATACAGCCGGTATACCCCTGGCTGCAAACCATCCAATGGGCACGGTGACGCGTAACACCCTGGATTAGGGGCGGTAGATCTTTGTGTGTTACTCCTCGCTAGCCTGTCTGACATGGGTGGCCCTACTGGAAGCGTATGCTTCCGTCAGCATAGCCTGGGCGATTCATCGTAGTTTAAGCCCCCGCACCACGTCAAGGTTTCTACTCTAACCTAAGAAAAGGTAAATCTATGTAAGTTTGCCATTGATTCAAGATGTTAGTTGTACACCGATTTCGGCTAACAGGTCTTTAATTACCATTTACCCATCAGAACTGGTGGCATTGTTTCTTGACTCCCCTTTAATCCCTGGGAAATATCTCTACTGTACCGCAGGCACTCTTCGGTGTGTGCGACTTCCCGATCATATTTTCTTCACTTATCTTTGGTCGATCGACGCACATGGAAAATGAACGATATTTCGGATTCATTCTGACTGAGGCTCATCATATCTTAATAAATAAATTCCTCTGGTGGGACAAAGCCATGTTCTCATAATACGTGATATTTGGGTAATAGGCCCCGAAAATTAAATCCTTGGGAGTCGGTTTCTGGAGTCCAATTTAAACCAAGGCGATTTCTGACGCATTGCCTGTCGAAAAACCGAACCCTCTTCATCAGATGTGGACCTACATTGGACCCCATTGGGCATTCGTAAGTGATCATTGGCGTGATGAGGGCCATGTAGCACATGACTTTAACTCTAGTTGCTGAGTTGGTTACTGCGAAATAGCCTTCTTGTCACAGCAAAAGATCTCTGCTTCGCCCATAGTAGTACAAAAAAAGTCTCTATATGTTTGATAAAATATAGATACTGATCCAGCCAAATGGCCAAGTATTTGACTACATTTTTAGTCATTATTGTATATGGCTGAGACCCCATTTATTATTATTATTATTATTATTATTATAATTTTTTATTTTTTATTTATTACACTTCTTTCGGGAGAGGCGAACGTATAGCACCGAGCCGGCCGTCGGAGATGCAACAGATAACTGTTGCAGTTCTTTTTGAACTATTGCCGGTTGTAACGCTCTGGAAACACTCGCGTGGGGAGGGAATTCAACAGTTTTCCCGCTTTGTAATGGAACGAGTTCTGATGTAGGGATGTTCACGGCGCCGGGAGATGAACCGCAAATTGGTGCGATTCGTCGAATTGTGGTGTGGAGCGCATATAAACCGAATTGCGCGGAACAATACCACGAATATCAGAAGAACAGTACCCGTGATAATATCTGTAAAACAGACGGGGAATTGTGCGTCGCTTCGTGCAATATTAGTCACGATGGAGCGCTTCACGGGACAACAGCGTGCTTTTTGTGTAAAACAATTTTACAAAAACAATGATTTCCCACGTCACTGTACGCGTATTTAGAATTGAATACGGATTACGCCGTGTAAGTGAGTGTTCAAGTTAATCAAAGATTGGGTCAAGAAGTTCGAGCAAACGGGATCGACAACGAATATTAAACAAACAGGGTGGCTACGTTCAAGAAGATTCGATGAGAACATTCGGGAGGTTGAAATTTCCGTAAGGAACGATCCAAAATCATTGAGTTTTCCAAAGCTTGCATAGTCGATTGCAGGAGTGCCAACGACGAGACGGGACACATCTCGACGATGTCATTTAAAAAAATAAATGTCAATAAACGTTTATTACGTTAAAAAAATGATCAACAAAATAACATTTGTAGTTTAATTTCTATTCATGTTTCAAATGTGCAAACATGTATGGCCCACTCTTTATATAGTCTCTTCGTTGCATTGAAGTCGACGAGATTGGCTTTTACATACTGCAGGACCTTATCCAGATCCCGATTCAGAGAGTCGATCTGGTTACATCTCAGGTGGTGCGACGCTGATGGACTAATCGGCTGATCACTTGAAAAAAGGAAACAAGCATACTATTATCCGCAAAACTGAACACTTTGTTATCCGTTGCCTCCAACACATCATTTATGTGAAGTAAAAACAAGGTTGGAGCCAAAATAGAACCTTGAGGCACCCCGGAATTAACAGGATATAGATCCGAACACTCGCCGTCTACAACAATCCATATCGATCGATTTTTGAGGAAGTTCTTCGTCGCAAAGCTGCTGGGAAAGTCGGTATGAACGAAGTTTGCTCAGTAGTGTCCCTGCCAGACCTCACAAAAGTCTTGGTGATACTCAATGCGACCGCCCTTCACTCACCATGCCCCTCAAACGCAAATGTCCATATATCTGTTATAAGGGTCAAAAGGTCTCTCGTGTCCAACTTGACAATCATTCAGAAGTCCGTTGCACTCCAAATACTTAATTAACTCGGCCTTTTCCATCATTTTAGATAACATAGGCAGTAATGCTATCGGTCGGTAATCTTGTGGAAGACATTTTTCCCTTTCTTTGGCCACCTTCCAGGTAGGAAATATCCTCCGTGCATAAGATAAGCGAAAGAGTCTGCCAATAACCGGCGACAGTTGTGGAGATGTGCTTCAGCTGCATATTCCGAGATCGCGTACACCCACCCTTCCTTGCAGAAGGGGTATGTGCGATGCAATCTTCCAGCACCCGGAACTTGCACACTTCTCCACTATATATGAGCTTATGTTGGAATAGTTTTTTAACGAAGATTGCAACCCCTCTCTCTGAAAGGAGTTTGGTCGATCTCATCGTATGGTATTATAATCATTGCGCTCTAGCTTATGCTGCTGGTTCAGGGTCGTTACGCTAGCAAGAAGCCCGCCAAGGTTTCCATCTTGCCCCAATTTGAAGAGAGTGGCACTTCTCTCGATCCTAATTAGCGAATTCACATTTGCGACAAAAGCATTAATTGTTTTTTGTTTTGTTTTTGTTGGTGTGTGTATATTGAGTGGTGTTTATTTATGTTCAGCAGGTGCGAATATTTCCAGTCTAGTTGTGTCCCCTACTAATTTATCTGTAATCTGTGTCATCTGCTTTTGAATATAGAGCAAGATTGTGAACACATCTGCCTGAGTTGTTGTAGATTGTTTTATCTCCACATTTATTGACAATTCATTTACACATTTTACTTAAGACTAAATGTTAAATTCTATTTTACAAATATTATTCTTACATTAACTTACTGGCTCTTCGCAAGCACTCTAAATTATACATTATCAATTCTGTTTTTCATATGCCTTTCGGCGTACATGTTGATATGACTGCGTATGAATCCGTTCTGCTACTATTGTTCGTGATGCCAAAGTTCGTCCTTCGACGTGGGGTGTATTTTTACACCATTATCAAGTTCACAGAACTACACCAGATGCCTTGGTACCTTATTTTTAATATTTGTTTGTTCTCCACTTAAATTCATTTAAATTAAAACACTTATTATTGATAATCCATTTGTACATCTGCACTCTTTTGTGTCCACTATTTTTAATGGCGTGTCCCTCTATTTGTATATCAAGCTGTAAAATTTTCTTTCAGGTGCTTATTAAAAGTACCTTCGTCTTATGTATGACTAATTTTTGTTCGGCCATATCTACCCAGCATTTAATGCCTTAACTTTTGTCATCTAGACCGCTATCGCCAAATCATATACAATGATTCGTACTATTCTGGTACTTTGATTCATAATCATATACATAATATTGCATAATAGCGGTCCTAGTATAGATCCCTGAAACAGCCTTTGTATTATTATTGTTGCGGATTGGCAATTAAATGTGCTGGAATGTACTGGAGAAATCTAGTACATTCGCTGTGTATACCAGTTACGCAGCAGCTGGCACCAGCTGGCCGATTGTCACCATCGATGATGTCATGGCGTCCCTTTTTGAATTGGCAGTTACGCCCAATGAGTCAGTCTGCAATCAACCTTCATCGAATGAACACTATCGGTTCTCGTCCAATCAACAATTAATCAATTAATAAAGCTACTCTCAACTACAGTTTTGCCTTTCCTGGGTTCTGTTTCCTACGACGGAGTTTTATCGGTTTATACACGTACTACTTAGAGTTATCATCAACAATTATAAACCCGATTTCATAAACATTTTATTAAAGGGACAGATTCACTAGGTAGAGTGAATTTTGTAGATTATCTCTCTTAGAAAATAACTCCAAGACGAATTTGAGTACGTACTTGACATCTAGTATCACCACTGCGCAGTCGTTCTTCTCATCTCACATCCAACGTGCTCCCACTTCCGCTTTACTTGGAATATCGCGCACGACAGATAGAGCCTTACCAGTTAATATATTTTTCCTGAATCCATATGGAAATTCGGAGTCTCGGTGTGCTCCTTGTGAATTATTCCACGCGCATGACGATTATCAGTTCAAGAAATTTACCTATTGTATCCAACATGCACGACTGATGGTAAGACGAAGGCGTCTCTAGTTGCTTAGATGTAAACGTATGTCGCTGTTTTTTTACTGTGTTATGGCGTGCTGTTCGTGGACTGTAGACTTTTGTTGGTAACAAACTCTCGAGGTAGTAAATTAAAGGCAGAGTTAATATTTGTTGGATAATTCAAATTACTTTATTGTTTATCTATATACACTGGATATAATTGGTCCTACTCACTGTGTCGTGTTGGGGTTGTACTTTGCACGAACCGTTGATGCAACGTCGAAATTCGGATGTTGGTTGGTTGGCAGGAACACTGCTGCGATGAGATAACTTAATCCGTCTGTAGGTTGGTTGCCTGTGTTGTAACGTCCGTCGACCGTGCTTCCTCGATACGACCGAGGGAAGAGCGGGGACTTGTTTCGGCTGTAATGATTAACGCAAAAGCACACAACAACAAAAAAAAAACACTTCATTTAAAATGTTACTGTTTGTTTATTGTTATTTTGAAGAGAAAGGAAAACAAAGAAAGGTTACACAAAACTGGCACACTTTCGCCAGTGGTTTGGCAAAAACACCAAGTACTTTACAAGAAAGATTACGTTCGTAACTCTGAGGAGCGGTTTCACTTCGTTCTCCTCTGGTTCTTTTTCGACTGCCTCGAATGGTAAAATTTCCCTGCTGGCAAAGGTACAAATTCTCTCGTTTACATTTTCTTTCGTTCAGTTTCTTTGATGAACGAAGTCGAACCTGGGGAAAAAGGGTCATCTTCCTCTCCAGGTACCTGAAAGCAAGCAACGCGTGAATGTCCCTTTGCCAATCACAATCGAGCAGCTGCTATGGTTGCTCGATTTTGGTTTATGGCTTGTGCGACAAGAATTTGTCCTTCTTAGCAGCTGCTGGTTGCTTGATTTGATCTCAGAATCGTCACGTCGAGTATTTGCTATATTTGCTTGGTAACGATTCTGTGATCGTTATATTAGACAGCCGCAATTGCAGCTGCTATGTATGTAGGATGATGATTTTAGGCAATTCGTTTAGGAAAATGGGATAATGGTGGGATATGTATATTATATGGGAAAATGGGATAATGGTGGGATATGTATATTATATGGGAAAATGGGATAATGGATGGGATATATCTGAGAAGTGGGTTTAGATTAACATGTGGATAAATCTAATATATGAAATAGATATTTAATATAGAATTGGGTATAGATTAATATGGGATACATCTAATATATGTAATAGATATATAATATGGAAATGGGTATATTGGGTTTGTGGGAGGATGGTAGGGCTTCGGGAGCACTACAGCTGGAACACTCCTGCGATGATCTAACTCAATCCATATGATTTGTCACCAACTTGGCTCCAATTCCTTGCAATGGATACATTTCTAATTTACCGATAACCTTGTGACGCACGCGTACTTCGAATAATACGATATTATCTTAACTCGGCAATCAATTATTTTGTCCTTTCTTCTGCCACATTATTCATTGAGACAGAAGAAAGGACAAATAATGTCGAAAGAAATTAACAAATGACTACACTCCGGCAACGCCAGTTGGTATGCAGTCAGTAAACTGCTGAAATTCAAACTGCTATCACGTAATATAAAGCACCGTGTCTATAGAACCATAATCATGCCGATTGTTTTATACGGATGCGAAACATAGGCTCTCACAAACCTGGAAGAAAACAAATTCGGCGTATTCGAGAATAAAGTTTTAAGGGGTATCTTTGGCGGCAAATATGACGAGGTGGCAGAACAATGGAGGAAACTTCACAACCACGAATTGGAAGAGCTATACCGCAAACCTACAATAATGAGAGTAATCATGTCCCAAAGATTAAGATGGGCCGGACACGTAGCGCGAATGGGCAATGATGGGACCGTGCATAGAATTCTTGACCGTAAACCAATGGGAAAGAGACCGACAGGACGCCCGCGACGGAGATGGGAGGACAATGTTAGATTTGACCTTGAGGAGATCGGATCGGATGGTCGAACGTGGAAGGAGAGCGCACAGGACAGGGAACAATGGCGGAGTCGAGTTGGGGAGGTCATGAACTTCCGGGTTCCTACAGGCCAATAAATAGAAATAAAAAAGAAAAAATTTCTTCTGTCTCAAATGTATTTGATTGCAACTACTCCCGCTTACTCGTTTCGCTCCTCGTTGTGATGTCGCCTTCCACTTATTGCAGACTACCGCCGCCTTCATGCAATTTCTATATATATACGATAATATCCTCTCCAACATGAACTAAATTAATAGTTCATTCAGTTCATCATTATTCCTCCAGTTCCTTGTACTTGATCTTCTTCCTTTGTCTTCATTCTTCCTGTTATTATCAGGCCTCTTCTCTCCAGTACTTCTACTGTTATTGCCCATCAAGAGCAGTACTGTTGTACTGTAATAGATGTTGCGTTCAATGGTTGTGTCACAAGCTAACACTCGGGGTGTAGAGGGTGGATAGTTATTTATTAAGGTATTATAGCGTTTGAAATAATAGTGAAGAAGATCGTGTGATTCGAACTGACGCTATGACAGTTTGAATCACGAAAAAAATTGAACCTAAGCGTTACCCATCAGGCTATTGACCGTGTTTAGAATTTGACTTCTAAACTCGACTATACTCCACTGATGTGAATTATTTTTGTTATCGCTATGGTATACGGTTCTGGTGTATTTTCTTGTTCGATTTTTCGTTCGGTGTTCTTCACTATTTTTGCTTGTGAATTGTGTGTTTATCTGTTAGAGTCGCCACAGTATTACAGTGAGTACTCTCGTCACATCACTAGTTGCGTACTGCAACTCCCCTATCTTTTTTATGGTTGGGAAAACAAAATCCATTTTTGAGACAGGTGTTGAAAAGGATGCTGAAAACTTTTAGTTTTGTTAATGAAAGCAGTGTTCACTATTTCCTAATCATTAGGAATTTCATCCTGCCACTAATGTTAACATCACATGTCTGACACTTGGCAGATTATACCTACCTGGCATAGGGGTTACCGTGATCACAAATCACGTGATATTATAGGGGTGGGGCAGTGAGGTAACGTTAAGTTGTATATTAAATTATGAAAATCAAGCTGTCCCGGATATTTCGTGAATACCGAATAGTGGGCTGAATGTGGTTACCAATCAAAGATATAGCGAAAGCTTTAGTTGAGTAAGTCTGATTTTTCGTAGACTGTAGTATTGATTCTGGTCATCCAGATGACGCTTGAGACGATTTGTTCCAAATAATTTGTGAATTACGCGAAAGCATACATTCGCATAGTTCCCATCCCAAAAGCGGGGAATATCCGAGGTTTAAATGTTCAACAGGACTCTAGTTGTAGCATAGAAGATTCGGAATATTTTCTATCTACACAAATACGTCCTTTCTACATAGAATTAGTGCTGTGCCCGTCCCGCTGTTCGTTTTCCTTTTGTTCTATTGAATAAATAGAAAATGTTCTTAGTTATTAAAAAGTACCAAATTCTTTTTCCCTTCTAAATTTACACCAACATAAGAAAGTTACGTTGACGGATACAAACAACTCATTCGTGAAATGTTTAGTTATATATTTTTAATAATATAACAGAGCTCAATATATACACATGAAACACATTTCAAATGCAAGGAATACATGACAAATAAATAATGATCAATAATTACTAAAGAAAAACCACATTAACAAACAAGTTCATTCTTTTGTACATCCGCATTGGAGCACTTGTCACTCGTCTTTTTCCAGAGGCACATAAATGGTAGTGCAACAGCAACGTCTTTTTTTACTTTCGGGCATGGTCCGTATCGACCATTCCTGGATTACCACGTCGTATATTTGCAACTTGTTTAACAATGAGCTTTGTCCTCTGGAAAACGCCCTCCCAACAAAAAGATTTTTCTCTTTAAAGCGGTGATACCCGTATAGAAGGAAGGCACAGGATTGGTGGCTTCGAATTGCCAAGGTTATCGAAGACATCATGTATTTGGATATATTTTCTATTAATGGTGGAGTGTCTCATGGACGTGTATTGGCGTTACCTCTATTTTTTTTTGTAAATTTACGACTTGCTGGCATCAATGGATAATAGGATATTTAGTTTTGGTGTCACTTGATCCTAATGGTTGGCCAGTTAACGCGTCAGCTTCGTTCGAATTGAGATGCTTAACCGCTTTAAGCTAAGGCTTACTTCTAAAAGTTGGAGTTTATTCGCTATACATTTATTAATTACTAATTTTTTAACACATTATAAGACAATCGTATTTAAAGCCATCATTCTAAACTTCATCATCATCATCGGCACTACAACCGGGATCCGGTCTTGGCCTTATTTAACAAATCTCTCCACCGGTCCCGATTTCGAGCCGATGTCATCCAGTTTGGCACTCCCATGCTCTGGACGTCCTGGTCTACGCCATCTCTCCATCGCAGACAAGGTCTGCCGCGCTGTCTCCTTCCATACATCCTGCCACAAAGGACTTTCCGGGCAGGCTGCTCTTCGCTCATTCGAGCTAGGTGTCCCGCACACCGAAGTCTACCGAGCTTGATTTTTCTTACAACAGCTTCAAGGTAGATTGCGTACAACTCATGGTTGTAGCGTCTCCGGAATCGTCCTCTCTCACATACGGGGCCAACAATTCTCCTTAAGACCTTTCTCTCGAACGCGGCTGAGAGTTCAGAGTGTCTTTTATTGAGCACCCAGGTTTCGGATACATACATGAGTACTGGTAAGACCATGGTCTTGTACAGTAGTAGCTTGGATGTTCTGGATAAATTTCGGGATTTAAAGAGCCTTGATAGACCATAGTAGGCTTTGTTGGATTTAATCAGCCGTTCGCGTATTTCTTCTACCATATTGTTATCGGCTGATACTATTGACCCAAGTTAGTTAAAGGATGGCACTACTTCAAATTCGTGCTCCACTACGCGGATAGTTTGACCAACGTTAGGTCTTCTCTTCGCAGAAGTTGCCACCATGTACTTAGGTTTTCCTTCATTAATGTGCAGTCCCAGTTTTTGTGCCACCTGCTCGATCTGGGTGAAGGATTCCTGTACCGCTGATTCGGTTCTACCGATGATGTCGATGTCATCTGCGTAGACAAGTATCTGGCTGGACTTGGTGACAATAGTCCCCCCTGTTGTAACGCCAGAGACACGGATTGCTTTCTCCAACGGCAGGTTGAAGAGGAGGCAGGCCAGACCGCCCCCTTGTCGCGAGTCCATTATAGATGTTTATTGGTTTGGACAGCAATCCCGCTATTTTTCTTGACTAGTTACGTTGGTCATGGTCAACCTACAAAGTCGTATCAGATTGTTTGGAATGCTGAACTCACTCATGGCATTATATAGTCCTGCCCTGGCTATGCTGTCGTAGGCGGCCTTAAAGTCTATAAATAGATGATATAATGGAATCTTAAATTCCTGACATTTTTCCATCGCCTGCCTAAGGGTGTCTCATGAATTTCGTGATGTAACGCTGTCCCTCCTTATTTGATCAGCTCAGCTGGTATGCCATCAGCTCCGGGGGATTTATTTGATTTGAGCTGTCTAATGGCTTTCAATGTTTACTCAATGCTTGGTGGCGGCAGCATTTGGTCTTGATCTTGCATTGGTGGAGCCTCCAATTCTTCTGTGAGCTGACCATTTAGCAAGTACACTTCCCATCGCTCCAGAATGCCTTCAGGATCGGTGATCAGATTACCCTCTTTATCCTTGCAGTAAGTGCAGCATGGTGTGAACCACATCATCCTGCGGATTATTTGGTAGAACTTCCGTGCCTGCTGCGGACCTCGTTCTCCACTTTTTTTCTATTTCACAGACAAGGTATTTTCCCCAGGCACTTTTCTTTTGTCTGTGGAGTCTTTTTTCAGATATTGTGAGCTCTTTGTATTTCTCCTCGCATACCCACGTCCTATAAGACTGCTGCATTGCCCGGTATGCAGCATTCTTACGTTCAGTTCTCTTCTACGCCCGGCATTCTAGCCCCAGGATTTACTCTCTCTCCATCGAGCTCTTCGAAGGCGGATCTTAACTGGTGTTCTCATTGCGTAAGGCAGCCGTGTTGATTCAAACCTGATTCGCGGATGCAATACGTCTCCGTGAAGCAATCCGCGCTCGGGAAACTGTACCAACAAGATAGTGATCCGAATCGACGTTGGCACCTCGGTACGTTCGTTCGTCATCAGACTCGAAGAGTGGCGGCGATCTATCAACACGTGGTCAATTTGGTTGCGAGTGCCTCCATCAGGTGATGCCCAGGTGACTTTATGGATATCTTTACGCGGAAACCTGGTACTCGCAACGACCAAGCTTTTCAATGCTGCCAGTTCGATGACTCGTAGTCCATTGTCATTAGTGTTCTCATGCAAACTGGGAACCTGTGTAGTGCCTGCAAACCGGCTCCCGACCTATTTTCGCATTGAAATCACCAAGAACGATTTTCACATCGTATCTTGGGCAAGCATTGAGGGCTCGTTCGACGTTCTCGTAATATTCTTCTTTTTCGTCGTCAGGGGACTCCTCTGTAGGTTCGTGAACGTTTATGAGGCTTATGTTCTTAAACTTGCCTCGCACGCGAAGAGTGCATAGCCTTTCATTTATTGCATTAAAGCCGATGATGGCAGGCTTCAGTTTTTGGCTGACCAGGAAGCACATGGTATTTTGCATGACAGCTGTAATAAATGTCATATTCGTTTCTTTGAATAACACCACTCCCCGTAAATCTTATTTGTTGTAATGTTATGTCAGCCTTATATTCGGACATAGCATCGGTTAGCTGCTGTGCAGTCCAGCTCTGTGTGGTGAGCGGACGTTCCATCTAAACATTCTTAAATCGTTTAGCCATTTTCGTTTCCGTGGTCGTCGTGTATCCGGTCCATATCCGAGGCTGGTTAGATTTGCCATAATAATTCATTTTTACGGACCTGGTTATTAGCCTTGCGCCAACCTTTCTCAGGATGTCGCTGCATGCATTGGTTCACTACTTGGCGGGTGCCAAAGTAGCTATCCAGGTGTGTCACGTGGAGACTGCATGTCAACTTGGATTGAACAGGGACAAGGATCGTCCTGGCCTTCGCCGCGTTGAAAGCAATCAGTCACTTTGCCCCGTATGTTCGCACCCATCCCCCCATTCTAAACTTCAGCCTATATGGCGTCGCTCCAAAATCTCGATTACTCCTTCTCGTAATGCGCCATTACCATCTAATTCGGCCCATGTCACAAGCAGTGTTCCTGAAACAGTACTCTATTCCTAGAATATACATAAGCATAAAAAAACTCAAAGAATTTCTTTTTTTACAGAACAACTCAGTCTGGAGACATAGGTTCAATGGAATAATGACGAGACGTTGGCCACATCGAGTATTAGTAGTACAAGTACTATCATACAGGATGCCGATACATTGCAATCGTGTGCCCTAAAACTAATTGGTTACCCGTGGTCTTTCCTAAAAAAAGCCACAGTTGGAAATGTGTTCTGAGTTTGGTCGACCGACAAACAGAGTGCGATGCAACGCTGGACGATTAGAAAATTCTATGTACATTCTGACGTGTGGTCATCATGTATCGCCTTTTCATTGTTTGTTACTTTGGAGGATTCATCGTTGTATTTACTTCCGTTCTCCGATGAAATATTTGCTGGTGAGTACAAGTAGATTGCTTTTGCTTATGTGAACTTGGCGAACGCTTCATGTCTGATTGTAAAACGTATTAGCGGAGAATACGGGAAAGAGTTTGACAGGATGGCCGCCACGGAGATGCGAGGACAATGTTAGGGTTGACCTTGAGGAGTTCGGATCGGATGTTCAAGTATGGAAGGAGAGTGGACAGGACAGGGAACGATGGCGGAGTCGAGTCGGCGAGGTCATTAACTTCCGGGTTCCTACAGGCCAATAAATAGTAGTAAAATAGTAAATTAGCGGGGAATATTAAAAAGTAGCCGTTACTCGGTATGCGTTGCAATGCTTCTTAAAAGAAAGAAAGTATTTTATAAACGTGATGTCTCTTGATTGCAGTGCTTTTGTATATACATTGTTTTTCCTTTTGGTGCGTATACAAGTAGATCAGAAGGTTTATCGACGCGTTAAGTAGGCCAGATACAGCTGTCCACGTGGGAGGCATGGATTTTCCAAATGTAGTCCACACACCTGTAGCGATTGTCCCTGCGCTTTGATGGTCATTGCAAATGTGCATCACACCGGAATATGCGAACGTTTAAAGTCGAATATCTGTCGGCATATCTGTCTGAATCATTGGGATACCTGGCAACAATACAACTTCTTTAAAATCTCCATTTAAAATTGTAGCATCTTTTTTTACTAAAAGCCCCGTATTGTTACAAAGTCGTGGCGGATTGATGTTCCGGAACAGAATGACAGGCACACCAATTTTTAATATTAAAACGTGCGGGGTAAGTTTGGTAAATCCAGTGAATTCAAGGGTTGTTCAGTTGGGGAATTTACGAATTCTTTTTGATGCATTACAGTATCGATATAACTATACGCTATCGCTTCGCCTGGTATTTCATTTTGAATAGTGAAATCAATAGCATTGCTACCAATACAGCACGTGCACTGACCCACTGATGGGTTTTGTACTGCCGTGAAATATTTGGTCTCTTCTATTTGACAAAGTTTGTTCGTAATGTATGCATTGTTTTTTTCTGTTCGGTAAAAAGGTGGAAATCTTCAAAAGAGACATCTGGATCGACTAAAATCACCTCCCGCCAGTACATAACCCCTTTGTTCCCCGCGGAACTTTCTTTTTAGATATACCATCACATGGCGGGACAAAGTTTACCTGTTACTCTACTTGTCGCGCAAGTTATGTTTTCGTGAGTGTTCCTTTCCTCTCCCGCACTGGATCACTCCGAATAATAAAGGAAACAAGTCTATGATGGTTATTTTCTTTATTTATTTCACTAAGTTTTCTATAACCTTTTTTATTATTATTATTATTTTTTTATTAACAAAATAATTACATAAAAAATTACATTGCTAATCTTAATTAAAGAGCACAAGTTGCAGTGGCTATCGGCTCTAATACTAATTGAATATTTAGTTAAAATAATAGTATGTATTTATATATATTTCTTCTATATGAATATATGTAATTTATATAGGAATATTATATAGGGCTCCTCGATAGTATAGTGGTTAGTATACCCGCCTGTCACCCGGGAGACCGGGGTTCGATTCTCCGTCGGGGAGCCTCTGGCGCAAGACTAATGACCTTGCCCAGAAAAAATAAATCAATGTGGAAAATTTAACAAGCCTTAGGACTTGCTAAATAAGGCCAAGACCGGTCCCCGGTTGTAGTGCCGATGATGATGATGATGATGATTATATAGTTTTACACATTAGTTGATTTTAAATATGTTTTCTGTATTTGGGGCTTTTAAAATTGATAACGCAGAGTTGTTTTTAAAAATATCGTTTATAACTAAACTGGGCAGTGAACATTGTTCTAAGCCAAAAATATGTTTAATGTCGATGACTGCGTTGCATGTTGTGCAAATCGGAGGATTTTCTTTGCGTAGTAGGTGCTGATGAGTGACGGCTGTATGGCCTAAGCGGAGTCTTGTAAAATTTGTGTGTGCGGCTTTTGTTGTCGTTGTGGGATATATTGGCTTGTCGCGTTCTGGATT
The DNA here is from genome assembly GCA_963931805.1 of Microdon myrmicae. Classification (NCBI taxonomy): domain Eukaryota; kingdom Metazoa; phylum Arthropoda; class Insecta; order Diptera; family Syrphidae; genus Microdon; species Microdon myrmicae. The sequence goes on from OZ007501.1 coordinate 29,151,093, forward strand.
AATAGTGGCGTAGTGGTGTGCATATGATCTTAAATCGATATTGTTATTTGGACACCTCTTTTCAATCACTTATTGACACTATATATACAGCTCATTCAAGGTTCTTGGCAATTACATATATTTATCATCTGTCTTATTTTTAACAACTTATCCACTCTTGATGATTGCCTTTACAATAACTTAGATTCTTTTTTTTGTTCTCAATTGCTTACCAATAACAATTATGGCTCATCGAGCCTTATGACAATTTCATATATTTACTGTTCGTCTTACATTTGATACATTGTCCACTTCTGTTTATCGCTTTATAATTATCTAGGCACTTCTTTCTAATAGTTTATTGACATTAATTATAATTCCTCAAGATTCGTAACAATTGCGTACATTTATAGTTTGTTTTACATTAATACATTGTCCACTTCTGATCATCACTTTATAATTATCTAGGCACTTCTTTCTAATCGCTTATCAAAAACCGTTACTTCAAAATAAACTTTTCTAACCGCTTCCCAAATTAACGACCGTTTTTTTTTTCCATCGTATACCAAACACTTCATCGACTTTTCTCAATCTTCACTCTAACAATTTCCGACCAGCTTCCGCCTTTACAACCAAAATCAGACTCCCTGACCAACGACAGACTACCTCCCTATCTTGTTCGTACTTCATTACGCTACCTCGGGGTCAACACCTCCCAATTACGATAATGTAATTTTGATTTGCAATGACCTAATTTCCGCATTTTACCTTCAATTCGCAATTGCTTTTTACTCTGGCGTCTTCTTTTGTGTTTCGTATGCAATTAATTGCTTTTCCGTGATTTGTTAATTGTTCCGGAATACGCAATTAATTGCTTTTGCGTTATTTGGCAATCGTTTTGGTATATGCAATTAATTGCTTTATATGGTTGATCGATTGCGATGAAATGTGCAATTAATTGCATTATCGTTCTGGGGATTATTTGAGCTTATAATCGGATGGTGTTTTTTGATTTGAGTGCATCAATGACTTCATGTACATCATCTTTGTCTATGATGTTACTGACACACTTAACACGCATCAAGTTCCGCATTATGTCCCATAGAATGTCATCGATTTCTATATTAGGAGTCATAGTGTGGGGGTCATCTTCCTTTGGTGGTGGAAGTCTTCCATTTTCTTTGCCATCCTGTTTGGCTGGAGATCTCTATTTGTAAACGCATTCACCATCGATCCTGTTGGCGGGGCTATTGTGTCAACCTCATGAAGAGTAACGGTTTCCTTAGCTGCAATGTCAGGTGGTTTCCTCCCGGCCAGAACATTTATGACATCTTCGATTACTGTCCAGAAGGCCCAGCATACTGTTAATGATGACAGGCTATGTGCTGAGTTCGTTCCTCTTATGCACAACTTATACTGTGCGGTTGCTACCTATATGCGAGTCGCATATATTATGATAGAGGTGTCGACGCTGGCTATCATCTGCCCTATTTGGGGCCGTGGCCCTCTATCATTTCGCAGTCTCGCAAAAAAATTGCACTCTTGTCGTTTTTTCACTCGTTTTACACGGGTATTCCTTGAAGAACAACCTATTGTCGAGGGTAACAACAAGGTATTTTAGAGAGGCAGCAGATCTGAGGGTGTGCCCTATTTTTAAATCATGTTGTCCAAGTTTCTTGTGGCTGCTTATTAAGCTCTGTCGGTATGCAGTCTTATTGTTTTTCAGTCGATTTATTGCATCTACTATTTCGTTGAAGGAGGACTCTGGGATCTGTGGCTCATCTATATGCACGCGGTACATTTATTTGTGGTTTATGGGTGCGCACATTAAGGAGGTTTACAATCTATAGCTTCCCCTTTGTCGCGATATTGTTTGGTTCTGTGTCCAGGCAGTCAAGTGCGTCTCGAATTATTTTTGCTTTCCCTCGGCACCAGCGTTTCTAATCGAATTTATCTCGGCATACATTCCTCTGGTGTTCTTTGCTTTGGCATTTTCTAAAATTTTTTCGAGTTGGCATTTCTCCCATTCGTGTTTTTCCGTTTGAAAAGTATCCTCGTCTCATTTCAATTGAATGCATTCAATTCTGCGTTGGCTTGATCACATCTTTCTAAGTGGATCACCCTGAGGCGATTACGTTGCTGGATGTTTGCCCGGCACTCATCGTCAAACCAAGTCTTGCCCTTCATTGTTTTCTTACATCCTAATACCTTTGAGCTATTAGATTGATCACGTTTCTGAATGATGTCCTTTCGATCTTCTCATTATAGTTTTCCTTGTCCTGCATACTCCCATTCTCTAGGATGTTAAACCTATTTGTCAGTTCGCTTTGATATTCAGACCTTTTGCGGAGGTCTTTTAGTTTATTAATGTTGAGCTTTTTGCTCGTCTCCCGTAACTGGCCATGACAGTTTGCTGCAACCCGACTCCTAATTCTTCTCATCATTAGAAGTTGGTCGGAGTCACAATCTACTCTTCTGTTCGATCTTACGGCAATCATGTTCGAATAGTGTCTTGTGTCTATGTGGAAGTGGTCTATTTGGTTAAGCGAGTTAAATGGAGTCTTCAGCTCGTTGCCTTTAAAAAAATCAAAATCAACAACTCAATTTCTATTATTTTGAACAAATTAATTATTTTAACAAACTTTAATTATTCTAACAAACAAAAATACGAACTCAAATTTTCTATTTTTGACTTTAACTTTTCTGAGTTTTCCAACGACTACTTCTTAAGTCTAAAATCTAAAACTGAAATACCCTTACCCATACTGACCTTGATACTGTGGGAGAACATTGCACCTTACGGCGTATCAAGTTCAGTCTCTGGGAAAGGTGCATTTTACTATTTGGCAAGACTACGTTGCAGTTTGCTTGCTGGCCGGAAATCGCTTCTCAGGATTACGTCGGCTAGTGGGATCGTTGTGTTTGCGGTCGTTGACTCCGAAATAACTCGCGTTACGCCGTCGGGTGATATCCATGTGACGTTATGAATAATTTTGTGTTTGAACTTTGTGTTTTTCACTACCTGATCTTTTGATGCTGCGAACGTGATAATTCGAATGTACGGTCTCATAGAACGTATTTTTTGTTTCTTGGTCGGTAGATTCTGTTGGGGTATGTACGAATATAGTTCACTGGCTCCTCAATAGTATACTGGTTAGTATACCCGCCTGTCACGTGGGAGACCGGGGTTCGATTCCCCGTCGGGGAGCCTCTGGCGCAAGACTAATGACCTTGCCCGGAAAAAACAAATCATTATGGAAAATTTAACAAGCCTCAGGACTTGCTAAATAAGGCCAAGACCGGTTCCAGGTTGTAGTGCCGATGATGATGATGATGATGATGTACGAATATAATTGTACCACAGGCCCTATCTTCTTAACACCGACATTCGTCATCATCATCATCATCGGCACTACAACCGGGAGTCGGTCTTGGCCTTATTTAGCAAGTCCTGAGGCTTGTTAAATTTTCCATAATGATTTTTATTTTTTCTGGGCAAGGTCATTAGTCTTGCGCCAGAGGCTCCCCGACGGGGAATCGAACCCCGGTCTCCCGAATGACAGGCGGGTATACTAACACCGACATTCGGTCATTCATTAATGAACTTCACGTCTTTTACATGGTGCGTAATCTCATTACTTATGATGCCTGTTCGGAGATTATGTGTGACTGTACCTCCACAAGCAAGTGTAAAACAGTTGCTTTTGATTATTTGGGATGGGAGTCGGATCTCCTGAAGCGCGACGATGTCCATTTTATATTGTTTCGCGTTATCTATAACCGTTTATATCGCGACTGGTTTATATAATGCTTCGACATTCCACGTACCGACGTTTATATCCCGCTTTTTCCGTTTCTCCCTACGTCTTCTTTTTACCAAGTCTGTGTTTCTTGATGGTAGTTTCGGCTCATCACACCTGCGCCTACCGTGTTTTTTGTTTGTTTGTTGTGTTTATAGTTTTCATTCATTTTGTTCCCACGAGTCTTGAGGTTTCAAATATTCTTGACGACCGACGAGTCATCAATATAATCGAGAACGCAAATCTACTTCTGCAGTCAACTCAGCGCTGTTCGATTCCGTATCAACTCTATCTCAACTTGAACATAAGTAGTACACCACGAACCAAATTCATTTGCGAGTCCCAGTGCTTGAGCACTCAAAGAGCTGAGCATTAACAAATCCTTTGGTCTTGATGGCATTCCCACTATTCGCCCAAATCCTAAATAAATGGAGGTCGACGAATATTCAACCAAAAAACCTCCTTAATGGTTGCCAATATTGCTTTCGTCGCATCAGATTCGTAGGAGAACTGATGGAGTTTTTTTTAATGACAAGTGGAGCCATACAGTACTTGGGTGTAAGGAAGATTATTGCACTGGGCATCTCAAAAGCACTGATGGGGTTTGGTAACCAGTTCTGTTGTCGAAAATGAATTCGTATTGAGTTGAGGAATCACTGATTCAGTGGATAAGAGACCGTCTTTCTAGTTGCTTAATCTGAATGGTTCTGATTAGTACCAGTTCTGATTATCATAAAATGAATGCTGGTGTTTTTTTAGGGCTCTGGTTCTCACCCACTCTACGTCTCCATACCCAGTATTTCTTCTCCCTACTCACGAACCTACTGATCCGTTTGCTGATGAGTGTATAGTGTTTTTGCGACGAAGTGGTGAGATTATGTGGTTTTGTATTGGTTTTTTTTTAAGAGATAACAAAAAGTTCATCACTCCTTGCAGCCTGACCACAATTGACAAAGCTTAACACCTTCTAAACCGGAATTCAATTCTCAGTGCGCTAAACATTCTCGATAAAATGCAAAAGCGAGCAGTGAAACTCACTGGAGATCCACTCGTGACTTTTATTTCCGTCATTAGAACATACTTATGCGCCATGTATCCTGCCTACTTCTTTTCTATAAATATCATTAAGATAGTTGCTCAACTGAACTTGGTGAACCTCTCTAAACATTCTTCCGCGATATTCATTAATCAGGGACTACGTATACGTTGTATGTCAATTTCAGACGTACAAGTAATCACAGAGGATCATTCTTTAGCCGAACCATACGACTGGAAATATGAATGAATTCGTTATCATTGTAATATTCACATACTTAAGGCCAATGTACATCGGAAGTGTCTGTCCTTATCCACTCTCTTCTCTTCTGTTCGCACTGCAAAATGTAAGAGTTAAGGTTTCCACAAAAATACCTTTTGAGTGCTTCTGTGTAAAAAGAAGTTCTGTCCAACACTTTGCGTCAAAAGGATATCGAATACATAATACAACCTGGAAAATGTTCAGGCAGTGCAAGAAATGGGCGTCTATTGAAGCTTATCATGAGACTTACCGCTGAGATAATAGAGATTCTGTTGTGGGATCATGATTCTTGTTTACGAAAAGAGATATATATATATAAAATCACAGCAGCTGTGATCCTCGGATTTTTTCGGTTTTGGAATTCCACATTTTGTTTTAACTGTACAATCTCGAGTCGAGATGTGTAGAGGTCGCTACAGCCTCGCTCTACACATAAATCTACAACGCCATATCCCTATATGTACCATATTCCCGACACAGGTTATCATTCTCATCGCCCCATTGGTATAACCGCAAACTCCGCACCCTTCGCAACAAGAGGAATAAGTTGTGGAACACTTTCTTAAATACGCGTTTTCCCCTGGACTACTCCAACTATCTCGGTTACTTTTACCAATTCACCGAGCTTTACAGCTCCCTCTACCACAATTACCTTGCCAAAGCTCAACTCAACCTGATCAATGACCCCAAATCTTTCTACCACTTCATCAACTACAAACGGAAATCTGATGCCTATCCCACCTCTCTTTTCTACGGCTCAACTACTACAACTGACCCCCACACCATAGCTAATCTTTTGGCGTCCTTCTTCAAACTATCCTTCACGGACGACTCGTTCGAACCGAACCCCTCCTACTTTACTGGCATGTCTGAATTCACCCTCGGCCCACTCATCCCTACACATTCAACAACACCAAGTTATTGAAAAACTTGAACACCTGAAAGAAGATTTCAGTCTCGGCCCAGGCGGACTCCCTGCTATCATATTAAAAAAATGCTCCTCTTCTCTCTCTCCCACTCGCATCAATCTTCAATCTATCCCTTGCACAAGGTCTATTCGCCGATATTTGGAAATCCTCTTACATAACTCCCATACATAAAAAGGGGCCAAAAAACGATATATCCAATTATCGTCCCATTGCTAAGCTTTCGCACATTCCTAAACTATTCGAAGGTCTTCTATATGATGCGTTATGTTTTCGCTGCACACCAATCATCTCTCCTAACCAGCACGGCTTCCTCTCCGGCAGGTCCACTACTACCAACCTTGTCAAATTCACATCCCACACACTCCTTGCCCTAGAAAACGGCGATGTGGTCGATGTAGTCACTACCAACTTTAGCAGAGCCTTCGGAAAAATCTCCCATAACCTCATTCTCTTTAAATTATTTTCCCTCGGTTTTGAACCCCTGTGATTAAGTGGATCTCATCCTATCTTAATTCTCGAACCTGCCGGGTGCGATTTAGATCCATCCTCTCCGATCCTTTTCTTCCAACCTCAGGTGTCCCCTAGGACAGTCATCTCGGCCCCCTTCTATTTATCCTAACCATAAACGACATAGGCTCTTGCATCAATCACTCCCTCATCTTGCTTTACGCGGATGATACCAACATTTTCAAGACAATCCGTTCTCTCCTAGACTCCTCACTTCTCCAATCGGATCTTGACAGCTTTTCGATTTGGTGCCAAAATAATTGCCTAGAATTGAATATCGCCAAATGTCACACAATCACCTTCTCTCGAAAGCGCTCCCCGGCCCAGCCACGTTCCTATCTCTTGGTGGACCAACCGACAACATCTATTGAATCGATTCGCGACCTGGGTGTCCTATGCGACAAGGAGCTTAGATTTACCGCACATATCGATGACATAATCCTTAAGGCCAACGCCGCCCTTGACTTTGTAAAACGCTGGTCGAAGGAATTCCTAAACCCCTACGTCACCCGATCACTCTACACAACCTTTGTCCGGCCACTACTCGAATATGCTGGTCAGGTCTGGTCCCCGCATCAATTGTCTCACATTCGTAGGATCGAGGGCGTTCAACGTCGTTTCTTGCGCTTTGCCCTCCTGGTCTAAACTGGGAAAACCCGCTCACTCTACCACCATACACAAGCTGGCTCCTTCTAATCAATCTCAACACATTTGAGGAGCGCAGAATCCATGCCTACATCATCTTTGTCCATCGGCTTCTGTCTGGCTCAATCAATTGCCCAAGCTTGCTCTCCACTTTAACATTTCATACAAACCCCCGTAATGTGCGGAACACTCGACTGTTTTACGTGCCCGCTCATCACACTTCTTACGGCGCTAACGAACCCATCTCGCGTATGCTACGACAGGCCAACTCTTTTCCCACCTCCTTCGATTTCAACCTCTCCACTCCTGCTCTCAAACGACGTCTTAGCAGAAACCCGCCCTAACCCCGCCCCCCTCCCTCCAATAATCCCCACTACCCTGCAATCCTACCTCTCCTCCCCTACCCCCAAAATAGCTCTCCCCTACACCTTTCCAGCCCCACCCACAATTTCAACCTCTCCCCCCAGCTCACCAACCCCGCCCCCGTACCAGTACGTGGACATGCCCTTCACCGTCACTGTCTCACAAATGCCGAATTTACCACCCCCACATACACTCGCTCTTCCCTAGCCTCCTACGTCCCCTATCGCCTAGTCATCTTCACCTTCCGGGTTTTTTTTTCTTTTTTTTTCTCCTTCTTGCTCTAGATTTAAGATAGTCTGTAAGGTTTTTATATTAATTTAATTTAAGTTAATTTAAGCTTGCATTAAGCTAAATAAATGAGGGTTCTGCCCTCACTAAACTCTAAACTCGAGATATTATGGAACAAAATTCAATAAAAAAAATTTTTTTTTTTTAAAGTTCCGAACCTAAAAGTGTCTTCAAAGACGATTGCAGCGCATTGATCAGTTCCAACGCAGTTAGTGTAGCACTTTTTGACTATGGCTGTTTCGATATTGCACACGTTTTTTTTGCTGGAAGTTCCGAACCTAAAATTCTCGTCGCACGATCGCACCGCATTGATCGGTACCAGTGCAGTTCGTGTAGCACGAATATCGACACTTCATGACTTGCCCAACTAAGAACTCATGCCTTTACCTTCGTACGGCGTCAGATACGATGATATAAATGTTATGCAACTCATTGAGAGCGTGCTGGAGAAAGTTGCAAAGTATTGGTTTACACATTCTCTTTCAGGTACAACAGCAGAACAAAATAAATAATAAGCCGATAATACTTTAAATTATATATTTTTTTGGAATTAATAATACAGATATTATAAAAAACTAACACATTTTTCCATTAAACGAATAAGATAAACATTTGTATCACTCTGAGATTCAACCCCCCAAGGTTCATTTTTTTTTGGCATTCATCTTGTCGACCACTTCGGTAGGTACATAAATAGTATTGCAAACACGATTCCATTTTGTATTTTCATTTGCGGGCAAATCGCGTGTCGACCATTTTTTGGTTTTCAAGTCATACACTTGAATCTTGCTTTGATAGCTTCTCCGTCCTGGAATATAGTCTGGAAAGTGGCCTCCGACAAAATATATCTTTCTTTCTAAAACGGTGATGCCCATGTAGAACGAAGGCTCAGGATTGGTGGTTTCTAATCGCCAACTGTCTGTCTTAATGTCATAAACTTCGATGGTCGGCGCGACAACTTTTTTGCCAGAATTATTTGTGTACCATCCACCGCAAGCATAAATTTGGTCATCAGCGGTGAGTAGTACATGTTCTGCCCGGGGCTTAAGCATTGGTTTTTTCTGATGCCAGCTATCCTGCAAAATATCATAGCACCAAAAACTGTCTAACACAATCGAGGAATGGATGCCACCTGAAAAAACACAAAGTTAGTTTTATTGTTCTCTTTGTTAAAATGTAGAATTCAATACCAGAAATATATAAGAAGAGTTTGTAATTTGTCCCCGAATGAAAGCTTCGGGGTTCAGGCAACGGGGCTACGCTATCCCATTCATTGCTCAGGGAATTGTAGCGCTCGCAACGTCGTGGATACTCCAAATCATATTGATAATCAGTCATCTCGCCCCCAATGACATACAAATATTTTCCGACGGCGTGTAATGAGAATCGACATCGGCTTGTTGGCACCCCGGCACAAGAGTTCCATTTATTAGTCGCAACATTGTATTTTAATGTCAAGAAACTGTCCCGCTTCTTATATCCCAACGTCGCAGATAACCCACCAACAATAAAAATTTCTTTGCCGATTACTGCAGCACGGTAATCGTAGTAGTGTTTTATGTTACGAATTAACGTTAGTTCAAGCCATTTATCCCGATTAGGAAGGTATATGCTTACTTTGTCGTTTGGAACACCACATCGAAAACCACCTATTGTAATCAATGTCAATTGCATGCCTCGGGTATTTCTGACGATATTTTCGGCGGGCAAACTACTGATATATGATAAGTATTCTTGTTCATTTTCTAATTTCATTAGGTCGCTGTAAAGTTCTCGCAAAAATGGGTCAGCATTCTCAGAATTGGCAATACGATTAAAGTTTGGCAATCTATTGAGATCAATATTATGAATTTGTTTGAATTGTATGCCCGAGAACAGTTTGCGAACCCATTCTGAGCTAACATTGTGTGTTAAACAATAATCTGCGACAATTTCGACAATAGTATCCTCTGAACAGTCTACAGGGAAGTCAGAGTTAAGTGCATATTCGAGCTGTTTACAAGTAATATTCTGAAATTCCGGGGTTTCAGAGAACTCTTTAAATCGGCTACAAAGAAGGCGATATACTTTCTCTTTGAGCTCTTCAAATTGGTACATATCGGCCAAGAAAGCAGTGTCCGTCCAATTTTGGAGACTGACGTGATTCTCTAAGTAAGAGCGACAAGTTGCAACAACTTGTTTCATTTGAGTATGAATCGCAGCGGATAAAACCTCTTGGATGTTGTCATTGTCCAAAGGTAAATTTGATGTGTAGATATATTCTAACAACATGTTCATTGCTTTAGCGCTGACGTCGGGCAGTACGATGTCAAGTTGCTTAGACTCCTTTATTGAACACATAGCGGCAAAATATTCACTCCGGGTGGCGAGCACGACACGATGAGCCTGAAAATATAAATATGTCATTTTAGTTTGTACTGTAGATCCTTTCTTGTAGATTCCACTGATCGAGAACGGGGACAGAGTTCAGTATAGAGTCCAATATTGAGATCGTACCTAAAATTCCCTTTCGATCACAAAGACTTCTACAACGTTATATGCCGGAGCAAATATTTGTGAGAAAATTAAGTAAAATTTTAAGATTAATAGCTCTAGATACTCTCGGCTTAAATTTGTATACCAAGTTGGTTATTGACACCATGTGATGACAGTTCTTCTGCAACGTGGTCAATTCTGTTTCAACTCAAAACCCTTTGACCTGGAGCACTGGTGCTTATTCGCTGTGAATAACGTACCCATAAAGTATGCAAAAATTGTGGTAAAAACTGCCGACAGTTCTCAGCGTAATTTTGAAGATTTCTAACTGATATTTCGTCCGATCCGGTTGAATCCACGGAAGACGCGATAAGTAACACGTCAGCAAAATCATGATTAAATATTTCACTGGTGCGATTACATGTTGTTTTAAAAGACCGACGTCTAGGTTTGAGTTCGCGGAAAACAAATTTACAATATTACAACATTAGCATTTTGTTTCGAGTTTGCGCTGAAAAACACGTGATCGAAGTATAGGATTGATATAAGCGAATTAAACAATAAATTCGCTCCTTTGGATGGCTTTGGTGTTCAAAATTATTGATGAACTAAACTTATTAATTATAATAAAATCGATTAAGTTTGTTCTATTTATTAAATTACCTTTATATGAACTCCTTCAACAATAAGGGTGGTGTCCACTAAGTTATCACTTTTTCGTAACTCGTTAAGTCTGGCAAGTAGGATTTTTGAATGAAAACTTAGTCTGTCCTTTGATTTAACCATGATGTAAACTGATAACTGATAGCGGGCTATTTCAAATATAAACTTATTTATTATTTACGCGTAGTAATTTGTAGATTTATTAACACTATGAAATATAATTAAGATTTGTCAACCCTAAACGGCAATAAATTCCTTTGATAATTAATCAAGAGTAGAACCTCTCAGGTAAACTTTAAATTGCATACTGTATAAATCGATAACTCGAGCTGTACTTATAGATTTAAATAATTTTTACTTAATGTATCATTTTTGGATTCATAGGTAATTAGTTAATGGTAGCATTCAGTCATTTCTTTGATATTATCTATTTATTCTCTTATACGTATAGGAGATGCAAACTTACACAGTTATACGTGAGAAAACCGGTAAAACCGGTAAGGAAAACGAATATTATTTGGGAGTTTAAAATTACGACCGTTCATATGCATTCATTCTTGCGTAAAATGTATTTAAAGATTGCAAAAAAAAAAAAACGAATGTAATTGTGCACCCATTTTTACCTTACCTTAAACATATAATAATAAATAATCAATATTGTCATTATTTCGTAGGAGGTACAAACTTACACTGTTATACGTGAGAAAACCGGTGAAGAAAACAAATATTATTTGGGAGTTTAAAAACACGGTAGTTTGTATGCATTCACTCTTAAGTATAATGTATTTAAGGAATGCAAAAAAAAAACGAGTGTAATCGTGCACTCATTTACCTTACCTTAAACATAAAATAATAAATAATGAATAGGATCATTATTTCTATTACGTGCAGTTTTGTAATTTAAGATAACCAATGTTTCATTCTCACTTGTTTCTTAAAACTTGTTTGATATTGTCTATTTAGTCTCTTATACGCGCCGGAGATGTAAAGTAATACTGTTATACGCCCGAAAACCGGTAGAATCGGCGAGGAAAACGAATATTATTTGGGAGTTTAGAACTGATACCATTCATATGCATTCATTCTTGTGTAAAACATTATTAACGATTTCAGAAGAATCTAGTGAGGTCAGGCACTCATATATCTTGCATTAAACATACAATAATAAAGAATGATAAGGGACGCATATTTAGTCGGTTTATTGCTAGACAAAAAATGCTTAAATTCGAACATATTTATATTAAATCTTAACTACTCTGATCTCCAATGTACACTCGACGCTAAACATAGATTATTGCCCTTCGGCCTTATTCCTTTTCTACCTATTAATGTAATTACCAGTTATTTATTTAAACATAAAAGAAAATTAGACAAAAACTTTGTGATTTTTTTCTTCCTTCCTTCCTACACCTAAGGTCGAGGGTATCTTTTGGGGCAGAGCTCCAAACATGAGTGCAATATTCGATTGTGGGTCTAATTTGGGATTTATACGGGAGAAGAAGTTAGGCCGGAGTAAAATATTTCTTGGGTCTAAAAATATGGCTCCGTTTTCCTGAAGAGGACTCGGCGCTCTTCGATACGTGTGTTTGTTACGATACATTCCTACAGATCGTGACACCGAGCAATTTTATCCTTTCCGCAGATTCGAGGGCCTGGCCATTCATCATCAGTTATGGAATCGATGATCCGCTTTTCTTTGTGAATATTGTATTTTAGTTGCATTGAAGTCGGCGAGATTGGTTTTTACCCACTGCTGGACCTTATCCAGATCTCGATTTAGAGAGTCGATCTGGCTACATCTCAACTGGTGCGACGTTGATGGACTAATCGGCCGATCAATCAAAAAAGAGGAAACTAGCGTACTATTATCCGCAAAACTGACCACTCGGTTATCCGTTGACTCCAACAAATCATTTATGCGAAGCAAAAACATGGTTGGAACCAAAATAGAACCTTGAGGCACCCCGGAATTAACAGGATACAGATCCAAACACTCACCGTCTACAACAACCCGGATCGATCGATTTTCAAGGAAGCTCTTCGTCCAGTCGCAAAGCTGTTGGGAAAGTCCATATGAACGAAGTATGCGCAGTAATGCCCCGTGCCAGATACGGTCAAAAGCCTTGGAGATATCCAATGCGACCGCCCTTGACTCACCATGCCGCTCAATCGTATATGCCCATATATCGGTTATAAGTGTTTTTGAGGAAGCTCTTCGTCGCAAAGCTGCGGGGAAAGTCCGTGTGAGCGGAGTTTGCTCAGTAGTGCCGCTGCCAGACACTACAAAAAGCCTTGGTGATACTCAATGGGATCGCCTTTGACTCACCGTGGCCCTCAATCGCAGATGTCCATATATCGGATATAAGGGTCAAAAGGTCTCCCGTGTCCGTATTGCCGATCATTCAGAAGTCCGTTGCACTCTAAATACTTAATTAACTAGGTGTTGATGACCTCTTAGGCTCCTGGATAGTATATTGGTTAGTAGACCTGTAGCGTTCTACAAACGCACAATTCCACCCAGGTAAGGTTCCTACCCTTCGAGGAACATACTTACCTTATTCATTACACGTGCCCACAGACACGTGTCCCAAAGCTCTTGATCATACCTGTAACAAGGGTCATAGGAAGCTGCAATAATGTTGAACCCGATATCAATAAAAAAACAAGGAACTTAACGTTCAAAAATTTTCAATATCGAGTCAATGCACCCATTGATCGTATGCAAAACCAATCTCAGAATACAGGTCATAAATCTCCCATCCTAAACATCTGCACGATGTTTCCAAGGAATTACATTTTCGGTAAATAGACCGAGCGACGGATGCATACGCTCGTAGCTAAATGCAATTAGCGCCTAAACCAGGCACACTTGCGCAAACAATCAATTCGTTGCGCCGCTGATTAGCAGCTTAAACTCTAAACACTATCCCAGATAGATGTACGATGGGAAAGTCAAACAAAGTCTTACATCCCATAATCCGGTACACATCCGAAAGGCAGGCGAGCCTTTGCCGCATGCCAGATGTGTGGCATCCGATCCGTAAACAAAGGAAGAAACGAGATACCGACCACCAGCATCGAATGGCGATAATGATGATGATTAGGTGAGATTTCTCCTTCCAGATCCTGTGGGAAATTCTCCTTGTGAGATGAAAAGGAATATGGTATGCTGCTAACAGATACTGTGGAAAATTCTGTTAGCAGATGAAATGGGAAATTTTCTCCTGTGCAGATACAGATCGGAAATCTGAATCGGGATATTTTTTTTTTTTTGGCAGACAGGTAGTCTAATTTTGATAGCCATCGCGACGAGTAGTCGATATCGGAACGAACAGCGAGAACCAAACGAGGAAGTTGATCCGCGAATTAACTTCATAACCGGAAAGTAACGTCAATGTGTAATCGAACGGTCGCAACTAAAAAATGTATATAGTGATTTGTCTTGCCACGAGCAACTAGCTAATAAACGTGATATTGTTACCGACTATCGATAGCTTTTAATTACAAACACCATAAATTGTATCCTAATGAATTTACAAACGCTTGTGCGAATAAAGAAAAATTGTGTTTTCGAAAGTTAATATCTCTGAGTTTAATTGGTGACCGTGGCCACTCTAGTTTCCTTTGATATGTTTTACTTCGGACAGTGCTTGCCGGAAAAGGTAAAACAACCACCAAGGAGTCACAACCATTACGCCAAAGTTAAACAACCTAACATCCACTAAAGACCCGCCTGTCACGCGGGAGACTGTGGTTCGATTCCCCGTCGGGGAGCCTCTGGCGCAAGACTAATGACCTTGCCGGGAAAAAACAAATCATTATGGAAATTTTAACAAGCCTCAGGACTTGCTAAATAAGGGCAAGACCAGTTCCCGGTTGTAGTGCCGATGATGATGATGATGACCTTTTCCATCACCTTAGATAACATAGGCAGTAATGCTATCGGTCGGTAATCTTGTGGAAGACATTTTTCCTTTTCTTTGACCACGTTCCAGCAGGTAGGAAATATCCTCCGTGCATAGGATAAGCGAAAGAGTCTGCCAAGAACCGGCGACAGTTGTGGAGATGTGCTTCAGCTGCATATTCCGAGATCGCGTACAGCCCCGTTCCTTGCTGAAAGGGTATGTGCGATGCAATCTTCCAGCACCTGGAACTTGCACCTTTCTCCACTATATATGAGCTTATGTTGGAGTAGTTTTTTAACGAAGATTGCAACCCCTCCCTCGGAAAGGAGTTTGGTCGATCTCATTGTATGATATTCTAATCATTGCGCTCTAGTTTATGCTTCTGGTTTAGCGTCGTTATGATAGCATGAAGCCCGTCAAGGTTTCCGTCTTGCAGCAATTTGAATAGAGTGGCACTTCTCTCGATCCTAATTAGTGAATTCACATTTGCGACAAAAGCATTAATTGTTTTTTGTTTTGTTTTTGTTGGTGTGTGTATATTGAGTGGTGTTTATTTATGTTCAGCAGGTGCGAATATTTCCAGTCTAGTTGCGTCCCCTACTAATTTATCTGCATCTGTGTCATTTGCTTTTGAATATAGAGCAAGGTTGTGAACACATCTGCCTGAGTTGTTGTAGATTGTTTTATTGTTTCATCTTTACATTTATTGACAATTCAATTACAAATTTTACTTAAGACTAAATGCTATATTCTATATTACAAATATTATTCTTACATTAACTTACTGGCTCTTTATACATTATCAATTTTGTTTTTCTTATGCCTTTCGGCGTACATATTGATGTAGATTCTGACTGCGTATGAATCCGTTGTTACTAGTGTTTATTATGCCAAAGTTCATCCTTCGACGTGTAGGGGTGTTTTTTTATTATCAAGTTCACAGAACTACACCAGATGCCTTGGTACCTTATTTTTAATATTTGTTTGTTCTCCACTTAAATTCATTTAAATTAAAACACTTATTGATAATCTGTGCCGACTCTAACAGATACACACACAATTCACAAGCAAAATAGTGAAGAGCACCGAACGAAAACTCGAACAAGAAAATACATCAGAACCGTATACCATAGCGATAACAAAAATAATTCACATCAGTGGACTATAGTCGAGCTTAAAAATCAAATTCTAAACACGGCCAGTAGCCTGATGGGTAACGCTTAGGTAAAAATGTTTGGTGATTCAAACTGTCATAGCGTCAGTTCGAATCACACGTTCTTCTTCACTATTATTTCAAACGCTATAAATCCATTTGAACATCTGCACTCGTTTGTGTCCACTATTTATAATGGCGTGTCCCTCTATTTGTATATCAAGCTATTCAATTTTCTTTCAGGTGCGTATTAAAAGTACCTTCGTCTTATGTATGACTAATTTTTGTTCGGCCATATCTAGCCAGCTTTTAATGCACTAACTTTTGTCATCTAGACCGCTATCGCCAAATCATATACACATCGTAGTATTCTGGTACCTCGATTCATAATCATATACATAATATTCTATAATAGCGGTCCTAGTATAGATCCCTGAAACAGCCTTTGTATTATTATAAACCCGATTTCATAAACATTTTATTAAAGGGATAGATTCACTAGGTAGAGTAAATTTTGTAAATTATCTCTCTTAGAAAATAACTCCATGACGAATTTGAGTACGTACTTGGCATCTAGTATCACCATTGCGCAGTCGTTTTTGGCACCTCAATTCCAACGTGCTCCCACTTCCGCCTTACTTGGAATATCGCGCACGACAGATAGACCGTTATCAGTTAATATATTTTTCCTGAATCCATATGGAAATTCGGAGTTTCGGTGTGCTCCTTGTGAACTATTCCACGCGCATGGCGCTTACTAGTTCAAGTAATTTGCCTATTGTATCCAACATGCATAACGGATGGTAAGACGAAGGTGTCTCTAGGTGCTTAGGTGTAAACGAAGGCGGTTTTTTTTTTACTGTGTTATGGCGTGCTGTTCGTGGACTGTATACTTTTGTTGGTAACAAACTCCCGAGGTAGTAAATTAAAGGCAGAGTTAATATTTGATGGATAATTCAAAATACTTTATTGTTTATCTATATTCATTGTATATAACGTCGAAATTCGTATGTTGGTTGGTTGGGAGGAACACTCCTGCGATGAGATAACTTAATCCGTCTGTAGGTTGGTTGGCTGGAACACTCCTGCAATGATCTAACTTAATTCATATGATTTGTCACTTCAACTTGGCTCCAATTTCTTGCAATGGATCCTTTTCTAATTTACTGATAATCTTTTGACGCACGCGTACTTCGGATAATACGATATTATCTTAACTCGGCAATCAATTATTTTGTCCTTTCTTCTGTCTTAAATGTATTTGATTGTAAGTACTCACGTTTCCTCGTTCCGCTCCTTGATGTGATGTCATCTTCCACTTCTTGCAGATTAGCTCCGTTTTAGTGCAATTTCTACTGATTACAATAATATTCTCTTCACGATGAACTGAATTAATATCCGACGTCTAAACGGTCAACAGGACGCTAGTGGTAGCACATAGAAGATTCGGGATATTTACTATTCACACAGCAACGTCCTTTTTATATAGAATTAGTGCCGTAGTGCTGTGCCCGCCCTTCTGTTTCATTGAATGAATAGAGAATGTTATTAGTTATTAAAAAGTTCCAAATTCTCTCACCAACATGAGAAAGTTACGTCGACGGATAAAAACAACTCATTCGTGTAATTTTTAGTTATATATTTTTAATAATATTTATATAATTTATAATAATATTTATATAATTTATAATAATATTTATATAATTTATAATAATATTTATATAATTTATAATAATATTTATATATATATATGCTCCTCGATAGTATAATGGTTAGTATACCCGCCTGTCACGCGGAAGATCAGCGTTCGATTCCCCGTCGGGGAGCCTCTGGCGCAAGACTAATGACCTTGCCCGGAAAAAAACAAATCATTATGGAAAATTTAACAAGCCTCAGGACTTGCTGAATACGGCCAAGACCGGTTCCCGGTTGTAGTGCCGATGATGATGTTGATATAATATTTATATATATATATATATATATATAATATTTATATATATATATAATATTTATATATATATAATATTTATATATATAATAGTTATATATATAATATTTATATATGTATAATATTTATATACATATATAATATTTATATACATATATAATATTTATATATATATATATAATATTTATATATATATAATATTTATATATATAATATTTATATATATAATATTTATGTATATAACATTTATATATATATAATATTTATATATATATATAATATTTATGTATATATAATATCTATATAAATATAGTTCAAATACAATATATACATGACAAATAAATAATTGTCGATCATTAATAATGAGCAACCACATTTACGAACTAGTTCTTGCTTTTGTACATACGCATTGGAGCACTTGTCACTCGTCTTTTGGCGGAGGCACATAAATAGTAGTGCAATAGCAACCCCATTTTCGAGATCCGAGCATGGTCTGTGTCGACCATTCCTGGGTTACCACGTCGTATATTTGCATCTTGTTCCACATGTGAGTTTTGTCCTCTGGAGAACGCCCTCCCACAAAATAGATTTTTCTCTCGAAAGCGGTGATGCCCGTATAGTAGGAAGGCTCAGGAACGATGGTTTCTAATCGCCATGTATCTGCTTCAATATCGTATACCTCGATTTCCGGTACGGGAACGTGTGTGTTATTGTTGAAAAACCATCCACCGCAAGCATAAATCTGGTCATCAATGGTGACTAGCACGTGATTTGCCCGGCGCTTAAGCATTGGTTTTTTCTGATGCCAGCTATCCTGTCGTATGTCATAGCACCACAAAGTGTTTAATATATACAAGCCACAAATGCCACCTGAAAAGCACAAAAAAATGTAACAATTGTTGCTTAGCTAAAATCCAGAATTCCATACCAGAAATATATAAGAAGAGTTTATAATGTGTCGCCGAATGATCGTGTCGGGGTTCAAGCATGGGGGCTATATACTCCCACACACCGGTGACTGTATTATAGCGTACACAGTTAATTACATATGCCGGTCCGTCACTAAATCGAGCATGCTTTCCTCCAACGACATACAAATACTTTGCGACTGCAGTTAATGAGAATTGCTTTCGGTGTGTTGGCTCCTTGGCATACTTCGTCCATTTATTGGTTAAAACATTGTATTTTTCTGTGTGGTTAAAAGAAGTGGTCACATCTTCAGATCCCATCATGTATCTGCCGGTACCATAAAAGAAAATGTCATGGCCGATGACTGCAGCCCCACAGTAGGCATTACTTGACGTTAGTTTAAACCATTTATTTTGATTGGGAAAGTATAAGTTTACTTGGTTGTTCGTTACTTTACCACCGCTTAATACTATCAATGCCAACTCCTTGCCTCGAGAATTAAAGACGACATCTTTGCCGAGAAAAAAGTCTTGCTTTTTACCTTCCAATTTTTTTAGGTCGTTGTAGATTTTTTGTAATACTGGAGGAGCGTGGTCAGAATAGACAAGGCGCGTAAAGTTTGGCATATATTTTAGATAAATATTTTGAATCTGCATTAGTTGTATGCCTGCGAATAGTTTGTCGATCCATTCCTTAGTAACATTATGTCTTAGACAATATTGTGAGACAATTTCGATAATAGTTTCCTCGGAGCAGTCTACAGGGAAGTTAGATTGAAGTGCATAATCGAGGTGTTCACAGGTTAGATTGTGAAATTCCGGAGTGCGGGAGAATTGATGAACTCGATTACAAAGAAAGCGATATATTTCCTCTTTGAGCTCTTCAAGATGGTACATATCGGCTAAGGATGCGACGTCCGTAAAATTTTCGAAACTGACGTGGTCTTTCAAGTAAGCACTGCAAAGTAAAATTACTTCACTCATTTGAATATAGGTCGCCGTGGATAAAATTTCTTGGATGTTGTCATGGTCCAAATGTAATTTTGATGTATATATGTATTCCAATAACATTTCCATTGCTTTAGCACTGACGTCGTGCAGTACGATGTCAAATTGCTTAGACTCAGTCATTGAACCTAAGAACATCGCGGTAAAATAATCGCTGCAGGCGGCGAGCACAACACGATGAGCCTGAAAATAAAAAAAGTCTTATTATCCTTTATATTGGAGATTATTTGTTGCAGATTCGACTGATTGATAACTGGAACAGAGTTGAGTGCAGAGTCAGTCCCAATGTGGGAATCGTCTTTAAAACCCCTTTCGATCAAAAAGGCTTCTACTAAGTTTCATGTGAGATTGTTATATTGGGTTGTACCACATGAAATGTCCGATTTTCGCTCTGTCGGAAATAAGAAGTTCTCGGGTGAACATTGTAGGGTTATTAGATAGTTGCGCCAGCTGGGCATGTGTTTACTAATATTCCACCGATTCGTGCGGAGGTGTAGTTGACCACCGAACGTCACAACTTCACAGGATCTACCGTCATCAAAATGGGACTTTATACGTCATTGGCAATGAAAAACACTAATGACGTATTTGAGGATGAAGCGGTAAACGAACGCGCACTATACGACGTTGGTTTGGAGTTTAAGTTTCTAAGTTTCTAACTAAATTTCATGTGAGATTGTTATATAATTAAACCCCACCTAAGGGATCTCTGTCCCGGAAGCTCACAGTGGAAGGTAACTCATAAATAAAAAAATTAATAGAGTTGGCGTTGGAAAACAAAAATAAAAATACTGTGGGAAAAAAGGAGATGCGAAAGGAAAAAAAATATAGCAAATGAAAAATAAATAATTGATTCGTTGTAACATTTCGAAAAGAAAGGAAGACGATTCCGACTCATATATTAAGTTAAAAGAAGAAAAAAAACCGATACTGGGGGTTGGATGATCGGTCAGCAACTAGGATACCGCGAACTGGATGAACAGTCAGCAACTAGGCCTGTGTCTCAATACAATTTCCAATACATTTTATATTTGGAAGCAAGTACTGATAAGGAACGAGGTGAATGGCTAAGAGTTAAGGAAGCGACGAATGGAAGAAAAAATATAGTAAATGAAAAATAAATAATTGATTCGTGGTAAAATTTTCGAAAAGAAAGGAAGACGATTCCGACTCAAATATTAAGTTAAAAGAAAAAAAAACCGATACTGTGAGTTGGAGATCAGTCAGCAGCTAGGATACTGTGAACTGGATGACCAGTCAGCAACTAGGTCTGTGCATCAGTACACTTTTCAATACATTTTACATTTGGTAGCAACTACTGAAGGTGAATGGATAAGAGTTAAGACAAGTTTGTGAAGACACGCTTACGCAGGACCTGCAACAAATTAAAGAACAAGAAAAAGATCTAGAGAGTCAGCGTGAACGCGAAGAATAGCGTAAAAAGAAACATTTTAAGCGGTTAGAGGAAAAGGAAAACCAGGTGTCTCGAGAAATTCTAATTGAAGAAAAGAAGTCACTAACCGTGAGTAGAAAACATTTATACTATTTTTTGTGCAACAAGGTTTTACGTCTGTTACGTGAGTAACCTTTATGTCGTTTTTGTTTCGACCAACTCAGTTGCATTTAATTTAATGTATAAATAATAAATAAATTAAAATTACAATGGATTAATGAATATACGAAAATACAATTATATTATAATATTATATAATACTACGTAAATCGAAGACCAATTAAATGCGGCTGGGTTGGAGTCGAGTTAGAATACTAGTGGTGTGTAAACCCGGTTTCTTTTCGGCGGTGGTGACTGTCGCTAGTTTCGAGGTCGACCGTCGTCGAAGTGGAATTGATGTTGAGGAGAGATAAGGGAGATTGAGAGAGTAGAGTCTTGTCTTTGGTCGAAGAAGGAGATCTGATAAGAGACCTGGTGCGCGCTGGTCGTTTTACAAATAGAAAGAAAAAATAGATGAAGAACAAAACGATGCGGGAGTTTTTGATAGTTAATGTAAAGTTAAGTTGTCTAATCGGATGAACAAATAAACGTAATAAACTTTGTCATGAAGAAGTACATTAAATACTTGTGGAAGCGTTTGTCATTGTGTGTTGAAGCGAAAAAGGAAAAATAAATTGAAAGTAAACCAAGGTTGGAGGTGTTTACGTTTTTCACTGCTCGGGCGGAATCTATGCAGCTACAACCAGGTAACCAGTGTGTTTATCTAACGTTCTGTTCGCAGGGGATAGAATGACCGGACGATAACTGGGTGCGACTGTTTAAAAAAGGAACGGAAGGGCTGCCGTAGCGGTGCACTAACTGATGAAGGTGTAACTGTGCAAGTGGAAGAAGATAAAATTCGATATTTTCGGCGTTGATGAAAATGAGAAATCGTCATATGGAAATCTAATTCAAGAAAGGAACTTAATAAAACCCTGCAATTAGATTGATAGACTGATTCGTGGAACAACTACAACGTGGAATTTACGCCGGCCGATTGCTACCATTACATGTTATTAACAATATACAGCAAAACACTCCCCAACGACGTACACTGTAATCACTAGCTCAGCCCAATACTCCAGTGTCTTCATCCTTCTGTTACGTACGACAACTGTAATATACTGTACCTGGTGATCATCTTTCTGTTACTTTTCGCACCTGTAATCTACTATATCTGGAGGATACAGTATATACGTTCCAACTGTCCTAACTGGTGTGGCAGCTTTACATTACAACTTACATCATATATACATACATTACAACTCTACATTTCGTCACAATTAATTCGGTTAATTTTCGTTACGACCGAAGCAGCCCGTTAACCTATGTGACGAAGCATCCACATTGCAGAAGATACCATTACCATCGGCATGACATTACAATTATAAAAACCTGATTTCGGTTAATTCGGTGACCGGAGAAACATCACAATTGCCGGAATTCTGCAGCCGGGGGTCGGCACAACACCACAATTGGAGCAGACTTGCCCCTTCAATAATACTACATCCAACAAGAACAAACACCTGTGAGACAATTGCAAGGAACTTTAGGACTACTAACCGTGGCTACTTTGTTTGTAATATTATCTCAATGGTGACCTATATAATTGGGTCAATCAAATAGGTAACTTAATGCTCAAACTATTCCGGGGACATGTTTTGCGATCAACGAGGTCGTCCAACTATGAGAGTCGCCGCGACTTCGCACCATAGGCATTCCTTGATTTGGACTTGTTGGATCTCAAACAAGATGAATCCTGAATATCGTTAATTTTTCACGTGCGCCGACTGTAGACAGCCGAATGTTTGGTGGTCGGGAAGTAACACGTATGGAAGAAGAGCGTCTGTGATTCAGTAGGGCGATATCATACTAAGATCGAAGAGACATCAATAATCAAGGCCATCAGTTCTAGTAGTTGGATGTCAACTCAAGATCTGTTTACCAAAATCGGCAGAGTAATTAAAAGCTTAAAATGTTTTTTTATTCTAAATTTTCTCTGTATTAATAAGCAACCAATAATTGTGTCTGAATGTAACAGATGAGTAAAGCCGAAAGGCAATTGTTCTTGACATTAGTCATGTTATGTTTAGCTTAAAGTATTCGTGAGAATCTACAGGTCGCGAAAATTAAGTTGGGTCAGGCATGTAGCTAGATTGGGCAACGGCAGGACTGTCCATCGAATTTTTGACGGAAGACCAACGGGAAGGCTGTGGCAGATGAGAGGATAAAGAAAGTCAGACGTGATCTTGAGAAAACAGATCAGGCAGGGAACCGCAGAGGAATAGTGCACAGAACATGGAATGCTGGTGAAGCAGAGTTAGTGAGGCTAATAAACACCAATAAACAGTCCCCTGGAGACTAGGAAGTTGAGATGTCAGACATGTAGCAGTTAAAGTTTGGGAATTCCTTGTCTAACAAATAAGTTAAAAATCTAAGAAGAAAACAATAAAAACCGCTTATAAAATAGGAAAAAGTATGATCAATAACGCCGACAACAATAGTTGTGCGTAAAATACGACTGCCCTTTGTTTGCGAGCGGTTTTCAAAAAAGTAACAAAAAAGCCTGTAAAATCAGGCGACAGTTGTTTTTGCAATTTTTAAGAATATAAGTGATATTTCATTCCATTCGGTTACTTTCTCTCGGTCAAATCTACGGAGGATGCGTTGAATGGCACGTAGGCGAAATAACGTTCAATATTTCACTGGTGCGATCAGAGGTTGTTGTAACAGACTAGGGTTGAGCTGGTAGAAAACATATTTATAGCATTAGCTTTTTCGTTTGGATTGCTGCAAGCCTTTGGAGTTATTTTGGTGTCAGGTTGTCACTTTTTAATTTAATGTATGTATACAAACTAGAGGTTCAAAAAAGCTTAAGGTTTAAAAAAAAATTTAAAGTTTAAAAAGTACTGAGGGTTAAAAAACGGTTTAAAAAAATACATTTCTAATGCAATATGAGCCATCATCTTTCAATTTGAATAATACTCATATATAATTTGCCTAGACAAGAAATTATTATAATTCATAAAGTAGACAATTTCTCTAGGAAGGGCGTTTTCTTGAATAACACGTGGATGGAATCACTATTGAAGTTTCACTAGCGTGATCAGAGGTTGTTTTAAAAGACCAACGCTTAGGGTTGAGCTGGTAGAAAACAACTTTATAGCATTAGTTTTTTCGTTTGGATTGACTTTGGAGTTATTTTGGTGTCAGGTTGGCCGTTTTTAATTTAGTGTATATATAAGTATATATATTACTACCAAAATTACTACTGAATTTTTCACTGACGCGATCACATGTTGTTCTAAAAGACGGAAGTCTAGAGTTGGGTTCGTAGATAACAAATTTATAGCATTAGCTTTCTCGTTTGGATTGCAGTACGTCTTTGGAGTTATTTTTGTGTCACGTTGTCCGTTTTTAATTTAATGTATATATATATATATAAGTATAAACTAAATATATATATATAAACTAAAGGTTCAAAAAAGAAGAACTAAAGGTGTCAAAGAAAAAAATTAAGGTTTAGAAGAAACTGTAGGTTTATAAAAAATACTTTTCTAACGCAATCCGGGTCATCACCTTTCGAAGTGAAACGTATAAAGCAGAGGAACTTCCAGATATAAGACAAAAAATAAATTTCCTGAATGCATTTAGTATTCAGAATTATTGACGAACTAAACTATTGAATTATATTGAAATCGTTAAGTTATATTTTTGTTCTATTTATTAAATTACCTTCATATGAACTCCTTCAACAATGAGGTTTACGTCAACAAACTTATCCTTTTGTAGTGAGTTATTTAGTTCAGCCAGTACGGATTTGGCGTGAGCACTTAGCCTTCCCTTTGATTTGCCCATGATCTCTTAATGATGATAACTGATAGCGGCGTATTTCAAATGTAAACGTATTTATTATTTACTCGCAGTAATTTACCACTTTACTTAGGATATGAAACACAATTAAGATTTGTCAACCCCGAATGGCAATAAAATCCTTCCAATAATTTATCAAGAGAAGAACCTCACCGGTACACTTTAAATTTTATACTGTATAATTCGCTAACTCGGGCTGTATTTATAGATACACGCCTTTAAATTTCATTTACATAATGTGTACCTAGTGTATCGTTTTTTTTGATTCATAGGTAATTAGTTAATGGTAGCATTCAGTCATTTGCTTGATATTATCTATTTATTCTCTTATACGTATAGGAGATACAACTTTACACAGTTATACGTGAGAAAACCGGTAAAACCGGTAAGGAAAACGAATATTATTTGGGAGCTTAAAATTACGACCGTTCATATGCATTCATTCTTGTGTAAAATGTATTTAAGGATTGCAAAAAAACGAATGTTATCGTGCACCCATTTACCTTACGTTAAATATACAATAATAAATAATCAGTATGGTCATTATTCTTCTGTTTATCTCTTAAAAGATGCATAGTAATACTGTTATACGTAAGAAAACCGGTAAAGCCGGTGAGGAACACGAATATTTATTTAATCATTCATTCTTTATTAGTGCAGTGTAGTAAATTACAAAAAATAATAATTTGGAGCACTAGTTTAAATTTACAATAAGTATTTAAGAAAATTAAATTAATTTATTTATGTTTAAAGTTTTTAATATATTAAACATTAGTTGACCTTTACATCTGATGGACTTTTTCAAAATTTCAAACATTGATTTTTTTTAAATAAAATGATTAGTTACAGTTTTTGCTGGATCACAACTGAATAATAGGTGGGGAATGGTAAATACTTCTCTGTTGCAGATGTTATTTAGTGGCGGATTCTTTTTTTCCAGCAGGTGGCTGTGGGTAGTCCTTGAATGATCCAAACGGAGTCCTAGAAAAGGGGGAATCGCGATTGCTGAGGTATATCGTGAATAGAGTGTTGGTCGACCTTCTGGATTGATTCTGGAGTAGTCGTTTTGGTGATATCCCCTTTGATTTATTCTTTGTCGTTCAAGATATTTTGTCATATTTTTGATGTCTTTTTCATTTGGAATAAAAACCATCAAATGTGGATCTCTCTGGCTGCCTGTTTTGCAGTTTCATCAACAATTTCTTTTCCTTTTATACCTGCATGCCCAGGCACCCAGAAAAGTTTTAATACAACTTTGCTTGAACTGTAACACATCGTTTAATAAGTCCTGAGACTAACTACTAAAACAACATTTTTTGGTAAAATTCTTCTTTATTCGTTAACAAAATCTGCTTCAGCAGCGATACAATCCATCCAACGCTTTTCGAACTTTTTTATACCGTGTGTGTAGACCGATTTATCTTTAGCTTCAAAATATCCCTCAGTTGCAGTGGTGTCTTCATCATTAAACTCAAATCTCTTGCCATGGAGCGTGTTTTTGAGGTCTGCAAACAGCCAGTAACCACTGGCTAATACGGTGGCTGGGGACGGAATTCGAAGCCCGATTCGCGTAGTTTGTGCATTCTTTTCAACGACTTGTGACAAGGTGCATTGTCTTGGTAAATGATTGTGGAGAGGAGAAGTAGGTTGCACCGGCGTACGGCGCTGATTCACTTCTTCCCCATAACTCTTCACTGTCCGATCAAGGTTTCGTCAAACCGAATCGTCACTTCACTACAAGAAATCTGTTCACCAATGGTTCTCAACACCTGGAGTAAAACTCCGTCACAAGACACACCGAAAGGGAGGTAAATGAAATGCACCCTTTTTAATGTTATTAATTTGTCTATTTATTTGTGTCCATGTTTTTGTTTTTAAATGAAGTGACTAAAACTAATTAAACGTAAAGTGTACACTTGCGATCACACGATGGGACACAATCTGTTTTCAGTCGACATGATTTTTTTTTATTGTTCAAATTTTACTGTTTTAATGTTCGTTAACTAACATTTAATCCGCACATTAATATAATCGAACACATAAGAACATAAAGATGACACTTGTGGTGAAAAGCTAATAAAGGCGGCACTTAGCACGAGAAAACTATTGATACTCTCGGGGGTGTTACTCTCGCGACTCCGGATATATTCGAGTATGTAATAATAATTCAATATGGCTAATAACCTTGCCCGTAAAAATAAATTATTATGGAAAATTTAGCAAGCCTCGAAACTTGTTAAATAAGGCCAAGACCGGATCCCGGTTGTAGTGCCGATAATGATGATGAATTACGCGTCTCCACGGTGACGGAGAGCGGGAGTGACGCGTGACCGTGGCGGTCAGCGGATGGTAAAGGACTCAACAAGGCTAGAATTCTGACATGAATTCCATCCTAGGTTAGGGTTAAGAAAACAAGCGAAGAGAGAGAAAAACTTTTCTCTTAAGGATGCGACCACCAAGGAGATGCACTGTTTCAGTGCAATGGTATGCGTAAGTCAATTGTATTGCCATTAGGAAGAAGTGCTAATGGTTTTTATATTTACACAATGGGAAATGTGTATCGCTGGCGATGCTAAAGGGATCGAATTGTATACATGATCACATGCGAAGAAATTCGTTTTATGGCACTAGACGCTAGATGCGTGTATTTGCTTTTGTTTGCACATAGTGCGAGTTGGGGAATTTTCTTGCTGGGAGAAAAAGATCGCCGGCCAATGTGTACGTAAAGAAATTTATCGTACACATGGCGAAGTTGGAAAATAGACGGCGCAATATTTATAGTCCCTGTCATGACGGTTACATTGTATGCAAACCGACTCATTTTGTTTACAGGAATTTATCTGGTACCGAAGGTGCCGAATTGGTTTGGAATTTCAGATAAGCAAAGAAAGAAATCTTACGGAGAATTGTATGCGAAGAGATGCATGAAAAGGTAAGTTTTCTTTACAGGGACTTTACGATTACAGCTTTGATCTAGTTAATGCGTGAAGCATTTTCAGGTACTTAATGCGATTGCATTAGCAAAAAATTATGCGACTTGGGTTGAGGTTATGGGGTTTTTTAGGTAAGTGTACCCTGGGGTTTGGCGGCACCGCCACATGATCACTTTTTTCTTCTTCATTTGTGGCGGTTTTTCATAGTTTTCGTCCTTTAAACGCACCAGTAAAGCCATGTAATAGATATTGATGGTTTTTCACTTTTCAAGCTAGCCCATGAATATGATGCCCTACGCATCGCAAAATACAGAAGTCATAACCTTGCCAGCAGAGTGTTGTGTCTTTAAAGGCTTTGGAGTGTTTTAGCTGGCTGCTCTCCACTCAGCTGACCGCCGATCTGATTCTGGAATGAAATGGTGAAGCCCTGTTTCCTCCATTATCACATATCGATACAAAAAATTCTTTTTATTCCGAGTAAACACTGTCAAACAACGCTCTGTATCATCGATGCGCTGTTGTTTTTGTTCCATTGGGACCAAACGCGGCATTGACTTGAAAAAATATCTCTCTCGTGTCAAAATTTTGATCCACAGTAGTAACAACACTACCGCTTGATATCTTCATAATCTCAGCTATCTGTTGCACATACACTTTTCGATCTTCCACTACGATTTCCAGGACTTGTTTGATGTTTTGTTGAATCACTGGTTCATTTGGACGACCAGAGTGTTCAGCGTCATTTGTGTCCATACTATCACGCTTTAAATCAACATGCCACCGACAAATGGTTGGTCCGGATTGCTGAGTTTAAAGGGTATAAAGCAATGTTCTATCAACCCACGAAACTAGGTTTTTCCTTGGTTTCCAATATTGTAAAAATAGCGTCACTTAAATTACTATAACTCAGTATGTTATGGTCCGATTGTCATGAAATGTTGACACATATTGTTTGAAGGTTCGTCATCATCATCGGCACTATAACCGGAATCCTGTCTTGGCCTTATTTAGCAAGTCTCTCCACGACTACTTTCTGTCAGTATTGTTGCTAGAGATTTAAACTCTCTAACGTTTTCAAATATCTCTTCCCTGGCGTTTATGTGTGTTCTCTGAACTCCATCTGCCTTTTCGTAATTACGAGTACATACTTTGTCTTTTCTTCGTTGATTTCCAAGCTCACATCTTCTGCCGCTTGCATGATAATTTCAATATTTTTACTTACAGTTTCCAGATGATCGCGCTAAACAGCAATGTTATTCCCATATGCGAGCACTTGTGTGACTCCCTCCATGGTTACCTTTCTGACGATATACTGAAGCACAAGGTTGAAAGGATAAGGTTAGAGGCCATCCCCGTGTATTTCTCCATCGTGGATTTCGAATAGAGCTGAGATGTGATTTTCTATTCCAATTCGTCCTTTATTTTCGGTCATGCAATTTTCAATAAGTGGCGCAAGGCTAATAACCTTTTCCGGAAAAACAAATTATTATGGAAAATTTAACAACCCTCAGACTTGTTTTCCCGGTTGTAGTGCCGATGATGATGATGATGAATTTTCAATAAGAGCGGCGTGTTATTTGCGGATTCCCCGGCCGATTATAATATGGTACAGTCTCTATATTGCGACAGAGTCGTCGACTTTTTTCAATTCAATAAACAGTTGATGGACCCGCTCTCTGTATTCCCAGTTCTTTTCCAGTAATTGCCTTACTGTGAACATTTTAGCGCTTGACCTGTTCCTACAGAGTTCACATTGGTAATTTCATAGTATTTCTTCTACACATGATGTGATTCTGTATGATATTTGTCAGTATTTTATATGCACTTGGAAGCATTCATATTCCCTTGTAGTTCTCGGAGTCGCCCTTTTGGAAATTAGGATGATTGTTGAGGCTTTCCATTCTTCTGGAGTAGCTTCCCTATCCCCTATTGTTTTGATCAATTGATGGAACCTGCGAACGGTTGACATGAATATGATGCCCTACGCATCGCAAAATACAGAAGTCATAACCTTGCCAGCAGAGTGTTGTGTCTTTAAAGGCTTTGGAGTGTTTTAGCTGGCTGCTCTCCACTCAGCTGACCGCCGATCTGATTCTGGAATGAAATGGTGAAGCCCTGTTTCCTCCATTATCACATATCGATACAAAAAATTCTTTTTATTCCGAGTAAACACTGTCAAACAACGCTCTGTATCATCGATGCGCTGTTGTTTTTGTTCCATTGGGACCAAACGCGGCATTGACTTGAAAAAATATCTCTCTCGTGTCAAAATTTTGATCCACAGTAGTAACAACACTACCGCTTGATATCTTCATAATCTCAGCTATCTGTTGCACATACACTTTTCGATCTTCCACTACGATTTCCAGGACTTGTTTGATGTTTTGTTGAATCACTGGTTCATTTGGACGACCAGAGTGTTCAGCGTCATTTGTGTCCATACTATCACGCTTTAAATCAACATGCCACCGACAAATGGTTGGTCCGGATTGCTGAGTTTAAAGGGTATAAAGCAATGTTCTATCAACCCACGAAACTAGGTTTTTCCTTGGTTTCCAATATTGTAAAAATAGCGTCACTTAAATTACTATAACTCAGTATGTTATGGTCCGATTGTCATGAAATGTTGACACATATTGTTTGAAGGTTCGTCATCATCATCGGCACTATAACCGGAATCCTGTCTTGGCCTTATTTAGCAAGTCTCTCCACGACTACTTTCTGTCAGTATTGTTGCTAGAGATTTAAACTCTCTAACGTTTTCAAATATCTCTTCCCTGGCGTTTATGTGTGTTCTCTGAACTCCATCTGCCTTTTCGTAATTACGAGTACATACTTTGTCTTTTCTTCGTTGATTTCCAAGCTCACATCTTCTGCCGCTTGCATGATAATTTCAATATTTTTACTTACAGTTTCCAGATGATCGCGCTAAACAGCAATGTTATTCCCATATGCGAGCACTTGTGTGACTCCCTCCATGGTTACCTTTCTGACGATATACTGAAGCACAAGGTTGAAAGGATAAGGTTAGAGGCCATCCCCGTGTATTTCTCCATCGTGGATTTCGAATAGAGCTGAGAGGTGATTTTCTATTCCAATTCGTCCTTTATTTTCGGTCATGCAATTTTCAATAAGTGGCGCAAGGCTAATAACCTTTTCCGGAAAAACAAATTATTATGGAAAATTTAACAACCCTCAGACTTGTTTTCCCGGTTGTAGTGCCGATGATGATGATGATGAATTTTCAATAAGAGCGGCGTGTTATTTGCGGATTCCCCGGTCGATTATAATATGGTACAGTCTCTATATTGCGACAGAGTCGTCGACTTTTTTCAATTCAATAAACAGTTGATGGACCCGCTCTCTGTATTCCCAGTTCTTTTCCAATAATTGCCTTACTGTGAACATTTTAGCGCTTGACCTGTTCCTACAGAGTTCACATTGGTAATTTCATAGTATTTCTTCTACACATGATGTGATTCTGTATGATATTTGTCAGTATTTTATATGCACTTGGAAGCATTCATATTCCCTTGTAGTTCTCGGAGTCGCCCTTTTGGAAATCAGGATGATTGTTGAGGCTTTCCATTCTTCTGGAGTAGCTTCCCTATCCCATATTGTTTTGATCAATTGATGGAACCTGCGAGCGGTTGCTTTTCCTCCTCGCTTCACAATTCCGCCGTTATAACCTTGTTACTTTTCATTGGAATTATTACATATAATACTTAGCTGAAGGAGCGCTATTGGATCTGTGGCTGGTCTGTATGTACGTCTGGTACATTTAGTTCTGGTTGATTGACATTGACATTGAGGATGTCCACCTCGTCATGTTTACAGGCGACCCTCGTATAACACGGTTCTTGTAAAACACGGATGCGATATTACACGGTACAAAATTTGCGATCATTTTAACATGATATTGCTGTATTTTTTTCAACTGCGTTCAGTAAGGCAAATCCCCAACTTTATTACTATAGAAAAACCTCCGAGAAGTAACACTCAGTATGCGTTTTGTTCTTTGTAAATGAAATTGATATAATTTTTGCTTCCATTTCTTTAACTTTTTGGAAACTAAATAGCGAAACGTGCAAACATCCGATCGCTGCCCTCTTCTAAAATATGGTAGCTAAAAGTGGTCTCCCTGTCATCATCATCATCATCGGTAGTACACCTGGGATTCGGTCATGGCCTTATTCAGCAAGTCTCTTCATCGGTCCCGATTTCGAGCCGATGTCAGTTTGGTACTCCCAGGCCCTGAGCGACCTGGCCTACGCCAACCCTCAATCACAAACAAGGTCTCCCGCGCTGTCACCTTCCATACATCATACCACGAAGGACTTTCCGGGCAGGCTCCTCTTCGCTCATTCGAGCTAGGTGTCCCGCCCACCGGAGTCTACCGAGCTTGATTTTTCTTACAACGTAAGCTTCAAGGTAGATTGCGTTGTAGCGTCTCCGGAATCGTCCTTCCTCACATACGGAGCCAACAATTCTCCTTAAGACCTTCCTCTCGAACGCGGGTAAGGGTTCATCATCATCATCATCGGCACTACAAGCGGGAACCGGTCTTGGCCTTATTTAGCAACTCCTGAGGCTTATTAAATTTTCCATAATAATTCGTTTTTTTTTTGGGGTAAGGTCATTAGTCTTGCGCCAGAGGCTCCCCGACGGGGAATCGAACCCCAGTCTCCCGCTTGACAGGCGGGTATACTAACCACTATACTACCGAGGAGCCCGGGTAAGGGTTCAGAGTGCCTTTTATTAAGCATCCAAGTCTAGGATCCATACGGGATTTAAAGAGCCTTGACAGACCATAGTAGGGTTTGTTGGATTTGATAAGGTCCATTAGAGATGTTTATTGGTTTGGACAGCAATCTCGCTATTTTTATTTGACTAGTTACGTTGGTCATGGTCAGCCTACAAAGTCGTATTAATTTGTTTGGAATGGCGAACTCTCTCATGGCATTATATAGTTCTACAATGGCTATGCTGTCGTAGGCGGCCTTTAAGTCTATGAATAGATGGTACGAGGGTTGCCTCTTATGTTTCGGGATTTGGCAACCCTAGTGTTGCAATCCGGCAATTTACAGCTCTGTCGTAAAGTTGGACATTTTTGAGGTTATACGCGCTCAGAACGTTTTGACATACGAGCGCTATTTGTGTTGTTTACAGTAACTTAAAAGATTCATCTCGGCCCAAAAATGGAATTAAATCGTCAACATTTTCGTGCGATTATTTTTTACAACTTTCGGCGTGGATTAACTCAGCAACAGTGCATGGATGAACTTAATTCAATTTTTGGCGATGAAGCTCCATCAAGGACCAGTGTTTATCGATGGTATGGTGAATTCAATCGTGGTCGTAGTTCACTCCAAGATGAATTTCGTGAAGGTCGTCCAAAATCAGTTGTTGTTCCGAAAAGCATTGATGCTGTGCGCGAACTGATATTGGAAGATCGTCATGTGACCTATCGTGAGATTGAGACAACCTTAGGCGTTAGTGGGACCAGCATACATTCAATATTGCATAAACATTTGACTGTCAAAAAAATTTGTTCGCGTTGGATCCCACACAATTTGTCAATCGCCCAAAAAAAGGCTCGTGTCAATTGGTCGAAAGAAATGCTCAAAAAATACGGTCGCGGTGCTTCGAAACACGTCTATGACATCGTGACAGGTGATGAATCGTGGATTTACGCGTATGAGCCCGAAAGTAAACAGCAGTCGACTGTCTGGGTGTTTCAAGATGAGCCAAATCCAACAAAAGTTGTTCGCGCACGAAGCACTTCCAAGCAAATGGTCGCCTGTTTTTTCGGAAAAACTGGACATGTCGCAACCGTACCACTAGAACAACGCAGAACAGTCAATTCTGAGTGGTACACAACCATTTGTTTGCCAGTTGTCTTCCAAGAAATCAGGAAAACCAACCGCCGAAGACGGATCACTCTTCACCACGACAATGCGAGCTCTCACACATCGGCTGCGACAACTGCATTTTTGAGCACCCAAAACATCGATTTGATGGGCCATCCGCCGTATAGTCCTGACTTGGCACCGAATGACTTCTTTTTATTCCCGTACGTAAAAAACAAACTGAGAGGTCAACGTTTTTCGACACCTGAAGAAGCGGTTGCTGCATTCAGAATGCATGTGTTGGAGATACCTCAATCAGAGTGGCAAAAGTGCTTCGACAATTGGTTCAAACGCATGCAAAAGTGTATAGATCTTCATGGGGAATATTTTGAAAACCAATAAAGTGATTTTCGATGATCAATATTTGTTTTTGTTCTCTAATCCCGAAATATAAAAGGCAACCCTCGTATAATGACATTTTAAATTCCAGATATTTTTCCATCGCCTGCCTAAGGGTGAATATCTGATCAATCGCTGATTTGTCTGGGATAGAGCCACACGATATTGACCAATGATGACTTTAGCGTAAGGGGATATCCCATCTTGTAGGATAGTGGGTAGTATCTTATAGGCGGTACTCAGCAATGTTATACCCCTCTATAGTTGCTGTACACTATGGTATCTTCCTTCTTATGTATGGGGCAAATTATTCCACGGCGCCAATCTTCCGGAATCTCCTCTTGCTCCCATACGTGCACCACGATCTCATGAATTGTGTGATGTAACGCTGTCCTTCCTTGTTCGATTAGCTCAGCTGGTATGCCATCAGCTCTGGAGGCTTTATTTGGTTTGAGCTGTCTTATGGCTTTTAATGTTTTCTCAATGCTTGGTGACGGCAGCATTTGTTCTTGATCTTATTAGAATAGTCCCCTTATCACATGTCCCATATTCGCAGAGTCGATAGCATTCAATATGGGTTATTACGTTTTGCCATCCGAGGACTGTGCTGGAAAACCCCCCTGTCTCAATTCGCTTACACAAGTTATCTCAAACTAACCAGCTTGAAGAGCGTAGAATTCACGCTGACATTCTCTTCATCCACCGTCCTCTCTCTCGGGTTCGGTCGATTGTCCAAGGCTTCTCCTCTCTTTCACATTTAATACCAACCCTCGTCTATTTAATCTGTCAGCCATTTACACATCTCATGGCTTTAGTAAAGGCATCTCGCGAATGCTACCTAGTGCCAATTCTTACCTCACCCCCATTGGCTTTAACCTTAACACTTCTGCTCTCATACTCCGTCTCCTTATTATTCCCTCGGAATCCACCACCATTACTTGACCACTCCTTTTACTAGTGATGTACCTTTCTGTACAGTATTAATTTAACATAACAGAATTATATACTCGTAATATAAAACAACTATTAAGAAGAGGGGAATTATCTATTCATGTATTTTTTTTTTTTTTTTTTTTTAAATAATAAATACCAGCTCTTTTAGAACAGTTAAGAATATTTACAAACATCTTTTTTTCATTACAGATGATGCCTAATCCAATTATTCGTTTATTGGAAGCTTTTATGGTTTCGGTGGTTATTCGCCTGAAGAGATTATCACGGACCTATCGATATATTATGAAAACGTTAGCCGAAGAAAGGAAATTGTTAAAGGTAAGAAGTTGTATGGTATATATGGTATCGTTAAGAAAAATATTAACCGTTTTTCAATATATCGAATCAGGAGTCCCGGCATTACAGCGGAACGCATTTCAACCCTTCTACGACCAGAATGTAAGTTTTTTGAAAATATATCTTGTCTTTCTGTTATTTCTTTGTTCCATTACGCATTACTTGTTATTTAGAAAATTCCCTGTGCTGTTTACGTTTCTACTTTGAAATCGTTGTCATATAATGTGGTAAATTTTCTCACGTAGTCATCATGATTATATTAGGGCTGCATGAAAATGTGTTTGGTTGTTGGACACAGAGGGGATTTTAATTAGTTTATATGTCTCCTGTCAATGCAATGGAATTTTCCTTTTAATATTTAATGACTGTCTCAGTTACTACAGAAACAATTTAGACGTGTATGTATATTTTTTGTTGCTGTTAAATTAAAGTGAATTTGAATATGAAGTGTGTAAACCAACATTTACGACATATGTAACTTTTAGGGAATACTGTTGGCGAGGCTCTTGAGTAGATATATAAAGCATATGACGTTCGTCTTTGGGCTCCTCGATAGTATAGTGGTTAGGACACCCGCCTGTCACCCGGGAGACCGGGGTTCGATTCCCCGTCGGGGAGCCCCTGGCGCAAGACTAATGACCTTGCGCAGAAAAAAAAATCATTATGGAAAATTTAACAAGCCTCAGGACTTGCTAAATAAGGCCAAGACCGGTTCCCGGTTGTAGTGCCGATGATGATGACGATGATGACGTTCATCTTTCTTGTATATACTACAAGGGCAAAACATGGCAGAAGTTGCCCTGCCTGAGTATATCTTTTTTTGTTTTTTTTTTGTTTTCAGTAGGAAGGTCTAAATCTTCAAAAGATACCTCTGGACCGATCCAGAGGCCTGCCGGATTTTTATCAACTAAAACCACCACCTGCCAGGCACCTATTCCCGTTGATCGCCGATGAACTTTCTTTTAGATATTCCATCGTGGACCACGCTTGCTTGGAATTTAGCATGTATTCGATTACTTCTGCCGGACTAACTGTACGTCTCATATGATTCTCCAAATTGTTCATGCGGTCTCAAATCTCACGCACTCTGTGAGTACGTGTTCCGCATTTTCTATTTTGCTTTCGCAGTACCTGCAGTATGGTTGATTCACATGATTATACTTGTGCAAGTACTGCCTAAAGCACCCATGTCTTGATATGAGCTGTGTCAAGTGGTAGTTCAGCTCACCATGTTTTCTTTTCACCAAGGTTTCTATGCCACGGAATCCATATTGACGATCATTCAGAAATCCGTTGCATTCCAAATACTTAATTAACTCGGTGTTGATGACCTTTTCCAACACCTTAGATAACATAGGCAGTGTTACGGGCCCCACACCCAAACCCTCACCAAAAATCCCCAAAAATCCCTCTCTATATTTAAAAAAATTGTTTGTTGTGCAACATTTAACATTTGTGCCATTTGTTTTTGACTTAATGTGTCAACTTGATACAATATTGCTTGCAATTCGGAGGTTTTAAACTTTTTTGGTGTTCTTCCACGTTCTTCATTTCGCACATCAAAATCATTATCTCTGAACCACTTAAACCATCTTTTGCATGTGGCTTCCGATAGAGCATGATCATCATAAGCCTCGACAAGCATTCGATGCGACTCTTTTCTTCAAATGAAAACAAAAAATTAAGCTTTCCGCACAACAAGCGTTCCCTATCGATATATTTGTATCTTGACGCTGACTTCACACCGGTACACCAGGTAAATTCTTGAAATAAAATTAAAGCTATTGGATTTCTTTTTCCCTGAACTAATATAAACATCGATCATGCTAATTTGGAATTAGCTACGTTGTCAAGTACACGTTTACCTTCAATATCATCAATATTTTGTGTCATTATCCATGAGACTTAAACGTTTTTATTTCCTGGCACATTATCACAATGAATCTCTAAAATTATTATTATATCATTGCACAGTTAGGTTTACATTGCAGGGGGTGGTTTAATGTCATAACTATGAATCTCGTCTAGTGACGTTTGGGACATCACGGCTTGGTGGATATTTTGTGGGTAAGTATCCAGAACTCCTCGCGTTATGTTTCTTGCCAACTTTGTGTTGGTAAATGCTAAGTTGATTTTGGACCGGGCTCTTGCGGTTATAAAGGTATTTTTCGCACCATCATTTAGTAGTATATCTAGGATAGCAGGGTTTCAAGTATTGTCTGGCCTCTGCTATAGGTTGTAATGCTTCCTCATTCTACGGCCCATGCGTTGAAGTTTCCAACCATTATATGGCGGCGGTGTAGAAAGTATTAATCGATGCAATCTACTTCACATTTACAAAATTTTCCAAATATTTACTTTGCCAGCATCTTATCCTCTTGTAGCTATTATAATACCATCTAGACGTGACATTCCCTTTTTTTAAGTGGGCTTTACCGACTTTTGTTTAGGGACCTATTCATTCTTATTTTTCGCAGCTCTTTTCTTCTCTCCTTGCTTCCATCTAGGACGTCGTTTTGTTATTTTGTTCGGTTTACGCGATTTTATCACTTCCATTTTTGAGACGGGCGGTGAAAACGCTGCTGAAAACTGTTAGTTTTTTTTTTTTAAATTAAAGCAGTGCTCACTATTCCCTAATCAGTAGGAATTCCATCTTGTCACTAATGTTAATACGACATGTCTGATACTTGCCAGATTATACTTACCTGGCATGGGAGTTTTGCGGATTTTAGTGTTGAGTGTCGATGTAGTGTTCCGCCGAACACTGTCCACAAAAAAAAAGTCTAACACAGAAACACGGAGCGAATATATCTACAAATGAAACACGGTGAATTGTTTTTTCTTTGAACTTTTATTTTATTGTCCGATTCCTATTGCTCTTTAGTTTCACAATTATCTTTGATACTTTGAGTATTAATAAACAACAAACTTCCACCACACCTTGGAGCGTATTAATATTGGAACATTTCCTTATTCATTCAGCTTATCGCACATAGTCTTTTTTAGTGTTTTAGTGTTTTCGAGACAACTATACAAAGTGGAGAATTACAAATTGCACACGTTAGGAGGAATTACAAAATGCACACGTTAGGAGGAGTTACAAATTGCACACGTTAGAACTGCTGCGCGTTGAAAGTTGAATATACATACGTTGAGAGTGTTTTTAGTTTAACTCGCGTATTTTATGGTTTTAAACTGAGGGTCGAAAATTCCTTCTCGATCTATCGCGTAACGCTGGTCAACCTCCTCGTGAGGATTCTCTGACTGTTCTAATTAATTTCTCTATCCATTTCCAATTCTCATCCCCTCATTTGTAAAAGAAATTTTCCATCATAATTATCATTCTCCTCCTCATCTGTAAAAGAAATTTCCCATCTCGATTCATAATTCCATCTTCTTCTCGGTATCTTCTTTCGAAGGATCGGACGTACCGCCACTTATTACTCGATCCTTTCATCGGGTTTGTTTGCGATACCCATCTGGCTTAAGACAACAAGAGTTTTCGTGCACTTCAGATGGGTAACAAAGGAACCGTGGAAATTGGTTGTCGGTTTCTAGATTGCATTACCAAGTCATTAAACATCTGGCATGAGAAGATATGCGTTAGTATGTTTATGATTGCAAGAATTATGTGTCGACCGGTCGACTCGCTATGCCTTTGTTTGCACACGTGCACTTTTTGGTTTTGGGATCTTGCAAGGAATTAGAGGTGCTAATTGCTTATAGCGTACATGGGAAGATGTGAATAATGTTTCTCAATTTTAGGGAATTGCATTGGATGAAATTGCGTGATTGGATTTGAATTGAATGAATGAATTGAATTCAATATTAGAACATTTTAACGTTTAGTTCGATTGGTTTTGACCATTGAATTCAATGTTGCGTTTGGGATATGCAATGGATTATGTTATAGGTAATTTGTGTGGTTCGTAGAACCGCCCCAGGAGTTACCGTAATTACAAAAACACTTGTTAAATTATAGCGGTGAGGTAGCGTTAAGATGTGTGTTAAATTAGGAAAATCAAGCCATCCCAGATATTCTGTGAATACTGAGTAGTGGGGTGAGAATGATTACCAATCAAAGATATGATGACAGTTTTAGTTGGGTAAGTCTGGTTTTGTCGTAGACTGTAGTATTGGTTCAGCTTATCAGGATGAGGGTTGCGACGACTTGTTTCGACCCGGAGGTTTGTGAATTTCGTGAACACATACAAACACACAGTTCTCATCGAAACTGCGGGGAATATGCTACATAAATAAAGCGCTCCTGAATAATTATGCAAATTCGTGTCCTTAATTCTCTAATTGAAGCCGATGAACTGCGATTCGACGAAGCCAAGGGACTATCAATCCTCGGCACTAGAATTAATTCGACATTTAATTGGAATGACCATATATTTGAGGCGGTTCCTTAAGAGATGTAAAAAATAATTCACTTCACCCAACCTGGCCACTATTTACAAAGCGTACATTCGTCCCAAAAGAGAGTTTAACTTCCATATTTGGACAGACGCATCCCAAACATGTGCTCGATAGGATGCAAAAACCAGCAGTGAAACTTATTGGGGACCCAAGTTGTAAGTTGTTCAATTCCATCGTTAGACCATAGGCGCAAGGTATCATGCATGGCTCTTTTCTATAGGTAAGGTTCATGGTCGTTGCTTAAATAAACTTGTTGAGTGTATTCCGCCTCTACGGACATATTCCCGCGATACCAGTCAATCAAACGTTGAAAGTCAACTTCGGGCGTACAAATAAACATAGAGTCATTCATTAATCGAACCACACGAATGTGGAAGGCATTTAAGACCAATGTATATCGATATCTCTTTTCCTTATCCATCTCCTCTCCTTCCATTCGCACTGTACTCTGACATTTAAGGGTACTCCAAAATCCCCTAATTGTGCTCGCGTTAATGCAAGAAAAAATAGAATAAAACTGGGGAAGATTCAAGAGAACTGGTAATTACTGCAATATGCACGTTCAACGGGCAAAGTTTCTGCACGATTAGAAAATAAAAATGCTACACTCTCCGACTTGCAGTAGAATTTTCTAGATATGTGTGAAGAAGTTATAGTTGACGACAGATTAGTCAACAATACAATCGAGATAGCGAATCTACTTCTTTCTAATTTCTATTTCCTCGTCAATTCTTTCCTTTACAGTTGACAGATCAGCCAACAACACAATCGAGATAGCGAATCTACTTCCTTTTAATTTCTATGTCCTGGTCCATTCTTTCCTTTATAGTTGACGACAAATTAGCCAATTACACAACCGAGGTAGCGAATCTACTTCTATCTAATTTCTATTTCCTCGTCCATTCTTTCCCTTATAGTTGACGACAGGTCAGTCAACAACACTATCGAGAAAACGAATCTACTTCTGCAGTCAATTTACCGCTGTCTGATTCCCCATCAACTCCGTCTCAATTTGAAAACAAGCAGCACACCATGAGCCAGATTCATTTTCAAGCTCGTACTCGTGATCGAGCACTTAAAGAACTGAACTTTAACAAATCCTGGTATTGTTTTGATGAGATGTTCCTCTTCACTAGCTAAACAACTACGGCAACCTTTCTTAATCAACCGACCAATTCCTAAATTAGTGGAAGTCGGCGAATATACCACCAATCCTGAAAAACGATCGTTTTTTAGAATAAAATTCAAGAAGAACTGCAACAGTCATTTAGTGGCATCTCGGGGCGCTATAGGTTCGCGTCTCCTAAGAGAAGTACAATAAAAAAAAATCCCCCTCTTCCTATTGACCCACATATGTAACACTCTATTTTGTGGAAGATTACGTAGTCGCTGATTAACCATCAACTTGCGAAATGGTTAGAATCAAAAGACTTCCCCAATGACTGTCAATATGGGTTTCGTCGCATCAGGTCCGCAGACCTGATGGTGTTTCTTAACTAAAAATAGAGGGTATTCATACACTACTTGAGTGAAAGCAAGGTTATTGCACAGGACATCTCACCAACATTCGACAGAATTTGATATCCAGCGTTGTCGGAATTGCATTACTATAGAGTTGACGTATCACTGGTTCTATGGATAAGAGACAATTTTCCTGGTAGCTTAGTCTAAGCGGTTCTGTAGCGTTTGTGACTATAGTGAAGAGTATGCGATTCGAACCGACGCTATGGCGGTTGGAATCCCTAAATGATAGAACTGAAGCCTCAACACATCGGACCATTTTCGCATGTTCGAAATCGATAGTCATTCTAAAGTACCCTCAACTGTGTTGCTAAGTTATTTGCTATGGTATACGGCTCTAATGCTTTGATTATTTGATTGTTCTTTTTTGATGTTGTGGGGGTTCTCTATACCACATGGAGAACCAACCCACAATTCCAACCAACTTCGGCCGCTAACAGCGCGTCCCGATAACTCAAATCTGCAATAGCATACATTCGCAAACACGCAAAGGAAACGCTTTCCAATATGCAACAGCATCCGTCCCCAAATCTGCAATCGCATACATCCCCAAACTTACCAAGAATCCATATCCCAAGCTGTAATAAAATGCATTTTCAAATTTACTACGGAATATTAATCATCTCCCTCAACGACATCAAACCGCATAATTTTTCCCAAAAACCACTTCGGTTAATTTCCTACCTAAATTACATTTTTCGCTTGCAACCAAACAGCTCTAATTTCCCCTGAAAATCATTCCGGCTCACTTCCTGCTTAAACTATTTTCTCGCTTGTAACCAAGCAACATTTACTTTCCTCGAAAACCATTTCGACACCCACCCTCCCCAATACCAATTCTCCTTACTGGTAAGTCACCAGCACTATGCGTTGCATTTCCACGAAACAACCATCGCAACGACCAAGACCCAAATCCCTTTGTCTAACCGATGACTCATGCCCATGCTCGGTCGTGTTTCCAAAACCAATTTCCCCGTACCCATAGCGACAGAGGAATCTAACTCAGCCTATATGGTAGTAATTCTCTGGAACGAAATTCCCTATGCACGCATAGGAACCCTTTTCAAGTTCCTAGTAAATGGCAGTGAGTTTATTTAGGTATGACTCCACTGCCACGACACGATGAATGGATTCTCGCCCGTTTCTAGTCAGTCGAGTCACAACCACCATCGAGCGCACGTCGCTCTTCAACCCAAAGTCAGTCAATGTTCATTAATCGCTCGGGACGGTCACGCCGCGCCACCAGTCGAGTTTGGTACGCTGAGGAGCACGCACACCGCGAGTCGAGTCTGCCCTTCTGTTTTACGAGGCGTAAGGTCAAATCACCATAAAGAGTCGTATGTATTTAATATGATGTTTCAAAAAGGAATCGAACGATCGTTGCCATAAAGAGTTGTGTCGCCGTAGAGAATCGTGTGTATCTAATAATATGTTTCAAAAAGAAATCGAACAATCACTGCCGTAAATAATCGCGTACGTTTAATAATACGTTATCAAAGAAAACCGAACACCGTTGTCATTAGTGTCAAAAGGATAAATAAATTAAGTGCATTACAAGGATAAGATCACCTAAGGGTCCCTTATTCGCAGTAACATTGCAAGTTAAATTTTAAAAGCCGCCCCTAAGTGCCGCAATAAAAATACTTATAGACCAAGAAAAACTCCGGGTGTTTTATTTTCCTTTTCTGCAAGTACCCAGGTGTGACGAACCTTTGACCTTCG
Source organism: Microdon myrmicae (assembly GCA_963931805.1). Taxonomy (NCBI): domain Eukaryota; kingdom Metazoa; phylum Arthropoda; class Insecta; order Diptera; family Syrphidae; genus Microdon; species Microdon myrmicae. Next base: position 29,194,462 of record OZ007501.1, read on the forward strand.
TGAACATTTTCAGTGCACAATCCGTTGGTGGGTGATAGAAACCCGTGTCGTACGCCGGCACACAAACCTAAGCCCCCACAATGTTATACTTCACCATTGATTGTGCGTGTATCTATTAGAAATGCTACTTTCTGAGTAGAACCAGATCTGCTTATAGTATTAATGCTGGTGTTTTCGAGAGCTTCGTTTTTCCCCCGCCGTACTTCTTTTTACACACTAGTTCTTGTCCATCACTCGCAAACCAACTCACCCGTTTGCTAAGGATAGTATAGCGTTTTTGCGACGAGTTGGTAAAGAACGTTTTGAAAAGGATATGCGTGCACACAATGCTACGCTTAATACTCTGGTATATAGCTTTCACGATTGTTGGTTCGAATCTCCTTTGTGTTGTATTTCTCATGTATGTTGCGTGTTGCATGTATGTTCGTTGGACTTACCGTAATACCACGCTATATTCATGACCTTATAACCAGGGTATGTCGAGCTCGTTGAACTCTAACATCAAAAAGATATTCAAAGTTCCAGCGCAGTTAGTGTAGCCCTTTTTGACTATGGCTGTTTCGATATTGCACACGTCACACGAATATCGACACCTCATGAGTAGTCCAACTAAGAACGGTTGCCCTTACCTTCGTGCAGCGTCAGATACTTAAATGTTATGCAACTCATCGAGAGAGTGCTGGAGAAAAGTTGCAAGGAGAGAAGTCGCTTTGCACATTCTCTTTCAGGTACAACAGCAGAACAAAATAAATAATAAGCCGATAATACTTTAAATTATATATTTTTTGGAATTAATAACACAGATATTATGAAAAAACGAACACATTTTTCCATTAAACGAATAAGATAAACATTTGTACCACATGGGGATTCAACCCGCAAGGGTTCATTTTTTTTTGGCAATCATCTTGTCGACCACTTCCGTAGGTACATAAATAGTATTACAAATGCGACGCCATTTTGTATTTTCATTTGCGGGCAAATCCCGTGTCGACCAATTTTTGGTTGTCAAGTCATAGACTTGAATCTTGCTTTGATAGTTTCTCCATCCTGGAATATAGTCTGGGAAATGGCCTCCGACAAAATATATCTTTCTTTCTAAAACGGTGATGCCCATGTAGAACGAAGGTTCAGGATTGGTGGTTTCTAATCGCCAACTGTCTGTCTTAATGTCGTAAACTTCGATGGTCGGCGCAACAACTTTTTTGCCCAAATTATTTCTGTACCATCCACCGCAAGCATAAATTTGGTCATCAGCGGTGACTAGCACATGTTCTGCCCGGGGCATAAGCATTGGTTTTTTCTGATGCCAGCTATCCTGCAAAATATCATAGCACCAAAAACTGTCTAACACAATCGAGGAATGGATGCCACCTGAAAAAACACAAAGTTAGTTTTATTGTTCTCTCAGTTAAAATGTAGAATTCAATACCAGAAATATATAAGAAGAGTTTGTAATTTGTCCCCGAATGAAAGCTTCGGGGTTCAGACAACGGGGCTACGCTATCCCATTCATTGGTCAGGGAATTGTAGCGCTCGCAACGCCGTATATACCCCAGCTCATATTGAAAATAATTCATCTCGCCCCCAATGACATACAAATACTTTCCGACGGCGTGTAATGAGAATCGACATCGGCTTGTTGGCACCCCGGCACAAGGGTTCCATTTATTAGTCGCAACATTGTATTTTGATGTCAAGAGACTGTCCCCCTTCGTATATCCCAACGTCGCAGATAACCCACCAACAATAAACATTTCTTTGCCGATTACTGCAGCACGATAATCGTAATAGTGTGTTATGTTACTAATTGACGCTAGTTCAAGCCATTTATCCCGATTAGGAAGGTATATCCTTACTTTATCATTTGGAACACCACATCGAAAACCACCTATTGCAATCAATGTCAATTGCATGCCTCGGGTATTTCTGACGATATTTTCGGCGGGCAAACTACTGATATATGATAAGTATTCTTGTTCATTTTCTAATTTCATTAGGTCGCTGTAAATTTCTCCCAAAAATGGGTCAGCATTCTCAGAATTGGCAATACGTTTAAAGTTTGGCAATCTATGGAGATCAATATTATGAATTTGTTTGAATTGTATGCCCGAGAACAGTTTACGAACCCATTCTGAACTAACATTGTGTGTTAAACAGTAATCTGCGACAATTTCGACAATAGTATCCTCTGAACAGTCTACAGGGAAGTCAGAGTTAAGTGCATATTCGAGCTGTTCACAAGTAATATTCTGAAATTCCGGGGTTTCAGAGAACTCTTTAAATCGGCTACAAAGAAGGCGATATACTTTCTCTTTGAGCTCTTCAAATTGGTACATATCGGCCCAGAAAGCAGTGTCCGTCCAATTTTGGAGACTGACGTGATTCTCTAAGTAAGAACAACAAGTTGCAACTACTTGTTTCATTTGAGTATGAATCGCAGCGGATAAAACCTCTTGGACGTTGTCATTGTTCAAAGGTAAATTTGATGTGTAGATGTATTCCAACAACATGTTCATTGCTTTAGCGCTGACGTCGGGCAGTACGATGTCAAGTTGCTTAGACTCCTTTATTGAACACATAGCGGCAAAATATTCACTCCGGGTGGCGAGCACGACACGATGAGCCTGAAAATATAAATATGTCATTTTAGTTTGTACTGTAGATCCTTTCTTGCAGATTCCACTGATCGAGAACGGGGACAGAGTTCAGTATAGAGTCCAATATTGAGATCCTACATAAAATCCCTTTCGACCACAAAGACTTCTACAACGTTTTATGCCGGAGCAAATATATGTGAGAAAATTAGGTAAAATTTTAAGATTAATAGCTCTAGATATAAAGTTTCGGCTTAAATTTGTATACCAAGTTAGTTCATGACACCATGTGATGACAGTTCTTCTGCAACGTGGTCAATTCTGTTTCAACTCAAAACCCTTTGATCTGGAGCACTGGTGCCTGTTCGCTGTAAATACATAAAGTATGCGAAAAATGGTGGTAAAAACCGCCAACAGTTCTCAGCGTAATTTTGAAAATTTCTAACTGAAATTGCGTCCGATCCGGTTGAAACCTCGGAAGACGCGATAAGTAACGCGTCAGCAAAGTCATGATTCAATATTTCACTAGCGCGATCACAGGTTGTTTTAAAAGACCGACGCCTAGGTTTAAGTTCACGGAAAACAAATTTACAATATTACAGCATTAGCATTTTGTTTCGAGTTTGCGTTGAATAACACGTTTCCGAAGTATAGGATTGATATAAGTGAATCAAACAATAAATTCGCTTTTTTGGGTGGCTTTGGTGTTCAAAATTATTGATGAACTAAACTTATTAATTATAATAAAATCGATTAAGTTTGTTCTATTTATTAAATTACCTTTATATGAACTCCTTCAACAATAAGTGTGGTGTCCACTAAGTTATCATTTTTTCGTAACTCGTTAAGTCTGGCAAGTAGGGTTTTTGAGTGATAAATTAGCGTGTCCTTTGATTTATCCATGATGTGAACTGATCGTGGACTATTTCAAATATAAACTTATTTATTATTTAATCGTAGTAATTTATAGATTTATTAACAATATGGATTTATCAAGCCTAAATGGCAATAACTCCTTTCGATAATTAATCAAGAGTAGAACCTATCAGGTAAACTTTAAATTTTATTCTGTATTTAAAGATACACGCCTTAAAATTCGATTCAAATAATTTATACTTTACCGCACGCGTAAACTTTAAATTCGACAACTCAAGCCGTGTTTATAGACACACGCCGTATAATTCAATTGAACTGATTTTTATTCAATGTCTCGTTTTTGGATTCATAGGTAATTAGTTAATGGTAGCATTCAGTCATTTGTTTGATATTATCTATTTATTCTTGTGTAAAATGTATTGAAGGTAAACCAGTGTAATCGTGCACTCATTTATCTTAGGTTAGACATACAACAATAAATACCGAATAGGGTCACACCTTTAGTCGGTATATCCCAATATTTGTAATACAATCTAGAAACATATCCTTTACTAACACACACTGCATGACTTAAGGAGGGCTTATTTGAGTTTATAGTTTTTTCATATGATAATATTTCTATGTTATATGCTGTTTTGTAGTTTCAGATAACCAATAAAAAGCAATATGTTTTATTCTCCCTTGTTACTTGTTTGATATTGTCTATTTTTTTTATCCGCATTGTAGTTGCAAAGTAATGGAACCGGGGAGGAGAGGGAATATTATTTCCGAGTTTAAAACTAACACCATTCACATACATTCATTCTTGTGGAAAATATATTTAAAGATTTCAGAAGAACCTAATGAGGTAATGCGATCATTTACCTTACGTTAAACATACAATAATAAATAATGATAAAAGACGCATATTCGTCGGTTTACTGTTAGACAAAAACTGCTTAAATTCTAACTTATTTATATTAAATCTTAACTTACTGGTCTCCAGCGTACACTACACGCTAATTTTCTTATTATTTATTGGCCTGTATGAACCCGGAAGTTCATGACCTCACCGAATCGACTCCGCCATAGTTCCCTGTCCCGTGCACTCTACTTCCACGCCCGACCATTCGATCCGACCTCCCAAGGTCAGGTGTCGCCATTGTTGTGAAAAAATGTTTAGAACCTACTTTGCGTCCTTCATTGCACCTTAAATTAATTGAAGAAATTAGTATTGATGTAACATTAGGCGATAACTCCAAGGTGAGTATTTTTTCGGTCTATTTCCCTAGAGGAAATGGAAACATTGAGAAATCTACTTACTTTAAGCGGGATCTGCATAATTTGTATAGACTCAACACTCGAAACAATGTAATTATTGGTGGTGATCTAAACTGTAGACATCAGTCGTGGAATTGTCTTAGGGCAAACTGCTGGGGTAACATTTTACTAGATGTTACTGAATCCAGCCCAAGTTTTTCCATATTTTATCCACTTCTCCCCATCTATATCCCATCGTCTGCTAACGAGAACCCCTCAACTCTCGATCTATATATCACTAATATTCCAAATTACTGAAGAACGTAAACGCATCAGCATATTCTAACAGATACACACACAATTCACAAGCAAAATAGTGAGGAACACCGAACGAAAATCGAATAAGAAAATACATCAGAGCCGTATACCATAGCGATAAACATAACAATTCACATCAGTGGAGTATAGTCGAGTTTGAAAATCGAATTCTAAAATCGACCAGTAGCCTGATGGGTAACGCTTAGGTTCAATTTTTAGTGAATCAAACTGTCATAGCGTCAGTTCGAATCACACGTTCTTCTTCACTATTATTTCAAACGCTATAATTGGTGACTGTGACGAGTAAGTTGAAACGCGAATTAAAGTGAACACGCCCGAAAAACACACGCGACAGTCGTAAAGCACAACCAATGCGTAAACAATTATAACAATAAAGACAGTGCCGAAAAATAAAAATCACACGTTCTTCTTCACTATTATTTCAAACGCTATAAGTTTATCGGGAGGGGTTTGACCTCCAATACCGGGGCCGTAACGCAACCGTTTACATTTGATTTTACTTAACTCACGTGGTCCAGGGGCCATAACTTAACGGATTTCACACTTGATCAAGTTATATGTTTGCGGTAATGAGGCAAAGAAAACAAGATAACATGATAATGGCTTGCGACAGTTATTGTGAATATACGGTTGATATAATTAAGAAAGGCTCCTAGATAGTATAGTGGTTAGTATACCCGCCTGTCACGCGGGTGACCGGGGTTCGATTCCCCGTCGGGGCGCCTCTGCCGCAAGACTAATGACCTTGCCCGGAAAGAACAAATCATTATGGAAAATTTAACAAGCCTCAGGACTTGCTAAATAAGGCTAAGACCGGTTCCCGGTTGGAGTGCCGATGATGATGATAATTAAGAAAAATAGCACGAGCAAAACTGAGAGACAAGTTGTGGGTTTGAAAGCAAGCCAGGTACAAAGTTTCATATAAGTTTTGTAAGTGTGTGGGGGTTTAAGTATGGATGTCAACGTATGACACTGGTTCACTTAAATCCCCCCGACTATGTTCTGCTGCAAATTGTTCACCAAAAGATGGAATAAGATGGAATAATTAAACACACTGAATGTTGTTTTGAGGTTAATCCGTTTCTTTATTGTATTGTTTTTTCTTTACTTATTAATATAATCCTTTTCTTTTATTTCACTTAGAACTTAATATTAATTGTATTTTACAAGATGAAACACTTCTTTCTCGACACTGCGACCGCGGTAATTAAAAATTTTACCCAAATGCATGTGTGCACTTTGGTGTTGCGATCTGACTCGCGCAACGGCTATATTCGACTGGCTAAAAATCGAAGCAATTAAATTCAGCTCCGAGCGGCGTGACCGACCGCGGTTGTGACTGTGTAACGACTGATCCCAATTAGGGATGAAATTTTGATTTTGCAATACGCACGTCTATTGGCCAATCGTTGCACTCTTCTCATGAATCTTCTCATTTGCATGTCTCAGTGAGGTGAATAATACTCGCACATCATTCGAGCGACGCTGTGCATACGAAGGATGAAAAGAACAAAAGAGAGAACGCAATAACTTCGGGGTTGGCTTAGCTTGTGTGCTGGTATCAATGCAGCCTCTGAGGATGACCTACTGTCCTAGTGCGAGGACTGTGGTGATCTCAGAGTGTATTGAACCCGGTATAGGACGCCGAATTGGCTAGGAAAATCTGAGCATGGGAACTAAATTAAATACTTTGGTAATTTCCCCAGCGGCTATATTGTGGCGTCTCTAACAGATACACACACAAAAACAAGCAGATAGTGAAGAACACCGAACGAAAATCGAATAAGAAAATACATCAGAGCCGTATACCATAGCGATAACAAAACAATTCTTGAGGTTTAAAATCGAATTCTAAAACACGGCCAGTAGCCCGATGTGTTACGCTTGGGTTAACTTGTTGTTGATTCTAGCTGTCATAGCGTCAGTTCGAATCACACGTTCTTCACTATTTATCTCAAATGCTATAATTGGTGACTACGACGTGATCTGTACACACAGCACACACTTTCCCGTAGTAAACAGAACTTCACACACGATCATGACTTCCGCATAAGAGCAACAGGCACACTCGTCTGCTCCGACGTTCTCTCGTTCGCTCCGTCGTTCGCACACAAGTCGATCGTAACGAAGTTACTGAGGAGGGAGTGGTGTGGCGTCCCTAACAGATACACACACAAAAACACAAGCAAATAGTGAAGAACACCGAACGAAAATCGAATAAGAAAATACATCAGAGCCGTATACCATAGCGATAACAAAACAATTCACATCAGTGGAATATACTTGAGTTTAAAAATCGAATTCTAAAATCGGGCAGTAGCCTGATGTGTTACGCTTCGGTTCAATTTTTGGTGATTCTAACTGTCATAGCGTCAGTTCGAATCACATGTTCTTCACTATCATTTCAAACGCTATAATATGATTATGCAACTGCGTCGTTTGATCAGACTCTGCCGTTGCTAACCGGCATGATGCGATTTCCGGTGGAAATCTAATGGGTTAGCGGAATGGAGTTGCCGTATGGCGAAAAGGTAGCTAAACTCAATTATGCATTATCTGCATAGGATAATGAGTTTAGCTATGCGTCCTTATGGGAAACATTTTTTACAGGTGGAATAGATTGTAAGGGGAATAAGGGTAGAAATGAAGCGCTGAAAGTGGTCGAAATAAGGTATGAAATTGTGGGTTGGTTCTCCATGTGGTATAGAGAACCCCCACAAACAAGAGGTCCAATAAACAAAAAGTGTATATACGAGTTACGCCTGGGAAAAAGTATCCGTGCATTTTCGCGATCGCAACACCGGCAGCAGAGTGAAAGAACGTAAGTCAACAATTGTTTATATTTTTATTACAACAAATATCCGAGGTTTAAATGTTCAACGAGACACGTCACCTTTTCGTGGCTTTGAAAACTATCGACGTGAGAATTGACATCGAACACTCTCAAGTTAAATTCCTGTGAAATCTTGTTCTAAAGGTGATACTCCCCTGGGGACGGCGCCTTCTCTGGCGTCGTCTCAGCTCCTACGCTGGTTGGCCAAACGATTTATTTGGTTAGCGTACCGTACCTCCAGAGGCGGACTCTGCTCTGGATGAAGGGCGTTATTGTCTTGCCCAGTACGATTCTTGTATTCTCCAAATAAAACAACACTGCTACAATTGCTTAATCGTTATTACTCTGTTGTCTCTTAGCAACTTGAAGCTCCTGTGGCAACTCCTCCTGCTCAAAAAAAAAAAAAAAAAAAAAAAAATTGGCCGATTTAAACGAGACAAGGACAAATGTGTCCTTCATCTTGTCTCTGGCTTCTGGTCATCTTGAGAGAACCAGAATCGCCCACATCAGTGAGGAAGTTTGCCCTTCGTTTCAAAATATATGAAAAAGAAGGGGGAGGGATCTAAGGATAGTGTGGACAGGATGAGCTCGAATGTACCAACATATTTACTATTCACACAGCCACGTCCTTTTTATATAGAATTGTAATGATGTGCCCGCCCTTCTGTTCGTTTTTCTTTTGTTCCATTGAATAAATTGATAATGATATTAGATATTAAAAAATACCAAATTCTTTTCCCATCTAAATTTACACCAAGATGGGAAAGTTACGTTGAGGGATACAAACAACTCATTCGTGAAATGTTTAGTTATATATTTTTAATAATATAACAGAGCTCAATATATACACATAAAACACATTTCAAATACAATAAGTACATGACAAATAAATAACTCTCAATCATTAATAATGAAAAACCTCATTAATTCTTCTGTACATTCACATTGGAGCAGTTGTCACTCGCTTTTTTCCAGAGGCACATAAATAGTAGTGCAATAGCAACGTGTTGTTTTACTTTCGGGCATGGTTCGTGTCGACCATTCCTTGCTTACCACGTCGTATATTTGCATCTTGTTCCCCATGTGAGTTTTGCCCTCTGGAAAACGCCCTCCCACAAAATAGATTTTTCTCTCGAAAGCGGTGATGCCCGTATAGAAGGAAGGCTCAGGAATGATGGTTTCTAATCGCCATGTATCTGCTTCAATATCGTATACCTCGATTTCCGGTACGAGAACGTGTGCGTTATTATTCCAAAACCATCCACCGCAAGCATAAATCTGGTCATCAATGGTGACTAGCACATGATTTGCCCGGCGCTTAAGCATTGGTTTTTTCTGATGCCAGCTATCCTGTAATATGTCGTAGCACGAACAAGTGTTTAATATATTCGAGCGAATAATGCCACCTGAAAAGCACAAACCAAATGTAACAATTGTTGCTTAGCTAAAATCCAGAATTCAATACCTGAAATATATAAGGAGAGTTTGTAAATTGTTCCGGAATGATGGCTTCGGGGTCCAGTCAATGGTGCTATATTATTCCATTCATCGGTGACCGAATTATAGCGTTCGCAGTATCGTACGTAGCTTGACTTTACACCTTTTACAGAAACAGTACTTTCTCCACCAATGAAATATAAATACTTTCCAACAGTATGTGACGAAAATGCCGTTCGGGGTGTTGGCTCCTTAGCATACTTCGTCCATTTATTGGTTAGAACATTGTATTTTACTCCGTGTTCATAACAAGTGGTTCTCGGTTTTGATTTATTCATCTTTGTGGCGCCTGCAAAAAACAAAATTTCATGGCCAATGACTGCAGCACGACAGTAGTTAACAGCAGACATTAGTCTACTCCATTTATTTTGATTGGGAAAATATAAATTTATTTGGCTGTTCACTACACCTCCACAAACACCACTTATTATAATCAATGCCAACGTCATGCCTCGGGTATTAAAGCCGGCATTTTTGCCGAGCAGAAAGTCTTGCTTTTTATCGTTTATTGCTATTGTTTTTAGGTGGTGGTAGATTTTTCGTAATAATGGAGGAGCATAGTCCGAACTGGCAAGGCGGTTAAAGTTTGGCAGTATTTTTAGATCAATGCTATACATTTGCTTGAGTCGTATGCCTGCAAACATTTCGTCGATCGATTTTGTACTAACATTATGTGTTAAACAGTAATCTGAGACAATTTCAACAATAGTATCCTCGGTACAGTCGACAGCGAAGTTTGACTGCAGTGCATAATTGAGTTGCTCACAAGGTAGATTCTGGAATTCCGAAGTGGTGGATAATTCTTTAAACCGGCTACAAAGAAAACGACAGACTTCCTCTCTGAGCTCTTTAAGTTGGTACACATCGGCTAAGAATAGAACGTTCGTAAAATTTTCGAAATTTACGTGATCTTTTATGTAAGTAATGCAAACTGCAACTACTTCATTTATTTGAATATAAATTGCAGCGGATAAAACCTCTTGAATGTTGTAATTGTCCAAAGGTAATTTTGATGTGTAGAAGTATTCCAACAACATTTTCATTCCTTCAGCACTGACGACGTGCATTACGATGTCAAATTGCTTAGACTCATTCATTGAACATAAGAACATCGCGGAAAAATATTTACTGCAGGCGGCGAGCACAACACGATGAGCCTGAAAATATAAATGTCTCATTATCGTTTATATTGGAGATTGTTTCTTGCAGATTCGACTGATTGAAAACTGGGACAGAGTTGAGTGCAGAGTCAGTCCCAATGTTGGATTCGTCCTTAAAATCCCCTTCGAACAAAAAGACCTACTAAGTTTCATGTGAGATTTTATATTGTATAATTAAACCCCCCCTAAGGGACCTCTCTCCTGGAAGGTCACGGTGGAAGGCAAGTCATAAATAAACTACTAGAAAATAAACTACTGAACAAAGAGCGCTAGAGTAGTTCTGTGGAAACAAAAGAGGCGGCGAAAGGAAAAAAAAAATAGCAAATGAAAAATAAATAATTGATTCGTTATACAATTTTGAAAAGAAAGGAAGACGACTCCGACTCAAATATTAAGTTAAAAGAAAATAAAACTGATGCTGTGAGTTGTGTGATCAGTCAGCAACTAGGATACTGTGAATCGCATGACCAGTCAGCAACTAGTGCCCGACCATTGCCCACCCACACACATACTACCTCCTTATCACTCATTCAATCCGATGTTAGACAAATTGAACTAAATGTTCAATTATCAATTCCCAAAATCCTAAGTCTAAAACAAATAGGCGATAAATGAACCAAATGTTCGTTTATCATGCACAAACAAAAACGTCCATAAACAAATCAAACACGTATTAAACGAACCAAATGTCCATTTGGTTCGCATACAGACAATTAAAAAATTTCTACAATCCTTATCTCTATATGCATTATAGCCAGATGTGTATTCTCTAAATGTTGCGGATTCGCAACTAAATGCAGCGGGGAGAGTCTAGTACATTCACTGTCCAGTACACTCCCCAACCAGCATACTCACCACGCCTGTTAGCCGCCAGTTGACAATGCGTCATCACCTAGGGACGCCATCGAACTGTCACCCAGATTCAAATGTGACCAATGGTTTTTGGTCAGTCTGCAATCAACCCTCGTCACGTGCACATCGTCTACAACCAACCGCCAACGCCTGCGCACCGCCAGGAAGAACTACAAACGGGTTTTTATAACTATGAACACATGCTAACAGTAGTATTGAATATCGTGTAGATTTTATATCAATGCTATACATGTATAAATGCACAAATGGCCGCTCTAGTTAATTGAATTATATTTGAAAAAATGCTTGTGTTGGTCTAAATTGTGTGTACTTAAATAAATATTATCCATCCCGTGCTCGTTCAGGACGGTGGTTCTGTGGGGAGCGTAGTCAGTGCGCCGGCATGGGCGCTAGGTTCCACCACGTCCCCACAAACTGTTCACAATGGAAAGGCAAAACCTCGCAAAGAAACTGACACAAGGAGGGAGTAAAACACACTGGATATAGTTTAGTATAACTGGTTTTATTTTGCTTAAACCTGTATTGTATTGTATTTATTGTTCGACACTAATATGTTTTAGTAATGCTTATTAAAAGTTTCTGTTTCACTTGTTAATTACTTTTGTTCAAATTATGAAGACTTTATGATATTCCACTTGATTTACCCAACGCACCGAAACATGACAGAGTTAAAAATTAGAACACACTCGACTGGGATGTACGTATCCCCGGCGCGCTACGGGGAGCGGGAGGAGAACCAATCGACTCGGTGAAGTGAAGCGCTGGTGGTAGAAATTCGGCCCGTGGTGACTACTCTCGCGATTAAGGGTGCGTTTTACTTACCACCGGAGAAACGTGAAGTCTCTCTTTGTGGAATAGGGAACCGGATCTCGTAGTGAAGATCGTGGTGGTATGTGTGTAGTTGATCGTATAGATCACATTGTTTATCGATGCATTTCGGCAAAGGATAAACGCAACCTAAAACAAGGGAAAAAGAACAAAGGGAGAAGCGACCTAGGGCATCGTTCTGCCATGAGGGTTCACCTAAGTAAATACGCTGCAACTCATTAGGTGCTACTGGATTTTGGATGTTTATGCGTCTCTGACTGCGGTAGGAGCCGAGTTCTTGTTTGCATTTGTAAATGCTGTAGAATTCGGTTTTAGCGGCTATTGTGCTGATTGTTTGCAGCTTCGACAACCAGCTGCTTGGTGTTGCTTTTTGTCGTTAGACAAATAGGTCGCTAACCAATGTGCATGTAGAAACAATTGTTCTGCATATGTGAGGCTGGGATTAGCCTGGCAACCTGGTGCCGAATAGTTTCCCTAATTTATGATATGTATGTAAGAGAATTCTTTCAGGAATTTTGGATGTGCATTGAATGCATGAAAGGTAAGAATTCTTTTACAGGGGCATGGGATAAAACCTTAATGAAGGAAATGTGAAGGGGATTTTTGCAGGTAACCGCCAATTTGCCAAGGGAGTTTGGGGTTGTAATTGTGGGTGGTTCTTGCGTAAAGTTAAAGAACTCCCACAGTTCGCGGGACGCACCTCACCAAGAACCATCGCATCATTCCTTTGGACGCACCACTTCGCTGGACGCATCGACCCCCAAGACGCACCGTTATCACCTCTCGGTGGACGCAACCTTCATCCCAACGGTTGCATCCACCACACTGAGAATAGATTAAAGTTTTCATTCCTTTCCACAGTTTCTCACATACAAATGTCAATGAAGACTTGTTTAAAAGGGCGATGTATTTTTGATACGGGGATCAGTCTCAATTGGCGTCCGAGGAGTAATGACGTCAATAAATTAATAAATTGAAATAGCAACAGGGCAGTTTTTAATATACAGTAAAAAATATATAACTTAAAATATACAAAGCAGATATAAAGTGTTTAGATCAACCGTCTCATTGGGCCCTCTTCCCTCAGGCCCGAGGAAGCACAGTGGCGACCGCAACCAGCCTTCTCAGGAGCGGACTATCAAAAAGACCCTCGTCCTTTTTAGGACAAGGAGACGCGCTCTCTGAGAGTACGACATATAACATCGCTACACCATAGGCATTCCTTGATTTTGACTTGATGGGCCTCATACAAGATAAATCCGGAATATCGTTAATTTTTCACGTGCCCCGACTGTAGACAGACGAATGTGTGGCAATCGGGAAGTAGCACGCATAGAACAAGAGTGTCTGTGGGTCAGTAGGGCGGCATCCCTCTAAGATGGACGAGACATAAATAATCAAGGCCAGCAGTTCTAGTAGTTGAATGTCAACTAAAGACCTGTTTACCAAAATCGCCAGAGTAATTAACTTCTTAAATCGGTGGCAAGCTAAAATGTTTTTTAATTCTAAATTTTCTCTGTGTTAATAACCAACTAATAATTGTCAGAATGTAAAAGACGACTCAAACCAAAAGGCAATTGTTCTTGACATTAGTCATGCTTTGCTTAGCTTAGAGTATTCGTGAGAATCTACAGGTGGCGAAGTATAAGTTGAGTCGGGCATGTAGCGAAAATGGACAACGGCAGAACTGTCCATCGAATTCTTGACGGAAGACCAACGCGAAGGCGGTGATCTTGAGCAATCAGATCAGGCAGAGAACCGCAGTGGAAAAGTGTGCAGAACATGGAATGCTGGTGTAGCAGACTTAGTGAGGCTAATAAACTCCAATAAACAGTCCCCTGGGGACTAGGAAGTTGAGATGTCAGACATATCTAGTAGTTAAAGTTTGAGGACTCCTTGTCTAACAAATAAGTTAAAAATCTAAGAAGAAAAATAAGAAAAAGCATGATCAGTAATACCATTGGTCGACAGTTTTGCGTAAAACACTTCTGCCCTTTGTTTGCGAGCGGTTTTCAAAAATGTAACGAGGTTATGTGCATAAAATAAGCGTAAAATTGTGTAAAAACATGCGATAGTTGTTACCGCAATTTTTAAGAACTATAAGTGATATTTCTTTCCATTCGGTTACTTTTTCATCGTCAAATCTATGGCGGATGCGTTGAATGGAACGTGGGCGAAATCACGATTCAATATTTCACTGGTGCGTACAGAGGGTGTCAAACAAACCAAAGTGTAGAGGTGAGGTCGTGGAAAACGAGCTTATAGATAGCATTAGCTTTGTCGCTTGGATTGCGGCAAGCCTTTGGGTTATTTTCGTGTCAGGTTGTCAGTTTTTAATTTAATGTATATAAACATATATATACAAACTTAAGGTTTAAAGAGGAAATTAAAAGTACTGAAGGTTAAAAAACTAAAGTAGGCAATTTCTCTAGATGAAAGGGATTTCCTGAATAACACATGGGCGAAATCACTATTGAAGTTTCACTAGTGCGATCAGAGGTTGTTTTAAAAGACCAACGCTTAGGTTGAGCTGGTAGAAAATAATTTTATAGCATTAGCTTTTTCGTTTGGATTGAGTAAGTCTTTGGAGTTATTTTGGTGTCAGGTTGTCTGTTTTTAATTTAATGTATATATATATATTCATCATCATCCAGTCTTAGCAAGTGGATCCGGTCTTAGCAAGTCTCGAGGCTTGTTAAATTTTCCATAATAATTTATTTTTACCGGCAAGGTTGTTAGCATTGCGCCATATATATATATATATATATATATATATATATATATATATATATATATATATATATATATATATATATATATATATATATATATATATATATATATTACTACTGAATTTTTCACTGACGCGATCACATGTTGTTCTATAAGGCCAAAGTCTAGGGTTGGGTTCGTAGATAACAAATTTATAGCATTAGCTTTTTTGTTTGGATTGCTGCAACCCTTTGGAGTTATTTTCGTGTCAGGTTGTCAGTTTCTAAATTAATTTATATACAAACTAGAGGTTAAAAAAGAGCTTAAGGTTTAAAAAAAAATATTTAAAGTTTAAAAAGTACTGAGGGTTAAAAAACGGTTTAAAAAAATACATTTCTGAGCCATCATCTTTCAATTTGAATAATACTCATATATAATTTGCCAAGACAAGAAATTATTAAAATTCATCGGTCACCATATTGAAAACGCACTAAAGTAGGCAATTTCTCTAGGAAGGGCGTTTTCTTGAATAACACGTGGGCGAAATCACTATTGAAGTTTCACTAGCGCAATCAGAGGTTGTTTTAAAAGACCAACGCTTAGGGTTGAGCTGGTAGAAAACAACTTTATAGCATTAGCTTTTTCGTTTGGATTGACTTTGGAGTTATTTTGGTGTCAGGTTGTCTGATTTTAATTGTATATATATATATATATATTACTACTAAAATTACTACTGAATTTTTCACTGACGCGATCACATGTTGTATATATATCAACTAAAGGTTCAAAAAAGAAGAACTAAAGGTGTCAAAGAAAAAAATTAAGGTTTAGAAGAAACTGTAGGTTTATAAAAAATACTTTTCTAACGCAATCCGGACCATCACCTTTCGATGTGTAAGATATATAAAGGGGGAACTAACATACAAAGATATGAGACTACCAAAATATAAATTTGTTGAATGCCTTAGTATTCAGATTTATTCATGAACTAAACTCATGAATTATATTAAAGTTATATGTTTGTTCATTTTATTAAATTACCTTCATATGAACTCCTTCAACAATGAGGGTAACGTCCACAAACTTATCATTTTGTCGGAAGTTGTCCAGTTCGGCAAGTAAAATCTTGGAGTGAGTACTCAGTTTATCCTCTGGTTTGACCATGATCTCAACTGATAACTGATAACGGGATATTTCAAATACAAATTTATTTATTCTTAATTTACAGGTTTACTTACGATATGAAACACAATTAAGATTTGGCAATAAACTCCTTTCAATTAATTAATCAAAAGTAGAACCTCACGCGTTAACTTTAAATTCGACAACTCGAGCCGTGTTTATAGACACACGTCGTAAAAATTAATTGAACTAATTTTTATTCAATGTCTCGTTTTTAGATTCATAGGTAATTAGTTAATGGTAGCATTCAGTCATTTGTTTGATATTATTTTTTTATTCTCTTATACGTGTTGGCGATACAGTACACAGTTATACGTGAGAAAACCGGTAAGGAAAACGAATGTTATTGGCGAGGTTAAAATTCTAATATATATTCTCTTATACGTGTTGGCGATACAGTACACAGTTATACGTGAGAAAACCGGTAAAATCGGTAAGGAAAACGAATGTTATTGGCGAGGTTAAAATTCTAATATATATTCTCTTATACGTGTTGGCGATACAGTACACAGTTATACGTGAGAAAACCGGTAAGGAAAACGAATGTTATTGGCGAGGTTAAAATTCTAATATATATTCTCTTATACGTGTTGGCGATACAGTACACAGTTATACGTGAGAAAACCGGTAAAATCGGTAAGGAAAACGAATGTTATTGGCGAGGTTAAAATTCTAATATATATTCAAGGATTGCAAAAAAAAAAAAAAAAAATTGTATGATCATGCACTCTTTTACCTCACGTTAAATATACAATAAAAAGTAACGAATAAGACCACGCATTTAGTCTGTTTATCCCAATACTTGGGATATATTATATACTCATTACACTTGGGGAAGGACAATAAATTATTGTTGTATGCTACCATATGGTTGTTCGCGTATATAGCTTTTTGACATGACATTATTTCTATTAGATTATAAGAATAAATTTGTTTTGTAATTTGAGATAACAAAATTAAAGAATTTTATTTTCCTGAAAAAAAAAAGCAATTCAATCGCCATATGGCATTGATATTTGGTTGATAAAAATGTATTTACGGTTTTGCACTGGAAAAGTAAAATTCAATTTCTTATAAAAAGGATAAACTATAATCAACTTTTTTTAGTTTAAATTTTGTTCAATGACGCTTCCTATCGTTACTTGCGCCTTTATAATTTCACACCGATTAAAAATTTGAACGTTATCGGCACAAAAAAGAAAAATTGAAGAAAGGGCGATTAAAGATTATTGTCGCAGCATGCTTGATTCTTTATTAGCATCCTAAATAATCTAATCTAAATGTCCTAAATAATTTAATTTATTTATTGTTGATTGAAGTGATGCCGGGCGAGGAATGTCGTCCGTCGAGATCCTATTTGATGATGATCTGATCCGGCTCGAAGAACCAGAAAATGTTGTAGGGAATGTTTGGAGTTGTCCACTGTTCCCGTGTAGAGAGGAACCCGATGAAGCTGGCAGCAAAACGGAAGCACAAGAAAACCAAAACTGAACTCGAGGTGGATCTTTAATTCTTTATTGTTTAAGTCGGATGCGACTTGGTTAACAATTTATTAACAACGCACAACAATTCAATTTCTCTACATGAGATTGAGTAAGTTTACTTCATAATTTATGTTGGATCTGCAGCAATGACTCGGAAGGTGTGCGCGTGATAATAGCTGGTAGCAGACTGACTCATTGGGCATAACTGCCAATTCAAAAGGGACGCTATGACGCCATCGTTGGTGACAATCGGCCAGCTGGTGCCAGCTGCTGCGCAACTGGTATACACTGTTAATGTACTAGATTTCTCCAGTACATTCCAGCACATTCAATTGCCAATCCGCAACATTTATAATTCCTAATAGTTTTTGTTATAATTTCCTAATTGTTATAATTTAATCTAATAATTCTTTATAGTCTTTGTAATATTACCTGCATGTTTGGCAGCACTTTTTTGGTTTTTGTTACAACTTTGTTTTCTGTCATTTGTAATATGTAAAATTAGATTTTTTCTGTTCGTTCAAAACATCTTGGAAAGCAATCGTTTTTGTTTTTCGATTTATTCGCTATTTCGTGCAATTATATCCAATTGTAATCGGTTAGTTTATATACGAAAAAATAAAGTTTCGTTCTTCATTCTCATTTGTAATAAATGATTCGTGTCTGTTTTGAATCTCGTCTCGTTAAATATTGTCGAATTGCACGGTAAACGCACCGTGCTGAAACAATTATTATTGTTTATGAATGTTTTACCATTCAAGGTCTTCATCCATGTATATTGTAAGAGGTCTTTTCATACTGTGGCGGTACCGCCAAACCCCACTGTCTCCTTACCTGAAGAAGCCCCCCATAACTACAACCCAACTTCCATAGTTTCCTGCTAATGCAATCGCATTTGCACCTGTAAATGTTTCAAGCATGAAGCTTATCAAATTTATTTATCTAAACACTCCTGGAATAGAATTCTTACCTTCATTCATTAATTCGAATTCAAAATTACCTACAGGAATTCTGTCCAAACTTCATAAATCCCAAGTCCAATTCGGCACCTTCGGTTGCCAGGCAAATCCCAACTTACCATATGCATTTTTCCTAGACGAATTCCTGAAAACGAAACAATTTGGTTTACATACAATGTAACCATCATAACATCCTCGATAGTATACTGGTTAGTGTATCCACGTGGGGGAGCCTCTGGTGCAAGACTAATGACCTTGCCCAAAAAAAAAAAAAACAAATCATTATGGAAAATTTAACAAGCCACAGGACTTACTAAATAAGGCCAAGACCGGTTCCCGGTTGTAGTGCTGATGATGATGATGATTATAACAGGGATAATAAACATCGCGTCGCCTATTCCCAGCCTCATCATGTGTACAATAAATCCCTTTACATACACATTGGGTGGCCACCTTTACCCAAGAGACAAAAGCAAATATAGGCATCTTGCGTCTTAAAGCGTAAATTAAATCCTATGGCATAGACGAATGCAAATAGGAATTGTGTACTTACCCTTGGCAGGGATGCCATAAACACCAATTCCCTGTGAATAAGCTAAAACCAATTAGCACCATATTCATGATGCATGGCGGCTATCACCACAGCCGCAATGCACATCACAGACAATGATCTACACGATCTCTTTGTTGCCCACCATATTTCTGTATCCACTTGTCATGGACCTAGCGGCATGAGCAGACAGAAACCCATTAGTAACCAATGAGATACGGCTTGTTTACTTAGCCGAACTCACATCTCATTGATGCACATTGTCCCCGTTCTTTGTTTTCAGATTCGTTCTCATGGCTTTGTCCAATGAAAGAACCAATGTTCACACATACATGTGTACCACTACGATCTTCTCTATGAGATCTGGTTACCTACCCCAAAAGAGAGATTTTACGTTTCTCTTGGGATAGAAAATGCATCCCTAAATTAAAAGGAATTCTATTGCAACCGCCGAGTCGGTTCGCCCCCCGCTCTCCGTAGCGCCGCGGAGACGCGATTACACCTCGGAGTCGTGTTTGTTTATTTCCTTTGTTGTAAAGTGTCTGTATCAGTCTTGTGAATAACGAACAATAGTTTAAAGTAATTGTAAAGATTTTTTGTTACCAAAATAGAAATATTAACAACGGCATAGACACTTGAAGTCGCGAAGGTAAATTAAGTCCAAACCTGGTTTGGCGATGAGTGCAGGGCGAATATCGAAGAACGTAAACGCATCAGAGTGATCCACTTAGAAAGATATGATGAAGTCAACGCAGAAAGATACGCGGGGATTCGAAAAGAGACAATGAGACTCTTCAAACGCAAAAACCGCGAATGGGAGAAGACTCGGATCGAAAAAATCCTAGAAAATTCCAGAGCAACGAACATCAGAGGTATGTATGCCGGCATAAATTCAATTAGAAATGGCTACCGAGGGAGAGCCAAAATAATTCGAGACACAAACGGCTGTCTGATCACAGAAACAAACGATATCGTGATAAGATGGAAGCAGTACTTTGAAAACCTGTTCAATGTGCGCACCCATCAACCACAAATAAACGCACCAGACGTACATACAGCCGAGCCTCAGATCCCAGAGCCCTCTTTCAACGAAGTTGTAGACGCAATAAATCGATTGAAAAACAACAAGGCTCCCGGAGTCGACTGTATACCGGCAGAGCTTGTGAAGCATGGAGGAGAGGCAACCGCTCGAAACATCTTTGGCGGATGTTGGTGTCTATGTCGAAGTTGAGGCAGTGTTCCGCCGAACACTGTGCGCAAAACAATTTTAAAACACAAAACGGAACCGGAGCGAATGATGCGCTGAACACATGAAACACAAGGATATTTGTCCTTCACCTGTGGTTTTATTTTTATTGCTTAACACTATTGATCGACAATATCATAAAAGTTTACTTGCTAGGTGTTCGTGGACGGACCAATCACTAGGCATATTTTACTAATTTCGCACGCCCGATCACACACTTGACGTTACTTTTCTTTTTTTCCATTCAATACGCGGACCGGCCTCCTCGTTGGGTTCTCGTTGCCTCGCTAACAACCTCCTCGGTGGGGTTCTCGCTGTTCGGCTCGTCGCGTTGACGATCAAAATGGGACTGCCTGTCTGCCCACACAGATATCCAGATTCAAAACTGGTATCTGTATCTATACGGAAAATTTCCCTATTTGCTCTGCTAACAGAACTTCCGAATTTCTGTTAGCAGCATGTTATTAATGCCCATGGGTAATTTCGGTGCCTGAAAAGGAAAAAGTCAATCGACGCATACATCCTTAAACGTCATAATCACCATCCGTGGTGGTGATCGAAATTTGGTTCGACGGCTGTCGATTTTGTGCCGCCTTTATTTCCACAAAACATCGACGGATATCGTGCAGTTTGAATGGACGTATGGTCCATGGTTTTGTTTAACTTCTTTCGGTTAAAACTAACAATCCATTAGACCTTTCTAATGGGTGTGAAAATCGAAAGGGATCGTGGGATCGGAATAGATCCTTTGTAGGTTTTTAGCCTCATACATTTTCCGAATTACCTCGTCGAGATAATTACGGTTGCCGTTTCTTTTGTTTGCCGATGGATTTGGTGGTCTTTGTGGCAGACCACCCGCACGTGCATCCGTTGGTCGGCTAATTTGCTGACGATAACAAATCCTTGTAACATTGTGTAGATGTTCAGGACTTTCGATTGTGCAGTGCTGGAGTGCGGCGGGTTTCAGTCTGCGGATCGGATGCATGAATGTTCTCCTTTGTTTCAGGTATGCTTTATTCGAACTGTTGAGCTTGACATTGAAAGCTTTGGGACGTTCAGTTCCTTGCTTTTTAGTGTCGGGCTCAACGTTGGCTAAATGTTTCAGTGCCCTAAGGTGGGATTTTGGGACACGCGTCTGTGGGCGCGTGCAACGTTTTCAGGGTAGGTATTTCCTTGAAGGGTAGGAACCTTACCTGGGTGGAATTGTGCGTTCGTAGAACGCTACACATCCACCAACTCATCAAAACAATATGGGATAAGGAAGTCACACCGGAAGAATGGAAAACCTCAATATTCGTCCCCATTTTCAAAAAAGGTGACAAATCTGACTGCGAAAATTACAGAGGAATATCATTGCTCCCAAACACATACAAAATACTAACAAATGTCATATTAGCCAGAATAACACCGTACGCAGAAGAAATATTGGGTGACTACCAATGCGGATTCCGTAGGAACCGGGTAACAAGCGACCAAACGTTTACAATAAGGCAACTGTTGGAAAAGAAGTGGGAGTACGGAGAGATGGTTCACCAACTGTTCGTTGACTTCAAAAAAGTCTACGACTCCGAAAATATGTGCCGCCCTCATTCAAATTTGCATGAACGAATACAAAGGGCGGGTTAGATTAGAAAACCACCTCTCAGAACAATTTGAAATCCGGGACGGACTAAAACAGGGGTATGGCCTCTCACAATGTCTTTTTAACCTTGTACTTGAGTATGTTATCAGAAAGGTACAAGACGACAACATTGCCGGACCATCCCTGAACGGCGTCAAACAAGTGCTCGCATATGCGGATGACATCGCCGTTCTGGGTGATAATCTAGAAAATGTAAGTAAAAACTGTGAAATCATCACGCAAGCGGCAGAAGAGGTGGGCCTAGAAATAAATGAAGACAAAACAAAATACATGACATATAAACGTCAGAGACAAGCTATAAATTTAAATATCTAAGAACGATACTGATGGCCAGTATCGAAATGTCGAAGGAAATTAACAAAAGACTGCACTCCGGCAACGCTAGCTGGCCTTGCATTGGTGGAGCCTCCAATTGTTCTGTGAGCTGACCATTTAGCAATTCATTGAAGAGCACCTCCTATCGCTCCAGAATGCCTTCAGGATCGGTGATCAGATTACCCTCTTTATCCTTGCAGTAAGTGCAGCGTGATGTCTACCGCGTCATACTGCGAATTATTTGGTAGAAATTCCGCGCCTGGTGCGAACCTCGCTCTCTACTTTTCTATATTTCACAGACTAGATTTCGTTCACAGGCACCTTTCTTTTGCCTGTGGAGTCTTTTTTCAGATCTTTTTATACTATGAAATCGAACATTTCATGTGGTACAACCCAATAGTTTCTTTTCTTCCTGATTGCGGTTTTCTATGTGCTGAGATGCGATTAGACGGAGTCTATTAATCAAGATACACGAAATCTTACAGTAGGGAAAAACTAATATACTTGATTTCTACGCGAAGAAAGAATAATTGTGTACAGCAATTTAACAACGTTGAATATATTCACATTATCTAAAACTTGAATTAAATAAATGTCGACTTGCATTTTTTTGTAATGGGTTTACCTATAGGGACTTGACAACTTTTTTTCGGTAGTAAATTTTTATAATTTGCGGACGTTGTTCGTTCGTGTAGTTAACCATGATGAAAATGTTGATTTTACTGAATAAATTGACAGTGACAGTTCGATGATTAGTGAAAGGGTGCGTTCATAAATTAAATTCAAAGTTGTCAAGTCCCTATTGGAAAACCCGTTATTATGAAAGCGAGGTAATTCTTTATTATAATCATCATCATCGGCACCACAACCGGGATCAGTTCTTGGGCTTATTTAGAAAATCTCGAGGCTTGTTAAATTTGCCATAATAATTTATTTTTACGGGCAAGGTTATTGGCCTTGTGCTAAATTCTTTATTCTACAGAGTCAGAATATACACAATCAAAAAAAGAGAGAAGGAATGACCTGGGTTTCGGAATTTCTATTCGTGCCTAACGTCATCTCTATTTGTATCTATTGCCTTAAAAGTACTTTAGAAATTAATTTCTTTTTTTTGTTAAATAATGAAACGATACGAATTAAAACTGAGTTTGATAGTTTTTGTGTATGCCTTAGAAGAAAAAAGGTTTTTCTTTCCTTATTTAGTTAGACGTACATACTTTGACAGTTCTTTCGATACATTTCCGGACATTTACGAACACAGCTTACCCGTCATTGTGAATATAATGACATATCAACAATTTGCCATAACCTGATTGGTTTTAAATTAACGCTCGTTTGCAAAAGTCGGTATTTATTTATTCGCCATACAACTAGTATTAATTAATTCTTGAACGCATTAGAAGATAATCATATTAAACGCAACGAATCTCACAAAATATACTGCCTTACAGATATGGCGTTGCTCCAGAATCTTTCGGTTATTGCTTCTCCTAGTAATGTACCGGTTTGTGAACGAGGTGGTCGCCTTTGCGTTGTGCCGCAAATTGAATTCAAGCAAGATAGCTTTCTAGTAAATAAATATAAATATAATAAGCAAATTAAATGTAACATTCATCCTATGTCATGTTGTTTATTTGTAGCCAGAATATTACCCAGAGATTTATCTTAACACAGAGGCTCTTAATAGCAGTTTTCACCGACCGTCTGATGCTCGCCGTAGCGTTTTGATTCCAGTAAATGAGGGAGTTTTTAAGCGAATTACTAGAACTTTCTTTGAAAGTGGATTATTCGAGGCGCTTAATGAGGCCCGTGATCCAAGTGTAGCAGTTTCAAATCCCTTTATTGCGAGTGTGGCATCACATGTATTCCGTGCCTTAGAATTCACCGAGAGGCTTAAGAACGCCATTTTTCCCCAGATTAAGAAGCATGGGCATGAGAGTATTGCAAAGTATTCAGAAACGAGGTACGCAGAAAGAAATAAACACGATGTTTTGTAAATCCTTACATTTTTTATCTAGGAATTGGATGACTAGCCCCATCAGGCACATCGCTTGGCATCCAAATACCTTCAAATTGGCCGTGGCAACTACTGACGATAGTATTCGTATATATCTTGACGAGGCTATTGCCGTTCCTCAGCTAAAGGTGTGACACAAAATTGTAAACATGGGGGAGATTTATTTCTATTTCATTTGTACTATTACAGAATCCACAACAGAGAGATGTAACATCGATGGCGTGGAGACCCTTTGCACCTGCTGTGCTAGCGGTCGGATGTAACAAAGGAATCTGCATCTGGCATTTGGATCATAATTACCATCTAACTCGGCCCATGTCACAAGCAGCGTTCCTGAAACAGTACTATTTACCTGACGGAATAGGGAGATACGCTAAGCACTCACATAATTTCTTTTTTATAGTCCCAATCACAGCCCGGTGACGTCGGTTCAATGGAATAACGACGGGACGTTGTTGGCCACGTCGAGTATTAGTAGTACGAACATTATCATATGGGATGTCGATACATCTCAAACGTGTGCCTTAAAACGTGTTGGTCAACCGTGTTCTTTCCTAAAATGGTCGCTAAACGGATCATGTCTGTTATCAGCCACAGTTGGAAATGTGTTTCGTGTTTGGTCGGCAGACAAACAGTGGGCGACGGAACGCTGGACGATTAGAAAAGGTTATGTTCAGTCTGCCGCTTGGTCACCATGTAACACCTTTTTATTATTTGTTACTTCGGAGGATTCATCGTTGTATCTACTACAGTTCTCGGATGAAATATTTGCTGGTGAGTACGAGTAGATTGTTTTTTCTTGTGTCAACTTGGCGAACTCTTCATGTGTGTCTGTTAAAAGTATTAGCAGGGAATATTCGAATTTCGCCTAAAGTAAATATTAAGGAAAGCAAGTTCAGGTAAGGTTCACCTTAAGAGTGGTAGTGCCTTGTATGGTCTTGCTTACATTTGAACAAAAATTGGGAGACTACCGTTTGTCGTACAGTATCAGTGGGTCAAAATGGTTGGCCAATTATAAAAATATGGATAAACTTTACATATGTTCATATGGTGAACGCTATAAAAAGGTTTGTAATAGAATGTGAAAATCAATTCCGTAGAAATTAATACCAATGTTTATCGATTCTCAAGACTAGTTTGCTGTGGATTTCGAAGTAAACAAATGGATTACAACAAATGCATCCGAGTACATTAGCTATGTGCGATTCGAAATTAAATTTACGCCTCAGTAGCTTCCTACCCTTGGTATCTGATTTTTCGTACCTCTGTTGCGTTCCTGAAGCATCCAAACTCTCGATTGATATCTAATCATTAGTCGTTTGGTGATGTGTGGATTACGTTATCTTAGTCATCGAAAGGATTTGAACCCGGGTTCGGCACATAGAGTGGACGTTTTAGTTCTCCAATTCCATTGCAGAAATCCCCACTGAATATATCACCTTTATCTAAGTCTCCAATTCCTCAATTAGCAGTAATTTCTGATCTTATACATGCCAGTAAACGTTGAACTTCTGGCTCATTAAACGATGTAGCATGTGGATCATCACCAGGTGGTGGTACTGGCTTATGTTAGGTAATGTAACAATTTAAATAAGAGATAATTAAAGGAATGTGACTTACTTGAGCGAGTCTTGGACCGCTCCTCGGTCGCTGCTGCGGGTATTCAGGTTGCTAGGTTACAGGAGGTGTATAGTTCTTGACTCCCCCTATTTAGCTATCTTGGTCGTCGGTTTATTTGATTGTTTCGATTTTCCCCAGGTGTACTCGTTGGTCTGCGGATTAACGTCGTGCATATTCTCACTCGCGGCGTTACAATCGTGGGTCGTTGTACTTCGTTTCGCAAAATTTATTTCGATTAACGTGCGTGTTGCCGCTTTAAAATTCTTTTTCTGACTGAATATACGTATATTGTTTTTTTTTTTTTTTTTTTTTTTTTATTATTTCTTTTTTTTTTTTTGCCGTTGACGTTTTTTTTTTTTTTTGTGCCAACGCCTTTAATTTTTATTATTCTTGCCAAGTAGTTTATGCAAATTAGCTACTTGCCGAAATTGTTATTTCATAGGTAGAGTGGGGCACTTTGTGGGGGTTAGTGGATGTTGGGTGAGGACGCGAGGTCCGTAACGATCAGATGCGCCGGTAATAAAATCAATTACACGCGGAAAGACCCCAAATTCACCCAGGGAATTATGGACACTATTCGATAAGAGTTTGGATGATAAGGACCCCAAGTTCCACTCAAAAACGCTCAAAACCACAGCAAAATATAAAGGGGAGTCACATTGTTCATCCGATTGAAAAGAAAACTGGAATCACTCGATAGAAGAAGACGAATATCATAAGAGATGGCTTAAGGATCATACATCTTCATCATCTATAGACTTAAGTGCGTGGGATGGCGAAGCGTCTGATTATAAAAAAAAGACACCACCAGATGTGGCAGATCGTCAGAAATACTATATGAGACATGCTCGCCGAATGAATTCTTGCGACGAGGACTATGACAAAGCGCCATGAAGGACAAATTAGACGAGGAACAGGGAGAATTTCGAATTTGATTTTCCTCAATGGTATCAAGTTGGACCACACATTGGTCACTCGAAGACGATGATAAACGACGTTAGGCATTTGAACGTGGGTCCTATGATCCCAATTCTTATGGACCTCCTACTATTACTATTTATTGGCCTGTAGGAACCCGGAAGTTCATGACCTCACCGACTCGGCTCCGCCATTGATCCCTGTCCTGTGCGCTCTCCTTCCACGTTCGACCATCCGATCCGATCTCCTTGAGGTCCAACCTAACATTGTCCTCCCATCTCCGTCGCGGCCGTCCTGTCGCCCCCTTTCCCGTTGGCTTACCGTCAAGAATTCTATGCACGGTCCTATCGTTGCCCATTCGCGCCACGTGTCCGGCCCATCTTAATCTTCGCGACTTGATTACTCTCACTATTGTAGGTTTGGGGTATAGCTCTTCCAATTCGTGGTTGTGGAGTTTCCTCCATTGTCCTGCCTCTTCGTCATATTTACCTCCAAAGATACTCCTTAAAACTTTATTCTCGAATACGCGGAATTTGTTTTCTTTCCGTTTTGTTTCGCATCCGTATAGAACAATCGGCATGATTATGGTTCTATAGACACGGAGCTTTATATTCCGTGATAGCATTTTGGATTTCAGCAGTTTACTGACTGCATACCAACTAGCGTTGCCGGAGTGTAGTCTTCTGTTAATATCCTTCGACATTTCGTTACTGGCCGTCAGTATTGTTCCCAGGTATTTAAATTTTTTGACTGTTTCAAATATCTTGCCCCTGATGTTTATGTGTGTTCTCTGGGGTCCACCTGCTCTCGCCATAATCATGTATTTCGTTTTGTCCTCATTTCTTTCTAGGCCCACCTCTTCTGCCGCTTACATTATGATTCCGCTGTTTTTACTTACAGATTATCGCCCAAAACGGCGATGTCATCCGCATATGCGAGCACTTGTGTGACCGCATATGCGGATGATCCCGTTCAGGGATGATCCGGCCATTGTGTCATCTTGTACCTTTCTGATGACATATTCGACCATAAGGTTAAAGAGACATGGTGAGAGGCCATCGCAGTGTTTTAGTCCGTCGCGGATTTCAAATGGTTCTGAGAGGTGGTTTTCTATTCTAACTCGCCCTTTATTTTCGTTCATGCAGATTTGAATGAGGGCGGCATATTTTTTGGGATTCCCAGCTCAACCACAATATGGTAGCGTCTTTGCCTTGCGACTGAGTCGTAGGCTTTTTTGAAGTCAACGAACAGTTGGTGAACCGTCTCTCCGTATTTCCACTTCTTTTCCAGTAGTTGCCTTATTGTGAACATTTGGTCGCTTGTTGACCGGTTCCTACGGAATCCACATTGGTAGTTGCCCAATATTTCTTCTGTCTCGCTAGTATGACATTTGTTAGTATTTTGAATGTAGTTGGGAGCAATGATATTCCTCTTTAATTTTCGCAGTCAGATCTGTCACCTTTTATTGAAAATGGGGATGACTATTGAGGTTTTCCATTCTTCCGGAATGACTTCCTTATCCCATATTGTTTTAATCAGTTGGTAGATCTTTCTAGCGGTTGCCTCTCCTCCATGCTGCACAAGCTCTGCCGTTATGCAGTCGACTCCGGGAGCCTTGTTGTTTTCAATCGGTTTATGGCGTCTACAGCTTCGTTAAAAGAAGGCTCTGGGATCTGAGGCTCGGCTGTATGTACGTCTGGTGCTATATATGATAAACGTGACCATCAAATGCCGATACGCATACCATACGGCCGGCACGATTTCAAAAGTTATGATAAACGAAAATATTACCGAGATATTCACTCAAATTACGATTTTGAGACGCACGGTGAGTGCCCTGAGGGTAAGGAACGCAAAATCCCACCTCAGTATTATGGTGAAGTATTTGAAAAAATCAATCCAGAACGAAGAGGCTAAGAATATTTACGAAGAGGGGTTCAGTAGTGAAAATGTACCACGGTCTTACAGATCCAGAGAATACATGTATGAACGTGAGAGGACAGAGAGCTTTGATCGCGAAAGTTTACAGTCGTATGAAAATGCTGGTAGACGAAGAAAAAGCGGAGATGTGTATGGCAGCTTAGAGAGCCGTGAAGAATTCCGTGAACGTTATATTGGACGACTGGCAAACACACAATCTCTCCGAAAGGGGATGAAAATTCGTATACCCCCAAGCACAGTTACAGATCCAGAAAATGCCTACGACCAAGACTGAAGTTGAACCTCAACCACGTCGAGTGTTGTAACAAAAAGGATAATATGTTTTAATGTTTCGTCACAAAATATTAATGCTACAAAAGGTTGATCACAAAATATAGTTGTTGCAGAATGAAAATATGAGTTGAAATTCAAACTGATATCACGTAATATATCTGGCGCAAGACTAATAACCTTGCCCGGAAAAAAAATCATTATGGAAAATTTAACAAGCCTAACGTTACTAATGGAGGAAAAGGACAGGAAGCGAAGTTACTGCTGACAGCGCTTGCCATTGACTAGAAGAGACGCAAACTAGTTGGGCACTCAAGGAATTTATTGGCCACTCTATCGTTGTAGGCTTCTTCGTGGTATCAATATTTCTGGAACTAACAAACGTCTTTCTATTAATCGCGGTGGGATTCGAGTGTCATTGTTTAAAAGCTCCATTTCTTGTCGCTGTAATCTGCTCTAATCTTCTATAGAATTATAATCATGCCGATTGTTCTATACGGATGCGAAACATGGGCTCTCACAAAACGGAAAGAAAACAAATTCCGCGTATTCGAAAATAAAGCTTCAAGGAGTATCTTTGGAGGTAAATATGACGAAGAGGCAGGACAATGGAGCAAACTCCATAATCACGAATTGGAAGAGCTATACCGCAAGCCTACAATAGTGAGAGTAATCAAGTCGCGAAGATTAAGATGGGCCGGACACGTGGCGCGAATGGGCAACGATAGGACCGTGCGTAGAATTCTTGATGGTAGAAATTTAGCAATTCATTGAAGTGTACTTTCCATCGCTCCAGAATGCCTTCAGGATCGGGATTACCCTCTTTATCCTTGCAGTAATTGCAGCGTGGTGTGTACCGTGTCATACTGCAGATTATTTGGTAGAACTTCTGCGCCTGGTGCCGATCTCGCTCTTTAACTTTCTCTATTTCAGAGACAAGGTCTTTTTCCCCAGCCTTTTCTTTTGTCTGTGAAGTCTTTTTTCAGATCTTCTGAGCTCTTTGTATTTCTCCTCTCGTACCCGCGTCCTATGAGACTGCTGCATTGCCCGGTATGCAGCATTCTTACGTTCAGTCGCTAGTTTGCACTCATCATCAAACCAGTAGCTCCGATCTCTACGCCTAAGATGGGATTGGCAGTACTAATGACAGTATTCTTAAAGCGTGTCCATTTATCTTCTTCGCCCGGCATTCTGGTCCCAGAAGTTACTCTCCCTCCGCCGAGCTCTTCGAGGGCGTCCTAGCGCATCACCAACGGTGTTACTGGTATTCTCATTGCGTAAAGCAGCCGTGTTGATTCGAACCTGATCCGAGGATGCAATACGTCTCCGTAAGGCAATCGGCGCTCGGAAAACTGTACTAACAAGGTAGTGATCCGAGTCGACGTTGGCACCTCGGTACGTTCGTGCCGTCATCAGCCCGTGGCGGCGATCTATCAAAACGTGGCCAGTTTGGTTGCGAGTGGCTCCATAAGGTGTTACCCAGGTGGTTTTGTGGATATCTTTGCGCGGAAACCTGGTACTTGCAACGACCAAGTTTTTTGATGCTGCCAGTTCGATTACTCGTACTCCATTGTCATTAGTGTTCTCATGCAAACTATGGGAACCTGTGTAGTGCGTTAAAAGCGGCTCCAGACCTACTTTTGCATTCAAATCACTAAGAACGATTTTCACATCGTATCTTGGGCAGGCGTTGAGGGCCCGTTCGACGTTCTCGTAGTATTCTTCCTTTTCGTCGTCAGGGGACTCCTGTAGGTCCGTGAACGTTTGTGAGTCTTATGTTCTTAAACTTGCATAGTACGCGAAGAGTGCATAGGTTATTGCGTTAAATCCGATGATGGCAGGCTTCAGTTTTTTGCTGACTAGAAAGCCTATCCCCGAACACATGGTGTTTTGCATGACAGCTGTCATAAATGTCATACTCGATTCTTTTAATAACACCACTCCCCGTCCATCTTATTTCTTGCAATGCTATTATTTCAGTCTTATATCCGGACAAGGCATCGGCTAGCTGCTGTTCAGCTCGAGCTCTGTATAGTGAGAGGACGTTCCATGAGAAAATTCTTAAACCGTTTAGCAATGTTGTTTGTTGCCATAATAGTTACAAGGCTGGCCTTGGTCAGGCCTATTGAAAACTGCACTACTCGTGTTCGCTAGGATGCATAACCACATATGAATGACCACATATTTGAAGCTGCGAAAAGTGCGGCCAAATGCATGGGGTTCCTTAAGAGATGCAAACGATACTACACTCCATGAAATGCAAAAGATACTTCACTCCATGCAATCTGGCCACTATTTACAAGGCGCATCAACATCATCATCATCGGCACTACAACCGGGAACCGGTCTTGGCCTTATTTAGTAAGTCCTGAGGCTTGTTAAGTTTTCCATAATGATTTGTTTTTTCCGGGCAAGGTCATTAGTCCTGCGCCGGATTATAAGGCGTATGTTCGTCCAAAAATGGAGTTCAATTCCCATATTTGGTCAGGCGCATCCAAAACTGCACTACACGTGCTCGATAGGATGCAAAAATGAGCTGTGAAACTTATTGGGGACCCAGCTGTGAGTCGATCAATTCCGTCGTTAGAACATAGGCACAACGTATCATGTCTATCCCTTTTCTATAGGCATTACCACGGTCGTTGCCCAACTAAACTTGTTGAACGTGTCCCGCTCCTTGAGACATTTTTCCGCGATACCCGTCATTCTGTGAATGCGCATTAGTTCACGTTGAAAGTGGGCTTTAGGCGCACAAATAAACATAGAGAGTCATTCTTTAGCCGAGCCACACGAATGTGGAATGCTCTACCTGATCATGTGTTTCCTCGTCGTTGTAATGTCCAGACAATTAGAACCAATATACATCAATACCTCCTTTCCTCATCCACTTCCTTTCCATCCGCTCCCACTGTGCTTTAACATTTAAGGGCACTTCAAAATTAGCTTTATTGCGCGTTAGTGTAAAAAAAAAAAATCCATCGAACACGAAATAAGTTACTTTTTTTCATTTTTTTATCTTTATTGTACATGGCTGTTCACTGTTAATGTTTTTGTGCGTGGCTCCATGGGATGTTGGTTCTCGACTCGTTTTTGTCAAGGTTGTAGGAAACCACCCATCCCCTTGTTCTATAGTTTCCAGACATATCGTCTGGTAAACGCATTACTTATGTTTAACCCTAAACCGGTAAACATATTGTAGCGAGCTTAGGGTTCGCTGGATTAATTATTTTTAATAAATAAGAGCCTCTAAATCGAGTTTTAATTAACGTAACTCTTTATTAGTCTGTTAATAACAACCGTTACTTTTACCGTACACATAACGATTTCTTGACTTATCGTTTCCGTACTTATCGCGTCTTTTACTGCTTACTTCTTACTTCGTACTTGTCTTCCCGATCTGCGTGCGACGTATTTATACCATTTTTCCTCCTTCTGATTCGGTGTTTCGTTTCTGCCCGTTACTTTTACCGTACACATAACGATTTCTTGACTTATCGTTTCCGTACTTATCGCGTCTTTTACTGCTTACTTCTTACTTCGTACTTGTCTTCCCGATCTGCGTGCGACGTATTTATACCATTTTTCCTCCTTCTGATTCGGTGTTTCGTTTCTGCCCGTTCCATAGCCTCGAATTTTCTATTGTTCATAGTCTCCAGTTTTCCAGTACTTTCTAGAATATTCTAGTACTTTGTTTCGGACTTTCTAGAATATTCTAGTACTGATTGTTATATGCTTGCTAAATAAAGGCCAAGACCGGTTCCCGGTTGTAGTGCCGGTTATGATGATGATTGTTATGTGCGTCACAATGTTTTTGTCAACTTAATCCGGTAAACTGGGATTACCCCACCTGCACATTTAATCTTTACTATTCAAGCATGCGTGAGCGACTGGAGCTAAAAGTGTCTCTCCCTACTCTTTAATTATGATCGGGGTTCCGTGTTGTAAAAGCAAATCGTTCTTTCGGCGGGAGATTTAAAAACGCCTGAGGTGTAAATACCCCCAGTTTACCGGTTTAGGGTTAAACACGTCCTTATTGAGAAGTCCTTTACCAATGCACCTCGATAGTCTTAAACAAGGAATATGCTGTTGCATTAATTTAACTTTTATTATATGTTTACACATTAATTTCCTTTTATTTTCAGCGGCATCTCAAGCTAAACACGCACTGGCCATAGCTGATTTATCCAGGTACACAGTGAATAACCGTGAGATTGGCGGTAAACCTCAATCCCTGGCCTGGGATCCAAGTGGAATGTATTTGGCTATATCATTTAAAGATACTCCTTGCATTGCAATCTTTTCTACGTGCATTACGAAACATAACATGGGCATCTCACCATCATATTTTATTACTGGAACACTGGCCGAGTATCCTTCATTTATTTGTTTCCAAACTGTTAACCGAAAGAACTCTAATATCGTCCTTACAATCGGCTGGTCTAGCGGAAGAGTACAATACTTTCCATTCGAAAACATGTGAATATGAACACTGTTATTGTCTTTCGAAATATGGTTTTTTATTTATTTTGTACATTCATAAATAATTTTTATACTTTAATGTTCTAGTTTTGATGATAAATATTATAATAAATTTGATTTCCTTATTGCGAAATGACGTTTTTATAAAGAAAAATCAACGCATGTGTCTTTAATCTTTAGAATATATGTGTAAAACAGTTACAGTTTAGGTACAAATACTTTATATCACTTTTAAACAGTCGTAAAAAATTAAATATTCAAGATAAATAAGTGAAAACCCAAAAAGGAGCATTCTGAACAAGGTAATCTTGCTAAACTTCGCCATAAAAGTATCCCAATGCCGTAGCAGCCTTGGCGCGTACCGTGCTATTTTCATCCTTCAGTAATGCGGATATTTTACTGCCCACATTGTCAGAGTGCTGGCTCTTGTCAGGAAGGTAATTATGCAGGATTCCTAAATAATGAATATTGATATTACAAACTGGTCTGAATTACTTTAGAATTCGTTAACATTACCAATGAGTACTGCTGCGTAACCACGTACCTCCACCCAGTGGCTACGAAGATTTGGAGTACAGGATTCGATGAACTCCTGTATAGAGTCCGGTAGATCAACTGCCTGAAACGATTTAAGTAAAAGTGTAACATTTTAGTCCGTAGCCTTTACGTAGCAAGTCGAAGAGGGCTTACAATTACTTTAACGAAGTCCACTATAAAAGCGTTGTAATTAAGTTGGCCGTGATCTATTAAGTGTTTTTGGGCCATCGTATCGATCTTTGGAGTTCCGATAAGAGCACATATTTTCCGCAGGGTCGCTTTACAAGCCTGTTGAGGAAATAAGTAGGGTGAAAAATCCGTAAATAAAAAATAAAATTAAGAAGTCTTAAGACAGTTGCTTTGACCAACGTGGATTTTATTTCTTCTGTGATGACATGGAATTTCTACTGATGCCACCGTTGAGAACATATGAGGTTCGAAACAGGTACCCAAGTGTTTTGAATTTCGTGAATTTTTTGTATAATTTTCCGTACCCCCATTTTTTTGAAACTATGTATACTTTCGTATTTTCATGCGCTAATTACGAATATGATAGTGGAATTAAACACACGTTAAGTTTTTATGGTGAAAACCA
This sequence comes from Microdon myrmicae, assembly GCA_963931805.1. Classification (NCBI taxonomy): domain Eukaryota; kingdom Metazoa; phylum Arthropoda; class Insecta; order Diptera; family Syrphidae; genus Microdon; species Microdon myrmicae. The sequence continues at coordinate 29,229,171 of OZ007501.1, forward strand.
TAAAAATTATTAATTTTTCTATTTACTTCAGTAATTATTGAAAATTTCGAATATTGTTTTAGACAAAAATTGTAGGTCTTATTAAAGTACATATTTTGTTTTTTAAATTTTACACAATTTTACGGATTTGATCCGTCTAAATGAAAACAAGTTAACGGATATAAGTTGTATTATTATTATTTTTTTTTATTAGATTTCTGTCGGGAAAGGCGAACCTATAGCGCCGAGTGGGCGCCTCGAGATGCCATCAAATAACTGTTGCAGTTCCTTTTGAACAGTTGCAGGTTGTAACGCTCCGGGAACACTCGCGTGGGAAGGGAGTTCCATAGCTTCCCCGCTTTGTAACGGAACGACTTCTGATACAGGGATGTTCGCGCTGTCGGGAGATGAACCACAAATGGGTGCGATCCGTCGGATTGTCTTGTGGAGCGCATATAGACCGAATTGTGTGGAACAATGCCAAGAATCTCCGAAGAACAGCACCCGTGATAATATCTGTAAAACAGACAGAGGTCGGCCACGCGCCTTCGATGTGATAGCGACTGTAGTACCGACGTCAGCGCCGAGTCCCCGATCAGGCGGATCGCTGGTCTCTGTATGCTCTCAAGTAGGTCGAGGGTATGTTTAGGAGCCGAGCTCCAAACATGAGAGCAATATTCGAGCGCGGGTGTAATTCGGGATTTATATAGGAGAAGAACTTGGGCCGGAGTAAAATATTTCTTGGCTCTAAAAAGATAGCTCAGTTTTCCCGAGGCTGATCTGGCGATACTCGACACGTGTTTATGCCATGATACATTCCCACAGACCGTGACGCCGAGCAATTTCAAACTTTTCCCAGCCTCGAGGGCCCGGCCATTCATCATCAGCTGTGGAACCGATGATCCACTTTTCTTTGTGAATGTTGTATACTGGGTCTTCGTTGCATTGAAGTCGACAAGATTGGCCTTTCCCCACTGCAGGACTTTATCCAGATCCCGATTCAGAGAGTCAATCTGTCTATATCTCAGCTGATGCGACGTAGATGCACCAATCGGTCGAACACCCGAACAGGAGGAAACGAGTGTACTATCATCCGCAAAACTGAACACTTTGTTATCCGTTGTCTCCAACAAATCATTTATGTGAAGCACGAACAAGGTTGGAGCCAAAATAGAACCCTGGGGCACCCCCGAATTAACAGGATACAGATCCGAATACTCGCCGTCCACCACAACCCGGATCGATCGATTCTCAAGGAAGCTCCTTGTCCAGTAGCAAAGCTGTTGGGAAAGTGCATATGAACGAAGTTTGCTCAGCAATGCCCCGTGCCAGATGCGGTCAAAAGCCTTGGATATATCCAATGCGACCGCCCTTGAACCACCATGCCGTTCAATCGCAGATGTTGATATATCGGTTATAAGTGTCAAAAGGTCTCCCGAGGACCGCCTGCCACGGAATCTATATTGACGATCATTCAGAAGTCCGTTGCACTCCAAATACTTAATTAACTCAGCATTAATGACGTTTTCCTTCATCTTAGATAACATAGACAACAATGCTATCGGTTAGTAATTTTGTGGGAGACACTTTTTAGGGTTGGCTGAATTTGTGCGATTTTCCAACAGGCAGGAAAGGTCCTCCGTGGATAAGATAAGGGGAAGAGTCTGCCAAGAACCGGCGATAGTTCTGAAGCACAGTTACTAAGAACTATTGCTGGTATTCCGTCCGGGGGCCGGTTGCCTTCCTACAATCCAGTTCACGTAGAATGCGTTGAATAGTGTGCGGACGGAATCTCACATCCCGCATCGAAGACCGTACCGGCGAGATCACAGGTGGATCCAAATCCGGGATCGAGGTTTGAATTCGCGGAAAATAAATTTGCAAACACATTAGCTTTATCCTTTGAATTCGTGACTAACGTCCCGCTGTCTGTCACCAACGGAGGGAAAGAAGAGGAAGCGAAGTTACTGCTAACAGCTTTTGCCATTGACCAGAAGAAGCGCGAACCAGTTGGGCACCGAAGGAGCTTATTGATCACCCTGTCGTCGTGAGCCTTCTTCGCGGTATCAATCGCTTGGTTGCACGCGTTTCTGATTCTGACAAAATTCGTTCTGTTAACATCGGTGGGATTGGAGCCCATTGCTTAAAACCCCTAGTTTTTGCCGCTGTAATCAGCTCGCATTTTTTATCAAACCAAGGCTTATCAGACGAACTTCATTTGATGGAATGTGGAATATACATTTCCATCCCCAGAAGAATAATCTCTAACACCGACTCCGCGCAAGCGTTTACACCGGAGTTTCCGAAGTAGACCTCGGACCATGGAAAGGATGCGAAGAAATCTCGCAAATAGTCCCAGTTAGCAGCCCGATACTTCCATACATGGCGAAGCTGCCTAGGCCGGTTATTCGATTGATGTGCAAGTGCTTGCGCGACAGATACCAAGCAGTGATCTGAGTTTCCCAGTGGCGAAGAAACCTCTACGGTATAAATACGCGGTTTGGATGTCAAAAACAGATCCAGGGTGTTCACATAATAGCCTCGGGCATCCGCCACTCGCGTTGGCTCCCGCACGAGTTGAGTCAAGTTGTGGGTTACAGCAAACATCTCCGCCAGCCTCCCAGCCTCGTAGGTTCTGTTAGAATGTAACAACCAGACAGTGCGCTGTCAGCGCCCCGAGATGCCCTTAAAAAACGGTTGGAGTTCCTCTTGAATAGTTGCAGATTGCAACGCACCGGGAGGGAGTAACACAGCTTCCCCGCTATGTAACGGAACGAATTGTGATGCAGGGATGTTCGCGCCGTCGGGAGATGAAACACAAACGGGTGCGATCCGTCCGATTGTCTTGTGGAGCGCATATTAGCCGAATTGCGTGGAACAATACCAGGCATCTCCGAAGAACCGTACCCGTGATAATATCTGTAAAACAGACAGAGGTCGGCTACGCGCCTTCGATGTGATAGCGACTGTAGTCCCGACGTAAGCGCCGAGTCCCCGATCAGGCGGAGCGCTCGTCTCTGTATGCTTTCAAGTGGGTCGGGGGTATGTTTACGAGTCGAGCTCCAAACATGAGAGCAATATTCGAGCGCGCGTCTAATTTGGGATTTATATAGGAGAAGAAGTTGGGCTGGAGTAAAGTATTTCTTGGCTCTAAAAAGATAACTCAGTTTTCCCGAGGCTGATCTGGCGATACTCGGCACGTGTTTATGCCATGATACATTCCCACAGACCGTGACGCCGAGCAATTTCAACCTTTCCCCAGCCTCGAGGGCCCGGCCATCCCGGCTGTGGAACCGATGACCTATTTTTCCTTGTGAATTGTTAATAAATGTGGAGATAAAACAAAAAACACCGTGCTGGTCAAGACACAACCGAATAGGTGGATTTTAAGACTATAGTGTTGCATTGGCCGACGCATAACTCGTTTCATTGCAACGGCTACCAACGAATCTTCAGCTGCCAAATTACAGTTTGTTGGCGACGTAACATACGAAGCCGAGGACGAAGCAGCACGTGACATTACCGAGACGGGGTCTTGCAGTAACAATTGGTCCTTCGAGCCGGATCCAATAAGCGAGAGAATGCCGATCACCCGATCAGGAGCAAAGAAGGGTAGGCCGCCACATCATGCTGGAGGTCGTGGTGAGTAGTCACACTAAAGCCCATGATGCCGCAGGAAGGATATCTCCCATAAGCGTTAAGGGAGATGACACGGCACCTATTCCGGGGTATTCAGGACGGGGAGTGGCAGCTCACAGTGAGTTGAAAGAAAACGTGTCCGCGCCCCATACTCCGGTACGGACAAGCGGGGTAGCAGAAATCCACGCAGAGAAGGGCGATGGATCCGCCGAACGAAATGACACACGGTCCGTGAAATCGAGGAAAAGGCTGGCATTGGCCGAAACCCAAATGTTGGTCGCCAGGCGAGACTTGGAAATCGCCGAAGCCAAAGCAAAGATGGCTCGGGCGAAGTTTGCAATTTTGCACCTGGGCTCCGAAACAGAGGATGAGGCGATCGAGGAGACGAAGCAGGAAGAGTACGTTGGACCATGGCTCAACCAATTGAATATGGATGAAGAAGAGCAGAGGATGCCGCTCCCCAAAGACGAAAGAAGGAACAACATTCAAGAATTGGCCAAAGAAATAACAATGCTATCTATCGCACACATCATCTAGGACAGCAACGGCAAGGCAGATTATAGAGCTTCCACACTTCGGCGGAGCCAGCGAGGAATGGTTGTCGTTTAAAAGAACATTTAATGACACGGCATTCGCTTAATGTCATGCGCAGAATTTGGTGCGTTTACAGAGAGCGCTACAAGGAGGGACGAAAGAGGCTGTCAGGAGTCTTGTTCACCGCCGAGGACCCAAGGGAAGTAATAAGAGGGTTAGATTGCATTTTCCAGTCAGGTGAAGAATTCAGTGGCCACCATTGTGCATTGGGAGGGGCACAGTACCTGTGTTCATTGGAAACGATAAGGGAATTAATCGCCAAGATGTCGTCAGCAATGAGGTACAGGTGGTTCTCATACCATCATAGCCACAGAGGGGAAGAACAGCCCGAGCTCTCGCTTTTTAGCGGTTTCTTGGAGGTGGAAGCGGAAATGTGTGGTGATTTCGCGCCACCGGAAGTGTCTTGGGAACCGAAGAAGAACTCCTAGCCGCATCCATTGCCTGAGGCGAGGCGGGGTTCGTTGAGAGGAGCTGTCCACGTTGTTCAAGGAGATGAATCGGTTCTGGAGGATGACAGCTTGATGTGCCCCGTGGTCGAGGGGGGACATGGGATTCTTGAATGTCCCAAGTTTAAAGGAGTCGACGTAGGTGAAAGGCGGAAAATGGCAAAAGGCGCACGACTCTGCTTCACGTGCCTTCGACACCAACAACAGAGGTCAACTTGCAGAGCGCCACTTTGCAAAAAATGTGCTAGGTGGCATCACACAATTCTTCACAGTGCTTCAACCACAACGATGCGAGAAGAAATCAAGCTGCACCGTAGCGCAGCCCATCCAAACGGCGAACCGAAAACTGAGGCAAGAGAAGAAATAGTTAGTTCCGTCCAAGCCTTGGGTAGCGGAAGGGTCTATTTAAAGATGGTGCAAGTGTGTGTGGCCAAACCAATCAGCCAAAGTCTTAGCTCTTCTTTATGAGGGATCGACCGTTTCATTGCTGGATGCATCCGTCCTCGAAAAGATTGGGGTAAAAGGTAAGCCCGAACCCCTCGTTTTAGAGACCGTCGACAGAGAAGGTATCAGGAAAGGCGAGTCGCAGAGGATTCTGTTGAAGATCAGGGGAGCCCACCGGAAGGAAAAGATATCGATTGAAGCGAGAACTATCCACGCCAAGCAAGGTGTGACAAGTTTAGGATGGGTGCCTCACGGGTGCGAAGGTAGAGACAATGTGCCAGTGAAATTTGTGAACCATAGCAGGATGGTAGATGACGAGACAGAAGCATTAGTCCGTCATCATTTCGAAATCGAGGCCATCGGTGTGCAGCCGGTTCAAGCAATAACGCAGACAGAAGCATTAGTCCGTCATCATTTCGAAATCGAGGCCATCGGAGTGCAGCCGGTCCAAGCAATAACGCAGACAGAAGGGCGTTAGAGGTACTGAAAAAAAACTACAAGACGATTGCCATGCGGTATATTCGATACTGGGCTGGTGTGGAAGGGTGAAGACGAAATTCTCCCTAACAATTACGATGGAGCTTACCAACGAATTGTGAATATGGAAAAGAAGCTTGAAAAGGATGAAGAACTGAGAAGAATATACACGGAACAAATAAAGAACTTGTCGGATAACGAATACTCAATACGCAGAGTTAGTTCCTTCAAGTACTGTTCCGGGGAGAACCTTTTATCTTCCCCACTTCGCCGTGATACACCCCACTAAGAAGAAGCCGCGTATAGTTTTTGACGCAGCTGCAAGATTCAATGGGAAAAGTTTGAATGACGCCATATTACCGGGACCGAATTTCCTTCAATCGCTCTTTGGGGTCTTGGTCAGATTCAGAGAAAACCCGGTTGTGGTGGTGGCAGATATTAGGGAGATGTTTCTTCGAATTCAAATGCGAGGCGGATCGTGACAATCTAAGGTTTAGCAGCAAGGGAAAGCCAAAGGAATATCACATGACTTCAGTGGTATTTGGAGTTACGTCATCACCATCAACAGCTATTTACGTGATGAACAAAAACGCTGAGGAATTCAAGGAACATCATCCAGTCGCAGTGCGAGCTGTGCACGAGAACCATTACATGGATGATTATTTACAGAGTTTCGAGACAGTAGAGGATGCTATGGAAGTGACGAAGGCCGTATATAAAATCCATGAAAGGGCAGGATTCCACCTAAGAGGATGGGCTAGTAACAGACCAGAGATACTCCAGGGGCTTCAACAGGAGGAGGGGAAGGAAGCCCTAGATCTAACAAAAGAGAAGAAAACCCTTGGACTCAGATGGTTAACAAAGGAAGACACATTGGCATTCAGTGTGGCATTTCGAAACAGTCCTCCGGATATACTTAGTGGAATTAGGACTCCTACCAAGAGGGAAGTTACTAGTGCGGTAATGTCCACTTTCGACCCTTTGGGACTCGCAGTACCAATCCTTATACAAGGAAAGAAGATGATACAAGACATCTGGCGCGCCGGCATTGGATGGGATGACAAGATCCCAGAAGAACAGGAGGTGGCTTGGACGAAGTATTTGCGAGAGACATCCCTCCTCAGAGAATTAAAGATTCTTCGATACTAATCGTGGAGCCGGAAGGAGGGTGAACTTCACGCCTTCAGCGACGCCAGCGAAGAGGCGTATGCAGCGGCAGTCTATTGGAGAACTATAGACAACGATGGAAGAGTGAGTGTTACTCTGATAGCTGGTACAACAGGAGTGGCACCAACTAAACCAGTCTCAATGCCGCGACTGGAACTACAAGCAACATCGCCTGGTGAATTCAATGACTGCGAGCTCGTGGGAAAAGCGAACTGGGCGACTACCCAGCGGGTGGCGGATCAATTTTGGATAGGTGGATCAAGAACTACCTACTTTGATGCCGAAGAGGATTTCCGGACGATACCCTGCGGGGCCGCAAGTCGAAGGCATAGTCCTGGTGGTGGATGCGTCACTACCACGAAACAATTAGCCACGGGGGAAGGTCTGTGGGGGACGAAGTCGTGGCACCGACATGGGAGCAGAGTTCTACTCCGTCCCCACCAGCATCACAAAGACAAAGTTCCGCGGGAAAGTAAACTGAAAAGCACAAACCGAACTCCACGACGCAACGTCCACACCAGGAGCGAGTAAAAACACAAGTTGTCCTTAATTAATTTTTATTTTGTTTCACTTTTTTTATTAACTTGTTCCTAGCCATTATCAAATATGTTAGTGTTTTTACACTTCACTTGAACTTATTAAATTTGATTTTCATGAAACACTTCCTTTCACGACCCGACTTCAGGTATTTTCGCGTCCTTGGCGCGCGACGAGGAACGAGGGCGACAACGACCGTGGCGGTCGGCGGATGGAATTAGACTCGACGATAAAACCTTGGTTTGGGGTGAGTTTGTGGTGTCGTGGTAGATATCCTCGCCACTAAGGATATGTATTTACTTACCATCAGAGAAACGTAAAGTCTCTCTTGGTGGAATAGGAAACCAGATCTCGCAATGAAGATCATGGTGGTATGTGTGTCATCGTTCAGATCCGATGTTGTTTACACGTGCTCAAAGGCAACGGAACAACGAAGCAGGCAGGCGGCAAAGACAAAGGAAGAAGCGACCAACTGCTTCGTTCGGTAATGAAGGTCATGTTTACGCTGTGCATCGTCGTTATAATAGACGTTGGGAAAAAGGTGCTAATGGGATTGGTGGCAGAAACGAATCCCTTGCCTGCATTTGTATATGCAGGGTAATTAGTTGCGGCTGAAAAAGAAATTGACGATTGTTTATTAGTGGGAAAACCAGCGATGAGTTGGATCTTATGCATGTTTAAATGCGTAGGAATATGGTTTATGGCATCTCCGACTGGTATGGGAACCGAGTTCTTGTTTATACTAGAAAATGCTAGAGGATTCGGTTCCGATGATAATGATTGGGATGCGGGAATTGTTTGTCGATTGGAGAAACGAATCGCGGGTCGGTTTATTGCAGCTGTAAAAACAAGCTGTCCGACATAGCATTTTAAATGATAACAAAAGGTGCCGAATGATTTGGTATTCATGGTGCATATGCAGATTAAAGAATTATTTTTAGGAATTTTAGCTAATGCGTTGTATGCATTAAATGTCCTTGTAAAAGGAAATGTTTCAGGTATGCTGGGTGGAGATTGCGGTGCAGGTATGGGAAAGTTGAAATTTGCCTGGGAACCGAAGGTGCCGAATAGGTTTTGGGATTCCTGAAAAGGTAGAAAAGAAATCTTACAGGAAATTATATGCGAAGAGATGCATGTAAGGTAAGTTTTCTTCACAGGGACTTTTAGATTATCAATTTGATAACCTAAATGCGTAAAACACTTAAAGTGCTAATGCGCTTGCATTAGCGAAAACTTATGCCAACTGGGATGTAGTTATGGGGGTTTATCAGGTAAGTGGGCCGTGGGGTTTGGCGGAACCGCCACAGGTCCAAACCGTGTATCCAGGACCAGATGGCAGAATCAGGATCCTGGATGTGAGTACAACATTTGGAATACTGCGAAGATCGATCCACCGGATTGTCGTTTTGGTTCCCATGAAAGCGTCGCCTCAATAGGATGAAGTACCTCGCACTGCGGGGGAAGACTGTTGGCGACGTAATATACGAAGCCGAGGACGGAGCAGCACACGACTGCCGACTGGAGGACTGAGGATCGGCAATTTATACCAGTCGCTCTCTTTGCTCCTGTGACAACATGCGGACGAAGGAACGGGGACAAAAGAGAGAATAAAAGCAGCGGCAGTTAGGCAGTAAAACCAGTACAATGCCAGCACCGGGTAGACTACAACGCCCGCCATCCAGAGCAGAGTCCGGCCTGAAGGTGCACAAAATAAAGAGCCCGTGTAACAGATTACAGTTCTATATAAACAAATAATAATTAAACAAATAAATACTTATCGATGTAAGTATATAATCAGAAAAATAAATATAATACGTTTGTACTTTGAAATAAAATAACACGAAATACAGTCCACTCGTTGTTAGGCGATCCGTGCTCGTGACATTACCGAGACGCCGCCTTGCAGTAACATAGTTAGTATAGCATAATCTTATTTATATTATACGAGGACTAAAAAATCCGTCATCATATATTGGTAAATTAGGTGGAATGGTTTTAACTAGAAAATGATTTCTCTGAAAGAGATTTACATTAAAAAACTCCACTCACCATTACTATAGTTGGTTCACTTTCACTCAGATGTAAAATAAGAGGAAATAGGTTTGCGAACAGCTGCTCTCTGAGTGCTTCTAATGAGTAATTTGGTGTTGCACTGCCATCGCGCTGAATCTTCGAATCGCATAAATCTCCAAATAATAAAATAGCCGCCTCCCGAATCTCGGTAGAGTAATTCGAAAAAAATGGACGAATTCGAATGGCCAGTGATACGTGGAACGACTCTACACGATCATTTGGCAAAGTCTGAAGGATCCGCGAAAGGCCACGCTTACTCTCCAGTGGAATGTTGATTAAGCAGTCACTAAAAAAAAATTAAATATAACAATAATAAATGGCAATCGATTATGTTTTGTGACTATTCGAAATGTTATACAATTATTAATAATGAAGAGGAATCAATTTTAAATCTGTTACGAGTATATTAAATCATTTCTCTGGGGTAAAGAACCATGTAAACTGAATCCTTCTAAACGATACGACTCAATATTCATAATTTCTTAAAGAGAAATCGCGTTCAAAATAAATAAACAATTCAAAGTGAATAACGCTAAGGGCATATGGTGCAGGGGAATATTTCTTGGGACAGAATTGCATTGTGGAAGCATCGAATTCCACTGTATTAGATACGTATTCCCCATTGGTAGTTTTTCCCCCGCTTGGTAGAAACCTTGACGTGGTGCGGGGGCTTAAACTACGATGAATCGCTCAGGCTATGCTGACGGAAGCATACGCTTCCAGTAGGGCCACCCATGTCAGACAGGCTAGCGAGGAGTAACACACAAAGATCTACCGCCCCTAATCCAGGGTGTTACGCGTCACCGTGCCCATTGGATGGTTTGCAGCCAGGGGTATACCGGCTGTATTATAACGGCGCCTCTCTGACACCGGGTCGAATCAGAGCAGTAAGCAGACCTTACCATATCAAAGAGGGGCTCTGATATGGCGGACCATTTGAAACCCCAGAGTGATCCAATGAAATGAATGATCAATACACAAAAAACAATCTCACAAAAAACCCGGTAGGCGTAGGTGTGATGAGCCAACACTACCATAAGGGAACAAATCATCAGGAAAACACCGACTCGGCAAAAAGAAGACGTAGGGAAAAACGGAAAAAGCGGGATATACGCGTCGGGACGTGGAATGTTCGAACGTTATATAAACCAGGCGCGATACAGACGGTCGTAGAAAACGCAAAACAATATAAAATGGACATCGTCGCGCTCCAGGAAGTTCGACTCCCACATCAAGTAATCGAAACCAACGGGTTTACACTGGTGTGTGGAGGTACAGATACACATAACCTCGGAACTGGCTTCATCATAAGCAAGAAGATTACGCCCCATGTAAAAGATGTGCAATTCATTAATGACCGAATGTCTGTGCTAAAAATACAGGGCCGATGGTACAATTATGTATTTATAAACGTACACGCCCCAACAGAATCTGCGGACGAAGAAACGAAGGACACGTTCTACGAGACCCTAGAGGATGTATTTCATGGGATCTCATCATTCGATGTTAAAATCCTCCTCGGGGACCTCAATGCGAAAATTGGAAAGGAAGATATCTTCCAACCAACTATAGGTAAAGAAAGCCTACACGACGTGTCAAATGATAATGGAATTCGAATTATCACGTTCGCAGCGTCAAAAGATCTGTTAGTAAAAAGCACGATGTTCAAGCACAAGGAAATTCATAAAGCCACATGGATATCACCCGACGGCGTAACGCGTAACCAAATAGACCACTTCCTCATAGACAAAAGACACCACTCGAATATCCTTGACGTAAGAGCATATAGAGGAGCAGATTGCGACTCCGATCATCTTCTAGTGATTGGCAAAATCAGGAGTCGCCTCGCAGCAATCCCACATGGGCAGTCACGGGAGACAAGCAAAAAGTTCGACACTGATAAACTGAAAGACCTACGCAAAAGGGCTGAATATCAAGACGAGCTAACGAATAGATTTAGCATTCTAGAGAATGTGAGCAGTGAGGAAGAGGAAGCTAATAGTGTGAACACTAAATGGACATCGATCAGAGACACAATCAAACTAACAGCCCAAAAGGTATTAGGATTTAAGAAAACAATTAAGTCCAAACCTTGGTTTGACGATGAGTGCAGGGCGAAGATCGAAGAACGTAAACGCCTCAGAGTGATCCACTTAGAAAGATATGATGAAGTCAACGCAGAAAGATACGCGACAATTCGGAGAGAGACAATGAGGCTCTTCAAACGCAAAAAACGCGAATGGGAGAAGACTAGGATCGAAAAAATCCTAGAAAATTCTAGGGCAAAGAACATCAGAGGTATGTATGTCGGCATAAATTCAATTAGAAATGGCTACCGAGGAAGAGCCAAAATAATTCGAGACGCAAACGGCTGTCTGGTCACAGAAACAAACAATGTCGTGACAAGATGGAAGCAGTACTTTGAAAACCTGCTCAATGTACGCACCCATCAACCACAGATAAATGTACCAAGCGTACATACAGCTGAGCCTCAGATCCCAGAGCCGTCTCTCAACGAAGTTGTAGACGCAATAAATCGATTGAAAGTCAACAAGGCTCCCGGAGTCGACTGCATACCGGCAGAGCTTGTGAAGCATGGAGGAGAGGCAACCGCTCGAAAGATCCACCAGCTCATCCAAACAATATGGGATAAGGAAGTCACTCCGGAAGAATGGAAAACCTCAATAGTCATCCCCATTTTCAAAAAAGGCGACAGATCTGACTGTGAAAACTACAGAGGAATATCATTGCTCCCAACCGCATACAAAATATTAACAAATGTCATTCTGGCGAGAATCACACCTTACGCAGAAGAGATACTGGGAGACTACCAATGTGGATTCCGTAGGAACCGGTCAACAAGCGACCAAATGTTCACAATAAGACAACTGCTGGAAAAGAACTGGGAATACGGAGAGACGGTTCACCAACTGTTCGTTGACTTCAAAAAAGCCTACGACTCAGTCGCAAGGCAGAGACTCTACCATATTCTAGTTGAGCTGGGAGTCCCAAAAAAATATGCCGCGCTCATTCAAATTTGCATGAACGAAAACAAAGGGCGAGTTAGAATAGAAAACCACCTCTCAGAACCATTTGAAATCCGGGACGGACTAAAGCAGGGAGATGGTCTATCACCGTGTCTCTTTAACCTTGTGCTCGAGTATGTCATCAGAAAGGTACAAGACGACAACATGGCCGGATCATCCCTGAACGGGGTCACACAAGTGCTCGCATATGCGGATGACATCGCCGTTCTGGGCGATAATCTAGAGACTGTTAGTAAAAACTGTGAAATCATCATGCAAGCGGCAGAAGAGGTGGGCCTAGAAATAAATGAAGACAAAACAAAATACATGATTACGGCGAGAGCAGGTGGGTCTCAGAGAACACATATAAACGTCAGAGGTAAGATCTTTGAAAAAGTTAAAGAATTTAAATATCTGGGAACGATACTGACGGCCAGTAACGAAATGTCGAAGGAAATTAACAAGAGACTGCATTCCGGCAACGCGAGTTGGCACGCAGTCAGTAAACTGCTGAAATCCAGACTGCTATCACGTAACATAAAGCTCCGTGTCTATAGAACCATAATCATGCCAATTGTTCTATATGGATGCGAAACATGGGCTCTCACAAAACGGGAAGAAAACAAATTCCGTCTATTCGAGAATAAAGTTTTGAGAGGCATCTTTGGAGGTGACGAGGAGGCAGGACAATGGAGGAGACTCCATAACCACGAATTGGAAGAACTATATCGCAAACCTACAATAGTGAGAGTAATCAAGTCGCGAAGATTAAGATGGGCCGGACACGTGGCGCGAATGGGGAACGATAGGACCGTGCAGAGAATTCTTGACGGTAGACCAACGGGAAAGAGACCGGTAGGACGGCCGCGACGGAGATGGGAGGACAATGTTAGGTTTGACCTTGAGGAGATCGGATCGAATGGTGAAGCGTGGAAGGAGAGTGCCCAGGACAGGGAAGGATGGCGAAGCCGAGTCGGTGAGGTCATGAACTTCCGGGTTCCTACAGGCCAATAAATAATAATAATAAATTGGTAGTTTTTGCTGAGGACGGAATTCAATAAGAAATCATCTGAACTTAGAGGAGCATTTTCAACAAAGTTACAGAAAATCAATGAAATGGATTGGATTGCAAGTAATGGACAGAAGATTAAATGATATGTCGCAGTCACTCTCTTACAGAGAAGACCGTGTTAACAGTGTGATAGTGAAAAAGTGAAGTGCATTATCCTAGCCATTTAAAAATAATTATCGACAACAGGTAAAATTCCGTTGAACTCACAAACAAAACACAACAAGGTAAGAAACCAAAAACCATGGCCCTAGGGCCAAGCCAGCATACCGGCAATAGGTTCCGAGAACTGGGAGAATGCTCACTCTCAGGCTCTACAACCAACGTGCTAACAAAAAAGAAAAGACAATCCCGCAGCCCATTGTCTTTCAATTTCCGCGCTCTCCCGAACAAAACGGCAATAAAGAACCCACGGTTCGTTCAAATTTACCCAACCGAAACATCAATGCAAAGAAGGTCGTGAGTCCTTAGTTGAATCTACAAAGGCATTATCAAACGTAAGAAACAACATCCTTACCAACTTAGCCATTGAGGCGACAAATAACAAAATGGGATTCTATGGTGGCACAGCGGCCATTCCTATATTGACTTTTGAAGTATCATATTTGCCCAAATTGTCAATAACGTAAATTCCTATCCATTTAAAGACACTTTTTGACAGTGAACGCACAACCGATAAGGAATGGGAAGGAAGCAGAAGAGCGAAGTGATTGGATTACGCTTAAACATACTCTATTGGAGTCTTGGTGACCGAAAAACCTCGCGCCAATAATAGCTACATAAGATACACGATACACGCTGCGCTATTTATAGTAAATTGGGAAATATAAATCTCGTTTAAATTTTAATGGTTGCTGAAAGTTATTTTACAAGTATTAAATAATATTACAAGCACTTACCTATTTGTGTCGTCGATTCCTTTTAATAACGCTGTAATAGCGGTATCAGCGTATTTATCTACATCGTGCTCGGATAATGATCCAACGTAGGCCAATCCCTGTATACTCAAACCCCGAACAATAGGATTTGGATCACTCAACGCTGAGGTTAAATGAAGCATGATTACTGATGAGATCTCGCCCACCGGATGCAGTGGAACTAGTCGAGAGTAAAGTCCAATCGCAGCTACTCTTTGTCCATCGTAAGGGCTTGAAACATATTTGCTAAGTGCAATAACAACATTCTTCATTGACCTGGAATCGACGCCAAATTGGTGAACTATCCCTATCGCCATTGGTGTTAAAATCTCAATGAAATTCTTTAAATCGCTGCTGGTTGATATATTATTGCTAATAGTTAGAACTGGAGATATCTGTTCCATTTCTAAATTCCCAATAAACGACTGAAAAGTCTCGAGAACGATTTGACATGGATTCATCTTGACCGAGTCCTTATTTGGGACGAAGCCATATTTGCTTTTTCCTAATTGTAAGAGTGGTGCCTTCCCCGAGGTCGGTGAAACTTTTGCTGTTAACATTGGTGGAGCTAAGTTGGTATAAGTTGCCAGCGAAGTGAGTAGCATTGCGAAAAGTTCTGGAAATTTATTTTTTAATTGCTGAAAATTTAAATACAGCGATTACTTGTTGGTTTGACGTAGAAGTAGGTTCTGTTTACCTCATTGATGTCCTTACAGGGGAACATCTCATGCATTGAGCAGAATATGGCAAAAGGCTGAATGTTGGCTATTTTTTGTCGGTCTCCCGCCCCTTCGCTAGGATCGTATAGGCATGAAGCTGAGAGTATTGTCAAGAAATTGTCCAGAATCAGTCCAGTTAAATCGGAATCAATACATACTATGTGCCAGTACTCGATGATGTTTCTAAATAATTAAAAAAAGTTTAACAACAAAAGGAACATGTTATGATATATAGAGAAGTTACAACTGTGTTGAGAGAAAACGTCTTAATTAAATAGTGATAGGGAAATATGACGCCTTATGGGAGATTACACCGCAACTGCCGTCGTGTATATTAATAGAGGACAATTAGTGTGCGTCATAGTCCCCTGGCGGAAGGGATCTTGCCTCGCCCTATATTCTATTGCAGACTTAATGCATCAACATGGGGCGATATCATCAGTGACACTACAACCGAGATCCGGTCTTGACCTTATTTAACAAGTCTGAGGCTTGTTAAATTTTCCATAATAATTTGTTTTTTCGGAGAAGGTTATTAGCCTTGCGCCAAGAAGCTGAAAATACTTCAGTTAAAAATGATCCAAATGTGTCGATTCCACGCCGTTCATAGGAATTTGGAATCCCTCAAACCACATTGTAACGAATTTTGCGTAAAGATCTTGGCCTATACCTTTGAAAGATCAAATAACTCTAGAACTGAAACCTTTCGAGCATTTAAACCTATACTTGACGACCTATCGGGCTCTATAAAAGTTAGAAGATTCTGAATTTCATCGAAAAATCATCTTCAGCAATGAAGCTGGCTTTTGGGTTTTCTCAATAAGCAAAACAAATACAACATATGCTTCAGGAGACGCCATTGCACCCAACAAGAGTTTGATTGATTGATTCAAGGCGGAATCCCCATTTTTATTTAGCTTACTGCAAGCTTAAAATTAACTTAACATAAATCCTTACAGACTATCCTAAAATCTAGAGTAGTGGTTAAGACATTATTCAATCGGGGGTTGAGGGTGAGGTTGGAAAGGTGTAGGGGAGAACTAGTTTGATGGGGGGAGAGGAGAGGATTGCCGGGTAGATGGGTTATTGAAGGGATGGGGGCGGATTTAGGACGGGTTTATTCTGAGACGTCGTTTAAGAGCGGGAGTGGAGATGTTGAAATCGAAGGAGGTGGGGAAAGAATTGGCCTGTCGTAGCATACGTGAGATGGGTTCGTTAGCGCCGTAAGAAGTGTGATGAGCAGGCAGGTAAAACAGTCGAGGGTTACGTACGTTACGGGGGTTTGTATGCAATGTTAAAGTGGAGAGCAAGCTTGGGCAATTGATTGAACCAGACAGAAGGCGATGGACAAAGATGATGTCGGCATGGACTCTGCGCTCTTCAAGTGTGTCTAGATTGATTAGAGGGAGCCGGCTTGTGTATGGTGGTAGAATCAGCGGATTTTCCCAGTTTAGTCCGCGGAGGGCAAAGCGCAAGAAACGACGTTGAACACCTTCAATCCTGCGAATGTGAGTCACTTGATACGACCAGACCTGACTAGCGTATTCGAGTAGTGGCCGGACAAAGGTTGTGTAGAGTGATCGGGTGACGTAGGGGTTAAGGAATTCCTTCGACCAGCGTTTGATAAACCCAAGGGCGCCGTTGGCCTTGAGGATTATGTGATCAATATGTGCCCAGATTGCGAATCAATTCAACCGATGTTATCGGTTGTTTCAATAAGAGGTAGGAGCGTGGGTGAGTGGGGGTACTCTTCCGAGAGAAGGTGATTGTGTGACATTTGGCGATATTCATTTCTAGGCAGTTATTTTGGCACCAAGTCGAGAAGCTGTCAAGATCCGATTGGAGAAGTGAGGAGTCCAGGGGAGACCGGATTGTTTTGAAAATGTTGGAATCATCCGCGTAAAGCGAGATGAAGGAGTGATTAATGCAGGAGCCTATGTCGTTTATGGTTAGGATAAATAGGAGGGCCGAGATGACTGCCCTGGGGGACACCCGATGTTGGGAAAAAAGGATCGGAAAGGGTTGATCTAAATCGCACGCGGCAGGTTCGATAACTGAGATAGGATGAGACCCACTTAATCAGCAGGGGTTCGAAACCGAGGGAAGATAGCTTGAAGAGAATCAGGTTATGGGAGATTTTGTCGAAGGCCTTGCTAAAGTCGGTAGCGACTACATCGACCTCATCGCCGTTTTCTAGGGCAAGGAGTGTGTGGGATGTGAATTCGACAAGGTTAGTAGTAATGGACCTGCCTGAGACGTGCTGGTTCGGGGAGATTGATACTGGGGGTGAGGTTACTTTCGGCCAGTGCGTATATATCAAAGGGAAAGGAGTGAGTATTTTGTAAGATCGAATGGGTTTAGGACCGTAGTCCTCTGACATTCTGGTAGTAAATGGTTAGGGGAAGAGTATTTTTGTCGGTTCGCTGCGTAGGGGACCAGTTGCCACTTTCATGCAAATGTATTGTCGAAAAGCCGAGGGGGGGGGGGGGGGGGGGGGCTTGAAGTTTTCATGGAATTTTATGTACAAATTATGAAGGCTAGGGAAATCGGTAGGAGACCTTCCTGGTGTATTTAGCACCTGTTTTTAGGTCAAAGAACGGAAAGGGGCTGGGGTTAGGGGCAGGATGTGATGCGCGGGGAGTGGTTAGGTCGGTGTTGGGCCGGACGACATTGCGGGTGTGTGCGGAGGAGGGTTTGGGATAAGGAGTGCGGTCTAGGTGAGATAAAGCGCGGGAGGGTCGGTTGAAACTAGGCTTGGAAGGCGTTTGGTGGGTCGTCTTAGGGTTGGTCGAAGAGACGAGCGCGCGTGTTTCTGGTATTGAGAAGCCGGATGCGCGTTATGGGTGGTTTGGGTAGGGGTTTTATAGGACGAGTTGTAACTGGAGCGTGGGTTTGATCAAGAGTTGTCAAGTGATGGAGGTACATGCCACACAATTGATCTCTTGAAGCAAAAATTTGATAATCGTGCTATCTTGAGATATGGTCCGATGGAATGATCACTTTTCTCATGGGATTTAACGACGTTTGGTGGCGAGCGGGCGGCCACCAATGACACAAGGAGTCCATGGCCTGGGCGATTAGGTCTGAGTGGTCGGACTTCCTTAGTCCGGCCGTGATGATGGCCGGGTGTACATCGGCGCCGATTACCAGTTCCACCTTGTCCGTTGAGGGGATGTCTGAGCCTGCGAGTTCCAGGCTTGCCGCGATGGGGGGGTCTCCGGGCAGGAGTCGTGGCACGTAGTCCGAAAGGTGGGACAGGAGAAGGGCGTTGGTCGTCCAGCTTCGCGAGCAGTCGTGGCGAGGCAGTGTGGTGATTGAGGACTGGGTCTTAGCCTTCTGGCAGCGGTCGCCTTCGACTCCATGAACTGGGATGAACGATGCCCGGCGGCAGAGGGGCAGCCGCTGAGCGAGGGATTCGGAAATGAAGGTGGCCTCTGACCAGGGGTCTATCAGGGCACGAGTCCCCACCCGGCGTTGGTCGTCCGATTGGATGATGACGCGTGCTGTAGCCAGGGGGTCACCCGCGGGGGAGGGGCGGCCAGGGTGTGTGACGACACTCCGAGAGTCTGAAGGTCTTGGTGCCCGCGTCTGTAAGTGGCGGTGATGCTACTGTACTGGCGTGGAGTAGGGGGTGGTGTCGTCCTTGGCAGTGTCGGCATCGTTTGGTAGAGTGGCAGTTGCGGAGCAAATGCCCCCCCCCCCCCCCCCCCCCACTCACACAGTTGAAGCACAACCTTTGTTGGTGTACGTGAGACCTTCGCTGATCCGGGCTGAGTGCCTTGAATATCTCAGACGAGCCGACGTAATGAGGTGAGTTGCAAAACGTGCAGAGGGCCGGGGGGCTCTGGGCAGGGGATCAGGCTGTGTGCACTTAGATGCGTGCTCTCTGGTTGTGCTCCGTGTGGTCGCTCCTAGTCCGCTGGGAGTGATCGGTGGTGGTCCTGGGCAGCTCGACGAACTCCAAGTCCTCGATCCTGGTTTTTAGGAATGGTATGTGAGTGGCTCGGTGGTATTGCCTTGCGCTGTTTGCCAGTCACGACCCGTGTGGGGGTCCAGACGCTGGGTGGTCAGGTATACCAGTATGTCGTCAACATTGGGCGATATCAGTTAGGAAAATCCACGACTTCCGCTCGCATTTAATTGAAAGAAGCATCGCGATAACACAAAGTTTTTCTTTGTCATACAAATAATCATAACTAAAGCCACAAACAAAGTTTTGTCGTCGAAAGGCAAAATGCACAATAGTCATATAATGTTTAGCTTAGAGCGTCGGGGTAGGACCAGTAAATTATAATATAAGATAATTAAGTTAGAATTTAAGCATTTTTTGTCTAGCATGTCATTTAGAACCTAATAAGGCTAATAACCTTGCCCGTAAAAATGAATTATTATGGAAAATTTAACAAGCCTCGAGACTTGCTAAATAAGGTCAAGACCGGATCCCGGTTGTAGTGCCGATGATGATGATGCCAATTTAGAACCTAAGAAAAAAATAAGAAATAAAAAAATGTTGCAAAAAGGAAATGAAAAAGCATCGCGACAAGTTGGATTGTCGAAGAACTGAAGTCGAAGAATGAACTAAATGAAGCCTGGCAAAGGAAATGTTTAATGTATAAATGGACGACTATAAAAATATGTCTAGGCAATTGAATTTCAAGAAGTCTAGCCTCGTCTAGTGTAAAAACAAAACTTTTTTCCAACCCCGATGCACAACGCTTCATAATAGAAATAATATAGATTGTTATTAACTTACTCTTCAAATGGAAGTTGCTGTGATAGTATTTCCGTGCATACAAGTTTCGGATGATGCTTTGTTAGTGCAGCTAATGCTTTAAGCACACCCGATTTGGCTCTTTGGGTGCTACAGTCTTTTATGAACTATAAGCAAAGAAAAAAGAAAACAATCAAAATATGGTTTTTAATGTAGTCAAATAGATCCAAATGTCTTACCATCAAGCTGTCCTTTACGAGTTCGGGAATAGCATGGAACAATTCCGAACCTTTCTGTTGAATAAAAAATTTCAATACAACAGAAGCGCCAATAGCAGAACTTTGTTCTGGATCCCCGAGGCATGTGAGGAGTGTTTTACTATTAAAGAAGAAAAAACAAAATCTTTAAATTGCACTTTTACGTCTGATTTTCAAATCAGAAGAAACAAACTCACCAGAATTGTAAGTACTGAATGTTGGACATTCTCATTGCAATTATGTTGGCGATATCACCTGCTAGATTGTAGATCTTTTTCGGATCATCCGTGATGATGTTTTCCCTAATCATCTCGATCTCTTTAACCCAATCGACGGTTTCATCGGCAATTGTCAAGGTTTCATAAATGCACGATATTTCGAGGATCTTTTGTAAGATCTCTACAGATAGTTGACGAACTGTAGCGTTGGAGTCAATGCACCTTGGGACGATCTTCGCTAGCATTATTCCGGTTTGATTAAACTTTGAAGGAGCTTCACCACCAAGACGCATCGTCTTGATATATACCTCCAAGCAATTATTGTAAACATGGCTTGCACATATCCGAACTTCATTGTTGGAGTCTCGGGTCCATTCTTCGAGAACTGATATAATTATATCTAATGTCGCAGGTGATGGGTCGTTTTCAATAATAGCTTTTCCTAGATTGTTTAATTCCGGTAAGGATTTATTGAGATGCTGGGCGAGGTAGCTATTCTTTTCATCCTCTTCAATGGAATCAAATTTTGTTTTTAAATGCCTTGCGCAATTGAAGAAGTTCTTACAGGCGAGCTCAAATATTTCAGCTCCGTCAAAGTCGGCGATTTCTTTAGCGTTGATGCGCGTAAAATTTGTACCGAGTTTGAGGATGACGGGAAAGAGTGCTAGTTCATCGAAGGGAGCGATAATTTGTATTCCGAACACAGCGTCCATCATCGGCTTACAGAAGTGTAGGGGATTTGTGTACTCATCTTTGGCTTGAAGGAATCTACTTGAAATGGAGAGCATGGTTGTTAGAACGACTTTCATCATGATCTGATCTTTGGCATCGTTTAGTTGGTTAATAAGAAAAGAAAGTATGGTGTCGTCAAAGTGCGTGTTGGTGGTTTTTTCATCATCCATGATGTATCCATAAGCCATCACGACGAACAAGTTGGACTTGTACATTTCGATTTCCTTGTGAGAATCTTTCATAAAATGTAAATTACTGAAGAACCCAGTGGAATGTTTTCTGGCACCTAAATTTGCAAGCTCTGCGAGTTTTTTTAAAACCACACTTGAGTGGTTTCTTGCCGTAAAGGCTAAGGCTTGTGCAGCACCCCGTATTTTCATTTCATATAATGCATGCTGATCATGCTTGTGGAGTTTCTCTTGTTTTGCTGAGCCGATTATGAGATCGATCTTGGCCAAAACCGTTTGTTGCTCTTGGATTTGGCATAGGGTGAGTCCAATGGATTTGAGAGCCATGCCACGTTCTTCACTTAGTTGAGATATGGCGAACTCATGAGCAGGTATTTGAATTGGATAAATAAATAGTTGATCGGCCATTTTATTAACTAAACGTTCGGCGAAGTTCTCATCGTTGTTCTGTAGGAATGCAACTGTTTCAGTAATGAAATTGTTTAAAAGAGTGGAGAACGTTTTTTCCACGCCGATGTACAAGAGTAAGTCGGAGATCATCCTGTCCCATAGGGTTGCCAACTCTGGATTCAAATGTGGATAGTAGTACTTGAGAAATGAGAGAATACATGAAACACGCTTGTTGTTCTCGGCATTGCCCAACAGAGCGATACTTCTTGCAAAAACCGTTTCTGGGCTCGGGACTGTGATTTTCGACTTTGTGGCACCATTAGCTTCATTATCTGGCTCTTGATTAACCTCATATTCAATGTTAGGATTCTTGACGAACAAGCTTGACAAGCACTTAGTAATGATAGCACAGATGTCGGTGTAATCCAATAACACGTAGTAATTCAATAATTCTCGTTTCAACACTTCATCCATAGTTCCGACAGTGGTAGACAACATGAAGAGAGAATTTTCGCATGACTTGGCAAACTCCTTGTAATCGTCCATCGACCCGTGTTCAGTATTGATTTTGGCGTATGTGCAACAGTGGCGAACAATGAACCAGACAAACTCTTTTTCCTTGATATATGATTTGTGTGCTAGTGCGACGATGGTTTTTAGTAGAGTCATTCGCATTTTCACAGATTTTTCAATCAGAATCATTTGTTTGAGAACATCAATGAATCCTGGAATTTTGTTGTCGATGTCTTCCATCGCGACATTTGTCAAGTGAGTAAATATCAACAGGGACTTTATTCGTTCACGTTCGCTGTTGTTTCTCAAGTGGATTAATAGCATGTCCATGATTTTTGTCGCATAAACTTTTGATAACAAATGGAAACAACGTAAGACCTCGTAGTGTCCTTTAACAGTTTGAGGCTTTTCATAGTCGGGATAGACGCAAACTAAATCGAACAAGCTCTCAATTAGATTGTCTGCAACTGGATCGAAAATATTTGATTGAAAATCAATGTTGGTCCGCAATACAGAGGAGAGGAATTGTGTTACAGAAATCCTCTCAATTGATCTGCGATACAGAGCCGTAATGCTGGTAATTAAGCGTAGTGATTGATCTTGAATTTTATCCCTGGGCAATAGCGGGTACATGTGGGACAGGGCCTGTAAGATCTCCACGCAAACTTTCGGTTCACGAGAATGTAGCCATTGATTAAAAAGGACATCATATGCTACCGAAAGTTCAGTACCACAGGATATAATCGACTCAGATTCATCGTCGTGTTCTGTATTTTCTTTGTCAGAGGTTTGTTCAAGCAGCGCCTCACTAAATCGTCCAATTGCTAAAATAACGAAATGTTTTAAATCAAAAATATATATGTAAGAAATGTTGGGAAAAAGTATTCGTGCGGTTTACAACACATTATGAGCAGTAAAAACATTGCTAAAAGTATTTTTTTCTTACTGCATCAGCTCAACCGTCAAAGTGGTAACACGACTTATAAATTTTTTATACAGCATACAGGACTATGGCGCAAGGCTAATAACCTTGCCCAGAAAAACAAATTATTATGGAAAATTTAACAAGCCTCATACTTGTTAAAGAAACCAAGACCGGATCCCGGTTGTAGTGCCGATGATGATGATGATACAGGACTTAGTTAAACACAACAGAAAACGAAACAATATTTATATTCAAAAAAGGCTTTTTATTACTCCAAACATCGTTTACAGAATGCCCACCCACCGCTAATTTAATTTCACACGCTTCAACTTAGAATTATTGTACAAAATCCAGCGTAGTCATCAATTTATTCTTTGCTTCCGTTCACATCGTTGTCTTTTCGCTGACGGTGCGAACGTAAGTTTTTTTTTAGTTTAAATTAAATTTAAAATACTTTTGATGATCGGCGGCTTGTTGATTTCGGTGCGTTGCTGATCGTATTACATATAACTCCCGTGTGCTCTTGTCTTTAAATCCCTATCTCGGTCGTGGATACTTTAAACAATCATGATACTGAATTTGTTGCACAATAAATTTTGCGCGCACACAAAAAATATGTATTAAATCAGTGAATGTGCGTACTCACGTTTCCTTATAGTGTATCTCTCTTCGGGAATAGAAACTTTCCTTTCCTCTATAGCCGGATCCAGCGCCGATGCTTCGTTGGTTTCCAAACAGCAGGACCTGGACCGGGGTTTTGCATTTGCCTTGGTTCCTGGTCAGGCCAAAAAACCGCTTGCTAGCTTCTGGGATTAGTTGGCATTCTCCCTTTGATGTATCACGCACGCGTAAACACAATAACGCACGTCATTTAACAATGAGCTTTTTATTGAAACCCTAGTTAAGTCGTTGGGATTTAACGGAGTGAGCAGATGCGTTTATGGATGACTAAATCGTAAGTGACCTGGGCGACTGATTGGAAAATCATGTTTTTCTTTTTTATTTACTAAAGAAGAATGGTTGGGCGTTTTCCTTGGTTCTAAAGGTCTCACTTTGACACCTGCAATCCCGGCTCTTAGCTACTTAGTATTAGCAGTTTTCCTGAGTATTTTTATTGACCAGTTGTCAAAGTATCTGTTTCGTTGTCGTCTTCATTGTCGCGATTTTATTGTCACTGCTTTTCTATCGATTGGATATCTCCAAGGCTTTTGACCGCGTCTCGCATTGTCGAGCAAACTTCGCTCATATGTACTTTTGTGGCGGTTCCGCCAAACCCCACGGTTCACTTACCTAAAAAAAAACCCATAACTTCTATCCAATCACATAATTTCGCTAATGCAATCGCATTAGCACTTTAAATGCTTTACGCATCTAGGATTATCTAAGTTATAATCTAAGAAGCTTCAGTAAAGGAATTCTTACCTTTTCATGCATCCCTTCGCATACAAATTCCCTGTAAGAATTTCTTTCTACCTTTTCAAGAACCCCAGGCAAATTTCAACTTTCCCACACCTGCACCGCAATCTCCACCCAGCATACCTGAAACATTTCCTTGTACAAGGACATTAATGCTTTCAACGCATTACAGGAAATTGCCTAAAAGGATTCTCAGGCATTCATAATTCAATGCATCATATTTGCTTTCCTAGAAGAATTCCTTAAAGAACAAACCTCATATCCCTGATAGAAAACATATCGGTTACAGTACCATATAACAATCTTAGTCAGGGATAATGATCATTGAGTCGGCTATTCCCAGCCTCACCATGTGTACAACAATGTTCCCCACATACACATTGGGTGGCGACACTATTGTACAACGACAAAGCAACTCCTAGCAGCCTATTGAAACAGCTGCATACAATTAGCGCAATAGCCGCTAAAACCAAAGTCTTTAGCACACATCGTGTGCAAACAAAAGAATTCTGTTCTGCCGCAGGCATTCTGGCGAACCGATAAACAATTTAAATTGTTTGACGTATCCTAAATGCATTTCCCATTTAATGAGTTGCAGCTTATTTATTTAGCCGACCCTCATTACAGACCGATGCCTTAGGTCGCTTCTCCCTTTGTTCTTTTTTTTCTCGTTTCAGGTTTCGTTTATCCTTTGCTAAACGCAACGATAAAGACGGTAATATGTACGATCACACACATACGACCATGATCTGCATTACGAGATCTGGTTCTCTGTTCCCACAAGAGAGACTTTACGTTTCTCTGGTGGTAAGTAAATCTTTTCCCTAGTGGGGGGAAATACTTTCTCTCTCAGGGAAAATGCCTCTAAAAATTTCCCTTGTAGCGAATCAGAACTACACGAGATGACTATGGCTGAGTCGAATTCATCCGCTGACTACAATGGTCACGCGATCTCCCGCTCTCCGTCACTGCGGAGACGCGTAAATAAATACCGTCGAGGCGAGTAAGCGCGCTAAAAGTAAAAAGTCGTACAAGTAGTGCACACCAGCCTTTTATTATTTTTCTTGTACATACGGTTCATCTACAATGTAATTAAAATCAATGTTCGTACCGTGTTTGTTTAAAATTATCTAAATAAAAAGAACCTTTTATAATAACCCATTAAAACAGTGAGTTTCATTCGATTTCCTCGGTGGACTGTGTTTTCCCCTTAATCCCGGTTGTGGACAAACGTGGCGGCATTTTGTTCCTTTGCTTCGGCGGAATTGTTTAGTGCTCGTCGGTGGAACAATTTATGATGGAGGAGGAAGTGAGCGGAGTGGTCGTGTTAGGCACAATACTTCCTCTCCACATTTTCCCAGCAGCTTTGCGACTGGACAAATAGCTTCCTCGGAAATCGATCGATCCGGGTTGTTGTGGGCGGCGAGTGTTCGGATGTGTATCCTGCTAATTCCGGGGTGCCCCAAGGTACTATTTTGGCGCCAACCTTGTTTTTACTTCACATAAATGATTTGTTGAGTCAACGGATTACAAAGTGTTGTTTTGCGGATGATAGTTGTTGCCTCTTTTTCGAACGATTTTTTTTTTTTACACTAACGCCCACACTAAAGTGTTCGTGATGTCAAAGTTCGTCCTTCGACATGTAGGGGTGTATTTTTATTATCAAGTTCACAGAACTACACCAGATGCCTTGGTACCTTTTTTTTACACTAACGCGCGCACAAAGGGGATTTTGAAGTACCCTTAAATGTCAGAGCACAGTGCGAGCGGATGGAAAAGAAGTGGATAAGGAAAGGAAGTGTCGATGTATATTGGTCTTGAATGTCTGAACATCACAACGACCAAGAAACACATGATCAAGCAGAACATTACATATTCGTGTGGTTCTGCTAAAGAATGACTCTCTATGTTTATTTGTGCGCCTGAAGTCCACATTCTACGTGAACTGATGCGCATTCACGGGTATCGCGGGAAATTGTCTGAAGGGGCGGAACACATTCAGCAAGTTCAGTTGAGCAACGACCGTGGTAATACCTATAGAAAAGAGATAGGCATGATACGTTGCGCCTGTGTTCTAACGACGAAATTGACCGACTTACGGCTGAGTCCCCAATCAGTTTCATTGCTCGCTTTTGCATCCTGTCGAGCAGTTTTGGATGCGCCTGACCAAATATGGGTGTTGAACTCCATTTTTGGACGAATATACGCCTTTAAAATAGTGGCCAGGTTGTATGGAGTGAAGTATCTTTTGCATCTCTTATGGAACACCACACATTTGGCTGCACTTTTCGCAGCTTCAAATACGTGGTCATATCAATTAAGAGTCGAATTAATTCGAGCGCCGAGGATTGATAGTTCCTTGGCTTCGTCGATGCAAATACCGTTTATTGACAGTATATTTACTTTGGTATTCGCCTTTGACGAAAAGAGGCAGCACTGAGTTTTAGGGCATTGAATTCTACTCGGTTAGATAATCCCCACTGATATATCTTGTTGAGTATCAAGTATCGAAGAGTTTGGACGGGAGTGTTCGTATGAGTATGAGAAACTCAACGTGCTATCATCAGCAAACGAGTGAATTGGGTTGTGAGTAATTGACAAGAGATAATTTATTATCATCATCATCATCATCATCGGCACTACAACCGGGAGCCGGTCTTGGCCTTATTTAGCAAGTCTCCCGCGTGACAGGCGGGTATACTAACCACTATACTATCGAGGAGCCCGATAATTTATTATAAAGATCAGGAATAGAGTGGGTGAGAGTACCCAACCCTGGGGAACACCTGCATTAATTTGATGAGAGACCGATTAGACACCATCAAGCACCACTTGAATTGAAAGGCCTTCCAGAGCGAGGTGCGACTCCGGCGTTTGTACAACCAATTTTAAATTAAATAGACCGCCGATAAACTGTTGTACTCGAAGGAGCAGATGTGGGATAACATTTCTGCTACCATTGCAATTATAGTTCAGAAGTTGTTTCCATCAAAAAACAATGTTTGATCAAAGTGCGATATTCTTGTTTTCCATTTTTTTTACGAAGCCGAAAGTCGCGTCACTCAAACGACTGTAGCTTGAACTAAGCTAAATAAATAAGTAAGTAATAAGTAAATAAGTCCAGAAACCGACTCGCCGAACACACACGATCGGATCGGACCAGTGAATTGTCTACTCCATAGGAGTGTAATTTCGACAAAAGGTATTCTAAGGTCTGTCAAACGGTTTTGAAATATCCAATGTGACAACTTTGCTTTCACCGAAGTAGTGGATGAAGTGGCTTCACTTTTCGGTAAGGTAGGGCATCAATTCTTCTATGAACCGGTTGCTACGAAAGCCATATTGGCGGTCATTGAGGGGGTCATTTGATTCCAGATATTTCGAAAGTTGACGGTTAATCAGTGATTCCATTACCTTGGAGAAAATAGAAGTTAATGCTATGAGTCGATAAGAAGAGAGGGGCGATTTGTCGCCCTTTTCGGGAATTGATTGACTGTTCGCTGACTTCCATCTATTTGGGAAACGGCCGGTAGAATAAGACAAATGGAAGAGTTTCCGCAGTGGTTTAGCGAGTGAAAGGGAACATTTTTTCAAGAGGAATGGGGGAATGCCATCCGAAACAGCGGATTTGCTTGCGTTTAGCTCTTTGAGTGCGCGGACAACAGCACGCATTCGAAAGTGAATCTGGCTCATGGTGTGCTGCTTATGCTCAAGTTGAGTTGGAACTGATGTGGTATCAGGCAGCGTTGAGTTGGCTGCAAAATGTGCAGCAAATAACTTCGCCTTCTCAATTGCAGTGGCGACTGGTTTGTCATCGACTATAAGCGAAGGAATGGATGAAGAGACTGAGTTTTGAATGTTTTTCACGAATACCCAGAAGCTTCTACTACCAGGGGGAGAGTGTAGTATCTTTTGTCTCACTCTGGTCATGCAAGAACTTGGCGCGTTGAATATACGCATTGCAGTCATTTCTAGCTCTCATAAATCTTTTCCGGTTTTCCTGAGTATTGTTTGATTTATACAACCGGAAACTCAACTCTTTAGCCTTAATGGCTTCTCTGCACCCGGAATCGGGCCACATATTTCTCTTGAGTTTGATACTCTTTACTCTGTGTGGAATAAAGGTTCGCATGCCACGCATAATCGTGTCTGTCAATGTGTCCGCTATAGAGTCAACATCGTTATTGAAGAAAAATAATAACCTCCCAAAAAATTCGTTCAGACCTTCCCAGTTGGCGTTTTCGTAGAATCATACTGTTCTTTTGGGAGCTTTCTCATTAACATTACTGTTGGTTAGAGCAAATTTAGCTGTTTTAGCCTAGAGAAATTAAATTCTGGGTTGGAACAGAGTCCATATTGTGGCAGAAGCTGATAAGCAATATCATTTCGTATGTATGGGGCTATACCACGATGTGGAAAGAACAGTGGCACTAAGTTATATCCAGGTAGATTAAAATCGGAAATATCTGTATTAGTAATTACCTGGGTTTCGCTAAGTGCAAAGATAGTTGGTTTCTGGTTAGAAGCGGGGGCAGACAAAGAAGAGAAATTGCATCTCAAGCCGCGAATGTTGCACAAATCAACGCGAAATGCCCGCTGCATTGAAATGGCCCAACACAGAAAACCAATACCGCCTCGGGAAAGGATGCAAGGATTGACCGATTAGTGCATCAACGTCGCATGAGCTGAGATGTAGACAGATCGACTCTCTAAATCGAGATCTGGATAAGGTTCTGCAGTTGGGAAAGGCCAATCTCGTCGACTTCAATGCAACGAAGACACAGTATACAACATTCACAAAGAAAAGTGGATGATCGGTTTCACAGCTGATGATGAATGGCCAGCTTCTCGAATCTGGGGATAGCTTGAAATTGCTCGGCTTCACGGTCTGTGGGAATGTATCGTGACATAAACTCGTGTCGAACATCGCCAGGTCCGTCTCAGGTAAACTGAGTTTTCTTTTTAGAGCCAAGAAATATTTTACTCCGGCCCAACTTTTTCTCGTGTATAAATCCCAAATTAGACTCGCCCTCGAATATTGCTCTCATGTTTGGAGCACTGTTCCTAAACATACAATCGACTTACTTGAGAGTATACAGAGACGAGCGATCCACTTGATCGGGGACATGACGCTGACTTCGGGATTACAGTCACTATCTCATCGAAGGCGCGTAGCTGACCTCTGTCTGTTTTAGAGATATTATCACGGGTACTGTTCTTCGGAGATTCGTGGTATTGTTCCGCGCAATTCGGTTTATATGCGGTCCAGAAGACAATCCGACAGATCGCACCAATTTGCGGTTCATTTCCTAACGTAGCGAACATTCCTGCATCAGAACTCGATCCGTTACAGAGCGGGGAAGTTGTGCCCCCCCATCTTCTAAAAATTGGTAATGATTACCTAACAGCAATGTTTGCAGTACACACGGAACAAAATGATCAAGAAACGCCGAAGAAGGGGCAGCCAGTTGTCAGGAGGTGTACGTCAAAGAGTAAAAGCAGAAAAAAATATACATGAGTGTAGTGATGTGCTGAAAAACTTGCCACCTATTTTTTTTTCTTTATGACATCTCTATTGCATCCGTTAATCAGGAATTTTTCGCTCACACTGTTCTTTGCCATTTAAGGATATCTAAGTTGGGCCACACTGTACTTATTAGACGACACATAAAGCTATTAATAAATGCGCGCCTAAAAATTATAAGTCTAGCCGTTTATATTTATTAAATTAATTTTTAGGAATTATTTTCTTTTCTATATATAGAATGGTCCATCTTAGGCAAGAGCTCTCGCCTAAGTTGGACTACCCATACAAGCAGAATTAAATAGGGGTGAACTATAACAATATTCAGATCTTTTGCAAGGCCACTGTCTGCAATATATGCTTATCACCCCTGCAGCAAGAATTCAAAATTTCAATTTAAAGTATTTAATAAGAAGAGATTGTGATACCGCACGAACATATTTATGTTAAAGTACCACGTTAACCAACTTACCAAATGCATGAGCTTGCTTGGAAATGTCTTGTTTAATTCCTCCCATTGTTGGTAGAAGTGCCGCTAGCACTGTTTTAATAAAGGGCAGTGTGCCTGAGACGTTGGCTGTAGCCAGGCTTCCCATACATTGCATAATCATGAAATGTGCAGTATGCCCGTTCTTAGTGTTCTCCATCAAAGCCTGCCACACCTGATGGCATTGACACACATAAACTCCATTAATATCTAAATCAAGATACACTCTCTTACCAATCCACACTCCTTTCTTCCAATTGCAACCAATATCGATAATGCTGGTAATTGAATAGCAGGTACACTTTCATTCGATTTGGTGAGCTCTTCCATTGCAATCGAAATAATTTCTTGATAGGTCTTTGTTAGGATGGTACGCTCGGTGTTAACAGCATTTTCGAGGACCCTATTTACAAATAAAAGTGTGAATGTTAGCAATACATAACGTTTTTTTTATACATTTACCATAATAACATTGATGAAGATTGTTCATTTAATTTCGGATTTTTTGACCTGTAGTCCGTAAGGATATCTGTTGACTTATCTGGTGATTTATCGAATATTTTGATCAAGGAAGCCTGCACGTTTGTACGTACGATTTCATCTTTGTCGGCTAGGCACTCGAAAAGATTATATAGAATACCTAAAAAGAGAAATAGCTATAATGTAAACGCTGTTCTACTAGCAGTATTTAAAAGTGGGATATCCATTCTCCTTAAAATAGACTGAATAAATATTATATGAAGGGTGCGCTATGCCTTAGTAACTCTGGTAATTTACAAGCTTAAATGATGACCAGTCAGTACCATATTGACCACCATCCGGTGTAAACTAGTCGACAACCGACAAACAATAGATCGTTCAACGGAACGAGCTTAAGAGTGAAATGTATGTAAAATTATTACTATAAAGTGTGTTGTACATCTGAAATCAGTGCGGGTTCGCACACTTCTTTGCCCACAAAATAATAAAAAAGCAATTAGTGCGAATACGCAGCAAACAAAGTATTCTTGTGCGCCTGTGTATACGCATAGTATACGGAAACTAATACATAAAAACTAGTGAATAACATACTTACATACATACATAAATAAAGAAAGTGACTAACTGTACTGCCTACCATGGACAATGATGAGGCTGGACCCGAAATGGCGCTACGGAGAAAGCCCAATCCAGAACCGAATCTTCGAGCCAAGCGGCTGAAGTCCGATCAGAATGAGGAAGAATTAATTATTCCCAATAATGCTCATTATACTGGAGCAGGGAACAAATTTAGAGAACTGGTGACGCAAGAAAAGAACGTCTCCAACAAAGACAGCATCAAAAAAGACATTGAGTGAGACAAATGGATTGGCGAGCTATGGAGAAAAAACAACGAATTGCAAAAGCAAATACAAAAAGCTCTACAAGCAAAGGAACAACGACAGCAACAGAAACAACAGCAGCAACCGAAACAACAGCAACAGCCACCAGATGAACAACATCAGATACAACAGTTACATAATTAACATTCGTTAATTATCACCACCCTTTTTAATCATAAAAATCGATCGCTAATTCGTGTCCTTATCCAAACAAATACGCATCACATTCCTGAAAATAGTATATTTCCTCCATGCAATAGCCACATTTTAAAATCATCATCCCTAACAATACAGAATCCCTTCCCAAAAACTTGATATTGGATAAGGACACGAATTAACGATCGATTTTTATGATTAATAAAAAGGAAGTGATAATTAATGAATGTTAATTTTGTAACACAACCACCAACAAAGAGGAAAGATAAGGTGCCTCCCATTATAGTCAGCCTCATGGAGGCTACGGATATTATTAAACTGGGTAAGTTAACTTGCAATAGTTTTAGAACAAAACGATTAAAAAAGAACAATAAAAGTTTCTTGTGCGATAATTTGAAAGACTATCACACCATTAAAGATGTGTTAGGGAAAGGATGTAGCGTACCACCTACGTACAACCCTAAATCAGAAAAAAGCTGTCTCCATGCTCCTCAAAGGAGTTGATCCGTCTTTTCCCCCGGAGAATTGCTCGAGGAATTATTATTATTATTCATTGGCCAGTAGGAACCCGGAAATTCATGACCTCACCGACTCGACTCTGCCATCGTTCCCCCATCCTCTCCTTCCACGCTTGACCATCTGATCCGATCTCCTCAAGGTCAAACCTAACATTGTCCTCCCATCTCTGTCGCAGCTGTCCTACCGGTATCTTTCCCGTTGGTATATCGTCAAGAATTCTACGCACGGTCCTGTGGCCTCTCTAACAGATACACACACAATACACAAGCAAATTGTGAAGAACACCGAATGAAAATCGAATAAGAAAATACATCAGTGCCGTATATCATAGCAATAGCAAAAAACAATTCATATCAGTGGAATATACTTGAGTTTAAAAATCTAATTCTAAGCACGGCCAGTAGCCTGATGTGTTACGCATTGGTTCAATTTTTAGTGATTCTAACTGTCATAGCGTCAGTTCGAATCACACTTTCTTCACTATCAATCCCAAACGCTATAGTCCCATCGTTGCCCATTCTTACCACATGTCCGGCCAATTTTAATTTTCGCGACCTGATTAGTCTAACTGTTATAGCTTTGCGGTATAGCTCTTCCAATTCGTGGTTGTGGAGTTTCCTCCATTGTCCTGCCTCCTCGTCATAATTACCTCCAAAGATACCCCTTAAAACTTTATTCTCGAATACGCGGAATTTGTTTTCTTCCCGTTTTGTGAGAGCCCATGTTTCGCATCCGTATAGAGCAAACGGCTTGGTTATGGTTCTATAGACACGGAGCTTTATGTTACGTGATAGCAGTTTACTGACTGCGTGCTAACTAGCGTTGCCGAATTTTTGTAATTTTTTATTTTTTATTTTCCTTCGACATTTCGTTACTGGCCGTCAGGATCGTTCCCAGATATTTAAATTCTTTAACTGTTTCTAATATCTTGCTTCTGACGTTTATATGTGTTCCCTGAGGACCACCTGCTCTCGCCGTAATCATGTATTTTGTTTTGTCTTCATTTATTTCTAGGCACACTTCTTCTGCCGCTTGAATGATGATTTCACAGTTTTTACTTACAGTTTCTAGATTATCGCCCCAAACGGCGATGTCATCCACATATGCGAGCACGTGTGTGATGTCGTTCAGGGATGATCCCCCCATGTTGTCGTCTTGTACCTTTCTGATGACATACTCGAGCACAAGGTTAAAAAGACACTGTGATAGGCCATCGCCCTGTTTTAGTCCGTTCCGAATTTCAAATGCTTCTGAGAGGTGGTTTTCTATTCTCACTCGCCCTTTGTTTTCGTTAATGCAAATTTCAATGAGGGCGGCTTATTTTTCTGGGATTCCCAGCTCAACTACATTATGGTAGAATCTTTGCCTTGCGACTGAGTCGTAGGCTTTTTTGAAGTCAACGAACAGTTGGTGAACCATCTCTCCGTATTCCCACTTTTTTTCCAGCAGTTGCCTTATTGTGAACATTTGGTCGCTTGTTGACCGGTTCCTACGGATTCCGCATTGATAGTCTCCCAGTATTTCTTCTGCGTAAGGTGTGATTCTCGCCAGTATGCCATTTTTTAGTATTTTGTATGTGGTTGGGAGCAATGATATTCCTCTGTAGTTTTCGCAGTCAGATCTGTCACCTTTTTTGAAAATGGGGACGACTATTGAGGTTTTCCATTCTTCTGGAATGACTTCCCCATCCCATCTTGTGGATCTTTCGAGCGGTTGCTCTGCCGGTATGCAGTCAACTCCGGGAGCTTTGTTGTTTTTCTATCGATTTATTGCGTCTACAACTTCGTTGAAAGATGACTCTGGGATCTGAGGCTGGGCTGTATATACGTCTGGTGCGTTTATTTTTGGTTGATGGGTGCGTACATTGAGCAGGTTTTCAAAGTACTGCTTCCTTCTTGTCACGATATTGTTTGTTTCTGTGACCAGGCAGCCGCTTGCGTCTCGAATAATTTTGGCTCTCCCTCGGTAGCCATTCCTAATTGAATTTATACCGGCGTACATACCTCTGATGTTCTTTGCTCTGGAATTTTCTAAGATTTTTTCGATCCGAGTCTTCTCCCATTCGCGTTTTTTGCGTTTGAAGAGTCTCATTGTCTTTTTCCGAATTGTCGCGTATCTTTCTGTGTTGACTTCATCATATATTTCTAAGTGGATCACTCTGAGGCGTTTACGTTGTTCGATCTTCGCCCTGCACACATCGTCAAACCAAGGTTTGGACTTAATTGTTTTCTTAAATCCTAATACCTTTTGGGCTGCTTGTTTGATTGTCTTTGATCGATGTCCATTTAGTGTCTACACTATTGGCTTCCTCTTCCTCACTACTCCCATTCTCTAGGATGCTAAATCTATTCGTTAGTTCGTCTTGATATTCAGCCCTTTCGCGCAGGTCTTTTAGTTTATCAATGTCGAACTTTTTGCTCGTCTCTCGTGACAGCCCATGTGGGATTGCTCTGAGGCGACTCCTGATTTTGCCCATCACTAGAAGATGATCGGAGTCGCAATCTGCTCCTCTAACATATGTGATCTTACGTCAAGGATATTCGAGTGGTGTCTTTTGTCATGAGGAAGTGGTCAATTTGGTTACGCGTTACGCCGTCGGGTGAGATCCATGTGGCTTTATGAATTTGCTTGTGCTTGAACATCATGCTTTTCACTACCAGATCTTTTTACGCTGCGATCGTGATAATTAGAATTCCATTATCATTTGAAACGTCGTGTAGGCTTTCTTTACCTATAGTTGGTTGGAAGATATCTTCCTTTCCAATTTTCGCATTGAGGTCTCCGAAGAGGATTTTAACATCGAATGAGATCTCATCAAATAGTTCCTCTAGGGTCTCGTAGAACGTGTCCTTCGTTTCTTCGTCGGTAGATTCTGTTGGGGCGTGTACGTTTATAAATACATAATTATACCATGGTCCCTGTATGTTTAGCACCGAAATTCGGTTATTAATAAATTTCACATCTTTTACATGGGGCATCATCTTCTTGCTTATGATGAAGCCGGTTCCGAGGTTACGTTGTGGGGATTCTCTATATCACATGGAGAACCAACCCACAATTTCAACCAATTTTGACCGCTAACAGCCCGCCACCATAATCCAAATCTGCTACAGCACACATTCGCAAACATGCAAAGAACACACTTCCCAATATGCCCAGAATCCGTTTTTCAACCTATAATAAAATCATTTTCCAACTTACAACGGAATATTAATCATCTCCCTCATCTACATCAAACCGCATACATTTTCCCCAAAAACCACATCGGTTAATTTCCTGTTTAAATTATATTTCTCGCTTGCAATCAAGCAGCTCTAATTTCCCCCGAAAATCATTCCGGCTCACTTCCCGCTTAAACTATTTTCTCGCTTGTAATCAAGCAACATTTAGTTTCCCCGAAAATCATTTCGGCTTCCACCCTCCCCAATACCAATTCTCCTTACTGGTAAGTCACCAGCACGATGCGTTGCATTTCAGCGAAACAACCATCGCAACGACCAAGACCCACATTCCCTTGTCTAACCGACAACTCTTGCCCATACTTGCTCGTGTTCCCAAAACCACTTTCTCAGTACACATAGCAACCCACGAATCTAGCCCAGCCGGCTGTAATTCGCTGGAACTAAATTCTCTATGCTCGCATAGTAACCCTTTTCAAGTTCCTAGTAAGTGGCAGTGAGTTTATTTAGATATGACTCCACTGTCACGACACGATGAACGGATTCTTGGTTTTGATTAGTCAGTCGAGATTCATCCGCCGAACGGTGCGCATCACCAAATCGAGTCACAAGCACCACTGAGCACGCATCGCTCTTCCGTCATCCCAGTCGAATATTAACCGCGGAGGCCACATTCATTCTCTAGTAGAGGTGCGTCGAATTGGATCCATTTAGGAAGCAATAAACGGTGTCGCGAGTTTACCTAAGTTAACAAAATTGTATGATCAGAAAGGAGGTCTTAATTAAGAATAATTTATTGATCAAAAAAATCTCGTTTAAGAACAAGCTGGTGCGACCAAAAAATGTTAATAAAAGTCGAGTTTAAGATCAAACGTGTGTGACTGATACTGATGAAAGTAACACAGGAATCGGAGTAGTGTTGTCACAGGAAGTCGATGGTAAAGAGAGAGGTCGCATATTATAGCCGAGTTCTATCTAAGCAAGAGAGAAACTACTGCGCAACAAGAAAGGAACTGCTGGCTGTCGTAGAAGCCGTTAAGAGTTTCCATAAGTACTTCTACGGACGTCGATTCCACCTTCGAACGGATCATGCCGCCCTGAAATGGTTGTTAAATTTTAAGAATCCGGAAGGATAGATAGCTCGATGGATCGAACGACTTCAAACGTACGATTTCCAAATTTCCCACCGTCAAGGGAAGGTGCATAATAACGCTGATGCTCTATCAAGAAGACCATGTAAGCCAGAATGTAAACATTGTCATAGAGCGGAAGAGAAAGAAGAGGCGTACGACCTGCGAAATGTACAAGTAGAAGTACTACATGGGTGGACGAGTGATGCTATACGCCCAGCTCAACTTCAGGATGAAGATATGTCGCTAATCCTGGAACACAAAGAAAAGAACGAGCGGCCAACTTGGAACAATATTTCCGACAAGAGTGGAACATTTAAGGCATATTGCGCACAATGGAATTCCTTGCTGGTGGAAGATGGTATTCTTAAGCGTAAATGGGAAGCCGCGGACGGAAAATCCCATCGAATGCAGATTCTAGTCCCACCATTTTCTCTATTCTACTGGCTTCACATGAGAGATGACGTCGAGTCTTGGTCTAGGAAGTGCACAACTTGCATTGCGACCAAAGGACCAACAGCAAAACCAAGGAGCGCTATGAAGCAGTACAACATGGGTGCCCCTTTCGAGCGAATTGTAATTGATATCCAAGGACCATTCCCAAAAACAAACGAAAACAACAAATACATGTTGGTTATCATGGATTACTTCAGCAAGTGGGTGGAAGTCCCTTCAATTCCAAACCAAGAAGCAACAACCGTAATTGAGCAGCTTATCAATAATTGGATCAGCAGATATGGAGTTCCCTGTGAGCTTCATTCTGATCAAGGCCGAAACTTCGAATCACAGATATTTCAAGGCATCTGTGCGGCACTGGGCGTAAGGAAAACCAGGACCACACCCTTACATCCGCAGTCAGACGGAATGGTCGAAAGGTTCAACCACACAATAAAAGAGCATTTATCGAAGGTCGTTAGTGATCACCAACGAGATTGGGACAAATATGTAGAAACCTTTCTCATGAGTTATAGATCGGCTAATCACGAGACGACAGGTCATTCTCCAGCAAGAATTATATTTGGACGAGAGATACGATTACCAGCCGATATGCGATTCGGAATACCTCCAGACGCCATAGATAAGACTGAAGACTATATAGCCGAATGAAGAAATCGCCTCGATGAGATTCATCATTTGGTTCGAAAGCAAATCAAGGTATCAAGTGACAGGATAAAAACGAGGTACGACGTTCGAGCCAACGCATCCGGATTTAATGCAGGCGATAACGTGCGGCTTTATAACCCTCATCGGCAAAAAGGAAGATCTCCGAAGTTGCAGCAACATTGGGAAGGACCGTATAAAATTCTCACAAGAATTAACGACGTTGTCTATAGGATTCAGCGAAGACAGAACGCCAAGACGAAAGTGGTACATCGTGACCGACTGCCGACTTTTGTTAACCCAGGAGACCAGTGATCTTAGTTCGGGACGAACTAATCTAGGCGGAGGGTAGTGTGACCCATATGACAATCAGTACTAGAATATTCTAGAAAGTCCGAAACAAGGTACTAGAATATTTTAGAAAGTACTGGAAAACTGTAGAGTATGAACAATAGAAAATTCGAGGTTATGGAACGGGCGGAAATAAAACACCAAATCAGAATGAGGAAAAACGGTATAAATACGTCACACACAGATCAAGAAGTAGAAGTAAGAAGTAAGAAGTAAGAGTAAGAGTAAGAAGTAAGCAGTAAAAGACGCGATAAGTACGGAAGCGATAAGTCAAGAAATCGTTAAGTGTACGGTAAAAACGGAGTAATAAAGTGTTTGCAAAGAGAATCGAATTAACGGCTCTTATTTATTAAAAATAATTAATCCAGCGAACCTTAAGCTCGCTACAATATAAACAAGTCCCAATGCCAATGTGGACCTATGGTATACAGCTCTGGGGCTGTACCAAAAAGAGTAATCTTTAGATCATCCAAAAATTCCAAAATAAAGTTCTCAGAGGAATAGTAAGTGCACCCTAGTACATAAGAAACGACGACCTCCATCGGGACCTAAATGTAGAGCTTGTCGCTAAAGTTATAAAAAAATACGCAGAAGCTCACGAGCATAGACTTCATCACCATGTGAATGTTGAGGCTATCCAGCTCCTCGATACCACGGACACCGTGAGAAGGCTCAGAAGAATTAAACCTTTCGAGTTGGTGTAGTGTTAAAAATAGTGTAATGTAGTGAAAGTTATAGTGCTACTAATATAGAACACAAGAACAAAGTGTCTTCGCCTTAATTAGAGACTGTAGGGGAAAAATACTATTATACTATTATAACATTAATTTATAAAACTAAGATAGAGTTAAATTACTCATTAGGCTATTTGGCTAGATTATAATAATATTGAGTACAATAAATAAAATTTATTAGCCTAAAAAAAAAAGAAAAAACCTTTGCTAGAAACATAATATTCTAAAACAATTTATGAAAAGAATGAATCACTCTTTTGTCATTACTAGAGCAGTAAATATCTCTCAGTCCAGTTGGTTCCGCTTGGTGCAAATCGATTTCGTAACTGTGTAGGAATGAATAACCAATGGTGTATATCATTTAAAAATACCGCGTGCAGCTAAAAGAGAAAAAAAAAACCGGAGACGCTGGTGAGCATTATGATGCATGATGTTGAGTTATCTGAAAGTGAATATGAAGTCTCGTATTTCCCACTTTCAGCTGTTGGTCATTAGTTGAATTACCATACCACAGGAGGAGATAAATACAACTGAAATATAATATTTTATGTGCGGACAGGGAAGGACGGTAACCGCGTTGACTTAGATAAGAAATACACGTTCATGTTATGCTTCATACTTCATTATCCATGCCAATTATTTAGTCAATATGATGAAATGTAGCAATCCACCCCTAATTGTAAAGAGTTCCTTCCTTAAAGTTGATTGTTGCGTCGATGATTAAAGCGTTTAAGCTGCAATTATAGATCCCTGTGGGGCATATCATATTCAATAGCTTATGTACACATTGCGGAATGTAAAGAAAAACAAATCCCCTCTGCTCCATGGGCACCCACGTCAGACCACATTACTTCTGCTCCACATACTGAGGTAGACGTATGCATGTAGCCTTCAGTGCTGCGTAGCAACAGGTTACCAACCCTTCCTTAACCGAAATAATACCATCCCTTATTTAGAACATGATTACTAAAAAGTACGCATATCTGTTAGTATTCTTTAAACTTTAAAGTATATGTATTTATAGAACTGTATGCATAAGCAGAGTTAAAGGTTTTGTATGACTTGACAAATTGGATAACAAGACACTTGTCAAGATTTCACAAGAGTTCAAAGCTAAACAATATTTTTACCTTTGTTGCTTTTATATTATTTTTTCAAGTACCCTACCTTCTAATATTGACGACCCCTCGGGGCCCTGTTCCGTCTTGTTCTCTGACATATTTTCCGTTCAACTTATATTCAAAGCCGTTCAATCTAGTTTATATTTAATTTATCGTGATGACTCCTTTGTTAAATTGCAGTAGTCAATAGTCATCATGTAACCACTTTATAGTTTTATGTTGTTTAATTTTTGGTTTATTCTTTTTTCACGAATAAAACTGTGACATCTATGTCCACAATTACACTTTGAAATCCACAATTCGTAGCAAAATAATATGTCTCCCGTATTTTCCGTTGGAATTGACTCACTTCTATTTAATGAGACACGAATAAACTTTTGCGATGCAGAAGCAAAATATTGCGTTGTCTGATTAAACAGCTGACACTGACAGATTAACAGGGTGTTCTGGGCATTGTTTAATATGAGTTTGTTTGAGTATTTAAGTGTTTTAAAGATTCACTTCTGTGTCAGGAACTCAAAAAACATATTACCTTCCCAGAAATAAATTTACTTGAGAGTAAAACGAATTAACATTTCAATTACATGCTTTAGATAAATATATATGCGAATGCAATCAGTTGGAAATAATGTTTTCCTTATATGACAACTACTGTTATTAAAATTGTGAAATACAAAGAAATTCGTAATTTGGAAAAAATGATGCATGGACAGCTAAAAAATAAAAAAAAATGAAAATCAATAATGAATTGAAAACTAATTTGAAAGGGAGAGTGAATCATTAAAATTTTTTACAAGGTTTTCTTTTTGTTGTGTGAGTAATGTGTACACTCCTTTATCGACACCGGACGGATTCATTTCCAGAAATCTTTCTTTTGCCATTCACTCGACGGTAAACGGCACTGTTAGTTAGCTGTCAGATCCACTTCACTTCCTTAATCTACTTTACTTCCTTTTTGTTTTTTCTTACTAATAAGTATACATGTAACGAATAGATTGAACATCCTAGTGAATGGGAGTAGTGAGGAATAGGAAGCCAATAGTGTAGACACTAAATGGACATCGATCAGAGACAGAATCAAACAAAGAGCCCAAAAGGTATTAGGATTTAAGAAAACAACTAAGTCCAAACCTTGGTTTGACAATGAGTGCAGGGCGAAGATCGAAGAACGTAAACGCCTTAAAGTGATCCACTTAGAAAGATATTGTGACGCATATGACAATCAGTACTAGAATATTCTAGAAACTACTGGAAAACTGGAGACCATGAGCAGTAGAAAATTCGAGGTTATGGAACGGACAGAGCCAGAGTAAGAAGTGGCAGTGAAGTAAGCAGAGTAAGCAAGCGATAAGTCAAAAAATCGTTAAGTGTATGGTAAAAGTAACGGGTGTGATTAACAGACCAATATAGTGTTACATTGGGCTCCTCGATAGTATAGTGGTTAGTATACCCGCCTGTCACCCGGGAGACCGGGGTTCGATTCCCCGTCCGGGAGCCTCTGGCGCAAGACTAATGATCTTGCCCAGAAAAAATAAATCATTATGGAAAATTTAACAAGCCTTAGGACTTGCTAAATAAGGCCAAGACCGGTCCCCGGTTGTAGTGCCGATGATGATGATGATAGTGTTACATTAATTCAAAATCGATTTAACGGCTCTTATTTATTAAAATAATTAATCCAGCGAACTCTGAGCTCGCTACAATTGGTGTCAGAAGAGGGATTAATTATTGGTGAAGTAAATAAGTCTGTAAAAGTGTGTTGTGACGATATCAGATCGACATTTGGAGGATCTTCGCGTTCCTGAGTTGAAGAAGGAACTTCAGGTCCGGAATCTGGATAGCAGAGGACAGAAGCGAATTCTTCGACAGCGCATAGCGTTTGGAATGATAGTGAAGAAGAACGTGTGATTCGAACTGACGCTATGACAGTTAGAATCACCAAAAATTGAACCGAAGCGTAACACATCAGGCTACTGGCCGATTTTTGAATTTGATTTTTAAACTCAAGTATATTTCATTGATGTGAATTGTTTTGTTGTCGCTACGGTATACGGCTGTGATGTATTTTCGTATTCGATTTTCGTTCGGTGTTCTTCACTATTTGCGTGTATTGTGTGTGCATCTGTTAGAGACGCCACAAGCCTCTGCAAGCACCTGAGGAAAACGAGTGAAAAAACGACAGTACCTGGGTGACTTTCAAACAGACAACTTGTCTCACAGTTTTGCTCGTGCTATTTATCTTAATCAACCGTTATTTTCACAATAATTTTCACAATTTAATTATCACTATCTTGTTTGCTTTGTCTCGTTTTCCGCATACAAACATTTGAACAAGTGTTATAACCGTTAAGTTATGCCCCCTGGGTCACGTGTGTTAAACAAAATTAAGCGTAAACGGTTGCGACACGACCCCGTTATTGGAGGCCAAATTCCTCCCGATAAACTTTCAAAAGTGAACAATAAAGTGCTAGAAAAATCTAAAATGTGTTCAAACACTAACTTTTTTCAACCACTTCAAAGTCTGGTGGAAGACTCTCCTGAAATGGATCCGACCAATGACGAACAGTGCGCAGAACTTCCTAAAGAAACCGTTCCGCCAATTGTGGTGTTAAAAACAACTAGTGCTAAAGTGCGTGATATTTTGAGTAACATTAAGATAGACAAATACTTAATTAAAAACATTTCGCTTGGACAAAAAATATGTGCTCCAACAATGGACATATATAACAAAATCAGAACCGAACTCTTATGGTTAAAATGTGAGTTTTTTACCCACTCCCGTAAGGAAAATCGTCCATTAAAGGCAGTGTTATCCGGATTAGACCTGATTAGCAACGATATAGTGAAAAATGAACTAATTGCACTCGGGATAAAGTGCCTAGATGTTAAAACCAACACATTAAATTCGTCAACAAAAGCCCTGTACAAACACTACTTGTACATCGTCTATATTCAACGCGGTACTGTTAAATTAAACGAACTAAAACGGAACTACTCCACCTTGTTCAAAACCATCGGTCGCTGGGACTTTAAAAAACATCATCCAGGTAAGGTCACACAATGTCACAATTGCCAGCTTTACGGTCACGGCTCGATGCATTGTCATATAAATAGCTTCTGTGCAATCTGTTCGGGAAACCATAAAACATCCGACTGCAAATCGAATGTGGTCATCAAGTGTGCAAATTGTAGTGGGCCACATAAATCCACCGATCCAGAATGCATAAATCGAAAGCAGTACATAGACATTCGCCGCAAATTATCCCCACGCGGACGTGGTACAGGAAATACAACGTTCCTACAGCCTCCGAGTGACAAACAGCAGCTAGTGCCTGACCGATTATCCATTGATAATTTTCCTCCACTACCCCGATCTGTGCGTCAACCTTCACTTCCTTCATCCACCTGGGCTTCTGGCCTCCATCAAACCCCGCAACCTCCCAACAGTGATACGACACACACGAAGAAAAATCCGTCAGAAACTTTAACTAATGATAACTTGTTCTCATTTAGCGAGATAAACTCTCTTCTTAATGAAGTTGTAACCAAGCTTAGTGCTTGTCAAACTAAAGCTGACCAATTTAACGTCATTACTTCAATAGCTATTAACTACATATACTCGGAAAAAACATGTTAAGAAACTCTCTTAACATCATAACTTGGAATGCAAGAAGCATCAAAAACAAAAAGCATGAATTTTTTAGTTTCTTGATAAATTTTAATATTGACATTGCACTTATTTCAGAAAACTGGCTCAAACAAGACATTTCTTTCTCACATCAAAATTACATATGTTATCGCCTAGACAGGGTACATGCTAGTGGTGGAGATGTCGCCATTGTTGTGAAAAAATGTATAGAACATTCCTTGCGTCCTTCATTGCACCTTAAGTTAATTGAGGAAATTAGTATAGATGTAACATTAAGTGATAACTCCAAGGTGAGTCTTTTTTCGGCCTATATCCCTGGAGGAAATAGAAGCATTGAGAAATCTACTTACTTAAAGCGGGATCTGCAAAAATTGTATAGAGTCAACACTCGAAACAAGGTAATTATTGGTGGTGATCTAAACTGCAGACATCAGTCGTGGAATTGTCCTAGGGCAAACTGCTGGGGTAACATTTTACTAGATGTTACTGAATCCAGCCCAAGTTTTTCCATACTTTATCCACTTCTCCCCACCTATATCCCAGCGAGTGCTAACAAGAACCCCTCAACTCTTGATCTATATATCACTAATATTGCAAATTACTGCACAGTACCATTAACTCTAAATGCGTTAAGTTCAGACCACCTTCCGATCAGCCTCACAGTGAATCATACAGTAGTTGTAAATCGTACCAGTTTATACCACAACTACTCCGCCGCCAACTGGAATTATTATAAATCATATATAAACACGAGCTTGGTTCTAGGTGATACCAGCCTAAATTCTATAACCTGCAGCGAGCACATTGATATCCTATGCAACAATTTTGTTTCTGTTATCAATAGAGCGGCCGATGTTGCGATACCTAAATGTTCCACTGCTCCAGTTGATAAGGCACCGCTTCCTGAAAATATCTTACATCTGATTAGGCTACGAAACTCTGAAAGAAGAAAATGGCTTCGTTATAGAATCGATTGCTTTCTAGTTAATGTTAAAGTCCTAAATAATATCATTAAAAAAGAAATCTCAACATATAGGAACAAGTGTTGGAATAAACACCTTTCCTCTCTTGACAAAGC
Organism: Microdon myrmicae; assembly: GCA_963931805.1. Classification (NCBI taxonomy): domain Eukaryota; kingdom Metazoa; phylum Arthropoda; class Insecta; order Diptera; family Syrphidae; genus Microdon; species Microdon myrmicae. Next base: position 29,273,998 of record OZ007501.1, read on the forward strand.
AAGCAAACCGTTCTAGAAAATATCAAAAATTATGAAAAAGAGAGGGTCAAGTATTCCTCCATTTAAAGTTCACGACAAAAAAGGCTACGGGTCTCGATAATATTAACAACAAATTAATCAAAGCACTTCCACCTGCTGCAAGTAACTATTTAACGTTCATTTTCAACGCTTGTCTTAAGAATTGTTATTTTTCGGACTGTTGGAAAACAGCAAAAGTAATACCTATCCCGAAACCCGGCTAACCGAAGAACAGCCCCGAAAGCTACAGACCTATTAGTGTACTTAGCTGTCTAAGTAAGCTCTTAGAAAAAATCATTAAGGAAAGGATTGTTCGTTTTGTGGAAGACAATAACATGTTACCAAACTTTCAGTTCGGTTTCCGTGGTGGTCACAGCACAATCCACCAAGTCTTGCGCATTAAAAACCACATAGCTGGTAAATTTATCGACAAGGAGTCAACGGGACTGGTTCTTCTAGACATCGAAAAAGCCTTTGATACGGTATGGCACGATGCCTTGATTTATAAGCTACTAAAACTTAAGCTGCCAATACCGCTTATCAAAATTATCCAGAGCTTTCTTCGTTCGAGAAAATATGTTGTGAGTTTAGGAACCGACATATCCTCTACTCAGCAAATCCACTATGGTGTACCCCAAGGCTCGGTCCTTGGTCCCATATTATTCACATTGTTTGTCGCAGATTTACCATGACTAGGTGAAAACATTCAGGTAGCTATGTTTGCCGATGATACGGCCATTTTCTCTTCGGGTGCCTTATTCACTAATGTCTACAACTCTTTGCAAGCAGCTCTTGACAAGCTAGCAGTATATTACAGGAAATGGAAAATAAAAATAAATGGTAATAAAACACAAGCAGTCTGGTTTTCGAGATGTAGGAAACAATGCTACTTACCAAATGGCACTAAACTCAGTATGTGTGCAGTTGATATTGATTGGTCCGAAGACTGTAGATATCTAGGTATTATTCTAGATAAAAAACTTATCTTTTAAAAACACATCACTACCACAATTGACAAAATAAACAAAGTCGTAAGAGTTATGTATCCGTTAGTGTGTAGAAAGTCAAAGCTTAGCATCGAAAATAAAATTATGTAGCGAGCTTAGGGTTCGCTGGATTAATTATTTTAAAATAAATAAGAGCCGTTAAATCGATTTTGAATTAATATAACACTTTATTAGTCCGTAATACGACCGTTACTTATACCGTACACATAACGATTTCTTTACTTATCGCTTCCGTACTTGTCGCGTCTTTTACTGCTTACTTCTCACTCGAGACTTATCGCTTGCTTCACTTTCTTACTTATTACCCAACTCCCGATTTGCGTGCGACGTATTTATACCGTTTTTCCTCATTCTGATTTGGTGTATCGTTTCCGTCCGTTCCATAGTTTTGAATGTTCTATTCCAGTTTTCCAGTACTTCCTAAAATAATCTAGTACTTTGTTTCGGACTTTCTCGAAGATTCCAGTACTGATTGTCATATGCGTCACAATTATAATATTTAAAACCATTTTTCAAGCTATACTCCTGTACGGGACCCCTGTATGGTGTAATTGTGCTCGCACACACAAAATAAAATTGCAAAGGTGTCAAAGTAAAATATTGAAAATGTTGCTGAATTTGCCATGGCATTATTCGACACATGAACTACATGAAAACGCGAACGTTAAACCGGTAGAGTTCCTTATTGACAAAATCAATCGAAACTTCTTCGTCAATTGTTCTTTTTCTGACAATGTTCTCGTTTCCCGTCTTGCGTTATCCTAAATCACTACATATGCACTCTGTCTATGAAAATTATATCGAGGTCATTACTATATAAAATAACCGGAAGCTCGTGCAATATTAGTCTTAAGATTCAAATAAGGGTTTTTTATTGTAGTTTTCCCTTAATTTATTATTTCTTATTCATTAAAATTGTGCTATTGTCGTTATATAGATTTAAGATTATAGTTGTAAAGAAATTGCTATCCTAAATCTCTTAAGTACTAGTTGTAAAATATCATCATCATCATCGGCACTACAACCGGGAAACGGTCTTGGCCTTATTTAGCAAGTCCTGAGGCTTGTTGAATTTTCCATAATGATTTGTTTTTTCCGGGCAAGGTCATTACTCTTGCGCCAGAGGCACCCCGACGGGGAATCGAACCCCGGTCTCCCGGTTGACAGGCGGGTATACTAACCACTATTCTATCGAGGAGCAAAAATTGAAAGAAATTGCTATCCTAAATCTTTTAAGTACTAGTTGTAAAATATACCATAAATGTAATTATCTACCAAATAAAAATTGAATTGAATTGAGTGAAAAAACGGCAAGAGTATGCAAAGTTTTGGTAAGACTGCTATCTAATCTTGGGGGATCCCGGCCCCACATAAGGAAACCCATAACCAATATCAATACCTGTATTATAATGTATTGTAGCGAGCTTAGGGTTCGCTGGATTAATTATTTTTAATATATAAGAGCCGTTAAATCGTATTCTATTACTTTGTTTTGGATTTTCTAGAATATTCTAGTACTGAATGTCATATGCGTCACAGTATTCATAATAAATTTTTGTTATTGTTGAAGAAAATGTATTGTTGGTTGTGGAATGACTATGGTTATCTGCAAAATGATTACGGTTTGTCTTCAAAATATTGAGGTGGTTAGATTAACTGTTGTAAGTGGCGTGGATGAACAAAAAACAGAATAAAAAGGCTGCGCCAGGTGTTGTGGTAATTTTTCCAACACCAAATTGTGTAAGTTTTTCTCCTAGCAGTTGAGTGGCTTAGTCAAAATGTAGGTCAATTCTTCTTAGAGCGTTCAGACCTCAACGGTGGTGGTTGATCAGTCGCGGGTGCGTGCGTCGGATACCGTTACCGATTTGCCGCACGACCAGGGATCAGATTGCAGCGTAACGGTCCATTCCGTGCTGGTGGCAGTCGCCCGATTAGGTAACGGGGAAAGCCACGGTATAACTTGCCGGCGATTGGAATTTTCCCCTTGTTCGAGTTTCTGGAATCACCTTGTAGTTCTTTCTTCACTGCACTTACCCGCAATTCCTGGGGACCTTTAAGAGCTGCTCGCTCCCCCCCTCGAACGGATGCGCCTCGGTCACCAATAAAAAGCAAACAAGACTACTTAATTTTCTGTACCAATTCACTTCACAATCTTTGTTTTACAAATTCAAATGTTGAAACAAAAACTTAAAACAAAATTACGAAGAAGGGAAAAACAAAAAACGCACTTCACGCGACAAACACGTCCTTCTCGGAGGAGGTCTGTGGGGTGGAGTGGTGGTGCGCCGGCGTACGACGTTGATTAACTCCTATCCCCATCATGACTGTCACTAAATGCCGACACGTATCGTTCGCAAGGAAGGCAACACATAACCAAACTTCTCAACACAGGAAACAAGTTAAATGAAACACAAGAATTAATTGCTGATCACATCTTTTACTTTTATTGTTCCTTAACACACGGTAGTTTCGACTTAATCACAAACAGTTTTCAATTCAGCGTAATATGTTTACTTAATGTTAGAATATTTGAATTTAGTTCAAACTAGGCCCAACGTTCGCAGAATACGTAGTGAAGTGAATTAAGGATACATCCCGCAGGGGTGCAGACTCCAGTGCACACCCTACGGGGGATTCTAAGAAAAACAAACTCTGTGCGCGCACTGACGGATGAATGGAGGATCGACCAGCTCGGTCTGGTGTGTGGAATACGACTCAACGATATTTTATCGTTTGGGGTGAGTTTTTGGTGGTGTGGTGAAAAGGAAAAGAAATTTCCTTTGACCAGTGACCAATGGAAAGCGATCTCAGGTACGCGGTGGTGTATGTGTGTGTTGGTACACATCATCGTGTTGATCGATGCGTTTTGCCTGAAACGAGGAAGAAAGGAACAATGGTGAAACGACCTACAGCATCTTTCGGTAATGAGGGTCGGCTGTCTAAATAGCAGCCACTCATTAGATGCTAAAAGGATAGTATTCATTTTTACCTGCGCAGAATTTCGTTTTATGACTCTAGGGTAGGATGCGAGTATTCGCTTTTGTCCGATGGTCAAAGAGCTGCCGCGGCCGTAGAAATGCCAAGGACATGTGGTATGCACATGTACGGCAGAATAGCAATGGTGGAACATGGGTGCCTAATGGTCGGGAATTTATGGTGCATAAGCACGTTACAGAATTGTTTTTAGGGATTTCAGGGTCGATTGCGATAATTGAATGCGGCCGCCGGTATGTTATTGCTGGGCGAAAAAGGTCGCCGGCCAATGTGTACATTAAGAGAATTTATTATACACATGGCAAAGCTGAAGAATAGACAGCGCAATGTTTATGGCCCCTGCTGAAGGTTATTTGTATGTAATTCAAATCCTTTTGTTTACAGGAATTCGTCTAGGGAGATTTGCTAGGCAAACAATGGTGCCGGAATAGTTTACCTACGAATTCTAGTGATGCATTGGACTATGAATGCTCTTGTAGATGCAATTCTGTTTCGGAATTTAATGTAATGCTTTTATGCATTAATGTCCTTGGTAAAGGAAATATTTTCAGGTGCCAATGCAATTGCATTGGCGGGATTTAATGGGAGTTGAGTTGCGGATATGGGGAGTTTTTCAGGTAAGTGGGCCATGGGGTTTGGTGGAACCCCCACAGGTCTATTCAAAAACAATCTTCGCCATTACTGTCCCTTCGAAGATCGACAACTTAACCGTGCAGGTTTGTGCAATCGTTAGTATTTATATTGTTACGTTTTTACTTCGCACACGACCGTTAAACTATGTCCAGTTTAAAACTATCCGTTCTTTTAGGCGAGTTCGACCACTGGATCACAAGAGTGCTTCAATGTTCAAGGACAACCTCTTTTGCTCCGTTAAAATTCCTCAATTCCTCTAGCTCTCCTGTCCTGTTTTATCCTTTTTGCACGTGTTCTCTCCTGGTTCCGTCTGCTTCTGACGTTTTTGCCAGTTTCGTGTATTCTCCAGTATTCCTCTAGATGGCTCCAGAATCGGTGTGTTGATGTCGTATTAGTTGGCTTAAGGCTCGGTGCGACGCCATGGGGTCACGCTAACGATTGACAAGTGTGTCGGTTTTGAATTTGTGACACTTAAGTCTGATCGTCCCGATCGGACTCCAAATTCCATGATTCCAATGGGGATAGTCTCTCTATATGCACAACTTTTATCTTCCCTTGCCTCTTCCGTATGCGATACACCACATCGTTTAGTCGCTTTAAGACTTTATATGGGCCTTCCCACGATGTCTGCAGTTTTGGGGACAGACCCTTCCTCCGTTGGGGGTTGTATAATAGTACTACATCGCCTTCTCGGAATCTCTCGGAATTCATGGCTCGATCATACCGATCCTTCATTTTGTTGCTCATCAAGAGCGTCCGTTGCCTCACGAGACGGTGTATTTCGTCCATCTCGGATTGGAGCACCTCCCAATAGCTGCCTCCGGCTTTAATAGTGGCATCGTTGCTACCGAATTTCAGGTCCGATGGGAGCCTCAAGTCTGTACCAAAGATGATGTGTGCAGGTGGGTGTCCGGTAGTGTCGTGTACTGCTGATCGGTATGCCATTAAAAACATTTGGATGTGCTTGTCCCAATCACGCTGACATTTGTCGACAACTTTTCGCAAATGTTCCTCGAGCGTGCGGTTGAACCTCTCAACCATTCTATCCGACTGTGGGTGCAGAGCTGTCGTCCGTGTCTTTTTGATGCCCAGCAGTGAGCACATTTCTTGGAAGATAGCACACTCGAAATTCCTCCCTTGATCCGAATGTAACTCGATCGGTACTCCAAATCGCGTGACCCAATTCTGTACGAAAGCTTCGGCTACAGTTTTAGCCTCCTGGTTTGGTATCGTATACACTTCGGGCCACTTACTGAAATAGTCCATCACCACGAGTACATATTTGTTGCCGGTTTCACTAGTAGGGAAAGGGCCAGCCACATCCACTGCGACGCGCTCAAATGGCGCTCCGGCATTATACTGCTGTAACTTCCCTCTGCTTTTGACTTTTGGGCCCGTGGCTTCCATACATTGTGTGCAGTTTTTAATCCAACTGAATTCCGGCCATTCACCCAGTAAAACCGTTGTTTAATTTTCTCCAGGGTTTTTGCAACGCCGAGGTGTCCCCCGCTTGGTCCATTATGGAATTCTTCCAACACGGCTGCTATCCTTGATTTTGGTAGGACAATTAAATCGGAGGTGTATCTACCATCATTGCTTTCCCACTGGCGATGTAATACTCCGTCTATTAATTTCAGGTTGTCCCATTGCGCCCAATACGCCTTGGCCACTGGACTTTCCGATGACATTCCTTCCTTTGCTGGTCTTTCATTCAATTCTTTTGCTTCCAGGATCTTGACTAAATCGGCATCGTCCAGTTGGCTTTTTCTCATAGCACTGGAGTCCCATTCTGCATCAGGTCCGAGACTCAATAAGCGGATGTCGACTATCCCTTCACATCGTTCAGCCTTTGAGCAATGTTTACACTCCACTGCACATGGGCGTCGAGAGAGTGCATCGGCGTTTCCATGCTGTCCTCCTTTTCGGTGTTGTATCTCGCAGTCATAGTTCTGCAGCCTTTCCCCTGTAGCTGTCTGCAGTTTACAACCATTCAACGGTTCGACATCATCTGCTACCAGGACCAATCTAATGATGGAACGGGTTGCGCCTGTATCCAGAGTTAAGATCAGCGATCGTCCATTCACAGCTCCAATCACGTTTATATTATTGTTGCTCCGACTCATTTGTGAAACGGGGATTGTGGGGCAGTCCGTTACGGGAACCAGCTTTTGCCCCTTAGAGCTGGTCCTTTTTAGTTTAACGATGGGTTTTCTCCAGAGGAACCACGAGCGTTTTCTGCTCCTCGCTTTCCTCCGTTCTCTTTTCCCTTGCGTGGTGCATCACAATCCCGTGAAAAGTGCCCAGCTTTTCCGCAATTATAACATTTCCCGTCGGAGCCCTTGCGTCCGGTTGACATCATTTGAGTCATAGTCTTTATGAGATCCCTCACACTTTTCTCCAGGGATTCGTTCGGTTCCACTTCCACGCGATGGACTCTATGCACTGGTTTGCTTAACAGTCTTGCTGTTTCTTGTGTCAATGGAAACGACACTGTTTCCGCGAATGTCCTTTTCGGCGTAGAGTACGTTGCTCGTTTTGTATCTGCATCCTTCAAACCATTGACCAACGCCTGGGTTTTGAGTATTTCGATTACCTCCGCGGGTGCATCTGCGTTTGCCAAGCCCGCGAGCGGTTCTATCTCCATTGCATATTCTTGTAACAGTTCGTTTGCTTTTTGGTGGCGATTCATCAACTCTATATGGAACATCTGCTTCCTATGATCGCGGCCGTAACGCCGTTCAATCGCAGCCATTATTGCGTCATAATTGCTACGATCACTTGCAGGAACAGTTTGTAGCACATCGGCGGCGGGCCTTTCAGCGATACCACCAACGCTGCCACTTTGTCCGTCCTTGTCCAATAATTAGTTTGTGCTGTCGTCTCGAACTGTAGTTTAAAAACACTAAACGGCACAATTCCATCAAAGGTGGGGCCTTAAGTTTCATCGCATCGAGAGTCGTAACTGGTACGCTTGACTGTCTTTCACGCACATGAATATCCAACTCCCTAAGTTTCGATTCCAAGTGATGTAGTTCACCTTCCATTTGGTCCTGCTTCGCCCGCAACTTAGCGGCATTTCCTTCGATGTGCGCTAGTTGGCCCTTAACTTGTGACGTGTGTTCTGCCAACTGGTTCTTCATGCACGAGGACTGCTCCGTCAGCTGCTTCTCTATGCGTTCCGTCAACTGAATCTCCATACGTGAAGACTGCTCCGCCAATTGTTGTGCCATTGCTTGTAAAAGCACCTTCATGTCGAATGCTAGAGTTGGTTGGGGTTCCATCAACTGCTGCTTGACCTCGGATGAAGGTCCCGTAGCACCTTGGTAAAACTCACAGGTTTCAACTTCGATGTCCTCATCCTCCAGAGCCTTCCGCAATCGTGCTTGCAGTTCCGCCTTTTGTCCTGTTCCGGGCAATCGTCGAGATTCCAATTCGTCCCTCAATTGAGGTATTCTTAGGTCGGCAAACTTTGCCATTGTCCACGATCACTCCGCGATCCCACTTCTGGCACCAATTGTTACGTTTTTACTTCGCACACGACCGTTAAACTATGTCCAGTTTAAAACTATCCGTTGTTTTACGCGAGTTCGACCACTGGATCGCAAGAGTGCTTCAATGTTCAAGGACAACCTCTTTTGCTCCGTTAAAATTCCTCAATTCCTCTAGCTCTCCTGTCCTGTTTTATCCTTTTTGCACGTGTTCTCTCCTGGTTCCGTCTGCTTCTGACGTTTTTGCCAGTTTCGTGTATTCTCCAGTATTCCTCTAGATGGCTCCAGAATCGGTGTGTTGATGTCGTATTAGTTGGCTTAAGGCTCGGTGCGACGCCATGAGGTCATGCTAACGATTGACAAGTGTGTCGGTTTTGAATTTGTGACAATATGTTAATTAAAAGTGGAATGTGGGTTAAAATGCATTTAGTCCCATTTAATGTTTGTTGGTTTTTAATTTTGGGGGTGGTTCGGGCTTGTTGATTTTCCATAAACAAAAGTCCAGAGTTGGCAGTGATTGAATTTATTGACTTACTATCAAAAGTACAAATTCTCTTGTACATTCGAATAACACTTGTTCTGATAAACAAATTTGTCGCTAAACAATTTACGGATTGATGCGCGATACTTTATAAAAATTGAGATTACAGATTGGAGCACGTTTTCCTTTCGCCATTCAATTTTTTGTTGTTTCTATCCGTCAGCAATTTCGAATACATCGATCAGTGCTAACTTCGACTCTAAGAACAGAAAAGAAGGTGTGACGTTGGGACAGGTTCAAGGTTGTGTTGGGTAAGAACAGCTGTCAATTGATCAATTCTCAACACTCCTCCTTAATCAATTTACGGCGGAGCGTCTCAAAGACTCTCCTGTCGAGTGGCTTGCTCAGAATGTCTGTAATCTGCCTGCTGCTCTCAACGTGTTGCAGTGTCACCGTCTTGCCGACGTGTTGCTGGATGTACTTTCGTAGTATCTCAATGTGCTTCTTTCCTTTACTTGTCTTTCCCTAGTGTGCATTCTGTAACATGTGTATGGCTGACATGTTGTCGACGTACAAGGTGATTGGCTGGTCGGCTTTCAGGATACCCAGTTCCAGCGCGATTCGTTTGATCCAGCACACATCGTCAATCACTGACACCGCTGCTCGGTACTCGGATTCTGCAGTACAAGACAGGGAAATTGAATCGCGAAAGGAAAACGTGCTCCAAACTGTAATCTCAATTTTTATAAAGGCGTTGCAGTCGGGATCATCGAGATGGAGACTTTTGATGGTCAGGAATGGTATCCAGTGGTACTTGAGGATGTTATTTACGTTCCAAAACTCAACTTGAATCTTTTCTCAGTAAGTCAGATGCTGGAAAGGGACACTTTCAGAAGGCAAATGGAAAGCAGTCAACTTTTTACAGTCAGGATGGCAGGGAAGTTGTGGCAATTGCAAAGCGCAAAAGGAACCTCTACAAAATGATGCTCAGGACAGAAGAAGAGACAAGTTTAATGACAATGTCAATCAAAACTTGCCACGAGAGACTCGCCCATCAGAATGTGAAGTATGTGAGGGACATACTGAAACGCAAGGGGATCAAACACATTGATGACTGGAACAATTATGTGTGCAAGGGATGCGCACACGCCAAGAATCATCGAGCCCCACACCGAATCAACACAAAGACAGCCCAGCAACCACTAGATCTTGTACACATCGACACTGGAGCAATGAATATTCCGTCGTTAGGAGGAGGAAAGTACTGGCTTATGTTCAAGGACGACTTCACCCACTACCGAAGCTGTTATTTCATGAAGACGAAAGGAGAGGCACCTGAGAAGATAGAAAGCTACTTGAGACTTGTGGAAAATCAGCTTGGGTAGAGAGTCAAGTGTTTGAGATCTGACAACGACACGGAACTGAAAAATGCAAAAACCAAACAGATGCTGGACAATCTAGGAATATTTCACACATATACGAATGTGCCAGAACAAAACGGAAGGGTTGAGAGAGAAATGAGGACAATCGTCGAGGCAGTCGGGACAGTGATACACACCGAGAACTTGGACGAAAGACTGTGGGCAGAGGCAATGAACCATGTGATCTTCACGATCAACCAGACTGGAACCAGCAATGTGCCAGGGAAAAGCCCAGCGGAACTCTAGTTCGGAAGAAAGATAAAGATTGAAAAGCTGCGACCCTTTGGATGTGAATGTTATGTGCTGATACAAGGACAGAAGAGAGGCAAAATTGATAAAAAGTCAGAAGAAGGAATTTTGGTCGGTTATGATATTGTAGCGAGCTTAGGGTTCGCTGGATTAATTATTTTGAATAAATAAGAGCCGTTAAATCGATTTTTGAATTAATATAATTTTTTATTAGTCCGTTAATAACAACCGTTACTTTTACCGTACACTTAACGATTTCTTGACTTATCACTTCCGTACTTATCGCGTCTTTGACTGCTTACTAATGGCTTGCTTCACTTTCTTACTTATAACTTTCTACTTATTACTTCTTACTTCCGCACTTATCGCTTGCTTCACTTTCTACTTCTTACTCGCTTCACTTTCTGTGTGCGACGTATTTATACCGTTTCCTTATTCTGATTCGGCGTTTCGTTTCCGTCCGTTCCATCGTCTTGAATGTTCTATTCCAGTTTTCCAGTACTTCCTAAAATAATCTAGTACTTTGTTTCGGACTTTCTCGAATATTCTAGTACTGATTGTCATATGCGTCAAAATATTGATTTACCCTGCTACAGGGTTTATATGAAAGATACGATAGACATCATTAGCGCCGACAACGTAATCTTCGACGAGGATAAAATGATACTGAGACAAGGTACTGAACCCGAGGCACGAGCATCCGAGGACAAGATTGGGAAGAAAGATGAAAGTAGCAGCGAGATAGACTATGAAGATGCAGAAGAGACCGATGGAAGTACCGAAGAATCAAGCGACAACAAACAAGATACAACGCCGCCAGCAGAGCAGCCAGAAGGAAGAACCTTGCGTGATCGTCGGAACCTGCAACCACCACCAAGGTACAGGGACTACGTTGTAAACATGTCCAACCGAGGCAACAGCAACAGAGCAGCCATGATTGGTGAAACAGAAGATATTCCGGCGAGCGAAGCACTCAAGGATGAGAAGTGGAGACGAGCGATGCAGGATGAATACGATTCTCTCATGGAAATGAAAACTTGAAAGCTGGTGGACTGTCCAGAAGGAGTGAAGCCGATCACTTGTCGTTGGCTACTTCGAGAGAAGGCAGATGGGAGACTCAAGGCCAGACTCGTGGCGAGAGGATTTTAACAGAAAGAGGGAGTGGATTATGGAGAAACTTTTAGCCCAGTAGCCCGCCATGCATCCTTTCGCCTAGTTCTAAGTCACGCAGCGTCAGAGAAAATGAAGTTGGTATCATTCGATGTCAAAACGTCATTCTTGTACGGGAACTTGGGACGGAATGTGTACATGAACCAGCCTGAAGGGTTCGACGACGGATCAAGGAAAGTCTGCAAGTTGGACAAGTCTTTACGGGCCCAAACAAGCTTCAAGGATGTGGAACGGGAGGGTCACCACACACCTTGAAAAGAAGATACGCCTGATCAGCACAGACGACGACCCGTGTATCTACTACAACAAGGACAAGAGCATTATGCTCTCACTCTTCATGGATGATGGATTGGTAGCTGGAAAAGATGAAGACCAAATATACAAACTTTTGGATGAGATAAGCAAGGAATTTGAGATCACATATAGCAAGAAAGTACAGAGCGGGGAAGCTGTGGAACTCCCTTCGCACGCGAGTCCTCCCGGAGCGTTACAACCTGCAACTGTTCAAAAAGAACTGCAACAGTTATTTGATGGCATCTCGGGGCGCCCACTCGCCGCTATAGTTTCGCCTCTCTCGAGAGGTTTGTGGCGGTTCCGCCAAATCCCACGGTTCATCTTCCTGAAAAACCCCCATCCATACAACCCAGTCTACATAAGCTTTCGCTAATGCAATCGCATTACCACCTTAAATGCTTCACGCATGAAATAAATCAAATTTATTTACCTAAAGGTCCCTGTAAAGAATCCTTACCTTTTCTTGCATTTTATTTCGCATACAATTCCTGTAAGAGTTCTTCCTCACAATTATCATAAATTCCCTGTAATAAAATTCATCGGTTCGCACATCATACGGCCGCATATCAGGGAATCTTATCTATCTATGCACACATCCGCTGGCGACCACTTTAGCCAGCGATAAATAGCCCAACACCAGCTGTATGTAATTAGCACCATCCACGTTGAGACTATTTCCCCACTCGCACCATGTGCCAACAAAAGCAAATACACGCATCTAGTGTCTAGTGCCATAAACTGAATTCCTTTGCATGTAAACATGCATAAAAATTCGATCCCTTTTCGTTCAGCAAGATACGGTACATGACCACCCATCGTATACCTAAATTGTTTTGGCATCATCAGCATAATAGCAACAGGCTATTTATCCAGCTGCAATAGTTCCCATTGGCATCCTACGATTTCGGTTGTATTTCCTTTACCGAAATCGTATCCTATGAATACTCTTTATGCCCTTACTTTGTTTCAGATTTGTTATCATAGCTTTGATCGGTGAAAGGAACCGACATACACACACACTTGTGTATTGTGAAGATCTCCTCTATGAGATCCGGTTATCACCAGCGTAAAAGTGAATGCACCCAAATTTTCCACGGACAACGATTGAATATCGTTGAGTCGTAATTCAACCAGCAAAGCGGTCGGGTCGCCCGCCATCCACCGTACCGACGCCGGTACGGTGGGTTATCTAAGAGTCGTTTCCCATCCGTTGACCTCGCTGGTCACAGCACTCCCGCTCCTCGTCGGCGCAGAGGATGCGTACCTTCCTTAGTCAAAGTGTAATTCCGAGTTAAGTCCAAACTTACATCGTTGAGTGTTGTCGTTCTCATTAACCTAAGTTTGTTAAATTTTCAATCCGAACATATTGTCTTTCGAGTTTAAATTATACAATAGACTAATCTACATTAAAATAATGAAAGTGTAAACTAAGTGCCCGTGCATCATTAATATTGTAAACTCACTTAATAAAAAACATTATCATTAATAAGTTCACCAGTGCGTTTCAATTAATTTCTCCGGTGTGTGACTTTTGCCCTTGGCGAGCATTTTACTGCGGTGTTCGGTACGGATCGTCGTTCCTTGTTGGTGTTTTCTTTCGCCAAATTGATTAGTGATGGGGAGTGAGGTGAACCGTGTGCCCGTGTCCGGCATAATACTTCACCTCCCCACAGGTCTAATAAAAAAAAAATAAAGACAAGTTGACATATTTGGGCATGGAGATCAAGACTGATCAAGAAGGTATTTTCGTAAACCAGCCTAGCTACACGGAGAAAATACTGAAGAAGATGAAACTCGAACAATGCAATCCAGCGTCCATACCAATTGAGCAAGGGATGATTACCAAGAAGACAGAATTCAAGAACGATGAGCCACATCCGGCGAACAACAACTATCGAGAGACGATAGGAAGTCTATTGTATTTAGCTACAATCACCAGGCTAGACATCAGCTTCGCCGTGAACTACCTCAGTCGATTTTGCAACAAGCCAATGAAGAGCCATCAGGCGATGGTGAAACGTGTATTCCAGTACCTGAGAGGGACAACGACAGCCGGAATTCACTTTGGAGGAGACCAGACACTCGTGGCTTACACCGATTCAGACTATGGAGGAGACTCGGAGACAGGACAGTCGACGAGTGGAGAGTTGGTGATGAGGGGAGGACCAATGATCTGGTACTCACAAAAAACGCCTCCCGTTACACCTTCATGCTGGTTCTGCTGCATGCCACCGGCTCGAAATGGCGTGGCAAAACGCCTTTCGATAAATCTACACGAAGAGGAAGAGACTTCGAGCACCCCTTACCACTGGCGGACAGAAGCGTTCTAGAGCACCTGAAAAGTAAGAAATTAGTTGATTGAGAGAACCAAATTCCCTCAGAATAACGGTATTTCCTATTCTAAATATGATTTATTTATAAGAGTGAACGTCCTATCCTTGAGCTCTGCAAGAAAACTCAACGAAAAAAAAAAAAAAAAAAAAAAATGGGTGGCGAGAGGGCCGACTTTGGCGAGACAAGGACAGATGTGTCCTTCATCTTGCCTCTGGCTTCTGGTCATCTTGCGATAACCAGAATCACCCACATCCGTGAGGATGTTGGGCTCAGTCTCGCGATATCTGAAAAGAAAAGAAAAAAAGGGGGATATCCAGGGATAGTGTGGACAGTGTTAGTCCAGGTGTTCTCTAACTACTTGTATAGAGGGATGATGGGAAAGAAATCGTACAAGACCGGTAGGTCTTGGGTGCGGTAGTAAACGCAGATCACGTCTTTGGCGTCTGATAATCTGCGCTTTGGTCGGTGTGTATGTTTGTGTTTGTGCCGTCTTGTACTGTGCGTTCGTGTGTGTGGTTTGTTAATAGTAGACCCTATGGGATGGGTCCAGGAATCCTCTATTATAGAGGGGAATGTTGTTAGGAAGGGTGCTTTCTTCAGTTTTGTACTGAAGAAGAAATTGTGCGGGTTTGATCCGAAGAGATCGAGAGAGAGTAGGGTCAAGAACGCAAGAGTCCCGTACAAGTAGGTTCTCGCTGTTCTGAATGTTTTCGAGGTACTTATATGCTAATTGAAGCAAGTACTCGTCGATAGGGGTAATGGAGGCACCTTCGTATAGGTGAGAGTTCGGGTAATGACGACCGTCAGGCCTTCTAGAATGATTAGTGCATCTTCTGAGGAGTTTCCTTTCGAAAACCCGAAGTCTTTCCATTTGAGCCGAAGATATGCAGGACCATATGGGAAAGGCGTACGATATTCCAGATCGGATTAGCTGCTTATAGCAGAGAGAAAACTCAACGATTTACATTTCATCTCCTTATATACTATTTGGCGATCCTCCCAAAGTGCAATTGTTGCGGATAAATATCCAATGCGTAGTTGTTGTGTAGCGAGCAACTGCTGTGTGCTGCTATTACGCCACGAGCATCTTCCTAGAAATCTACACAATGTTAATGTGCAATTGTTGTGCATAAATGTCCAATGCGCTGTTGTAGCGAGCAGCCGCCATGCGTGGTGCTATTGCGCTGGTAGCATCTTCCGGAGAACCGATACAATGTGGTTTTGATGCAGCGTCTTCTGGGAATTGTATGATTCGTCGCCAACAGTAACATACATGGGATTTTGAGGAGAAAAACTGATCGTTTGGGCGTCGAGGGGACGTGTTTTTAATTCTAACAGAATACTATTGAGGATGTATGGAGTTAAATAAGTTTCCCACAGAAGAGATTTTTCACAACGTTGATTTTTCCTTTTTACGGTTCGCGAGATAAGTAAAAGGGGCATGAATCTATACTCTTTCATTATTAAAATAAACTTATGTTTGGTGAGTAGTGGTTTACTGCAGATAGTTTGAATAGAAACACAAAATACAGAATAAACTTCGATCACATCAGATTTATTTAATATACTTCTCCATGAATTTCTTGTGGAATTCTGATCGGAGGGAGTCGTTTATGAAATGTGACTTCCTCTCGGGTTCAGTTCGAGCGCAGTTCTTGAACACAACATCATCATCCCAGCGTCGCTTTACCTAGAGGCATGAATATAAAAATAATGACTTTTTCCAAACAAACGCTGCAAATCTCGCTTACCTTTAAATCGTCCCCCTTGCTTCCGCCCGAGTAGTTGATCAATGGATTGCCGGATAAAATATTTTCCAGTCGGATGCGTTCATCCTCCTGTCGACGTTCTTCATCTTTTCTAGCATTTTCTTGAATTCGCTCCTCTTTAATTTTATTTAATTCCGCCAGTAAGGTTGCAGTATCATCTTCAGAATCGGAATCATTATCAGAACTGTCATCGTCCACCGGATCGTCAGCGTCTAAGTTTGCTGGTTGGGCCTAAAACATAATTATTTTAATAACTAGATTTAACTGAGAACAAATGTTATGTCATACATTGTCAAGCTTGGCACGTTTGCTGCCGCTGGCATTGTTTGCTTCGATGGCTTTCCGAACAATGGGTGGAAGTGTTTTGGATGGGCGGGCCTCTCGTTCCCTCTCTTCAAGTTCCTTACGGAAATCTCGGTTACGTAGTTCTTCAACTGTACCTTGGCCTTGCTCCCTATAATTCTAAAGTTGTTAACATGCAAACTATTTTATTTCAACAATTGCTACCTGTATTTTAGTTTGGTGTGACCAGGAAGATCTCGACTGGAATACTGCTTACTCAGAGCACTAAGATCTTTTTCCCCTCGACCTGTACCACCGCGAGCTGGATCAAAAGTGGGTCGTGCAGCAGTTGTCATTATTTCCCAAATTCGTATTTGATTCTTTTTATTTTGTCCTACAAATTATTTTACAAATTAAAGCTAAGTATTAGAGTATTATTAAATATGTGTTCGACTATTATTAAGTATTCGACTATTATTAAATATGCACTGGCACTACACAATTTTCTCTGTCTAATATAAACGCAATATGGTTGTACGTCAAGTTCCTTGACTTAACTGTCATCTCTGTAGTGTGTTCAATGAATCAATTTTCACTCGACTTGTAATTGAGTGAAGTTGTGTTAAATATTGTTGGCGAATGCAAACCAGCTTGAATGGCGATAATTTACATATTGATATAATACTTTTCAATAATAGCTTTATAAAATAGGTACATAATAAATGGCAGGCATTTTTTGAAAAGCTCACGGAAAAGATGGATCGAGTAACAACTTCAATTTGTATACATTGGTTTCTTTTAAGTTTTTTAAACTTATTTGTTGAAAACATCTTTACAAACTATAACGTAAGACTAAATAATAAAAGATATTGTAGCGAGCTTAGGGTTCGCTGGATTAATTATTTTCAATAAATAAGAGCCGTTAAATAGATTTTGAATTAATGTAACACTTTATTGGTCCGTTAATAACAACCGTTACTTTTACCGTACACTTAACAATTTCTTGACTTATCGCTTCCGTGCTTATCGCGTCTTTGACTGCTTACTTCTTACTTTTTACTTATCTCCCTGATCTGCGTACGACGCATTTATACCGTTTCCTCATTCTGATTCGGCGTTTCGTTTCCGCCCGTTCCATAGCCTCGAGTTTTCTACTGCTCATCGTCTCCAGTTTTCCAGTACTTTCTAGAACTGCGTTTTGGACTTTCTAGAATATTCTAGTACTGATTGTCATATGCGTCACAATATCTTTTTAAAACATAATGCGTTAGCCAGGAAATGCATTGTTTTTTTTTCGTTTTTAAGATTGTTACATCGTAAATGTTAAACCTAATATTTTCTAAAAGAAGCGCTTGCTAGGATATGTATTGGGGTTGGGACTAATGGAGCTTAACCAGATCCCTATTTTAAACAGGGAAAATTTACTAAGTAATTTTCACTTTGTCTTGGAAAACCTTTGAGGTCATGATTCTGGAAAGGAAATAAAGGTGAGGAATATAAGCGCCACTATCATATTGAAAAAATTGGGTTCTTGTTTATTTCTGTCGCTGTGAGCGAACGAGGAAGCCATTTGTAAAAGTACATTTTAAACTGATGGCTGAGCCATACATTTTTGTAAATGGCAACTGTTGCGGATTCGCACTGGATGCAACCAGCGAATTCGCAAATGAATGCGGCACGTACAAACAACTGAATTGCTAGCTGTCAACCCAATTGCTTGCAATTTACTTCTTCTTCGTTAACCTTTCGTGAAAGATTGTTGTAATCAAAAACTAATCTTGGTAGTTCCTAGTGATCAATTAGAATAAACATAATTTGAAGTATAATCAATCATCAACATAAGTCGTATTATTATTATCATTCATTCTATGGAGGATTCTTTCTTGAGATTCCGTCGGCAGTTCATCCATTGAAGGTATTCGTTTCCATTTTACGTTTGAATTCGATTGGTTGTAGAACTACAACAATCAACATTAGCGCACGCCAGGAGACATTATTGTTCCTGACGCATGCAACCCAGCCCACAACAAGGTCCATTGTTAGTGGAAGGTGCGTTCAACGCTTGTTGAACACACATTTTGGTCCTTCGAGCCGGATCCAGTCTGTGGATCCAATCCACTGCTGCCAGTTCGCAGTGAGAGAAGGAGTTGCTCAACGTGCAGCTACCAGCGTCGCCAAGTTCGAGGTGCAACCAATCGCAATTATTAGCAGAAATAAATCGAAGTTCACCACGGCTTTACGAAATCACAGTTTTACCAAAAGGGAGGAACGAGTTGCAGACACGTAAGTCTCATAAGTGGAGTAAGTAAGTTCAACTTGTACCACACGTCATTTCCCCTCTTCGGGATTGAAAAGATCTATCTCAATTTATAAAACAATTCATTAGAGTTAGTCAACAAATACAATTTATAATGTAAAGAGCGATAATCTGTTATCATTCGAAATAATCAAGTAATTTATAACGCTCATTTATACAAGGAAACTGAAACCGAATTGAAGAGAATTGCACTCAAACAATAAATTAGATTAACTGCGAGTTTTATAGAGACAACGGAAAACACACCATTTGTCACGAAGTGCTGCTATCATCTCATCCGTCGCTGCGGCCTCAAGAACTTTCGAAGATTATAGTCGATCAAACAACAGCCGTTCAGACCGACGCAAAATTCGTGGCGCTGCAAGGGATCCATTTGTGGATCAGGCTTATATGCGCTCCACAAGACAATCCGACGGATCGCACCCGTTTGTGGTTCATCTCTCGACGGCGCGAACATCCCTACATCAGAACTCGTGCCGTTACAGAGCGGGGAAGCTGTGGAATTCCCTTCCCACGCAAGTGTTCCCGGAGCGTTACAATTTGCAAATGTTCAAAAAGAACTGCAACAGTTATTTGATGGCATCTCGGGGCGCCCGCTCGGCGCTTTAGGTTCGCCTCTTCCGAGGGAAGTCTAAAAAAAAGACGCAATCGCTGTGCATTAACGCCACCAAATCAGTGACGCAACTATGAGCTGGCCACATGGTACCTACCATACTGCCGCCAGGTTCCTGGCACAGTAATCAAAGCTGCCCCAACTACAGCTACATATCGCTGCTCAGTCGCAGCCCCAAGGTCCAGCCTAAGGACCGCCCGCCGTCTTTCGCGGCATAGTAGAAGATCCAGACGTACGGATCAACCGCGATCACGCGGCACACCATGCAAAGGATCCAGACGTAAGTATCAACCGCTGCCAAGCTTGCGGCGCATCATTTGAGCTGCCCCCAGTGTAATTGTGGGGTGGTTGGGCTAAGCACCAAGCACGGGCGCGGATTCAGCCAACACCCACCGATAGTTCTCCAAAAAAAACAGAAAAACCGCACAAAGTTCTCCGAAAGAGGAAAATAAACTCCGGAAGTAAAACACTGTGGAGGTTCGGTGAACTTTATTGTTAATGAACTCTATTTAATTTAACATAGTTTTTCTCCACCACATCTATTCAGTTCCACGACTACTGGTACTTTATTAATTTTCTTAATAACTCTTACATATAACTTTAATGATTGATTATGACTACGACATTTATTTTTGAACCGTTTAGTAGCACTTTAGGTCTTAATTCAGCGACAATCTTTTATTTTCGCAAAACTGTTTAGTAGCTCTTTAGATCTTAAATTCAACGACAATCTTTTATTTTTGCAAACTGTTTAGTAGCACTTTAGGTCTTAAATTCAACGACAATCTTTTATTTTTGCAAACTGTTTAGTAGCACTTTAGGTCTTAAATTCAGCGACAATCTTTTATTTTTGCAAACTGTTTAGTAGCACTTTAGATCTTAAATTCAGCGACAATCTTTTATTTTTGAATCTCGAACCTTTGTACGAACACGAATAGGCATTTCAAGAATTACTAGACACAACTTATTAACATTATGACACCGATGTATCAACACTCCCGAACCGCTAGGTAGCTAAAATCTGACTCTCTAACTGGAGCTCACCAAAGAAACGGGGAAACCTCAAAGAAACTGAAAAAGAGGAGGAGCCACACGATTAACTCGAGGTAGTTAATCGTGATTGGACCGGGTGAAATAGGCATACATTATGCATGTGTGCGTATGCCCTGCATACGATCGTCCGGCGACCCTGGACGGATGCCGACATCGCTGCAGCATCTTACATGAATGTAAACAAAACATCTGGTCATCCTATGGGAGGCCATAAATCATCATTTCGGTTGACGATGATTAAACATTGCAACGAATATAGGGTGCAGCCATTGCCAGATGTTGAAAGTAAACATTTTCTGGCTGCATCCAGTTCGTTGCTTAATTGCGGTCCCTGAATGTGGGGACCGATAATAGGAAACCAGCGATAGCTGGTAATTAGAGAAATGTTTGGTTTGCCTCGGCCGAAACCTTGTCGGCGGTGGCAAAACAATGGGACCAAATAGCCGAATGTAAGAAGTGCCATGGGCAAACAATAAAACGAGTCAACAAGGAACTCTTTGTTGATGTTGTTTCCATAGCATAAGGCTATGGGAACTAGATGCCCAGAATAGAATGTATGCCTAAGGATAGGATTTCAAATGCCACGGCAATGTGATGATTTTGCCGTGGACTTATGCTTTTTTTTAGGAAATAATGTACGCCTCGGGGGTGAATTTTCGATGCCACGGCAAGGTGATAAGCTTTGCCGTGGACTTAATGTTTTTTAGGAATTATACCTGCCCGAGGGTGAGTTTTCGATGCCACGGCAAGGTGATAAGCTTTGCCGTGGATTTAATATTTTTCAGGGGTAGTGTTGGAGAAAAAGGGGTTTGGAAGGAAAACCCCCACAGAATAGGTAAGCTGCCTAACGGATATTCAAAACAGGTATCCGATTGGATAACCGTAATAATTCCGGCGATTTGGCTGGGGGTAAATGCCGTAGCAAGGTTACGCTACCTTGCTGAATTTCGACCGAGAGGTAAGTCGTTCGCCTGGAATAGTGGGGATCGAGCGATGCATGGCTCTTCGGGCCCTGAAAAGCCCCACATCACTCCTTCCCCAGTGACGTAGTCACGAAACAGGTAAGGCAGGTCAGGGGGTGGTTAGTTGGTTATGGGCGCGCGCCTGAGCGCGAGTACGGGGAGGTTGTGCCGGTGGTGTAGGAGTGGTATTTGAAGATGGAGATGATTCTGGAGCGGAAGCTTCCAGAAAACAGGGCTTAAGCCTTTCGACGCTGACCGTGGATCGCTTGCCTCTAATGTCGATCTCGAAGACGCGGTCACTGATGCGGCGGAAGACTTTGAATGGGCCATCATAAGGTGGGTCGAGGGGTTTTTTGACCTTATCCACCCTGACAAAGACGTGCGTGCAGCTGTGCAGTTCAGGGTGGACGAAAAGTTTTTTGGAGCCGTGCCTGGTTACAGGGGTTGCCCTAACCTTACGTAGCAGGTCACGGAGATGTCCCAATTCACGAAGTTGGTCACGCGGTGTTTCGCCATTCAGGAAAAGTTCTCCTGGAAGAAGGAGGTTGGTACCGTAGGTAAGCTCTGCTGCCGAAGCACCCAGGTCCTCCTTAATACTTGTCCTCAGGCCGAGGAGGACGGTTGGAAGGGCGTCAAACCATTGTGTGTCATTATGACACATGAGTGAGGCTTTAAGAGATCTGTGCCAGCGCTCTATCATCCCATTAGACTGCGGGTGGTAGGCGGTGGTACGGCTTCTTTGGCAGCCGAGAAGATTTGTTAGCTGCCTAAAAATTGTCGCCTCAAATTGTGGACCTCGGTCCGAAGTTATGGTGGTTGGTACACCGAAGCGTGTGACCCAAGTTGAGTAAAAGGCCTTGGCGACTGATTCGGCAGTAACTGCCCGGAGAGGTGTCGCCTCTGGCCATCGCGTGCAGCGATCCATCATAGTGAGGATATAAGAAAATCCTCTTGATGGAGTAAGCGGTCCCACTATGTCTATGTGGACATGGGCGAAGCGTGCCGTGGGAAGCTTGAATTGCGCTGGCTCCAGTACGTTATGTCGCGCTACCTTGCAGTGCTGGCACTGGAGACAAGCACGGGCCCAACCGGTGAGATCTTTGTTCATCCGGGGCCAAATGAATTTGCGACGGACAGCAGCGGCTGTTGCACGGCCGCTGGGGTGGGCAGGGTTGTGGTAAACCTGGAACACGCCCTTACGAAGTTTCTCGGGAATGTAAGGTCTAGCGGTTCCAGTGGAGACATCACACCAGATTTCGCCCAAAGGGTCGCGAAGGGTAATTTTCTTGAGCTCTAGTGCCGTATCGGCAGTTAGGAGGGACTTGAGCTGTTCGTCCTCCTCTTGAGCTAGGGCAAGGTCAGTGTTATTCAAGGCGGTACGCAAATGAATCGTATCGATTCGAGAAAGGGCGTCCGCCGTGACATTCTGTTTACCGGAAATATGCTTGATCTCCGTGGTGTATTGCCCAATGAGATCTAATTGACGCTCTTGTCGGGGGGAGGCATTTCCCGACTTCTTCCGGAACGCATAGACCAATGGCTTGTGGTCTGTTAAGATGGAGAGTGAGCGACCTTCTATCATATGACGGAAGTACTTAACAGCGCTGTAGATCGCGAGCAATTCACGGTCGTAGGCGCTGTAACGTCGCTCGGTGGGACTCAGCTTCCTTGAAAAGAAACCAAGTGGTTCCGGGCGGCCTTCAATGTCCTGTTCAAGGACGGCTCCGATTGCGGTATCCGATGCGTCGCATTGGATAGAAAGTGCCGCTCCCTCGAGAGGGTATCGGAGTAAGGTGGCATTTGCCAATTGTTCTTTGGACAGTTGGAATGCTCGATCTGAGACTTCTGTCCAATTAATGGGGCGCTTATCATTGCGCTTAGCTCCTTTTAAGAATTCATTGAGCGGAGCTTGAATCTGGGCAGCATTCTTCAGGGTAGGACGGTAGAAGTTCAGCATGCCCAAAAATCGACGAAGCTCACTCACGTTAGTAGGCCGGGGATACTTCATGAGGGCCTCCACACGGTCTGGTAGTGGGCGAATGCCCTGGTTGTCAACGACATAACCCAGATAGGTGATTTGCTCCTTGGCGTATTGACACTTATCTGGGTTGATGACAAGACCGAATTCACGGAGGCGCTCTAGGACCTGACGTAAGTGGCGTTTATGTTCGGCGTGGTCTTTGGAGGCGATGAGAATGTCATCAAGATAAGCATGGCAGCAATTAAGACCACGTAAAGCCGTGTCGATATAACGTTGGAATGTCTGTGCGGCATTCCTGAGGCCGAAAGTCATCACTTTGAACTCGAAGAGTCCGAAAGGTGTAATGACTGCGGTCTTGGGGATGTCTTCTGGTGCCACCGGAATTTGATGGTATGCCCTGGTGAGATCCAGGGTAGTGAAGACATTGCACCCTCGTAACTTGTACGAAAAATCGTAGAGGTGTGCAATTGGGTATCTGTCCGGGACAGTTGCTGCGTTCAACAGCCTGTAATCGCCACATGGGCGCCACTCACCAGAACGTTTCTTCACTAAGTGGAGTGGGCTTGCCCAGGGACTGTCCGACGGTTGGCAGATACCTAGTTCGATCATATGCTCGAACTCCGCGCGCGCCGCACGTAATTTTTCCGGAGCCAGTCGACGTGGACGCTGGCTCACCGGGGGACCACGTGTTTCTATATGATGAAACACCGTGGCTTTATGTCGGCGTTGGTTAGGTAGAGGAATTGTTGTACTAACAAATTCTTGTACCATAACCTGAAATGGATCTATGCACTCTGTGGCCCCTGAAGTTGCCGCTGGTGGTCATGGGCAAGGGGGGTGCGGTTGGAGCCACTAGTCTGTTATGGGTCGAATCGACCAACAGATTATGTGCACCTAATAGGTCGGAACCTATCAGGGGTTCATTTACGTCCGCAATGACGAAACGCCAAGTGATCGGACGACAAAGACCCAATTGAAGTGTCAGCTTTTTACGTCCGTACGTAAGTATCGGCGTATTATTTGCAGCTGACAATTTAAGTGCGGCTGGCACGCGGTTACGCGGAGCAAACGATCGCGGGAGGACTGAAATATCGGCGCCGGTATCGACAGTAAAAGCGATATTCAGTTTTGAATCCCGGATGGTTAGGCGACTTATCGTATGGGTGCCGGCCGATTGCGCGAGGGTGTCGGTCGGCAAAATTAGTTTAAAGAGCGCCTTTGGTTGGTGGAAGGTTGCGTCCAACCACAAGGCGCCTTGCAGTTAAATGCGCGATCACCATATCGTTGGTGATTGGCGCACCAAGGCAGAGTAACGGCATTATCGGGTATATTCTGCCTATTGGCATTGCCGTTACGGGGAGGTCGAGCCGGAGCTCGCTGGGAATTGGCCCGGTGAGGGCCATTTTGGGTGGGATTGGCCCTCTGTGGGGCATTTTGAGGGATATAGGCCCTCTGAGGGGCATTTTGGGAGAAATTTTGCCGATTAATAGGACGGCTCGGCATGGCTCGATTCTGGGCGCTTCGAGGATTGTTCCTCACCTCCGCGCGCAATTGAGTTATCTCGCGGAGGAGTGAGGTTTGGAGCGCCCGAAGGTCAGCAGGGGTTAATTGTGTGGGCGAATTTCTTTGGTTAACGTTGGGGCCTGCCTCTGGATTCCCCTGAGGGAAATTGGTTGAGACGGGCCTTCTATGAGGCAATTGAGCTTGAGGAGAATGGGGAGTTGGGACCAATTGATGGGCTGAGAAAGGCAGACGAGGGTGCCGTGCAGGCCGGGCGGCGTGTTGAGAAACCGCCGCTACTTGGTACGCAGGAGGCTCAGAATACTGATCTGAGCTTTCCATAATTGCGTCCGCAATTTTGGATAAATAGCCCAAACTCTGATTGGGTTGGGCTATAAGTGCCGAACGGGCATGTTGGGGAAGACACCTCAAAAAGTGAGGCTTTATTAGGTCGTCCCCAATCCTGGTCCCCGCTATAGAGCGTAAATGGGTCAGGAAAAGAGATGGTCTCATCCCAGAAAGGTTGGTTACAGCGGCTAAGCGTTGCTGCCGCACACTTCCAGGCTCGTCCAATGCGTCGAGCAGGGCTTCACGCATGTTGCTATACGGGTTGCGGCCGGCCGACCTTATTATGTGTGCAACATGCGGTCGCTGAGTGCGGTCAAGCACTTTCAACAGATCGACTGCACGAAGTTGTTCGTCGTGCAAGGCTGAGGCCTGGAAGATGCGGTCTGCCACTGCAAACCACAGGTCTGGGTCCTCCTCATCGAAGGGGGGAAGCCCTATATTTGTAGGACGAGTCCCATTCCCGAGGCTGGAAGCATCGTGGAATTCTTGGGACTCTGGTTGCCTATGGGCTTGTTGAGAGGTACCGGCACAAGTTGTGGGCATTAAAATGCCGGAATTCACCAAAGGGCCGGTACCAGGGGCGCTAGAAGCAGTCGGGAGTGTGTCGGTGGAAGTAGGTTGGGGTCGGTTCACGACACTGGGGGCAACGGGTGGTGCCAGAGGGGTAGATTGTGCCGGCAAGTCTTGGTCAGCGTTGACTTGCTCAGCAGGGAAATCGACGCTGGAGGCGTCGTGAAATTCAAGGGGCTCGGATTGTTCCTGAGCCTTTTTGGCCGTGGCGTTTCGCGTGTTGACCATTGTGGCTTGTATGACGCGAAACTGAAGTTAAAAGCGTAAGAGGACGCGAAGAAAGGTGAAGGGAGGCCGATGGGTCAAAAGAATTGAATAGGTGGGGATAAGGGGCCAAATTGTGATGAAAGGAAGCGATCAAAGGTGCGGAGTCAAAGGAGAATTGTGCCAAGTCGAGTGGAGTTCTTTGAAGTCGCGAATGTAAATGTGCTTATAAAAAAAAAAGATGTTAAAAATTGTCGTTAGCACCCTGAAGGGGTTTACAAAAGTTATGATTTTTATTGTAACGGGTTGTACTTAATTTGTATTATATCTAATGATTCACAAAACAAAACTTCTTATGTGTTTATATTTAGATAGTGGCTCTTCTAAGCCATTTTGTTATTTGTATGTGTGGTGTTTCTTTATCACACACGACTATGGATGCTTGACGAAACAAAGGATATCTTTCTTGTGTATTTTATATTTCAGGAAGTTTACAATGTGGTTAATCCTAATCCAGAAAGGAATATAGGGATGTATAAAATAAACGTGACTTGGTTGGTTTCAGTTATATATGGTTTGTAAATACCTTAAAAGGTTGTTATTTCGACACAATTTGAAAATCAAAACTACAAGGGGATTAAAAAAAGGACAAAAGTTAAAAATTATTTAATATGTTATTGTTTGTTCTATATTGTTCCTCTTCTTACGTAATTTTTGATTACTAAACTTTCGTTTAGTGTAAAAGAAAAATGACAATTCTTCACCACCGAAACCACTAGTAGTGAATAAGTTTGTTTTAAGTTAATCAATCGCTTGTTGGGTGTTTGTTGCTAAACATTAATTAATTGACCTGGTAACTGTATTACGTGTAAACGTGTAAATTTTAAGGTACATTTATTTTTCGCTTTTATAAATTTCGATTTTTCAATCTCGTCTTAAAGATTATATTAGCCAGCGGCTCCTTTTTTACAATTAAAGTTTATACGTCTATAATCGAAAACTTTAAGAATTTCCTGATTTTTGCTTGGCCCAGAAGGGGCTCGCGGAGATGTACACACAGAAAAAAAAGGAAGAAAGTAATAAAAAAAAAAATATTTAAAAACTTGCGGTTATCCGTGGACGCCTGGATGAGTTCCTGATGGTAAGGTATGGTCCAGTCCGGTGATGTTGGGAGCACTCGCACTGCACTAGTTGAGGTAGAGTTGGTGGTGATGTTATGCCAGGTGCTGTTGTTGGGCTGGCGTTGGGGCGTACCCTTTAATTGTCTTTTTCGGCACTTTTTCACAACACGATAAAAAAAAAATGTCGCGTAGCATCAAAGTCAACGTTTGAAGTCCGAAACTCGAAGGTTGCGCGAATTTAATTTGTACTGAAAAGTTTTTATTTTCCGATCAGAAGGCGCGATTGTTCTAAAGTCGCGGGTCACCAATGTGGGGTAGTTGGTCTAAGCACCAAGCACGGGCGGATTCAGCCGACACCCACCGATAGTTCTCCAAAAAAAACAGAAAAACCGCACAAAGTTCTCCGAAAGAGGAAAATAAACTCCGGAAGTAAAACACTGTGGAGGTTCGGTGAACTTTATTGTTAATGAACTCTATTTAATTTAACATAGTTTTTCTCCACCACATCTATTCAGTTCCACGACTACTGGTACTTTATTAATTTTCTTAATAACTCTTACATATAACTTTAATGATTGATTATGACTACGACATTTATTTTTGAACCGTTTAGTAGCACTTTAGGTCTTAATTCAGCGACAATCTTTTATTTTCGCAAAACTGTTTAGTAGCTCTTTAGATCTTAAATTCAACGACAATCTTTTATTTTTGCAAACTGTTTAGTAGCACTTTAGGTCTTAAATTCAACGACAATCTTTTATTTTTGCAAACTGTTTAGTAGCACTTTAGGTCTTAAATTCAGCGACAATCTTTTATTTTTGCAAACTGTTTAGTAGCACTTTAGATCTTAAATTCAGCGACAATCTTTTATTTTTGAATCTCGAACCTTTGTACGAACACGAATAGGCATTTCAAGAATTACTAGACACAACTTATTAACATTATGACACCGATGTATCAACACTCCCGAACCGCTAGGTAGCTAAAATCTGACTCTCTAACTGGAGCTCACCAAAGAAACGGGGAAACCTCAAAGAAACTGAAAAAGAGGAGGAGCCACACGATTAACTCGAGGTAGTTAATCGTGATTGGACCGGGTGAAATAGGCATACATTATGCATGTGTGCGTATGCCCTGCATACGATCGTCCGGCGACCCTGGACGGATGCCGACATCGCTGCAGCATCTTACATGAATGTAAACAAAACATCTGGTCATCCTATGGGAGGCCATAAATCATCATTTCGGTTGACGATGATTAAACATTGCAACGAATATAGGGTGCAGCCATTGCCAGATGTTGAAAGTAAACATTTTCTGGCTGCATCCAGTTCGTTGCTTAATTGCGGTCCCTGAATGTGGGGACCGATAATAGGAAACCAGCGATTGCTGGTAATTAGAGAAATGTTTGGTTTGCCTCGGCCGAAACCTTGTCGGCGGTGGCAAAACAATGGGACCAAATAGCCGCATGTAAGAAGTGCCATGGGCAAACAATAAAACGAGTCAACAAGGAACTCTTTGTTGATGTTGTTTCCATAGCATAAGGCTATGGGAACGAGATGCCCAGAATAGAATGTATGCCTAAGGATAGGATTTCAAATGCCACGGCAATGTGATGATTTTGCCGTGGACTTATGCTTTTTTTTAGGAAATAATGTACGCCTCGGGGGTGAATTTTCGATGCCACGGCAAGGTGATAAGCTTTGCCGTGGACTTAATGTTTTTTAGGAATTATACCTGCCCGAGGGTGAGTTTTCGATGCCACGGCAAGGTGATAAGCTTTGCCGTGGATTTAATATTTTTCAGGGGTAGTGTTGGAGAAAAAGGGGTTTGGAAGGAAAACCCCCACAGAATAGGTAAGCTGCCTAACGGATATTCAAAACAGGTATCCGATTGGATAACCGTAATAATTCCGGCGATTTGGCTGGGGGTAAATGCCGTAGCAAGGTTACGCTACCTTGCTGAATTTCGACCGAGAGGTAAGTCGTTCGCCTGGAATAGTGGGGATCGAGCGATGCATGGCTCTTCGGGCCCTGAAAAGCCCCACATAGTTACCTTAACTTAGAAGGTCCAGCCTTAGGACCGACCGCCGCCAAGCTTGTGGCGCAACATGAAGCTGCCCCCAGCGCAGATACAACTAACCACACTGCCAGGTCGCAGCATATAGAGGATCGCGGGACACACCAGAGTCCAGACGCAAGGAACAACCGTCCAAGTTCGCTGCAACAGCCAGACCAAAGCTCAGTGCGCGGCAATGACAGCGAAATCGAAGATGATAACGGCTGCATTGGCCGAAAACCTCATGGCGGCCCAGTTCGCCGCACATGAAACGATGAGGGGCACGTTCGAGAATCTCACGAAGAGAGGGCCACCGACGCTGGCCACAGTGGAGGCGCAAGAGCGCGACCTCCAGCTGAACTGGGTTGAGATTCTGAATCGGCATGAACAACTTATAGGCCTGATAACTCCATGGACGATCCACTATTTTAAAGAGAGGTTCATCGACGAGGCTGAGGAGAAATACTTTGACGAGGCCACAGAGCTTATTGATGCAAGGCACGCCTTCGCCGTCGACCGTCCGACCGTTTACAAGACTGCGGCTGACATCTTAACTCGAACTCCTTCCTCACCTGGCATGCGTATGCCACTGACCACAGCCACGATTGGGCGGATCCGGACAATATACAAGGAAGCGTTTGGTCATTCTGAGGTTGAAAATACAGGCGAAGATACTTCCGGAACTTCAGGTGTGTTCACAACTTCTGGCGGTGCACTCTCTTCTGACGGAGTGTCCACTTCGGGGAGAGCCCCTACTTCTGGCAAAGCGCTCGCTTCCGACGGTGCACCGACTTCTGACCTAGCTGCTCAGCAGATGGCTGGCGGACGATCAACTTCTGACACAACTTCTGGGACCATTTCTTATGATGCTGAGGAACGAGAACTCGCTCGACTGGAGAGAAGGAAACGCATTCGGGAACAGCAGAGGGAGCTGCAAGATATGGAGCCGGTTCCAGTGACTACAAAAAAGGTGGACTTCAACGACATTGAGAATGCAGTCCCTTTGTTCTCCGGCGACGACAATTATAGCATTCGTAAGTGGGTAGCAGACTATGAGGATGTCTCCCAGTCGATTTGTTGCGATGATCGCACTAAGTGCCTCTGTCCACGTCAACTTTTGACAGGAACTGCCAAGGTACTTTTGAGAACCGTTCGTGTTGATTGCTGGGATTCTCTTAAGGAGTTATTGCTGGCGGAATTCGACCAAAAAATGACCCACCGAGAAGTCTACCACAAGTTGAGTCGTCGTTCACCACTAAAAAAGGAGTATCTGCTACGTTATGTCCTATCCATGCAGGAAATCGCCTCGTATACAGACATAAGCGAGGCAGAATTAAATGAGTTTATCATCGAAGGTATTGGGGATTAGTCATCAAGCACCTCAATACTTTACGCCGCCATATCTATACTGGATCTGAAAAGACTTCTTCCCCGTTACGAAAAGAGGAAGTTGTCGGAGCCGCTGTCGACCCTTATGACGAAAGGAGGCACGTCGTCTACACCAACAGTGCCTACAACTTCAGCAAGAGGATGGACTCCTACAATAACATCTACTAAAGAGCAAGGAAGCTGCTACAATTGCTCAAAATTCGGTCATTTTGCATCCAGCTGTCCAGAGGAGAAAAGGCCACCAGATTCGTGTTTCCGATGTTTCGATACTGGACATACTTATAGGAATTGTCCCGAAGGTGAAACCGAGGCGAGTTGAAGCCGTGCAGCCGGGCAACAATAACAACACCTTTGAGTGTCGTACAACTGGTGAGCGTTTTCTTTATTTAACAGACTAGTGAAACTAACAACAAATATTGCATGAACAGTAGTATACCGTGCGATAGAAAAGTTGAGTATGATTCCGGTAGGGTTGATTCTGCTCTCCAAGCTTGTAGTGATGAGAAAGATAACAGTGTTTGCGTGATTTGCGCTACAGAACTCACTTTGGGTGAGGAGTTAAATATTGGCTCCAATCTTAGATTAGGAATTTCAAAAAAATTCTATCAGTCGTCGAGGACAAATATCTGAATCATGATGGATTGAAAGCTAAACCTCCAGACTTTGAGATCCATATTCGGCTTACGAATAATACCCCTTTCTTCTGTTTTCCCCGCCGATTATCTTTCGCCGAGAAGCAAAAGGTGAACGATATTATAAGAGATCTTATGGATCGAAAGAAAATAAAACCGAGTGATTCCCCATATGCATCGTCCATTGTTCTACTGAAGAAATCTGGAGAAACCCGAATGTGCAAAGACTATCGTGCATTGAATAAACTTACAGTCCGTGATAACTACCCTCTCCAGCTAATGGAAGATTGTTTAGTATACCATGAGGGAAAAAATTGTTCACACTGTTGGACCTTAAGAGTGAATTTCACCACGTTAAGATGTCACCTGATTCGACTCACTTGACTTCTTTTGTTACTCCAGGTGGTCAATTTGAGTTTCTGAAGATGCCCTTTGGGCTTAAAAATGCTCCGAGCGTTTTTCAACGATTTATTTCTAGAATTTTTCGGCAGTTCACTGAGAACAACCAAATTGTGTTGTATATGGACAACATAGTCCTGGCGAGTACTAACATTGATGATCATCTACAGCTATTAGAACGGGTTTTTCAGTGTGTATCAGAAAACGGTTTAGAGCTTAAGTTGTCCAAGTGCCGTTTCTGATATGCTATGATAGAATACGTTGGGTATAAAGTAACTGAATGCGGTAACCAACGGAGTGACTCTGATCTTAAAGCTATACTTAACTAGTCGGTGCCAAAAATGCTAAAGAAGTGCATACTTTCCTTGGCTTAAGTTCTTATTTCAGACGGTTTGTTTGTTCATGCCCCCGAATAGCTAGACCATTATATAATCTCTTAAAGAAAGACGCCCCGTTTAATTTCCCCGCTGAATGCGTAGCCACCTCTCAACGGTTGAAGGGTTCTTTGGTTTCGTCTCCTGTGTTAGCTATTTATAGCACAGATCGGGAGACAGAACTTCATTGTAGCGCTAGCGCACTTGGTTATGGCGTTGTCCTCCTGCAGTGGCAGGTTGACAAATAAGTTCCACCCCGTGGCCTACTTTTCGAAGGGCACTACACCACAGGAATCACGGTACCACAGCTTCGAACTCGAGATCCTGGCAATCGTTTCTGCTCTTCGACGTTTCCGCGTTTATCTGGGAGGTATCCCGTTTACTGTGGTTACTGATTGTAGCTCTCTTCATCATCATTATCGGCACTACAACCGGGAACTGGTCTTAGCCTTATTTAACAAATCTCTCCATCGGTCCCGATTTCGAGCCGATGTCATCCAGTTTGGTACTTCCAGGCTCTGGGCGTCCTGGTCTACGCCATCCCTCCATCACAGACAAGGGGTGCCGCGCTGTCTCCTTCCATACATCCTGCCACAAAGGACTTTCCGGGCAGGTTCCTCTTCGCTCTTTCGATCTAGGTGTCCCGCCCACCGGAGTCTTACGACCTTGATTTTGCTTACAACATTAGCTTCAAGGTAGATTGCGTACAACTCATAGTTGTAGCGTCTCCGGATTCGTTCTCCCCCACATACGGGGCCAACAATTCTCCTTAAGACCTGTCTCTCGAAAGCGGCTCAGAGTTCAGAGTGCCTTTTATTGAGCACACAGGTTTCGGATCCATACATGAGTACAGGTAAGGCAATGGTCTTGTACAGTTGCTACAGTTACAGTTACAGCTTGGATGTTCTGGATAAATTTCGGGATTTAAAGAGCCTTGATAGACCATAGTAGGCTTTCTTGGATTTGATCAGCCGTTCGCTTATTTCTTCTTCTATATTGTTATCGGCTGCTACTATTGACCTAATGTAGTTAAAGGATTGCACTACTTCAAATTCGTGCTCCAATACCCTGACAGTTTCACCAACGTTAGGACTTCTCTTCGCAGAAGTTGCTACCATGTGCTTAGTTTTCTCCTGATTAATGTGTAGTCCCAGTTTTTGTGCAGCCTATTCGTGGGTGAAGGAGCCCTGTACAGCCGATTCGGTTCTACCGATGATGTCGATGTCATCTGCGTAGGCAAGAATCTGACTGGACTTGGTGACAACAGTCCTTCTAGTTGTAACGCCAGAGTCACGGACTGCTTTCTCGAACGCCAGGTTGAAGAGGAGGCAGGCCAGACCGTCCCCTTGTTATCATCATCATCGGCACTACAACCGGGAACCGGTCTTGGCCTTATTTAGCAAGTCCTGAGGCTTGTTAAATTTTCCATAATGATTTGTACCCTTGTCTGAGTCCATTAAAGATGTTTACTGGTTTGGACAGCAATCCCGCTATTTTTACTTGACTAGTTACGTTGTTCGTGGTCAACCTACAAAGTCATATGAATTAGTTTGGAATGCCGAACTCTCTCAGGGCGTTATGTAGTTCTACCCTGGCTACGCTGTCGTAGGCGGCCTTAAAGTCTATAAATAGATGATATAATGGAATCTTAAATTCCTGACATTTTTCCATCGCCTGCCTAAGCGTGAATATTTGATCAATCGTTGATTGGCCTGGGATGAAGCCACATTGTTATTGACCAATGACGGCTTTAGCGTATGGGACTATCCGATCTTGTAGGACAGTGGAGAGTATCTTATAGGCAGTACTCAGCAATGTTATATCCCTATAGTTGCTGCACAGTGTGATATCCGCCTTTTTATGTATGGGGCAAATTATTCCACGACGCCAATCTTGCGGCATATCCTCTTGCTCCCATACGTCCACCACGATCTCATGAATTACATGATATAACTCTGTCCCTCCTTGTTCGATCAGCTTAGCTGGTATGCCATCAGGTCCGTGGGCTTTATTTGATTTGAGCTGTCTTATGGCTTTTAATGTTTCCTAAATGCTTGGTGGCAACAGCATTTGGTCTTGATCTTGCATTGGCGGAGCCTCCAATTCTTCTGTGAGCTGACCATTTAGCAATGCATTGAAGTGCACTTCCCATCGTCCAGAATGTCTTCAGAATCGGTGATCAGATTACCCTCTTTATCCTTGCAGTAAGTGCAGCGTGGTGTGTACCGCGTTATACTGCGGATTATTTGGTAGAACTTCCGCGCCTGGTGCGGACCTTGTTTTCTACTTTTCTCTATTTCACAGACATGGTTTTTTTCCTTGGCACTTTTCTTTTGTCTGTGAAGCCTTTTTTCAGATCTTTTGAGCTCTTTGTATTTCTCCTCGCGTACCCGCATCCTATGAGACTGCTGCATTGTCCGGTATGCAGCATTCTTACGTTCTGTCGCTAATTTGCACTCATCATCAAACCAGTCACTCCGATCTCTACGACTACTGCCTAAGATGAAGTTGGCAGTACTAATGACAGTATTCTTGAGGCGTGTTCATTTCTCTTCTACGACCGGCATTCTGGCTCCAGGACTTACTCTCCCTTCGTCGAGCTCTTCGTAGGCGAAGCTAAGTGCATGACCAAAGGTGATACTGGTATTCTCATTGCGTAAGGCAGCTGGGTTGATTCGAACCTGATCTGCGGATGTAATACGTCTCCGTATGGCCATCCGCGCTCGGAAAACTGTACCAACAAGGTAGTGATCCGAGTCGACGTTGGCACCTCGGTACATTCGTACCGTCATCGGGCTCGAGGAGTGGCGCCGATCTACCAACACGTGGTCATTTTGGTTGCGAGTGATTCTATCAGATGATACCCAGGTGGCTTTGTGGATATCTTTACGCGGAAACCTGGTACTCGCAACGACCAAGTTTTTTGATGCTGCCAGTTCAATGACTCGTAGTCCATTATCATTAGTGTTCTCATGCAAACTATGGAAAGTTGCCTAGTGCCTGAAAACCAGCTCCTGACCTATTTTCGCGTTCAAACCACCAAGAACGATTTTCACATCGTATCTTGGGCAGGCATTGAGGGCCCGTTCGACGTTCTCGTAGTATTCTTCTTTTTTGTCGTCAAGGGACTCCTCTGAAGGTCCGTGAACGTTAATGAGGCTTACGTTAATAAACTTGTCTGGCACGCGAAGAGTGCACGCGAAGAAAGTCATCACTAATAAATGAACGAACGCCGTCTCGTTCGTTCGCAACCTCGGGTAAAGGGTGAGAGATAAACACCCAGGACACTGCGATACAGCAAGGAGACGAAAACGTTGAAACAAAACACACAACAACAAAATACTGTTCGGATAACGCCCCGATATTTATTATTCCTTTTATATTACTGCCGATTGTCTTTTTAACACGCGACACAATAAACACGACTTCGATAACTCCACGCTCAACTCAATGGGTGACGAATAAAATTTACGTACAGCAATACCGAGTAATTCGGATTGATTTCGCACACGACTCCGAATATATATATCGCCACTCCGCCGCGACGACGGAGAGCGGAAGCCGAACCAACTTGCTCGGTTGGATGATGGTGAACGACTCGGCGATATTCATATCGTGCAGAGATCACTCGCTAATCATGATCATGGTGGTATGTGTGCATGGTCCTTTCATGGATGAAAACGAACCTAGAACAAGGCAAGGGAATAAAGAGCATTCATGGGATACGATTTCGGTAAAGCAAACAAAACCGAAATCGTCGGATGCTAATTGGATCTTTGTTGGAACATGTGCGTCGCGGCTAAACAAAGAGACAACGATGCGATGTGGAAATGTGCTAATTGGTTTTAGCTAGGTTACTGGGAAATGGTGTTTATGGCATCGCTAGTAAGGGTATGTATTGAATTCCTATGTGCATTTGTTTATGCTGTAGGATTTAATTGATGCCAAGAGACGCGGAATGCGAATTGCCTTTGGGCCAATGTGTACATAAAGAAATTTATCGTGCACATGGCGAAGTTGGATAATAGACGGCGCAACATTTATGATCCCTGGTGAAGGTCACATGATATGTGAACCGAGGTTTTCTTTTCAGGGATATGCTGTTTGGAACAGAATTCTTAAGAGGAATTTTGAATTCAAATAAATGAATGCAGGTAAGAATTCTGTAGCGTTCTACGAACGCACAATTTTACCCAGGGAAGGTTCCTACCCTTCAAGGAACATTATCTTAACTTATCTTATCATTGCACGTGCCCACAGACACGTGTCCCAAAGTTCCTAATCATACTTGTAACAAGGGTCATAGGAAGCTGCAACAATGTTGAACCCGATATTAAAAAAACAAGGAACTTAACGTTCAAAAACTTTCAGTATCGAGTCAACGCATCCATTCATCATCATCATCATCATCGGCACTACAACCGGGAGCCGGTCTTGGCCTTATTTAGCAAGTCCTGAGGCTTGTTAAATTTACCATAATGATTTATTTTGTCTGGGCAAGGTCATTAGTCTTGCGCCAGGGGCTCCCCGACGGGGAATCGAACCCCGGTCTCCCGGGTGACAGGCGGGTATACTAACCACTATACTATCGAGGGGCCCAACGCATCCATTCATCGTATGCAAAACCAATCCCAGAATACAGGCCATACATCTTCCGTCCTAAACATCTGCATGATGTTTCCAAGGAATTACACTTTCGGTAAATTAACCGAACCAGGGAGGCATACTCGGGTAGCTAAAGCCAATTAGCACCTCTAATTCCGTGCAAGATCCCAAAACCGACAGGCGCACGTGCCCAAACAAAGCCATTGCGGAGAAACAGCAATTGATTAAAACGCTGTTCCCATAGGGAAAAGCAAATATAATTATCCTACCAGCGGATAATTATGGTGGCCAAAAAGGGATCGCTAGGAATAATAAACCGAACAACGGATGCCTATTCTGGTGGCTATGAAAAATCAACACTATCCCAGATAGAGGTTTGCGATGGGAAAGGCAAACAAAGCCTTACATCCCATAGTCCGCGTACACATCCGTAATACAGGCGACCCTTCGCCGCATGCCAGATGTGCAGAGCAAATAAACTACGGAAAGATCGGCGAACAAGCGGCGGCATCCGATCCTGAAACAAAAGAAACATGATTCCGGCCACCGACATCGAATGATGATAATGATGATAAGTAGGTAAGAGTTCTCTTTTCTAGATCATATGGGAAATTCTCCTTTAAGATATAAAGGGAAATGTTATGCTGTTAACAGATATGATGGGTAAATTCTGTTAGCACATTGGACGGGAAAATTTTCCTTTGCAGATGCGGGCTGATTAATGCAAAGGGGATATTTTTAGGTCAGCCTGATTTTGATCGTCAGCGCGACGAGGAGTATAATTTTGCTAGTCAAAGGACCAGAGAGTACATTTCGAGGTAGGAAAGTGAAAGTAACGTCGGGTGTTGAACGTACGTACGGCGTAGCGAAGTGCTTCAAAATCGAAACAAAACAAAGAAAATCAAAGCGTTAACAAAACTTCAAATAAACATCAAACTTATTAAAACAAAACAAAACATTTCTCGGAGTTTCATTTGTGTGCTGAACTAAGTTTTCGTGTGTCGCTGTGAACAGTGTTCGGCGGAGCACTCTAACGTAAGTAGCCATTGACATTCCATACTAATAGGACAACATTCGTCAAAGTCCTATCCGTTAAATACCGATCCGCTAAAATTCTCTTACAGGTACTTTTAGGTTATACGAATTGGATCTATTTGATGCGTGCCGCATTTAGGATGCTAATGCTTATGCAGACTGGGTTGTGGTTATGGGGGTTTTTAAGGTAAGTGTGTGGGTGTAGAAGTATAATGGCAATGTATGGCACAGGATTCACTTTTTCCCCAACGATGTTGCTCGGTCGAATATCCACAAAAATCCAGGAAGAACAGGAATAATGAAAACACACTGGTATAGTTGTTTATATGTTCCTTTTTTTAATTTGTTGATATAAGAGTTTCTTTTAATTTTGTTAAGATAAACTATCACTAGATTTACATTTGTATTTACACACGAAGGGTTTGTTAATATAAGGATTCCTTTTAATTCTGTTAAGATAAACTATCACTAGATTTACATTTGTATTTACACACGAAGGGTTTGTTAATATAAGTGTTCCTTCTATTTAACGTTACGATTTATTATCCCTAGATTTACATGGAATAGATTGTCTGCCCGCGATGGCGATTGAATTATAACTGGGTATAATAAACCAGAACTCCTGATGATCCTCAAGCGGCGTAACGGCCTGTGGCAGTGGTTGAGATGCGACTGCTGAATTAAGGGGGAAATTCTGTATTTCAATTTACACATAGGACAACCAAAAGAAACCACGCCTATGCTCTCTCAGCTTCGCCCGTTGAAGTGTGGTAACTTCAGTCAATTGGGTAATTAACGGACATGGAGAATGAGAGAACAGAAACATGATGTGCTGTGATCTCGAGGTAGCTTTGGTTGTGTGTGTTGGTATCAGATGCAACTACTGACACGACCTACTGACCCAGTGGTACGGCTATGGTGTAGTCAGAGCGCATTGAACCGTGGAAAGACAGAAATTTCAGAGAAGAGGAAAACCTAGCTGATGCTATTCACCTGCAAAAAGAGATCATTGATCCCAAGCGAATGGGTGATCTGGGAAAAGTCAATAAGACTACTGGATATAATACCATGGGGAAAACTCTGTGGAATGTTGGGAAATACCCAAGCCAATGGATGATGATGCAACCGCGTCGCTTGGTTTGACTTGGTTGTTGCTAACCAATTCGAATAGAATTTCCGGTGGAAATCCCATGGTTAGAGCAATAGTGTTGCCGTATGGCGAAGATTGTAGCTAAACTCAATTATGCATTATCTGCATAGGATAATGAGTTTAGCTATGCGTCCTTGGGGAAATTATGTATTTCAGGTGAATAACATATAAGGGAAATGGATATGTATGACGCGCTGAAAGCGGTCGAAATAAGGTGGATATTGTGGTTGAGATTGTGGGTTGATTCTCATGGAGAATAGAGAAACCCCCATAAGTGTATCGTGGGGTTTGGCGGCACCGCCGCAGGCTACCTCGAGCACATGGTGTTTTGCATGACAGCTTTAATAAATGTCTTACTCGTTTCTATAAATATCACCGCTCCCCGTCCATCTTATTTCTTGTAATGTCCTGGACAGGGCATCGGCTAGCTGCTGTGCAACTCGAGCTCTGTATAGTGAGCGGACGTTCCATGAGAAGTAGGCTCACCACATATTTATATATGTTCATTTCGTTATATATGTTAGTTTCGCGGTTTTACTTCGCATCAGAATGGAATTTTTCGGAGCACCTTTTCTTTTGTGTGTTGTCGTGTTTTTTCTTCGTCCGTGATCATGCTGGTACTTTCCAGTTTGAGCCAAAAAGGGTTTTTTTAGGGAGGTAAACCGTGGGATTTGGCGGAACCGCCACAAATCCATTAAAGATTCCAATCAAATGAACGTATACAACACTTGAGAAGGATTACCTTGAAGGGTATAATACTCACTATTATATAAACACTGATAAATGTAGAAAGGCTCTTTAAAAAAAAAATGTTTTGATTACACCACCAATTGTACATATATCAAAATCCAACGAGAAACACAATTTTCCATATGCTTGCGAAATCATTTCTTAAACACTGTTGTTATTAAACGAGCACGTCGTGTATCATAGTGGAAAATGTTGGAATGAAGAAATGCACTTACTGGTTCTTGAGATAATATATCTAAGTAAAAGTTAGTTCTGAATAATGCACAGTGATTCACTTCATCTGTTTATCAGGAATTTATTATAATTCCTCCCGCGAATTTTGTCTATTCTGTCATAAGTCCATTTCGATTGTCGACAAATCTCTTGAAGAAAATTGCAAGATCGTCTAGTCGGGACGAGTTTTCAAGATTTAATCAAATTCTAATCAGTCGCAGTACACCTATAGCATTTGCAACAACTGTAGAGTACAAAACCGGATATGGGCAATTGGTTCCGCTTAGTACAGTCAGTTCACAGAAAAACAAAGAGATAGAATGGAATTTTAATTGAACCAAACCCAAGTCCATGACTACATAATGGCTCCCCACTACAAGACACGATCATTTTAGTCGACACAACGCGTTCAATTACCCCCGACCATAATTTAGGAGTTTAAAGCGTCAACAACAGAAGCGGATTCGCATGGCTATTTGGGTTAAAAGTGTGAAACCGCAAGAAAATCTCAGTAGCGACGGACCTTTCTCGCATCCGAAAAACCCTATCTCAACCTTATGGCCACTGTGGGATGCGATCGTTCCACTTGAGACCTTCCAATCATCCATTGCATAGGGAAATCCAGCTGGACAGAGATTGGAATTGAAAGAAACGCGCATAAGACGCAATCATCATTATCGTTACGTGCCCTACGTGTGCTACGAACTTCGACATGCTAATGGCGGGAGGGTTAATGCGATATCGGATAAGGAGATGCGTGCTCCTTCGTCAGAAGTCAATTATGATGAGAAAATTGAAAACAAGAGCGAGCGGATGCAATATTTTGTTTCTGTATCCTTGGATTGAGTGCTTCTGGTTGTTCTTACCTGTCAGGTTGCAATGAGTAATGATCGCGTCAAAGGTCGCTAGCAGTAAGTTAATTTGCCGTTGTCGATTCATGTAGTCAAGACAAGTTAAAGGCTCCGTAATATGCTGTGTGGAACGATGTGGAGTCGAAACCTTTGATGATTAGTCCTTCAGTAAACAAATTTAGTGCGATATCATTTTTTGTAGTAAATGGTGTTAGTTTGCACCCGGGTCAGCCGAAATTGGAAGCAACACAGACAATAAACATTTACACTTGCTGCCTAACTTGTAGCTTATAACTTAATGCCCTGTAAATACAAAGATGTTTTATTTTATTAGTTTTAATTTTTCTTAGCAAGTGGGGGTCAAAAAACAACGTACAAATATATGGAAACTACTATCCATTTGTCCAAGATATATGAGTAATTATGTACAACATCATAATAGTAAAAAGGTAAAGAAATGTCTATGACTGTAGTGCTAAAGAGGATGAACAAGCCCCAGGTGGCAGCAAAGGACTGTCTATCACACAGAGCGACAAATACATTTCGAGACGCGAACCATGTCTGACTTGTATGGTCATTTGCATGTTACGCCAGCGTTTGGAAGTTATGGGGTTACAGCTTCCCCGCTCTATAACGGAACGTGTTCTGATGCAGGGATGTTCGCGCTATCCGGAGATGAACCGCAAATTGATGCGATCCGTCGGATTGTCTTGTAGAGCGTATATAAACCGAATTGCCCGGAACAATACCAAGAATCTTCGAAGAACAGCACCCATGATAATAACTGGAAAACAGACAGAGGTCGGTTATGCGCCTTCGATGTGATAGCGACTGTAGTCCCAATGTCAGCGCCGTGTCCCCGATCAGGCGGATCGCACGTCTCTGTATGCTCTCAAGTAGGTCGAGGGTATGTATGGGAGCAGAGCTCCAAACACGAGAACAATATTCGAGGGCGATTCTACTTTGAGATTTATACAGGAGAAGAAGTTGAGCCGGGGTAAAATATTTCTGGGCTCTAAAAAGATAGCTCAGTTTTCCTGAGGCGATCCTGGCGATGTTCGATATGTGTTCATGTCATGATACATTCCCACAGACCGTGACGCCGAGCAACTTCAACCTTTACCCAGATTCGAGGGCCTTGTTATCACCTGTGGAGCCGACGATCCACTTTTCTTTGCGAATGTGGTATACTGTGTCTTCGTTGCATTGAAGTTGACGAGATAGGCCCTTTCTCACTGCAGGATCTTATCCATATGCCGATTCAGAGAGTCGATCTGTCTACATCTCAGCTAGTGTGACGTTGATGCACTAATCTGCGGTCACTCGAAAAAGGGGAAACAAGCGAACTATCATTCGCAAAACTGAACACTTTGCTATCCGCTGTTTTCAACAAAT
This sequence comes from Microdon myrmicae, assembly GCA_963931805.1. NCBI lineage: Eukaryota > Metazoa > Arthropoda > Insecta > Diptera > Syrphidae > Microdon > Microdon myrmicae. The sequence goes on from OZ007501.1 coordinate 29,315,658, forward strand.
CATTTATGTGAAGCGAAAACAAGGTTGGAGCCAAAATAGAATCTTGAGGCACCCCGGAATTAACAGGATACAGATCCGAAAACTCGCCGTCCACAACAATCGAATCGATCGATCGATTTTCGAGGAAGCTCTTCGTCCAGTCGTAAAGCTGCTGCGAAAGTCCATATGAACGAAGTTTGCTCAGCACTGCCCCGTTACAGATGCGGTCAAAAGCCTTGGAGATATTCAATGCGACTGTGGGGGCTACACCAAACCCCACGGCCCACTTACCTGAAAAACTCCGCATATCCGCAACTCAACTCCCATTGTCTCCCGCCAATGCGATTGCATTGGCACCTGAAAATATTTCCTTCTCCAAGGACATTAATGCATACAAGCATTACAAAGAATCCCTAAAAAGAATTGCGTCTACAAGGGCATTCATACATTACTAAGCATCTCTGCATTAGCGACCCAAAAACCGAATTTCCAATGAGTGTAGATATTTACACTATAATTCGATCCTGCCGTCGCCATAGATGCCATGCATAATTGACGCAGATGGTATACACAACCGTCATTGTGTACCCATCTAAATTGCGTTCCGAAGACTTGCAACTATAGATTCAATTGCAAGCGCTTCTCGCGGAAATATAGCTTTGTTTGAATTTTCAAACAATCACCGACGCCAAGTTTCGCCGTCAGATCGGATTCAATAGCATAAACATATGCAAAACAAAAGAATCCGATTCTCCCAGTCGGCAGAGAGACGATATGCGATCTCTATTGTATGAACTATCGCAATCCCTTTTAGCATCTAATGAGTGGCTGCTATTTACACAGCTGACCCTCATTACCGAAAGATGCCGTAGGTCGTTTCACCATTGTTCTTTTTTTTCCCTCGTTTCAGCCAAAACGATGAACACGGTGGTGTGTACGAACACACACATACACCACCGCGTCACTGAGATCGCTTTCCATTGGTCACTGGTCAAGGGAAATTTCATTTCCTTTTCACCACACCATCAAACTCACCCCAAACGAGGATTGAATCACGGAGTCCTTTTACATCCGCGGACCAGAATGGTCCCGCTTCACGCCCGCTCTCCGCCTGTTGCGGGGATGCGTTAAAATCGTAGTCGCGAGTGTCCGTGAATTTCATTTTGTGTTACAGTAGCAGTGAGTCAGGGTCGTCTATCGTGTCTAATGTAGTGCGGCGGTAGTTAACTACTTTAATGAGAGTCCTTGCGTTCGTGTGTAACAACAATTCATTACAGTTCACTTAGATTTAAAAAAAAACGCGAAATAAACTACATACATACAATTAAAAGAACATTTACTTGTAAGGCAGTGCGTTTCATTTCTTTACTTTGGAACTTTCTCCTGGTGTTTTCTTCTTTCCTCGGCGATCAATTAGTGGACAGTGTACTGTGGAACATTTAGAGCAAGTTGTGGGGACGAGGTAGAACTCTCGCCGGAGCGGCGTCGTGACCTCGGGCCCCCCACACGACCACCATTGACTCACCATGTCGTTCAATCGCAGATGTCCATATATTGCTTAAAAGGGTCAAAAGGTCTCCCATGGACCGCCTGCCACGGAATCCGTATTGAGGATCATTCAGAAGTCCGTTGCATTCCAAATACTTAATTAAGTCAGCATTGATGACCATTTCCTTAGATAACATAGACAGTAATGCTATCGGTCGGTAATTTTGTGGGAGACACTTTTTTCACATCTTTGGGATTGGCTGAACTCGAATGACTTTACAGCAGGCAGGAAAGGTTCTTCATTCATAAGATAAACGAAAGAGTCTGCCAAGAATCGGCAACAGTTCTGGTGCACAGTCCTTAACGACTATTGCTGGTATTCCATCCGGGCCCGTTGCCTTCCAGTCCACGTAGAATGCGTTGAATAATACGCGGGCAGAACCTCACATCCCACATCGAAGACCGCACCAGCGCGATCACAGGCAGGTCCAATAGACCACCATCGTTTGAATTCGCGGAAAATTAATTCGCGAACACATTTGCTTTATCTTTTGAATTTGTGACTAACGTCCCGCTGCCCGTCACTAATGGAGGAAAAGAACAGGAAGCGAAGTTATTGCTGACAGCCCTTGCCATTGACTAGAAGGGAAGCAAACTAGTTGAGCACTCAAGGAATTTATTGGCCACTCTGTCGTTGTAGGCTTTCTTCGCGGTATCAATCTCCTGGTTGCACGTGTTTCTGGAACTGACAAAAGTCCTTCTATTAATCGCGGTGGGATTCGAGCATCATTGTTTAAAAGCTCTATTTCTTGTCGCTGTAATCTGCTCTAATCTTCTATAGAACTATAATCATGCCGATTGCTCTATACGGATGCGAAACATGGGCTCTCACAAAAGGGGAAGAAAACATATGACGAGGAGGCAGGACAATGGAGGAACCTCCACAACCGCGAATTGGAAGAGCTATGTGGCGGTTCTTGCAAACGCCACTACTTACCTGCTCATCTACTATCAGGTAACCATTTCTACGCGCGTCCTAATTTACAAAAACCGTGTACTTACCTGCATTGGTCACACCAATAACTACGAAAAACCTGTGGAGCATAATGTCCGCTGATACGAAAAATACACCAGCAACAACAGACATTCCCTACAAGGGCATAGTCGTGCGAATCGCACCATGTACACCAAAGGCAAATCCGGTTGCATATGCAGCAATCAACACTGCCCAAAAGTATCAAAGAAACACCTCCTTATATGTTTACCACATACTACAAGCGATATTTCTTCCTTTTTGCGGTCATCTATACAAACGATCGATCGACCACCTGTCCGACAAGCGAAATTGTTGGCACCAGCCAAATGCCCTTGAAACACGGATTGATACAACATCACGTGTTCGATATGATTCCCTTACATTTTCCATGCGCATAAGACAAAGCATTTTCGCACACACGCGCATGGCAATTTATACCAGGGGACGCCGGCAAAGCGCGCCCAAGCAGCGTGAAGCCCACACAATGATGTCGAGGAAACATATCCATTTATGGATGAGGAAAGTACACGATCAGCAATAATGCCTTATGCACACGTTGATCGTGTAAACACTTCAACCCTTTTCGTAGCAGAGATACTCGCACCTGCTGCGAACTTTAAATGAGATGTATGCTGTGTCTGCATATTTGCGGATACACACGATGAACAGCAAAAGCAATCATCGTGTGTGTATTTCAACCCTTTTGTGTTGAACAAAACGCAAAAGGGATATATTACCATATATGGTCATCGAGGCAATATATGAATATTTCGTAATTCTGTTGCTTCGATAGCGATCTTTAATCGCGTTCTAGATTCCGTGGAGGCAAGTCTGGCCTCCACGTTAAATAAACAGGAAAGGGAGTCGAAGTCAACTTTTGGCGAGTGCGCAAGTCGTGGATTAAGGGAGAGAGCTCATTGAATATTAAAATCTGAATTTCATGCTATAGAACGGTGCCTGAGTGAGGACCAGATTTGTGTTGTGTGCTTTTAAATTTGTATCACCCAGTGATTTGAACCTTTAATATTAATAATAAATGTGTACCATCTAGTGATTGAACCTTTAAATTATCAAATGAATTTGTATTACCCAGCGATTGGGACTTTAATTTATCACAATAACTCTTGATTCGACCTTTTAATTTATCAAAACAAATCTGTACCATCTAGTGATTTGAACATTTAATTTTCCAAAAAATAAATTCGTATCGCCAAGTGAATCGAACTTTTTGGTTGTAAAATAAAGCACCGTTGACACTAGGTACTTGACGGCAGTTAGACGGGGTTGGCCTTCCGTTTCAACAACGCGTCGGGAATTTTAGTGAACCTGTACCCCGGAGGTACCTTACTAAGAAACCGAAATACACACCCCCAGCATTAGTGACAACTACGGGTACATTTAATGGTGGTAGGAGTAGAACCCGTGCTAACGACAGCACACCATACCCCCCCCCCCCCCCCATAGCTATACCGCAAACCTACAGTAGTGAGAGTAATCAAGTCGCGAAGATTAAGATGGGCCGGACATGTGGCGCGAATGGACAACTATAGGACCGTGCGTAGAATTCTTGACGGTAGACCAACGGGAAAGAGACCGGAAGAACGGTCGCGACGGAGATGGGAGGACAATGTTAGATTTGACCTTGAGGAGATCGGATCGGCAGGTCAAGCGTGGGAGGAGAGTGTACAGGACAGGGAACGATGGCGAAGTCGAGTCGGTGAGGTCGTGAATTTCCGGGTTCCTACAGGCCAATAAATATTAATAATAATAATAATCTGCTCGGATATTTTATCAATCCAAGGTTTATTAGATGAATTTCTTTTGATGGAATTGGGAATGTAGATCTCCACCCCGAGAAGAATAATCTCTGTGACCGACTTCGCGCATGCGTTTACCTCGGAGTCTTCAAAGCATACCACGGATCACGGAAAGGATGCGAAGTAATCTCACAAATCGTTCCATTTAGCAGCCCCATGGCAAAGTTGCTTACATCGGTTATTTGTTTGAAATGCAAGTGGTTGCGCGACAGATATCAAGCAGTGATCTGGGTTTCCCAGTGGCGCAACAATCTTCACGGTATAAATACCCAGCTCGTGAGTCAAATTGCGGCTAACAGCGAACATCTCCTCCAGCCTCGCCGGTTCTGTTAGAATGCACCAACCAGGCGGAATTGTGCACATCAAAATCGCCAAGGACGATAATTACAGAAGCTCCTCGGTTGATCTGTATCCAGTCGACGGTACGTGAAAGATGTTCGAAAAATGTCGCTGGCCGATCGTCATTCGGATGTTGTGTTTAAAGTTGATGTGTTTAAAAGTTACAAGGGCCTTTTCGCAAATTGAGTTGTGTTTGGTAATACCATAATTTAAATTCAAAGTATTCACTTTATTATAATTATAAATTAAATTGTATTCGAACTCTCCTCCTCTTTCATCGGAATCTTATCTCATTCTCAATCTCAACCTCATTTAGTTTCATTTTTATTTTTACAACATTTTTTATTTCGTTTTATATTCTTATTTTCTAATTTATATGCTAGACAAAAAATGCTTAAATTCTAGCTTAATTATCTTATATTATAACTTACTGGTCCTTCGCAGATGCTCTAAGCTAAACATTACTTAAAAAATCAACCTCATTTAGTCTCCAAGATTGCATGTAGTGTTTGAGAAACCAAAAAAAAAAAATCGATACTAATGTTTCTTCACTCCCTCTCAAATATTTCCGTTCAATGGTTGCGCTCACAATTTTATGCTATATACTTTAACTGATGTGTTTACAAGGTATGCATAAAAGGGGTACTCACAGTTTGTGGTGGCGACGGTGGTGCAGATGTGTAGTCGTCCCTGCCGTGATCTTCATGCAGCAATCCATAAGCTATGCAGACAATTTGTGCCTCTTCAGGGTGATGTCCTGGTGGCAGTTGGGCCAGTAGCGTTCGCTTCTCCCGTATTAAATATCTCGCTCAATCTCACTAGAAATTCTGTTTTAGTGAACGGTGGTCCTTCAGGTTACGTTCCAACAACTTTACAAATGCCGTCACAAGCAATTGGAGTGGGTGGCCTTCGTAGTGTCCCTCGATGTTCGCCTTTGGACCTACAAAAGGGTCCCTAATTAAATCTTATATCACTCTTACCCCAGAAGCTTTGTTCCCTGACACCGTTGTCTCGCGAAGAAACTTGGCCGTGGCTGTCCCGAGATTGATCGAAGCTGTCATTGCCTAATTTAGTTTACGCAGGTTTGTGCACTAGCTGTTTTTGTTTTTTATATTTTTTATACCAATTGTAATGTATCATCATCATCATCGGAACTACAACTGGGATCCAGTCTTGGCCTTATTTAACAAATCTCTCCACCGGTCCCGATTTCAAGCCGATGTCATCCTGTTTGGCACTCCCAGGCTCTGGGCGTCCTGGTCTACGCCATCCCTCCATCACAGACACGGTCTGCCACGCTGTCTCCTTCCATACACCCTGCCACAAAGGAATTTCCGGACAGGTTCCTCTTCGCTCATTCGAGCTAGGTCTCCCACCCACCGGAGTCTACCGAGCTTGATTTTTCTTATACTCGTAACATTAGCTTCAAGGTAGATTGCGTACAACTCATGGTTTGTTGTAAAATATATTTAACAGTTTAAATAATATAGTAAGGGAAGGGGTAAGTAAAGCAACTTACTTGTGGAGCGGTCGATGTTGTTGGTCCCTGGTGTGCAGGTTGCAGGGGGCGTTGAGTTCTTGACTCCCACTGTTCAGCAGGCTGTTTGTTGATGATGGTTATTACGTTTCACAAATATTTTTTCACAGACTTAGTATTATTTAATGTAATTTTTATAAGCACAAACTTTGTCGTAGTTCTTCTAATGAGTATGAGGATATATTTTTTATTTTATCTATTTTAATTTTTTGCCGTTGGCGTTTCTATTTTTTATTCAGCGCCAAAGCCTTTTTTTAATTATTTTTACTGCCAAGTAGAATTTACATAAAGTGGTTTATGCAAATTAGGTACTTGACGGTTTTTCCTTTCTTTACAGGTAGAGAGGAGAAATTTGGCGAAATTAGTGGGTGTTGGACAAGGGCGCGGAGGCGGAGTCCGTAACAGTTTGTAGCCGCTCCGGAATCGTCCTTCCTCACATACGGGGCCAACATTTCTCCTTAACACCTTCTTCTCGCACGCCGCTAAGAGTTCAGAGTGCCTTTTATTGAGCACCCAGGTTTTGGATCCATACAGGGGTACTGGTAAGACCATGGTCTTTTACAGCAGTAGCTTGGATGTTCTGGATAAATTTCGGGATTTAAATAGCCTTGATAGACCATAGTAGGCTTTGTTGGATTTGATCAGCCGTTTGCGTATTTCTTCTTCCATATTGTTATCGGCTGATACTATTGACCCAAGGTAGTTTAAGGATTGCACTACTTCAAATTCGTGCTTCACTACCGTGATAGTTTGACCAACGTTAGGTCTTCCCTTCGCAGAAGTTGCCACCACTTAGTTTTACGCCCATTAATGTGCAGTCCCAGTTTTTGTGTCGCCTGCTCGATCTGGGTGAAGGATACCTGTACCGCCGCTTCGGTTCTACCGATGATGTCGATGTCATCTGCGTAGGCAAGTATCTAACTGGACTTGGTGACAATAGTCCCTCTTGTTGTAACGCCGGAGTCACGGATTGCTTTCTCGAACGCCAGGTTGAAGAGGAGGCAGGCCAGACCGTCCGCTTGTCGGGGTCCATTAAAGATGTTTATTGGTTTGGACAGCAATCCCGCTATTTTTACTTGACTAGTTACGTAGGTCGTGGTCAACCTACAAAGTCATATCAATTTGTTTGGAATGCCGAACTCTCTCATGGCATTATATAGTTCTACCCTGGCTATGCTGTCGTAGGCGGCCTTAAAGTCTATAAATAGATGATGCAATGGAATCTTAAATTCTAGACATTTTTCCATCGCCTGCCTAAAGGTGAATATCTGATAAATCGTTGATTTGCCTGGGATGAAGCCACACTGATATTGACCAATGATGACTTTAGCGTATGGGGCTATCCGATCTTGTAGGATAGTGAAGAGTATGTTATAGGCGGTACTCAGCAATGTTATACCCCTATAGTTTCTGCACAGTGTGATATCTCCCTTCTTATGTATGGGGCAAATTATATCACGACGCCAATCTTCCGGCATCTCCTCTTGCTCCCATACGTATTATGCCTATCTCTTTTCTATAGGTATTAAAGTTATTGGGGACTCAGCCGTAAGTCGGTCAATTCCGTCGTTAGAACACAGGCGTAACGTATCATGCCTATCTCTTTTCTATAGGTATTACCACGGTCGTTGCTCAACTGGACTTGCTGAATGTGTTCCGCTCCTTCAGACATTTTTCCGTGATACCCGTCAATCTGTGAATGCGCATCAGTTCCGTTGAACGTGGACTTTAGGCGCACAAATAAACATAGAGAGTCATTCTTTAGCCGAACCACGCGAATGTGGAATGTTCTGCCTGATCATGTGTTTCCTGGCCGTTGTGATATCTAGACATTCAAGACCAATATACATCGACACCTTCTTTCTTTATCCACTTCCTCTCCATCCGATCGCACAGTGCTCTGGCATTTAAGGGTACTTCAAAATCCCCTTTTGTGCGCGCGTTAGTGTAAAAAAAAGTGCACCACGATCTCATGAATTGCGTGATGTAACGATGTCCCTCCTTGTTTGATCATCTCAGCTGGTATGCGATCAGCTCCGGGGGCTTTATTTGATTTGAGCTGTCTTATGGCTTTTAATGTTTCCTCAATGCTTGGTGGCGGCAGCATTTGGTCTTGATCTTGCATTGATGGAGCCTCTAATGCTTCTGTGAGCTGACCATTTAGCAATTCATTGAAGTGCACTTCCCATCGCTCCAGAATGCCTTCAGGATCGGTGATCAGATTACCCTCTTTATCCTTGCAGTAAGTGCGGCGTGGTGTGTACCGCGTCATATTGCAGAGTATTTGGTAGAACTTCCGCGCCTGGTGCGGTCCTCGCTCTCTACATTTCTCTATTTCACAGACAAGGTTTTTTTCCTAGGCACTTTTCTTTTGCCTGTGAAGCCTTTTTTCAGGTCTTCTGAGCTCTTTGTATTTTTCCTTGCGTACCCGCTTCGTATGGGTCTGCTGCATTGTCCGGTATACAGCATTCTTACGTTCAGTCGCTGGTTTGCACTCATCATAAAACCAGTCGTTCCGATCGCTACGACTACTGTCTAAGATGGAGTTGGCAGTACCAATGACAGTATTCTTAAGGCGTGTCCATTTCTCTTCTACGCCCGGCATTCTGGCCCCAGGGCTTACTCTCCCTCCGCCGAGTTCTTCGAGGGCGAGTCTTAACGCAAGACCAAAGGTGTTACTGGTATTCTCATTGCGTAAGGCAGCCGGGTTGATTCGGGCCTGGTCCGCGGATGCAATACGTCTCCATAAGGCATTCCGCGCTCGGAAAACTGTATCAACAAGATAGTGATCCGAGTCGACGTTGGCACCTCGGTACGTTCGTACCGTCATCGGGCTCGAGGAGTGGCGGCGATCTATCAACACGTGGTCAATTTGGTTGCGAGTGGCTCCATCAGGTAATACCCAGGTGGCCTTTTGGATATCTTTACGCGGAATCCTGGTACTCGCAACGACCAAGTTTTTCGATGCAGCCAGTTTGATGACTCGTAGTCTATTGTCATTAGTATTCTTATGCAAACTATGGGAACCTGTGTAGTGCCTGAAAACCGGCTCCAAGTATATTTTCGCATTCAAATCACCAAGAACGATTTTCACATCGTATCTTGTGCCGGCATTGAGGGCCGTTCGACGTTCTCGTAGAATTCTCCTTTTTCGTCGTCAGTGAACGTTTATGAGACTTATGTTCTTAAACTTGCCTCGCACACGAAGAGTGCATAGGATTAAAGCCGTTGGTGGCAGGCTTCAGTTTTTGACTGACTAGGAAGCCTACCCCGAGCACATGGTGTTTTGCATGACAGCTATAATAAATGTCTTACTCGTTTCTGTGAATAACACCACTCCCCATTCATCTTATTTCTTGTAATGCTGCTATGTCAGCCTTATATTCGGTCAGGGCATCGCCTAGCCGCTGTGCAGCTCGAGCTCTGTATAGTGAGTGGACGTTCCATGGGAAAATTTTCAAATCGTTTAGTCATTTTCATTCCTGTGGTCGTCGTCGTGTATCCGGTCCATATCCGAGGCTTGTTAAATATTCCATAATAATTCATTTTTGCGGGCATGGTTATTAGCCTTGCGCCAACCTTTCTCAGGATGTCGCTGTATGCATTGGTTCACTACTTGGCGGGTGCCAAAGTAGTTATCCAGGGGTGTCACGTGGAGACTGCATGTCAACTTGAATTGAACATGGACAAGGATCGTCCTGGCCTTCGCCGGGTTGAAAGCAATCAGTAACTTTGCCCTGTATGTTCGCTCCCATAATTTCAAGCTCTTACGAGTTCTTAAACTCAGGCTTCCTTGGACCCACTGGTTGCGCCAACATGTTGCAATGTGTGTGTAAAGTGTTTAGTGTGTGACATGGTGAAGTGTTACACATACGTACTAAAACGATTTCATCCAACTAAAGTTATTGCTATAATTCTGAGTTGTAAATACTACCAACCTACTCGCTGATATTCATAGAATATTCGAATGCCAATAGGAGTTACTAGGATTAGTCTTCAGGATAATGTATCTTGGGTTCATTTATACTCCAAAATGTCGGCTTGTTGAATCTTCCATACTGGTTTGTTTTTCCGGTTTGGTTATAAGCCTTGCGTCAACCTTTCTCAGGATGCCGCTGCATGCATTGGTTCACCACTTGGCGGGTCCCAAAGTAGCTATCCAGGGATGTCACGTGGAGACTGCTTGCCAACTTGGATTGAACATGGCCAAGAATTGTCCTGGCCTTCGCCGGGTTGAAAGCAATCAGTGACCTTGCCCTGTATGTTCGCTCTCACGCCCCCGAGACTTATCATCAGTCCTATAAAAAGCCATTCAACTATCACCCTTCCTGTCCAATAAATTTAACCAAATCTAAAATGACAAACTTTGTGAGACTGCGATTTGGTCATATGTACGCTACGCATCTTTACCTGTTCAACAGAAACGCACCCTCAATCGGCCAGCAATGCAACACAATAATCATAGCCATTCATATATTATAAGACTGTCCACCTGAAACTTATAAGACATCATTTATTTCGTAACATAATATCTATAAAATTCTTGTAGATCCTACCCCCGACAATATTAAAAACATAGATAAGTTTATAAAAAGCCTAAAAATTAAATTATTATTTAAAAGTACAGAGTCAATAGTCTCACCTGTTGGGCTCATTATGTTAAATTATTGGTATGTAAAGCAAAGTTGTACACCTAGTAATTTTGAATTACTTGTTAATAATAAATAAATACAATAAATAAAATAAAATAAAAAAAACCTTGATGTAAGACATAGTCTACCGCATCTGATTTGGACTTAATTTAAAAGGCAATTACTCGTGGAAAGCATTCTTCCCTTGCTTTGTCCTATTTGGTCAATTTGATATGATACAAAATCATAGAATGATACTCATAGAGGATCTGGCACACATACTCCAATCCGTTGTTAGAATAGATACGGAGGTTAAAAGGTTGTAGAAGAACATTATGTATCGTTCTTCAGTTCAATTAAATGGAGAGGAACGCTCTGCCAAGTCATGATTATAATCAATGGTCAATGTATATTGATACTGTGGCAACGCTAACAGATACACACAATTCACAAGCAAAAATAGTGAAGAACACCGAATGAAAAATCGAATAAGAAAAATACATCAGAACCGTATACCAAGCGATAAATACAAATAATTCACATCAGTGGAATATAGTCAAGTTTGGAAATCAAATTCTAAACACGGTCAGTAGCCTGATGTGTAACGCTTAGGTAAAATTTTTTTCGTGATTCGAGCTGTCATAGCGTCAGTTCGAATCACACGATCTTCTTCACTATTATTTCAAACGCTATAATACCACTACCCACATCATGCATTGACATTTAAGGGTAATAAAAAGGTCTCTTAATGCGCGCGTATTACATCCTGGTTTTTGAAACAAAGCAATGATGTGCCTATCGAATTATTTTGATCGCATTCTTACTTCACCGGCCTACGTTAATAAATTTATTTATTACATTTAACTATCCTAAAATGACAAATAACTAACAGGCTGTTTGGGCTGACCACGAAACAATGGCCACGAAACACATGTAAAAGTATTTACCGAGGAACAAGTGTATCTGTCGCAGCATTACAAGTAACAACACAGTTACTGCGTATAATGCAGGATGCACCTACATTGAAAATTTATTTAAATTTTCAGAACAAGTCTATTAGAGCTGCCGGTCTGGGTAGCGCCGGTCTATAGGCCACCTTCACCACTGCCAAAAACCACGGCTTATCATCATTCACACTCACCAGCCATCGCCCATGGCCCATCGTACAACGCCATGTGCGTAAACTTGTTAAGTCTGTTACATCTCTCGTGATTCGGGCTTTTTCAAAAAGGATTCTTTTAACGGCACTATAATGGAGTCAATATCCTAAAAAAAAAAAACAACAACAACTACAAGGGCATTAAATATGGCAATAGGACGTCGCCTGGTCCTGGCATATTTACGTGTTCCACACTCGCCCACACATAGGTTTAGTGGTTGCATGTTAAAGGGAACACGAGGCCCCTAAGAAGATTAGTTAAAGCTTTAAGAGCTGCCAATTGTGTGTGAAAGCGCGGCATCTGTCGACAATTGTATAACGTTTGCTTAAGACGGGATCGCGTTACTTGAATTGCAGCTAACGGGGAGCCACAGTGGCACTATAGAAAGCAACTAGTGGATAGTTTACCATAAATACTCGAAGAGCAATGAAAGTCACTTGGAGGGTGCAATAATTCTCAACTTCCCTTTGACTCCGAGCCATGTTGCAAGAATTGTTTCCGGTGATTTTTGTTAGGTGCTAGTATCGTGGGTTGTTACTGAAGTCAGGATCCAGGGATGGACTGATTGAAAGAAGTGATGTAGACAGTGCGTTTTGTTTTTGTAATTTCGCATTTACTTTACAAAAAAAAAAAAGGAAAATAGATTTTTCAGTTAAGACTAAATGTTGTCCTATTTACATTTATTTTTCCTAATTAACTTACTGGCTTTTCACAAGGACTCTAAATTGTACAATGTCTTTTTGTTTTATTTTACCTTTTATACGTCGAATGTTTTCTGAATTAACATTTAATATTATCTATGTACATATATATTGTGACGCATATAACAATCACTACTAGAATATTCTAGAGAGTCCGAAACAAAGTACTAGAATATTGTAGAAAGTAATGGAAAACTGGAGACCATGAACTGTAGAATATTCAAGGCTATGGAACCGACGGAAACGAAACACCAAATCAGAATGAGGAAACGGTATAAATACGTAGCACACAGATCATGGAGACGAATAAGAAGTAGAAAATGAAGCAAGCGATAAGTAAAAAGTAATAAGTGAGAAGTAAGCAGTGAAGAAGTAAAAGACGCGATAAGTACGGAAGCGATAAGTTATGAAATCGTTAAGTGTACGTTAAAAATAACGGTTGTTATTAACGGACTAATAAAGTGTTACAGTAATTCAAAATCGATTTAACGGCTCTTATTTATTCAAAATAATTAATCCAGTGAGCAAAAACCTTCTGTCGCGTCGTGCTTCAACTAATTAGTTCAAGCCATTTGAATAATTATTATTACTTTTGTTATTAATTATTATAGTTTATATTTAGTCTTATTATTAATTGTTAGTATTAATTCTTTATAGTTTTTGTAAATACTTTCATATTGGTAAAACTCAACTCATAGTGTTTAAAGGCAGAAATGCGAATTGTACTAACAGCACCATGTGCTGCCATAACAAAATCAGAATCAAGTTAAATAACAATATAATTAAACCCTTCAAAACCCTAAAGTACCTGGGAATAACCTTCACCAACATTCTGTCCTTCTCCGCCCACACCAAAAACTCGATTCGCAAAGCCACAATTCAACTTAATCTCTGTAGAAAAGTGATGTACAAGCCGAATGGTCTCTCTCCCAAAGTTAAATCACTTATCTACAAACAGTTAATCAGACCCACTCTCACATATGCAAGCCCGATATTGTACTATATCACATCCGCCCAAATGGAGAAGCTACGCATTTTCGAAAGGAAATGCTTCAGACTTATCACTGACCTCAACCGACATCCCAACTCCCACAAATATTACAACAGTAGTCTGCTCTACTATGCCGCTAATATTGAACGTATAGATCGACGCTTCCTCGAGCTGTCCATCAAATTTATCGAAAATCTTCCCAATAATCCCAACCCGATAATAAACGCGCTCACATCGACTCCGTCAGATAACCGAACTGCCTACCCGAACTGTCTCCACATCAGAACGTTGTTCACCTCTGGTAGGTTGGTTAATAACTCTAATGAGATTGTATACCACAATACAGAGCTTTCACCTCACCAATTTAAATATAGTAATATTCAACCCTTCTCCAATATTTTGCGTTTCAACGAACAAACGGAAAGTAGTTCCCCAACCCACATCCCTGACTGACAATATCCTCACTAACCCATAACCTACCTATTGATCACTATGCTTCCCCCTTCCACACCACACTAACTTATTTCAATAATAATTAGGTAACTAGATTAAGTTAAGATAAGTTAAGTTAAGTTAAGCAAATTAGCATAGGTTAAGTAAATAACTATATACTGGTTTTCTGACCTTTTCCAGGAAGCTCTATCCACTACAATCGTAATCCATAATCAATATTGTTACGGATTTTCGGCTTTACGTTTAGCGGCTCCCTAGGTCCGATCACTGGATCGCGATATAATTTAAATCAAACTGCAAAAGCTCGTTCTTTCGGGTTTAATGGATTTACTTTATTTTTACTTATTATTCTACACGTGTTATTTACACTTCCCTTAACATCGATCCTGTGTTCGCTATCAGTTCTCTTCTTCTTGACTGTTGACTGACACTTATTATTCCGCTGTTCGTTTGCCTGTTTCTCTATGTCGTCTATCTCGCACTAGATGGCGTGCTTCATGTTCGTAAATTCGTCACAATATATAACTTCTATCATATTGTTCGAAAAATGTACTAGTAAGTATATGTAAACAATTATAGCTAAGGTATCATAAGTTATCTGTATTGCTTATTGTAAAAATTATTGATGGTCAATAAATATAGAAATGTAGAAAAAAAAAATTCATGTTGGCAGCACTGTTTGTGTGAGCTGCTGCCATTTCTGTTCTTTAGTTTTTGCTTGTCATTTTTGTTATCTAAATTAGTTTTCGTTTTTCGTTCATAGTTTTTTAGCTAGTTATTCGTTTTCGTTGTCGTAGCAATTCGTTGCTTTATCGTTCGTTTATATCATGAAAGATATTATTCGTTTTCGTGCGTTTATTAAAAGTATTTATTTTCGTTCGAGAAGATCGTTATTAATTGTTTGTTATTTTCTTTGAATATAAATAAATATTTTTGTGAATCTTATTGATTTGAATCGCAAGCTCGTTTTCATTTTAAAACATTGTTTGTCGAAGTACCCGGTAAACGAACCGGAAATGTACACCTTCCTTTGCATAACTGTGAAAAGCCCAAAATCCAATTTGATAAGACAAAACTTACCGTACTGAAAAATCACCAAGGGGCAAATGAAAACACGTATGGGATCCACTTTGCCTTCTGACTATTGTATTTTTTTTCGCTGATCCACTTTGCTCCAATTCATTTTTTTTTTCTTTTTTTCAGTGTCACTGAAATTCTTTAATTCTATTTCGACACTTTTTTTTAAATTATGTTTTCCTTATAGGCCTTTGGTTTTTTTTTTTTCTTTCTCACTTTGCCCCACAACACTTTGCGCACTGCACCGCACTTGCGTATTATTTATCTCTCGTCATCACGAAATGCGTGCGGAGATCTGTGGGGGTTCTCTATACTACATGGAGAACCAACCCACAATTTCAACTAAATTTCAAACCTTATTTCGACCGCTTTCAGCGCGTCACATCAAACCTTATTCCCCCTACAAGCTATTCCACCCGCAAAACATGTTTTCCAGTCGGGCGCATATCTAAACTCATTATTCTATGCAGATAATGCATAATTGAGTTTAGTTACCTTTTTGCAATACGGCAACTCCATTTCGCTAACCCATGAGATTTCCGCTGGAAATCGCATCACGTCGGCTAGCAACGGCATAGTCTGTCCAAACGACGCGGTTGCATAATCATGCAATCACTGGGGAAATTATCAAAGTATTTAATTTAGTTCCCACGGTCAGAATTCCCTATCCGATTCGGCGTCCTATTCACTTTCCCCAGACACTCCATTCGCTGGGGATCAATGATCTCTTTTTGCAGGTGAATAGCAAAATGCCATTTTTCTCTCCTTCCTGTTTTTATCTTCCCATAGTTCAATGTACTCTGAGATCACCACAGTCACCGCACTAGGTCAGTGGGCCATCCTCAGAGGCTGCATTGATACAATCACACCAAAGCCAGATCAACCCTCGGTTATTGTGCTTTTCCTTTTGATTTCTTCATGCTTTCTACGCCCATCGACCGTCGAACGAATACACAAGTATTTATTCACCTCAATGAGCGGAGAGAATTGAGGAATGCACAGGAAAGCGCGATTACCATTAGCTGATCAGTGTGCAAAATCCAAATTTCTTCCCTAATTGAGATCAGGCTCTTTACATCCACCACCGGTGTTGGTCACGCCGCACCGAGTCGCTATTCAATCTTCCTTGCGATCGGTCACGTCGCTTGCCAACCAGATTTCCATTCTACGTCGAGTGCCGCTCGGTCTCTTTTTACATTTTGTCAAAATTACATTCACCACAAAGTGAAATATAACATCCAAATATTTACTAAAGTGAAAAGCACTATCTAATTTCCATTAAATTCAACATATGCTGTGAATCGTGCTATTGTACCAAGACAATATACATACTTACTCCCACTTCGTATAATGTATGAAATATCTATAAAATAAAACAAAAAAAAACATAGTTAGGTGAATTAGTAAAATAAAGAAGACATTACCAATAAAACCTCCAGTGCGTTTAAATATTCAATCTTTGGTGAACAATTTGCGGCGAAACAAATGGAGAGTGGGAAGGAAGTGAACCTAGTGCCCGTGTCCTGGTCCAATACTTCTAACCCCCACAGATCCGTTCTACTCGGTTGATATATGGTGTGTGTGTGTGTGTCTAAAGGTAGGTCTAAACTTCTATGCACGTTCCAAGTAGTGAGCAGTATGCCCTGTCTATCAGAAGACGGTCTATTGGAAACGACTTCCTGTCAAAGAATTGCAATGTGGAAGGCCCCAAACAACGCGTCACATTTCCTCACACGGAAATAAACCCAATAGTAATTAGTGTGTCAATCAAATTCCCACACGTAGGGAAAAACGCTCCTGAAAATAAATACAACAAAAGGGAATCAGGAGCAAGCCCAAAATAAGAGCAAATCTTTCAGGTTAAATTTTAACCATAAGAAGAGGAACCCCGAGGAGTCAAGTGGTCATAATATATGTAATAATCAAATAGCCTTTACAAGTCGATAATTTAGAATCTAAGAAAAAAAAAAATAAAAATAAAAAACTGTTGCAAAAAGCTAATTTCTTTTGAAGATTTCCACTTTCCCACCGAAACAAAAAAAAAAAAGTCCAACTAGAAGAAGCAAAAAAAAAAAACCCTGAAGATTCCATATAGGATCACATCCTAATGAGATTAATTTCAGGTATTACAACTTACCATAATTTAACAGAAATAAAAACTACGTCTATTGTCCAACCGCAATGATGTTGTGTTCTATAGGGGTTAGTTTCAGGACGCGAGTTTCCTGATCCTCAAAAGGACAAGGCGATCTCTTAAAACAGACCGCTCCTGAAATCTTGTCCTACAAGGGGTCGTTAACCGTGCTTCCTCTGATCCAGATCCAGAGGGAAGAGTAACGTCCTTTTGGTTCTTTTGGCCTTCGCCCTGTTGTCTTCACTTGGTCTTCCGTGGGGGCCAGGTGTTATTTGATAGTAGAATGAAAATCGTCTAGTTTCAGTAATAAGGTTTTTATTTTATTAATCAGGATTTTCCTGGGATACTTCCTCCAGGGAGAATGGACGATATTATACTGCGGCCCGGAGATCACTAAACCATTCCTTTATAAAGGAAAAGGAATCGAAAATTGTATCCCAAAGATACACATTTTCGTGCAACAATCTCGATCTTTTGGATATTTCGAGCGAGATGTTGTATTTACATAAGATAAGAAATCAATTTCTTGAATTCTTACGAAGCTGTTACGCAGATGTGTGAATGTATCTGCTTTTGAGTTTTTGTTGGTTTAACTCAATGGAATTTTTGGGATAGAGATAACGATCTCTGAATTTTGGATTTGGGTGATGCTGTGGGGCAAATATAGAACAATAAACGAATATTGGATTCGTCTATTGTGAATTTTAATTTTAATTTAGATTTTGGATTTAATTATGCCGTGGGGGCAAATGCAAAGCGATAAACGAATATTTTGATTCGTTTATTGCGAATTTTGTATCATGTTTGGGTTTTTTCAGGTTTTGATAGGATTTTGGGTTTTAGGGTAATATTGCTGGGATTTTGGATTAGGAATGGGAGAAAAAGATGGTAGGGCTTTTGGGAGCACTACAATAACTCGTCAATTGATGAAATGGCCACTGTCACGGGTAACTAAAGCGTTCTAAAACTGATTTCAAGTTTCGTAATTTTGTACAATTTTTCAGCAATAAATAATACATTTTAATGACACATAGTCGCGAATTGAACTTACTTATACGCATGCCTCGAATGCTTTACCAACTGACATTTGTATGGACTCAACGAGAAAGATGATGTCCCTTGAATTTTTTGAAAAATCACAACACACCTTCACCTCTTTGGAAAGAAATATCATGTAATTAAGTTAAAAAAAAAAAATTGGCACAAGGTTTTTTTTTAGTTTTTCTTTGTTATTAAAATAAACATAATTAAAAAACAAAGTTCTTTCGTCGAAAGGCAAATTGTACAATAGACATGTAAAGTTTAGCTTAGGGCGTCTGCGTAGGACCAGTAGGTTATAATATAGAATAATTAAGCTAGAATATGAGTATTTTTTGTCTAGCCTATAATTTACAATCTAAGAAAAAATGGAAATAAAAAAATGTTGGAAAAATGAATCTCAGATAATTACATTATTCTCCTGAATCAAAATCGTTTGCATCAATGAAAGTCGACTTGTGGTTACCCCAACACTCGCTCGTTATGATACCGCAACTACTAAAGACTGCTAACGACTTTTACTCGTGTATTGATTCATGTTTGACTGCTCTATCAAAGAGGGTCAATCTGTAGGTGTTTTAAAAACATCCTTTACGCAGGTAGCATGCGCAAGTGATTTGTGAATTTGTCTGATTCCCACAAGGACGTCATTCACGGAAGACCGTTTAATGATCAAAGGGCGTCATGAACTAATCGACGTGGCTACATATTGGTTTTTTCCATTGTTTTGGTTTTTTCTCATAATTTTCTGAAAAGTTAATTGGCTGATTTATCCTGAATTCAAATGAATACTGCAATAACGTTGCAACTGTTTCACATGGCAATCGTGCCTCCCGGTATCCTTTTCGTATCCGGGCACATTGCTCCCTGATATTTTCGCGACGTATAAGGTGCGTGCCTACTGCTACCAATTATGCTTCCGGTCCAGTGTATCTCAACATCAAACGTTTTACTAATCTTGTCCGGTAACTGATATGCAAGATATGCAAGGGTATTTATTTGTGTATAATCAGACGGATCTGTGTGCTTATGTTTTCTTCGTTTGGGTGATTTTTTGTCAAGATACTTTGTACCTCAGCCAATTAATCAGGTGTTGTCTTGTCTATCAAGTGAACATTTTGATGTATTTTCCTGTTTAAAGAGATGAGAGGAGTGCATGTCAGATAATAGGTACAATTTTTGGCGAAGAATTCATGTTACCATATGATGCATACGTCGTAAAAGGTATTGGATGGGGAATAATTGTTGGACGAGGCCCACTGTAGCTTGAGGATATAAGTTGGGTCATTAAATAGAAGCAAGATCATTGAGTATCATTGTGACTGACAGGAGGTCACCGCAGGCAAAGTCCGTTGTTTGAAAACCAGGAATAATTTACAGACTAACTGCAGTTTGCCGGAGTTAAGAAGTCCATTACACTGACGTTTAGTTAGGTGGTCTTTTTATACATGAGTACTCCAGTCAAGCGTTGTAGGGTTTTGATATACCTCTTTGGGGAATCCAATTATTAAGGGACATTGAGTCGAACCTGTAAAGCTAATGCAACACAAGAGGTAGATTGTGTGTAAAATGTTTGTGCAAGATTTCTAAGGTATCTTATAGAATTAAAAGGTTGAATGTTAAATTGGTGGCCAAGATCATACGTTGGGTTTGCGAGCTGACTCTGTTACACGAGGGTTGCCTTTTATACTTCGGGATTGGAGAACAAAAACAAATATTGATCATCGAAAATCACTTTATTGTTTTTCAAAATATTCCCCTTGAAGATCTATACATTTTTGCATGCGTTTGAACCAATTGTCGAAGCACATTTGCCACTCTGATTGAGGTATCTCCAACACATGCATTCTGAATGCAGCAACCGCCCTCTGGAAAATTGTAAACCAATTATAATTGGTTGACTCGACTTTTATCTGCCCCGAAACCCTGCTTACGTCTGTGTGCGAGTTTTGCTTCGGCTCGATTTGCACGTTTCCACCGCTCGCTTCAGCCGGCGGAGATGGCTTCTTTAAGCGATTTTTCACTTCCTTATCGTAAAGGCAGCCAATGACCTCGACCAGCTCTCGCACGGCATTAGTAATATGGCTTTGCTTTTTAATTTTGATCGTTCTCGTTAATTCCGCGATACGCTTTCCGAGCTGTCCGAACACCAAAGTATCATCATCACCTCTATAACGGTTTTGACCCGCCTTCGTCTCCAAATCTCCGCTGCTTGTTACGCCATAAATCCTCCAAAAACCTTCCTTTGTACAAATGTGCTGTGAGTAGAGTGGAGCAAAATTAAATCTGCGAAAAGCGAATACTGTGGTGCACCTCAATAGTTTATCACCGATCGGCGGAAGTTCAATTGTCAATAAACAAAACTTACCCGATGATGAAACAACTACAGTGTATTTTTGTTTCCTTATTTTTTTTTTCCAATTTTTCACACTGGTTTTTCACTTACTTTTTTTCCCCTCAAATTTACGCTTTTTATTTTGCACCGTCAGTGAAAAACACAGCACTCTTTATATATTTCAAGACATTAAGAAACGGTGAAAAGTATAGACTACATTAAAGAGAAGAGTTCCACGTTGAAAACAGCCATTCTAATCCTGTCGTTATCAAATTAAAATTAAAATTATTATTGAAACTCATCTGTTTTTCATAAAAAGCATAAAGAACTTCATATCAGCAATTTCACTATAAAATAAACTTTTGTATAAAAATTATCATCATCATCATCATCGGCACTACAACCGGGAACCGGTCTTGGCCTTATTTAGCAAGTCCTGAGGCTTGTTAAATTTTCCATAATGATTTATTTTGTCTGGGCAAGGTCATTTATTTTGTTTTACATATATAAGGGGATTTAGGGCTCCTCAATAGTATAGTGGTTAGTATACCCGCCTGTCACGCTGGAGAGCGGGGTTCGATTCCCCGTTGGGGAGCTTCTGGCGCAAGACTAATGACCTTGCCCGGAAAAAACAAATCATTATGGAAAATTTAACAAGCCTCAGGACTTGCTAAGAAAGGCCAAGACCCGGCTCCCGGTTGTAGTGCCGATGATGATGATGATGATAGGGGGATTGACAAGCAAGAAAAAAAAAAAAACATAACAAAACCTACAAACATAAACAAGGAATACAAATAAAAATAAAAAAATAAAAAATTAAAATTAAAATAAAAAAAAAATAAAAAAAATTATTGGAAATTGGAAATAGTTTAGTTTAGTTTAGTGAGGGCTTAAAGCTTAAATTAAATTAATATAAAACCTTACAGACTATCTTACAATCTAGAGTAGTAATTCAGACAATATTAAAAACGAAAAAAAAAGGAGAAAAAACCAGGAAGGTGAAGATGACTTGGTGATAGGGGACGTAGGGGGCTAGGGAAGAGCGAGTGCATGTGTTACGTGCGTCCGCCACCCCATCAATTAATCGTTTTGTAATTTTAATATAATTTGTTTTAACGTGGTGTGAGGAGGAGTTGCGCGATCCACAAGTGAGTTTTCGAACACGCCCCGATTCGGGTGTGGATCGTGCAGTTCTTCGAGTTCGAATTCGGTTTTCTAAATGGACGTGAATGGGGAGCGAAAGAGAGAACAGGTAAATGTTTTTTGACATACGGTTTTTGCAATTCCGTTTTCGATGGAATAAAAAAAAAGAAGAGAAAAAAAAGGTTGCGGCAGTGTGTCCCGGTTCGAGAGGTGAAGAAATTGTAAAAAGAAAAAGAAAAGAAAGAAAATTGTAATTGTAAAAAGAAAAAGAAAAGAAAGAAAGTTTTTCGATTTCTAATTGGTAATATACTCGGCGCAAGGCTAATAACCTTGCCCGTAAAAATAAATTATTATGGAAAATTTAACAAGCCTCGAGACTTGCTAAATAAGGCCAAGACCGGATCCCGGTTGTAGTGCGGATGATGATGATGATGATGATAATGAATTGGTAATATAACAGAACGGCTTTGTTTTTGTTGAAAAGAAATAAAAACTTTATAACGAATTAATTCGATCAGTTTTGATGCCAATGATTCAATGTCTTGCTGGAAGGACTTCTAATTTCTGATCCAGAGGTGTGAAGAAGTACCACGAGTGCGTTGGAAATTATCTCCAACTTAGTACCCGAGTAATTGGAAAACGCAGCAGGAACAAAGGAAATTTTATTCATTCCCAATCAGTGCGATATGAGCTCAATGCACAACGGAGAAAGGTAGTGCTGATCCGGAGGTGTGAAGAAGTACCACGAGTGCGTTGGAAATTGTCTCCACTTAGTACCCGAGAAATTGGAAACCGCAGCCGGAGAGAAGACTGCCGCCCAGACCTGAGCCGAGCTGGGAGAGTTGCTGATCTGACCACCTTAAGGACAGGTAATCTTTTACATATAAATACAATTTTCTGTGGCCGAAAACTGTCACAAGTGGCGCTGCGGACAAACCTTCCGATGGAACCTCGGCAGCGTCGGCGAAATCGGAAAGACGGTAATAGTCGTGCGGAGAGTATGGATTCCCGGAAAGTAGGTGGAGATGATGGCCGCAAAGCTAATAACCTTGCCCGGAAAAACAAATTATTATGGAAAATTTAACAAGCCTCATAGTTGTTAAATAAGGCCAAGACCGGATCCCGGTTGTAGTGCCGATGATGATGATGAGGTGGAGATGATGGGCGACGGTCCTCCGTGTCGAGCGGTGGCGGTAAGCGACCCGACTCCATGGACTCGAAGTCCTCAAAAACGGATGCGAGGCATGACGCCGCATCAGGCAGCGCGGGGAGCCGGGAATGGCGGCCCGGCGCATTGGGCCCAAAGTGGGCAGAAAGAATAGCTCCAGTTCCGCTAGTTCGGAGTCCAGTGGGACTCCTGAGCGGAACATTCCTGAACGGAGGAGCGGAACATTGTGCGAGTTTTGCGGTCGACACACACACAAGGCGGCAGAGTGTCGACATAAGGCAAAATGGGAGAGTTCGGGAAACTGCCCAAGGTCGGGTCGGCAAGATCCTACCCGACCGCACTAGAAACGCAACCCAGCTCCAGCTGTTCTTAATTTTCGCCGACTCGGGTCCTGATTGTCGCTCTCCCTTTAGACATTGGCCGTAGGAACCCTACGCGTCTAATCGTGGACACCGGCGCTGAGATCAGCCTGTTGAAGCTGAAGGCACTCCATCCTAGATATGGCATGGATGTGCATAAATCAACAACGCTCCAAGCGCTGTTTGTCAAAGGCAAGTCGAGGGGATGCTGCACTGGGAATTTCAAGTTGCACCATGAGATTCCCTGCAGTTTCCAAATAGTAGACTCCTTGCCGGGTTTGGAGGAAGACGGATTGTTGGGGTACGACTTCCTGTCTCGGAATTGTAAGGTAGACGGGCCTGGTGGTTGTTTGGTTTTTTCCCGAACGACCGTAAATCCCGTGCCATTCTCCATTCAATTTGTCAACAATGGGACGGGAAGGGTTGAGCATGTGGCAGCCGAACGGGGAGACGTGCCAAAGGGACCTGTTAAGGTCGATACGGCGGCAGGTACTCGCCCGGAGACCCTACCCATACAGGGGGGGCTGCGAAAAGCTGTTCAACCACGTGCTACCCACGTGGCCATCCGGATAAGCCCCGAACAGCGAACGTTGTTAACATATAGTTATAGACAACGTTTTTTTTTTTTATAAAAGAACAATTACGGAAAGGTTAAGCCTTCCGGTAACTTGGAGACCCTGATCCCAGCTGGCCAGACTCTGGTTTCCCCCCGGAATCTTCGTCCTTGTAAAGGATATTCATCGCAGGGATACCAAATGGAGTCCGACGGAAAAAGTCTTTAAGGTCAGGCCTAATGCTGCAGGCGCAGTCCCAGCGCAGACTGCAGAGGCAAACCCCAGTGCTGGGGGTTGGATCTCAAATAGCAAGTGCGAAAACGCACTATAATGTCGGGTGATGGTAGGTTTTGCCGCCGAAACGGTGTAAACGCCCCCCCCCCCCCGCCCCCATTCTACCACCCCATGGACCGAGGCAAGTACCGAGTCCAATAGATGAGGATGAAATTAAATATATGGGATCGGGACGTTTTCGCCGGCCGGGCGGCGCTGGAGTGGTTGGACGAGAAGGGACTGCCTCGCTTTGGCGGGGGGGTCCTAACCGGATCGTGTGGGCGGTCGAGCTTTCGGTCGGACCATCGGTAAGTGTCGGGCCCGCCGC
This sequence comes from Microdon myrmicae, assembly GCA_963931805.1. Taxonomy (NCBI): domain Eukaryota; kingdom Metazoa; phylum Arthropoda; class Insecta; order Diptera; family Syrphidae; genus Microdon; species Microdon myrmicae. The sequence continues at coordinate 29,340,199 of OZ007501.1, forward strand.
GATGGATAGAAGTCTGTGATGCTTACTTTGTCCTTGTCTCCGGGGAATGATTGGGTTGTAATTTTAATATAATTTGTTTTAACGTGGTGTGATGGTAAGGTGGTGGAGGAGTTGCGCGATCCACAAGTCAGTTTTCGAACACGCCCCGATTCGGGTGTGGATCGTGCAGCTCTTCGAGTTCGAATTCGGTTTTCGAAGTGGACGTGAATGGGGAGCGAAAGAGAGAACAGGTAAATGTTTTTTGACATACGGTTTTTGCAATTCCGTTTTCGATGGAATAAAAAAAAAGAAGAGAAAAAAAAGCTTACGGCAGTGTGTCCCGGTTCGAGAGGTGAAGAAATTGTAAAAAGAAAAATAAAAGAAAGAAAATCGTAATTCTAAAAAGAAAAAGAAAAGAAAGAAAGTTTTTCGATTCCTAATTGTTAATATAAGAGAACGGCTTGGTTTTTGTTGAAAAGAAATAAAAACTTTATAACGAATTAATTCGATCAGTTTTGATGCCAATGATTCAATGTCTTGCTGGAAGGACTTCTAATTTCTGATCCAGAGGTGTGAGTGCGTTGGAAATTATCTCCAACTTAGTACCCGAGTAATTGGAAAACGCAGCAGGAACAAAGGAAATTCTATTCATTCCCAATCAGTGCGATATGAGCTCAATGCACAACGGAGAAAGGTAGTGCTAATCCGGAGGTGTGAAGAAGTACCACGAGTGCGTTGGAAATTGTCTCCACTTAGTACCCGAGAAATTGGAAACCGCAGCCGGAGAGAAGACTGCCGCCCAGACCTGAGCCGAGCTGGGAGAGTTGCTGATCTGACCACCTTAAGGACAGGTAATCTTTTACATATAAATACAATTTTCTGTGGCGGAAAACTGTCACACATGTGGGGGTGGTAAATGAGGCATTTGTGAGGCACTGACAGTGAAGGGCATGTGTACGGACTGGTAGACGGGCGGGGTTAGTGATCGTGGGGGGAGAGGTTGAAATGTTAAAGCGGAGAGCAGGCTTGGGCAATTGATTGAGCCTGACAGAAGACGATGGACAAAGATGATGTCGGCATGGATTCTGCGCTCTTCAAGTGTGTTGAGATTGATTAATAGCCGGCTTGTGCATGGTGGTAGAGTCAGCGGATTTTCCCAGAACGCCCTCGATCCTGCGAATGTGAGACATTTGATACGGGGACTAGGGGGAGGGAAGCGGTGCGCATGAGAGGCTAATGTTTGAGGACGTATAAACCTTTCTTCAAACACTAATCTACCACAAGTTGGGATGAGATCGACCATTTATTGATTTATCTCTTTCACCGGTCACCATACTGAAACGCAGGCGATCTTAGAATATTAAAGATATCGTTACTATGGAGAATTCGTTTATCCCTGACACAGTAATAGGGACTCTATGTTTGTCCTTTTTTATCAGTTCTTCGAGCACCCCTTCGGGAAGGATCAACTCCTTTGAGGAGCATGGAGCGGTTTTCTCCGATTTAAGGGTGTACGTGTAGTACTCGCTTTTCGATTTCCCCAATGTTGATTTAATTTTGCGATAGCCTTTTAAATCATCGCAAGTTAAACTTATCTTAAAATTCAATTCAATTAAATTTTTATTAGGTAGATAATATATTTATATTTTACAACTAGTATTTAAGAGTTTTAGGACAGCAATTCCTTTACAACTATAATCTTAAATCTATATAATGAAAATAGCATAATTTTAATGAATAATAAATAATAAATGATTAAAGGAAAACTACAAGAAAAAACCCTTATTTGAATCTTAAGACTAATATTGCACAGGTTTCCGGTTATTGTAATGTTAATGTATTTAATATATCTAAGTTTATCAATTTTACTATTAGGGTTTAGCGACACAATGAAGAAAGGAAACTTACGGTTGCGATTTCTAGAATTTCCTGTAGAAAATGGTTTCACACCTGTAAATTTCAAGGTTCGTTTTCGAAGCTTTTTAGTTCTTCGAGCACCTCTTCGGGAGTAAAGGATCAACTCCTTTTAGGAGTATGTAGACAGTTTTCTCCGATTTAGGGGCGTACGTGTAGTACTCGCTTTTCGATTTGATTTTGCTATAGCCTTTAAATCATCGCATGTTAGACTTATCTTAAAATTATTTATACGTTTTGTTTTAAAAGTTTTGCATTTCAACTCACCCAATTTTATGAGACCCTTTGTCTCCATGTAACTGATGTAGATAGGAGGTACTTTCCGCTTTTTCTTTTCACTGGCACCTGCTGAGATGGTTTCTGCCTCTGATTTGTTTCCTGCTGTTGATGTGGTTCCTGCTGTTGAGTTTCTTTAGCTTGTCGTGTGTTATTTATCACCACGGGTTGCTACTGTCTTTGTTCTTGTTGTTGTTGTTGTCTCTTTTTCGTTTTCCGCTCATTCTGGCACGCACTTTTTTTTAGTTTAAGAACTTCTTCCATTTGTTTATCCAGTTCTGAATTTTTAAGACTAATCTCATGGATGAGTCTGTTGAGAACTACGACCTGATTGCTGGAGTCTGCATTTGTTTCGCTGACAGCTAGTTTTTGGAACTGGTTCTCAGTCCCTGAGTACTGGGCACCATTGGCGTTGTCTTCGTCGTCGCTGTTGACACTCAACGCATCTGTATCCTTGTTTTTATTGGTTTTAAGGTATTTAGCCTTTAAATTTAGGTCTATATTTTGCCTTATCCGAAGCACTATTTTAGCATCCATATTATGGACCACGTGTTCTCACTTTTTTTGATTGTTTTTTTTATTGCGCGAGTGACAGAAAGATAATCACGTTCAAGAGTTTATTTATTATACTGTGCACATCCTCAAACAGGAACACTTCGCATGTCGCGTATCGGCACTAATTGTTTTTTAATTATTTTGGTGCAGAGAAGTCTCAAGCGAACCCGTACTAATTTAAGATGTGCAACGCAGTTTAATTTAATAATAATATTTTAACAATAATTTAATAATAATTTTACATACACTTCACTTTTAAGGCTTCATCAACTATCATTTGTCGATTGTTGACTCGTCTCCACCGGATGGTGGTCAATTTGGTTCTGGGTAAGATAAGTGGTTCTAAAAGTCTTGTGTTTGGACAAAAACAAATTTAGAGATGTAAAGAAGGAAGGCCTCGTTTATATGGTATATATTGGGTGGTACCCTAGGCCCTGTGGCTAATAAAAATAAATTATTATAGAAAATTTAACAAGTCTCGAGATTTGCTAAATACGGCCAAGACCGGATCCCGGTTGTAGTGCCGATGATGATGATGATTGGTTTGTACCACATAAAATGTCAGATTTTCGCTCCCTCGGAAATAACAAGCTCTCGAGTGAACATCTGTGCCAGAATGTTAAATTTTCTTTTTTTATAAATTAAAGTGGTACGTGTGCTGGATGTGTGAGCATTTTAGGGTTTGTTACAAGTACATTAATTTTTTTTCTAGGAATTATTACCATGCTGTCGGCAGTTCAAATTCGAACCCTTTTCCTCTATGAATTTAAAATGGGAGATAATGCGTCATTGGCAATGAAAAACATTAATGACGCATTTCAGGATGTAGCGGTAAACGAACGCAGTATACGACGTAGGTTTGGAAAGATCCGTTCGGGAGATTTCAGTCTCGAAAATGAACCACGTGGGAAGTCGGAAACGTTAGTTGAGGACGATGTTTTAAGAGTAACGGTGGATGCGAACCCAACGAAATCAGTGCGGGAGACTGCACAAAGCATAGGAGTATCCCCAACGACAATAAGTCGACACCTTTCTCTCATAAGAAAGGTAAAGAAGCACGATAAGTGGGGACCCGATGAACTGAATGAGTCACAAAAACTACAGCGCCCGGAAATCTGCGCATCGCCTAGATTAAGAAACCAAACTGAACCGCTTTTGCACCGGATAGTCACCATTGATGAAAGGTAGATTCTGTACTATAACCGTAAAATACCTGGGCATTGGTTGGATGCAGGTGAAAAACTAAAACACACCCCCAAGCCAGTTCTTCACCCAAAAAATGTTATGGTGACAATTTGGTGGACATCGAAAGGACCAATCCATTTTTCATTTCTTCAACCAGGAGAAACGAAAAACGTCATCAAATATTGTGAGGAAATCGGCATGCTGCATGCCAAATTGGCTGAAAAGTAACCTGCGGTGGTCAATAGGCACGGCCCGATCCTTTTCCATGACAATGCTAGATCCCAAGCCTCACAGGTAACGGTGCAAAAACTGTTGCAGTTGGAATTTGAAATTCTTCCGCATCTACCGTACTCTCCTGATATTTCCCCAACGGACTACCATCTTTTCCGAAATCTGGATTCATTTTTCCGGCAGAACATCTTCCGGAACCGAGCAGAGGTCATAAAAGCCTTTGAACATTGCATTGCCTCAAAAAATCAGCACTTCTACGAAAAAGGAATATTTGACCTTGTATCATGTTGGAAATTGGCGCAAGGCTAATAATCTTGCCCGGAAAAACAAATTATTATGGAAAATTTAACAAGTCTCGGATAAGGACCAGATACCTGTGGAGAGACTTGTTAAATAAGGCCAAGACTGGATCGCGGTTGTAGTGCCGATGATGATGATCACGTTGGAAGAATGTCATAGATGCTAACGGATCCTATTTTGATTGAATAAAAATGTGCGGAAAAACAATATTGGCTTGTAAATTTTTACTATAAAATCGGACATTTCATGTGGTAGAACTCAATATGTCACATATTCCGATACGTATTAGGCAAGTTGGCTATCCCAGTTTCGAATGCTAGACAGTTGTGTCTGCCTCTTGGGTGTGCGTTGATGGGTTCGCATTTTGATCTGAAAACGTTCATTTGGATTCTGCTTGGCACCCCTTCGGTTATGTCATTTTTTTCTGCATTTCGAACAGATGTCTGGATGATCTACGTTTGCAGAATGTTGCCATATGTCCGTATTGTCAGCATGTAAGGCATCGTGTGGATATGACGTGTGCTTGCAATACGCACCTTAGCTATTCTACCACCAAAAAACCTGTAGCTATCAAAATCTTACCTTTTTCTTTTGCTAAGTTCATCACAGCTGCATGTATGCCATCGGACTTGTGGGGGTTCTTTAAAGCTTACCTGAAGAACCACCCATAATTTCAGTTTAACTTCCCATCCCCAAACGTGCAAATATTCCTCACCAAGGCCATCATCATTCCCATGCATCAAGCAACACCGCGTTTCCTCTAAAAGCATTTCGGTTCACACCCAACATGGACAATTTAGGGTCTTATTGATTTTCCTCGCCGGTAATCTCTGTCCCCTGTTAGTAAAAACTGTGAAATCATCATGCAAGCGGCAGAAGAGGTGGGCCTAGAAATAAATGAAGACAAAACAAAATACATGATTACGGCGAGAGCAGGTGGGTCTCAGAGAACACATATAAACGTCAGAGGTAAGATCTTTGAAAAAGTTAAAGAATTTAAATATCTGGGAACGATACTGACGGCCAGTAACGAAATGTCGAAGGAAATTAACAAGAGACTGCATTCCGGCAACGCGAGTTGGCACGCAGTCAGTAAACTGCTGAAATCCAGACTGCTATCACGTAACATAAAGCTCCGTGTCTATAGAACCATAATCATGCCAATTGTTCTATATGGATGCGAAACATGGGCTCTCACAAAACGGGAAGAAAACAAATTCCGTCTATTCGAGAATAAAGTTTTGAGAGGCATCTTTGGAGGTAAATATGACGAGGAGGCAGGACAATGGAGGAGACTCCATAACCACGAATTGGAAGAACTATATCGCAAACCTACAATAGTGAGAGTAATCAAGTCGCGAAGATTAAGATGGGCCGGACACGTGGCGCGAATGGGGAACGATAGGACCGTGCATAGAATTCTTGACGGTAGACCAACGGGAAAGAGACCGGTAGGACGGCCGCGACGGAGATGGGAGGACAATGTTAGGTTTGACCTTGAGGAGATCGGATCGAATGGGGAAGCGTGGAAGGAGAGTGCCCAGGACAGGGAAGGATGGCGAAGCCGAGTCGGTGAGGTCATGAACTTCCGGGTTCCTACAGGCCAATAAATAATAATAATAATAATCTCTGTCCCACATGTACACAGTAATTTACCTGCTGGCACATGTCCAGCCAATCTTTTGCCCAAGGACAAAAGCAATGGTAAGTAGCTTGCTTACACAACCACAATATCAATTTCTACGATCCATTTGTCCAATCGACAAACAATCAACGCATGACCGCCAAAACCGAATTCTTCAGCGTATACAAAAGCAAACTAAGAATTCGGTTCTTCCCGCCGGCAGAGATACCATAAACAATTTCCACCGTAAGCATTTGAAATCCCCTTTAGCACCGAATGCTTCCCTAACGAGCTGCAGTCTCATTGCTATGATATCCTTGGTCGATTTTTTTCCTTTGTTCTTTGTCCCTGATGCAATTTTGTTTATCCTTCGTACCGGCGCATGGATAAGCAACGCGATGTGTACGATCAACTGCACACACACCACCAGAATCTACCCAGCGAGATCTTTCCTTGGTTCCTCATCATAGAGAGAAAGAAATCCTCTCTCAGCACAGGACGAATCTCACTCCATCGGCGAGTTGGCTTTGCACGAGCCAAAAGTGGAACCAGGAGTCGAATTCTATACAACGGGGTGCGTACACACACATTTTCGGAGTGCGAGTTTTAAGTCTAGTGTGCTTCCGTTTAATGAGTCGGTAAAGTCCGTTTTTAATTAAGTGAAATTTGTTGCGATACATTTGACGACCCTGAAAGAACTTGGAGGAGTACATCACCAAAGGATTACGTGAACTTAATGAGAGTGTTTAAGAACCACAGTGCACTTATTTTATGAACAATTTTTGATCCTGTGAAATATTGCATATTACGAACCACTGTGCGCTTATTTTAAAACAATTGTTGATCCTGTGAAATATTGCATATTAAGAACCACTGTGCGCTTATTTTATGAACAATTGTTGATCCTGTGAAATACTATATATTGAGAACTACCAGTTCTATCTGCATGTGCCGATGCCATAACATAAGCAAAATAAAAAGAACACTCAAACAAGTAAATAACATTCGTCCATTTTCATTTTTCTCCTTGCTTGGGGTTTGTTCTATTTTGTGAACAATTTTCGGCGAACTTTGGTGGAGTATGCGTGAACATATTCCCATGCTGGCAGCTCTACATATACCTCTACAGACTTCTTTCTTAAACTTTTTATCGTTTTCTGTGCAGTCGCGTTCTGTGCACGGAACGTTGTGGTGATCGCTGTCCGAATTTCTTCGACAGTGGTAAACCTATCTAGGTCTCGGCACTCGATTGAGATATGTATTAGAAGATGATGCTAATAGTAGGAAATTATCTAGAGGGTCCTATGTGTGAATCTTTATTGAATGACCCTCGTATTACTTTATTCCTCCTTGCCAACTGCCAAGAGGCAATAGAAAAAGGTCCCATCGCTGGACATATGTCATAATGAGATGACTATCCTCTTCCCCAATGCGTCTTGTAACATAATTAACACCAATGCATGTCCTCCATCCACCTTTGGTTGTTGACTTTTCCGGTAGTCGTAATTGCCTTTACCCACACACAGCAGAACATCTCTTGCCAGTGTATTCAAAATGATTTTAGGAGCGTCCTTTCCGCCTATCCCATGAGGTACAACAACAAATGTATAGATACATATCCTGCACAGCCTGAAAGTGCATTTCCTGTTTTTGAATTTTTGAATGCTGCTCCTTGCGTTCTAGTACAACTCGTTCATAACATTTCCTTGCAGTAAAACCTCCATGTTACATATGCCGCTTCCCCACATGAATCCGATACTGATATGCGTTCGTGAGGAAACAAATTGTCCTTGTTGCACGTTTGTTTAACAACAGGACAACATCTGTTAATGATTAGGGCATATTAATCGCGATGCTCCTGAGGACGGGCATTCCAGGGACATGCTATGTCCCGTCTAAAGTCATCTTCATTCGCTTATCTGCAGAAAGGAGGCTTTTGCACCCGAAACAAAGTCGTCTCTTGGTTAAAGAAATGTAAATAGCATCCAGAGAGAACAGGATACAATTAAAGGGAAATGGAAATTCACAAGTTTTACGCTGGACAGGAGAGAGGGGATTTCAGTTGGACATGTTTTACGTCCTCTAATCCAATTGTAGGAAACCGAAATTACAAGGAAATGACTAGTTTACTGGCCCATCGGGAACTTTATTGGCCAAAGGGTCGACTGGTAAGGAGCATCCTGGTGCGTACGGCAACCTAAATAATTGCGTGCACCCATGATGTGAAGGGTAGTCATTTTTACCCTGTTCCCAAGGGAGGAACGACCACTTGTTTTGGACAGCCGGATGAAGTAGTGGTAAAGAATGAAGATGCATTTTATGGCAATCGAACTTTTGATAGCTGTTGTATATTTGGATTCAGGTTGAAGTCTTTAGAAGGTTAAACTATTATAATGCAGCCGGTCAGGCTCTTTTAAAACATCCAATGTGAACTTACGCTCATTTATTTCATAGGTTCTGATTTTTGTTCCAGCCAAAAAGCACATAAAAATTGTGACAGCAAGAGTAGGGTTTGTATCCCTTATTCAGATAGTAGGCGCCCGCTAAAAATGATTGAAGAATACTATTGAAAAACAAAAATAGGTCTTTTCGAGTAAAAAGACGAAGTTTAAAAAAAATACGAGACAACTATCGATTAACCTTTATTAGTCGATTACCGAATGCGTCTATCATCATCATCATCGGCACTACAACCGGGAACCGGTCTTGGCCTTATTTAGCAAGTCTTGAGGCTTGTTAAATTTTCCATAATGATTTATTTTTTCTGGGCAAGGTCATTAGTCTTGCGCCAGGGGCTCCCCGACGGGGAATCGAACCCCGGCGGGTATACTAACCACTATACTATCGAGGAATGCGTCTATAGTGAACTAATTTAAAAAGTTCGCTAAGGGGAGTTCATTGTTTTCAAATATATTACACGATAAATGCATAGACTGAAAACTGGTAGATGCAGAAAATGCACCACTGTCTGGTATGCTTCGTTGCCGTCAAGCGCAATTATCTGGCGCGCTAATGTTACGATCAGCTTTAAGAATCAACTCCTTCTGTGCTGATTCAGTTTGTGGATTTCCAGCCTGAGTGGCTGGTGAGGTACATCTTGTGTCGACCATCGGCCACTGAATGTGGACTCACTGCTATGCGATACCAGCATCTATACTATATATCGAACAGAACACCTTGTGCTGCTGGCTGTCCGTACGTGCAACTCTCTATAGCGGGAGTATAATGCACCTGAACCTTAATTTAATTCCAACTCCAATTTGAGACTCTCAATTACGCTCCGAAGTTTCGTTTGTTGTCCCTTTTTCGTGGCAGTTCCTTTGATTGAATTGTGAATTGTATTACTTGGACGTGATCGGCCGATGATCAGGAAACATAGATCATAGATGGAAATAACTGTGAGATAAATTACGTTTTCAATAATTTCACACCTTGGAATTGGAAAAATTCATCTCGGGTACTTAAGATGCTGCTCTATAGGAAAAGATCGATAAATCAAGAACCTTGCCGCAATCTAATCAGCCTGTTAAGAGTTCGTAAGGATACAATACCAACTCTCCGGATGCATAAAATCAATCAGAGTAGCAGTTTTCTTACCTTTTTCGCGTGTTTCGGTTTTTCTTCTGTTCTTTGTTTTGCTTTTTATTTAAATCAATTTCTTCGCCCATCGTCGCCATCATCGGTTCTAGTACAGAATTAGTTTTAATTAGTAGCACGGTTTCATTGTGTGCCAGTGGTGCATGGAGTGTGCGGTTTTACGGCCTGTCCGAAGTTGGTTAGCAGGAGAGACCCCTTTGGTCATGGGCCCATTGTCGATCTAAAGTTAGTGCGGAAAAAGAAAATGCGTAGGGAGCCGGTGTTAAGTGCTGAATGAAACCTTTTTTGCGTGGTTACTCGATGGGCTTAAAATGAATGGGGCATATTGTGGGTAGAATTAAAAAATGCGGTTAAGACTGTGATGGATTTATGAGCACAGACGAAGAGGGCTTTTGGTTATATCGTAAATCGTTTTCAAGACGTTTTTGTCATTCATGATGTAATCTCACGTTGTAAGACGGAAATTAGGAAGTCCCTTTCGATTATCTGGATCAATATTTTAACATGACGAATGTGTTTGTCGGCTGAATGAAGGGCATTGTATAAAATATTGTTTCGTACAGAACAGCGTTCATGGGACTTATATAGTGCCCTAGAATGCCTGCGATAAACTTTTAAATTGGTTGTAATCGTACGCTCTCATAGTGAGATAGTGGTGTAATTACTTAATTATACAATTGCTATTACTATTTTACTTATACAACTCTACATAATTACATTTAGCAATTTAGTTATTAATATTTCAACTTTTTGTGTGTTTTTTTATTACAAATAGGAAATATTTGTGGGAAACCATTCCATTGAACATACACAATTTTTTATGAAATAAAATCAATAAGAACTTCACAATTATAAGGCGATCAATTTTATGTAAGTATAATGGTTGCTTCTTCCATTTTATTGTTGTTTTTTTTTAGGAAAGTCGACACTATAACACCGAGTCAACTGAGATGCTATTAGATAATTGTTAGGGTTGTTTTGGGACAGTTGTGAATCATTATGGTTCAGAAAAACATATAGGGAGTTCCACAGTTTTTCTGTTCTGAAACAAAATGAATTTCCGTATAGGGACGCACGTGGCATTTAAAAGATCAATAGTAAAGTGGTGGGGTCTACAGAATTGTCTTGTGCGACGGTAAAAACCGATTCCTTGGAATGGTATTACGAATCTTCAAGAAAAAGCACCAGTGGGAATAACTGTAAAAGAGGCAAAGGTCTATCAATAGGTTGTTACGGCTCCAACGCCGTGCTTCCTCTTTCGAGGGAAGAGCGTGGAGGTTATTAAAATAATTTAAGTTTTCTTTTATCAAGATAATTATTTGTAAGCTGAGCTCTCTTCTTTCTCCTTTTTTCATATAAATTTACTTGTTTATATAGAACATTTTGTTCTAACTGACTGTGGCGTATAAACTGAACAAAACAATCTAGAAGTCTCTGTGACTTAGAATTTTGAATAAACTTTGAACGAAAATCAAAGTGGCCATGTTTTGAAATGAAAAATGTGCTTGTTATGAAAAGGGGCATATATATGAAATGTGCTGTAAGTGACTGGAAATAGAATATTGTGTCTGTTTATTTATGAAATGTGCTGTAAGTGACTGGATATAGAATATTGTGTCTGTTTATTTATGAATTGTATTAACTGAGAATGTAAGATATGTGAGGATGTAGTTTTAAGGGTTGTGTTTGAAAGGACATGAGTTAGTGTTAAAGCGAATAAGGGTAGTATTCTGGAATACAACATCCCACCCTTCTTCGAGAAAGAAAATTATCCTTGAAGAGAATAATTTTCTGTTAACTATTGCTTAGATTAGGATTAATTACCGACTTGGATTTTCGTTCATTTACAATGGCGTTCAGAGAAGTTAATCTTATATCAAAAGTTACAAAAATCCAAAAGTTCGTAATACTAGAAAAATAGGTTACAATAATCCAAAAGTTTACTTATAGTCTACTTACATTATCTTTTAACTAACTTTAAATGTTTCTAACTAACTTAATATTTCCACTTGGAACCTTTTCTTTTATTATCCAACAACTTTTTTTTTTCTATATATATAATTAATATTATTTCTCAAAATTCTCTTTTTCGTTCGAATTTCCAATATATTATATCCCAATATATATTTTAAAATGTATTATATCCCAGTATATAATAAAAAATTTTTTTTTTCTAAAATTTTCTTTCTTTCTTCCCCTTTTTTAACTATTTTTTTTTTTTTTTTTTCGTTTCCGTCATTTCTTACAATTGTTTTATATATTCAATAAAAACAAAGGCCATTTGTTAAGTGTCTATTTTTTCCTTAAATTTATGGAAAATTTTCCAAAACTTTTTTGGGCCTATTATTATGATGACTGCATAGAATTGCATAATACCAAACATTTTCTTAAGAAATGATCTCAGTTGTTCTAAATGACTGTGTACCTTTTTATTTTTTCTTATTTTGTGTTCGAATACATGTTTATTGTTGTAAAATTTAATTTGTAAGGTATTTATAAGGTTTTTCTTTTCAATACCTATTTTAATTGAATTATTATTTTCAATTTTCATAACTTCGTGTTGGTGTTTAGTATCGTTATTTAAAATGTTTAGTGTTTTCGGCTCATTGTCATCATTTTCTATAGCTTTAACTTCTGTCGGAACGTTTACCTTTTCAGTCTTACTCATTGCTGATGGATCGTTTAGTTTCTCAGTCTCATTTACTGATTCGTATAGTTCTTCAGACTTATTTGCTGTTAGAACATCTTGGTTCCCAGTCTTATTTGCTGTTTGAACTATTTCTTCAGTTATATCTGCTGTAGAAACCTTCAATCCTTCAGACTTTGCTGCTGAAACATGGTGTTCTTCAGTGATAACTACTGAACTGACCTGGGTTTCGATTTTTATTGCACCTTTTGGATCTTCATTCTTTACCACTGCTGAATTTTCAGTCTTTGTTGCTGAAGTGTCGGGGTTGTCTATAGGGATAGCCGAAATGTGAGGGATTTTTGTTAGTGTATTTTCTGCAAGTTCTGAATTTTCAGTCTTTAATATTGCTGAGTTTTCAGTCTTGGTTGCTGAAGTGTCTGTGTTGTCAATAGGGATATCCGAAATATTAGGGATTTCAGTCTTTACTACTGCTGAAAATTTCGAATTTTCAGTCTGTGTTGCTGAATTATTTTCCAAAATTGGAGTATGAGTCGGAATATTTATATTCGTGCTTGTTTTCTCTTCGTTTATCTGTATCGCTTTAGTTATTTGGTTAGGAGCTTCATTAAAATTGTCGTTATCTATTGCCAAAGATCTAATGTTATAAATAGAAAAATTTTGTCTGTCTTCCATAAACTTGGGTTGGCGTCAGGCCTCGTTTTCCGACTCTTGCACCCGAGAAAAGTGAACATTTTGCCTATCGTTTTGTCTATTGGTGATTCTAGGATATTCACTAAAACGATTTTCGGTGTTTGCAGGATTATTTCGGAATGGATTACGCGTTGTTGTACCTTGTTGGTAATTTGTTAAGGATGGTCCATTCCTAGATATCTTGTATCTACACTCGTTCTCTGTGTGATTATTCCGTCCACAGAAATTGCATATAATGTTATATTCTCTTTTTATTGGTTGTCTATTCGGAAAATTGTTGGACTGCATGTTCCGATAACATGTGTCCTGAGAATGACCTGGCTTACCGCAGGTTTGGCAGACTATTCGATTAAATCTGTCATTATAGTTATATGGACTGGGAGAGTTGTCCATTCGAGCAGCATGTGATACTACATGTGCAATAGACTGTTTTAAACTACTTCCCCCATGGACTTTGGCCAGGATTTTCAGTTGTTCATTCTTGAGACCATCCTCAAATATTTCCACTGCCAATTTTGAGTTTTCTTCTATCAAGAATTCTCTAACCACCGCGTCTGCTGTTATGTCACACCGAGCAGAGTTCAGCGTCCTCAGAGCATTCGCAACTCTATCTCCGTATTCCCGAACGGTTTCTCTGAAGTTTTGTTTCAGGGATATCAACTCATTGTGTGCCGTTGACCGAGATTGCTCCTCTTTATATTCTGATTCAAGTTTATCCTTTAAATCCTCCCATTTAGCAATTGTGCTATACCTAATTAGATCATAGGCAGGACCCTCTAGTCTATTTTTGACTAGATATATCTCCGGGTCTGCCCTTTTTATAGATGTAAATAAAACGTCTCCCCCGGAAATAAATTTATCTAGGTCGCAGGGTTTTCCGTCAAAGGTAGGGACGATTCTGAAAACATCAGAAATTCCGACAGAAAGAGCCATTTCAGGGGGGTTATGGTGTATTTGTAGAGAGTGGATTTGTTCTTCCCCCTGCCTAGCCGCCTGTCTCGTGTAATACGGACTCGTAATCTTGAAAACTCTGAAATCAATGTATGGCAAAATCACTTCTTAAAAATACGGTATATAAAAATGGTCTTTCTTTTAGTTATTCAATATATATGAAAAAGAAAGTTAATTTGGTCTCAAAGCTGTAGAGAAAGAAAATTCGGCGAAAAAGACAAAACGGAAATGTCGTCGAAATACTGGAAAGAGAATATTCGAAATAATTTCTATCGGACAAAATTGTTAGTAAAAAGGAAAAGTTAAAAGTTCCAAGGTAAAAATATTCCTACGGAAAAATGAACAGAAAAATTGATATTTCGCTAACGATTCTTACTACTAATATATGTTGATTGATGTTTTGTTATTTTTTTTTTTCTGAGGTGTTGTCTTCTTGTTTTTTTTTTCATCTGCTGCCACTGAGGTTAATTTAGATTTCCTCTGGAACTCATCGGTAAAGGAAATTACGAAAATGAGGACCTTCCTTCTCTCTTTAGGGTTTTATCTTGCACTAATCTTCCTCTGGGATCGAGTCCTCCTTCGAGGATTAAGTCGTCCTTCGGGGATTGGTCTTCCTTCGAGGATTAAGTCTTCCTTCGAGGATTGAGTCGTCCTTCGGGGATTGGTCTTCCTTCGGGGAGTCCACCCGTCTTCGTGGATCGGTCTTCCTTCGAGGATTCCACTAGTCTTCGTGGATCGGTCTTCCTTCGAGGATTGGTCTTCCTTCGAGGAGTGGTCTTCCTTCGAGGAGTCCACTAGTCGGGAGTCCACCAGTCTTCGTGAATCGGTATCCCTTCGAGGATTGGTCTTCCTTCGAGGAGTCCACTAGTCTTCGTGGATCGGTCTTCCTTCGGGGATAGAGTCGTCCTAGTCGGGAGTCCACCAGTCTTCGTGGATCGGTCTTCCTTCGAGGATTGGTCTTCCTTCGAGGAGTCCACTAGTCGGGAGTCCACCAGTCTTCGTGGATCCCACCGCTGCCACCAGTGTTACGGCTCCAACGCCGTGCTTCCTCTTTCGAGGGAAGAGCGTGGAGGTTATTAAAATAATTTAAGTTTTCTTTTATCAAGATAATTATTTGTTTTATTTTTATTTTATTGAACTCAGCTATCTCAAGCTGAGCTCTCTTCTTTCTCCTTTTTTCATATAAATTTACTTGTTTATATAGAACATTTTGTTCTAACTGACTGTGGCGTATAAACTGAACAAAACAATCTAGAAGTCTCTGTGACTTAGAATTTTGAATAAACTTTGAACGAAAATCAAAGTGGCCATGTTTTGAAATGAAAAATGTGCTTGTTATGAAAAGGGGCATATATATGAAATGTGCTGTAAGTGACTGGATATAGAATATTGTGTCTGTTTATTTATGAAATGTGCTGTAAGTGACTGGATATAGAATATTGTGTCTGTTTATTTATGAATTATATTAACTGAGAATGTAAGATATGTGAGGATGTAGTTTTAAGGGTTGTGTTTGAAAGGACATGAGTTAGTGTTAAAGCGAATAAGGGTAGTATTCTGGAATACAACAAGGTCAAGGGTACTCTTAAGAGTAAAGCTCCAAACATATGAACAATATTCGAGCGGGGGTTTAATTTGAGATTTGTACGGGAGTCGAATTTGAATCGAAATAAAATTTTTGTTGGGAAAATAAAAACCTCTTAGTCAGCTGTTATAAATTTATCAAGTTCTGTGAGTAGACTTTTAGAACATACTCATAGCTAGCTCGGCTTGTTGTAAAATACCCTGACAGATTGAGTGGTGGAAGGCGTCCAACACCTTGCCATCCAGTAAAATACGACCACAGTGAGGCCCGTGAAATGATGGAATAGAAATCCTTAACCATCTTTTGGAGCTTGGCTAATGG
This sequence comes from Microdon myrmicae, assembly GCA_963931805.1. Classification (NCBI taxonomy): domain Eukaryota; kingdom Metazoa; phylum Arthropoda; class Insecta; order Diptera; family Syrphidae; genus Microdon; species Microdon myrmicae. Next base: position 29,356,057 of record OZ007501.1, read on the forward strand.
ATCCGGTGAGGAGAGATTTAGAACATACTCATAGCTATCTCGGTTTGTTATAGAAGGCGATGAAATATTGAGATGTAGATGACCTTTGACTCTTGATCCTGGACCGTTAACCCCCGACCTTTGACCGTAGACCCTTGGCCTTGGGCCGTTTACCCTTGGCCCTTGATCTTTGACCTCCGGTATTTGACCCGCGACTTTCGACCTTTTGACCCATGACCCTTGGCCTTTGTCCCTCGACCCTTGGGCGTTTACTTGTGTTTCTTGGCCCTTGACCTTCGATCCTCGACCTTTGACCCTTGACTAAATGTTATTGATGAATAGGGTATATGCGTTTAGATAAACCACCAGGGATTGGTGACTAATAATACAAAAAAACATACAATGAATAGCATATATAAGTTGCTTAGAGTTTTTGAAGCAGATTGAAAAGTTTCTAGTAGAACACAAGGAAAATTTATTGGACGAGTATTTAGACGAGATAACATGTTCTTCAAAAATAAACTAATACAAAGACATTTACACCACTACATATAAGAAGGGACGTCAACGTTCAGTATGCCGCATGTGTTTAGATAGCAGTCAGGATAAACTGGATACTTGTGGATGTGATATGTTGGAAAGCACAATAAGACGTAAAAAAAAAAGTTATTCTATAAACGTTGTTTAAAATAAAGAGCATTATTTCAAACAAATCTTGGTTAGTTTCATTTCAACCTTTTTTCTAGTGAGTTACTTGCAGAGTTCTGTATTTATATATAAAAAAAATAATAATCTTAAAAAAGGGGAAGAAAAATATTCCCACATTGATTTTAAGTTTAAGGTTTAAGTTTAATTGGGCTACCGCCCCGTTTATTGGCTTAATTCACGCAACATAATTACATGTAAAGTATATATAAGTTACAAACTAGAGAGCTAGAGAACTATCTTAATTAGGCTTAACCTAAGGTAACCAGGACAGTATGTTTTTCGGCTTTAAGCTATTTAAAGGTTAGCCCAATACCAATCAATACTTGAAGTTTAGTATACTGCTGTCTAATATTGATAGGATTTTTTTTTGTTTTTTTGTTTTTGTTTTTGGTAGGAAGGTGGAAATCTTCAAAAGATACCTTTGGAAACTGTTTTGTCGTTTCAATTGATGAGACCTAATCAAACTTTGGATCAACCTCAAAATGATGTTTGTATTCGATTTGATAATCAAACTCAGATAGCTTATGATGAAATCTGGTGACACGTGAGGTGGCGTCTTTCACGTTGAAAACTCCCTTCAGTGGTTTACGATCTGTGTACACCGTAAACCTAAGACCCTGGAAATAATAGCGGAAATTCTTAGCCGCCCACACAATGGCTAGTAACTCCTTCCCTATTGTGGAGTTTTGGCCGATTTTGGTATGCTGTTTGTCAATGACAACCTAGAACACGGAGAACACCGTCACCAAAAAGAAAGGACGACGGGGCGAATGCTGCCGCAAATGAAACACGAAATGTTTTTCTTTTTTAATTTGTTTTATTCATAATTTTTGTTTCGTTCTTTTCCGTTTTTCAAATTATTACAACATGGAGCGAATACTGTTCACTAAAAATGAAACACTGTACTTTGACTTTGTTTGATTGTCATTTTATTTTTATTTTATTTTAGTGCGCCACTATTACATTACAATATTTTCACTCTTATATCCTGGGGTGCGTTGTATGCGACGTAACTACCCGATTGCGAGCGAAGTGTCGAACTCAACGGAGATTTGTTATGTTATTATTAACAATTATTTAATAATATAGATTGTAATTATAATTTTTATTTAATAGGGTACGTTGGATGATTTACTTGGGTTTGACCGTTGACGGTCGCTGCAGTTGGTGCTTGTTGTTGTTGGTGTTTGCTGCGACTGGGTGCAGGGGGCGTTGCGTTGTTGCTCCCCTGTTCAGCTTTTGGTATCCAAGAGTTACAATAATGTCTGTATGTTAGATTTCGGTCATTCGGCATACTACTCCTAACCACTGAATGCACTGTTCCTAGTTGAGCTTCCTTCCATTTGATTTTGTAACAGAAATATTCAATTCATTCATCTATTATTAATTTATGTGTATTGTTTCGAAGTTTTACGTCGACTGAATTATTTTTTATTTTCGCCGTTGACGTTTTATTTTATTATTCGACGCCAACGCCGGTTTTTATTATTTTCTCTGCCAAGTAGAATTTGCATAAAGTAGTTTATGCAAATTAACTACTTGGCGAGTTGTTCTCCGTTTAAAGGTAAAGAGGGGAAACTAACGAAAGGGATTAGTGGTTGTTGGGGGGACCTGGACTCAAGGTCGGTCCGTAACAGATTTACATGTACTTAATTTCGCTTATCACTATATACGGTTACAAAAAAAGTTTTACTAAATAGCACACTTACTAATTTACGGGACGCCGTTCTTTTTCTTTCGACACACGTTACTTTTCGTTCTTTGCGATACGCGGATACCTCCTCCTTGGATTCTCTAACTGTACCGTGTTACTTTCTCCCGGGGATGATCCTATTCACCCCCATCGTTTTCTTTTTCCCCCCTTCACTTTCTTTGGATGGTGACTTTCTCTCAATCGAGAATCTTTTCACCAGAGAAGATTGCGCACACACATACAGACCCGGAGGTTACTGTCTGCATGCTGTAGATCACTCTGTGATCCGAATTTCACGCCTCTAAGGGATTGTTTACGTAAACAACCGGGTGATCGTTTTCTTCTAGCCGATCATAGGATAATGTAATTATCGTTGTTTACATATCCCTATGAGAACAGCATTGGTTTATTGCTGTTGCATCGCATTGGTCTTTGTTTGGAAGAAGTATAACTGCGGCAGAGACAAAGGTTTGGTCGGTGGATTGGATTTCCGACAACTCGTTTATCGCCGGGGATGTGATGTCTGTCGATGGATTGGTACACAATTTCTATGCTGAGTCGTGTCCTTCGATTGCCGTACAGGCGTAGGACAATTGGTCGGACTTGTGACCCATGTATCTGTGGATACGTGGGATTGTTGACTCCCAGATGCATGTTACCTTTTATTTCAGTTGAAAAAGAGGACTTTTGAGAACACGTGTCTGTGGGCACGTGCAATTTGGATATAGGTGAGTATGTTCCTTGGTGAAACGACGATATGTCGACCTATAGTGGTTTGTGTGGTTCGTAGAACCGCCACAGTCTCCCCTGTTTCCGCCCTATTCAAGGTGCGACTGGCGTGGGCTAAAGGCTGATCTTTGCCTATTTCGCCTTGGGATAGCATGCCTTCCAGTGCTTCGTTGCTCGCATCCGGGGTCAGGTTGATGGGTTTGGTAAAGTCCGGGTGGACCAACAGTGGGGGCGAAACGAACATTCTCTTTGTTGTCTCGAATGCCTGCTGGCATTTGTATGAACATATAAATTGCACGTCGTTCCTTAACAAATTCGTTAGGGGGCGCACTATCCTGGGAAATTTGGCATAAGGCCCCCTTTTCGATTAACTATGTCCCAGGTAGACATACGTGTGAACTCTATGGGTTTATTCTCTAGCGATGCCGATAAAGAATTTCTCTAATTTAACATTAATCAACCCGAAGGGGATTCACCTTATGTGATCCGAAATTGGATGGAGCTTAGCCCGATATGAATGTACGGCGGATCATAGAATCCAGATACCAAATCTGGAAAATCTCGATGGCGGACAAAAGCAAACATAATGCAAAATATGTATAGCCAAACAATAGTGATCAATTCTTTGGCAACGATACATAGCTATCTCAATTTTATTATGCTTAATACACTGAATTCCGAGCTCAACAAGATATATCAATGGGGTTTATCTAACCGAGTAGAGTTCAATGACTTAAAAACTTAGTGCTGTCTCCTGTCGTCAAAGGTGAACTCCAAAGTTAATATACTGTCGATTAAGGGCACTTGCATCGACGAAGCCAAGGAACTATCAATCATTGGCACTCGAATTAATTCGAATCTTAATCCACATATCTGAAGCTGCAAAAAGTGCGGCCAAATATATAGGGTTCCTTAAAAGATGCAAAAAATTCTTCCGTCTATCCAACCTGGCCACTATTTACAAGTATATTCGCCCCAAAATGGAGTTCAACTCCCATATTTGGTCAGGCGCATCTAAGATGCACTACACGTGCGATGGATGCAAAAACAGTGAAACTTATTGGGGAACCAGCTGTGAGTCAATCAATTCCGTCGTTAGAACATAGGCACAACGTATCTTGTCTATCTCTCTTCTATAGGTATTACCACGGTCGTTGCTCAACTGAACTTGTTGGATGTGTTCCGCCGCCTCAGACATTTTCCCGCGATACCCGTCAATTTGAGAATGCGCATCAGTTCACCTTGAAAGTCAACTTCAGGTGCACAAACAAACGTAGAGAGTCATTCTTTAGCCGAACCACATGAATGTGGCATATTCTACCTGATCATGTGTTTCCTCGTCGTCGTAATGTCCAGGCATTTAGGATCAATGCACATCGATACCTCATTTCCTTATCCACTTCCTCTCCTTCCGGTCGCACTGTGCTCTGACATTTAAGGGGACTCCAAAATCCCCCTTTGTGCGCGCGTTTGTGTAAAAAAAAATCGTTGATCATAAAGGTAAACACGAATAAAATTATATTGCTCACATCCACACAATGAGATCCCGCCGATCTTAAACAGTTTTAACGATAAACAAACGAAAAATACCATATACGGCGAGACATGCTTTTATTGTGTGATAGAAACGCATCTGCACGATCGAAGGAGAGCGGTTTCTTTAGATCGGATGATCAAAAAACAAAGGAGTAGGTTATGAGGCATTAACGTGTCGGATGATCAGTGTATCTATACAATATATAAAAAGTATGTGAAACAAAAAACAAAAAAGTAATATAAATATATACTAACACATATAAAAGTATTCTGTCGGTGGTTATTGATTATATCATAGTATCTGTTAATCATCATCATCATCGGCACTACAACCGGGATCCGGTCTTGGCCTTATTTAGCAAGTCTCGAAACTAGTTAAATTTTCCATAACAATTTATTTTTACGGGCAAGTATCTGTTAATAAACATATTTTAAAGAAAAAAAGTGGAACTTCTTTTATTGCATTTCACAATCATCATCATCATCGGCACTACAGCCGGGATCCGGTCTTGTCCTTATTTAGCAAGTCTCTCCAACGGTATCCGGCCCTTATCCGAGACTTGTTAAATTATCCATAATAATTTGTTTTTCCGAGCAAGGTTATTAGCCTTGCGCCAACCTTTCTCAGGATGTCACTGCATGCATTGGTTCACTATTTGGCGGGTGTCAAAGTAGCTATCCAGGGGTGCCACATGGAGACAGCCTGTCAACTTGGATTGAACAGGGACAAGAATCGTCCTGGCCTTCGCCGGGTTGAAAGCAAAGACTTTACCCTGTACGTTCGTTCCCATCCTCCCACATTTCATAACAAGAAGTAAAAATTATTTAAAGACAAAAAAACGGTCATAAGAGAATTGCTCAAACGTTGCCATAAGAACCACATTGGTCGCGAACGTTTTTCCAACAAATCAGCACCATATAAAGAAGACATAACAGGTCAATTGAAAAGTCCCCGGCCTTCCATAGTAAAACATTTTTTTGGCAAAATTCGTTTTTTTTTATTCAACATAATTCCCTTCGAGGGTGATACACTGATTATAGCGACCCTCCAACTTTTCGATACCTTTTTTGTAGTACGATTTGTCGTTTGCTTCAAAATAGGCCTCAGTTTCGGCTATCACCTCTTCATTCGACGAAAATTTCCTCCCAGCGAGCATTCTTTTGAGATCTGAGAACAGGAAATAGTCGCTGGGGGCCAGATCTGGAGAATACGGTGGATGCGGAAGCAATTCGAAGCCCAATTCATGGATTTTTGCCATCGTTTTCACTGACTTGTGACACGGTGCATTGTCTTGGTGAAGCAGCACTTTCTTTTTCTTCAAATGCGGTCGTTTTTCGGCGATTTCGTCCTTCAAACGGCCCAATAACGCTGTGTAATAGTCGCTGGTGATGGTCCTTCCTTTTTCAAGATAGTCAATGAAAATTATTCCGCGGTTCATCGTGTGCAGTCCACTCGGATGACTGTCGATTGGACTTCGGAGTGAAATGATGGAGCCATGTTTCATCCATTGTCACATATCGACGCAAAAACTCGGGTTTATTACGCTGGATCATCTCCAAACACTGCTCCGAATCATCAACTCGTCGTTGTTTTTGGTCAAAAGTGAGCTCGCGCGGCACCCACTTTGCACAGAGCTTTCTCATACCCAAATATTCGTGAATGATATGATGTACACGTTCAGTTGATATCTTTAGAGTGCCTGCTATTTCATTCAATTTCAATTTACGGTCATTCAAAATCATTTTGTGGATTTTTCTAATGTTTTCGTCGGTAACAACCTCTTTTGGGCGTCCACTGCGTTCACCGTCTTCGGTGTTCATTTCACCACGTCTAAACTTAGCATACCAATCCTTGATGGTTGATTTTCCTGGGGCGGCGTCTGGAAACTCGTCACCCATCCAAGTTTTTGCTTCAACTGTATTTTTTCCCTTCAACAAGCAATATTTTATCAACACGCGGAATTCCTTTTTATCCATTTTTTTCACAATAACAGAAGTTGCTTCACTCAAAATACTATAATTCACAAACTAATGATCCGACACCTGTCAAATTTATACACGCGTCTTTTCGTCCCCCAATTCATCAGCTGCTAACTTTTTGAATTTTGAATTTTTTACTTAAAATTTTTTTTTTACTGTATTCTTGAAATATTAATAAACATCCTATAAAAAAATGAATAGTAAAAATATTGATTGCTTTTTTTCTACAACACTTCAAAAATTGCGTTAAATTCGTGCGTCTAGACCAGAATACCCCTTTAACACAAAAATATAACGTTACGCTTATTAACTTTATGAAAGTATCAAAACCTTTAATTTTTCAAACAGCGTAAATAATATAATATAAAATGTTTAAGAGTTTGATTATTCAATTTGTTAGGTTACACGTTAATGATGATTTAAAAAAAACTTTTTATCCAAAAGCGCCTCTTATTATTGGGAATTTTTCTATTGCACAGTAAAACGCCCCAAAGGATGAAACTCAGTTTCCATTCAAAAAGACCATCGCTTTGTATGGACTGCAAGAAAGTACACACAACCAGTAAATGAAACCATTTAGCATTTCAATGATACGATCCGATACACCAGCGGCAGCCTATAATTAAAGATGTAACCGTTTCTCATCATTTGAAGCCCATTTGTTCATCTCGTCGATTCAAGAGTTCATTTTGAGAGGATTTGCATAAAGACTACCTTCGAAGGATATTGCGTCGCACACTGACATGTGAAAAGCTTTCTTTTTCAATAGGAAGACCTACGGACGGTAGTTCCGGCTTCGATGAAATGCGTTCTTATGCTAGGAACGATTCAATTGGCTTCTATTGCATGCGTAGAATACTAATCGTTCCGAGAGTGGTGTCGTGATGTCTCATGGATGGTACACGATAACTTAATGAATCAGCTTTACCTCTTACTTATCAAGTATTGTGGTACGTGATAGTTGGGAGTGTGTTATGTGGGTTTGGGTTTCCACATCGAACTTAAGGTCTCAGAAACGTTATAGCTGGAAATTCCGTGTTTCTTTACTCTGGACTTCACACTGCTGGAGCATATATTCTTGAATTACTCAGACTGACGGACAGTTGCAGCATTTTAGTTGAGAATTCTGCGAAAATATTTTTATGATAGTTCTTGAAGTCAATGGATAAGTAATAAGTTTATGAATTTGTTTTAATGTCTGTAGGTGATATAAAAACTTATATTATATCTATTTAATATTAATAAAGTTTTTTGTAAAGATTTTCCTAAAATTCACTTTTAATAATGTCCAGTATTCCTCCGGCGAGTAGCATTAGAACATACTCACAGCTGTCCCGGCTTTCCGTAAAGACGACTGAACGCTGAGTGGTAGGTAGGGCCCATCCACTTAAACTCTAGAGTTCGTAGTTTAGTAGTTTAGTGAGGGAAGAACCCTCATTTATTTGGATTAATACAAGCAATATATATAAGCTTACGGACTAACTTAAAATCTAGGGTATATATAAAAAAAAAAATCGAAAGAAAAAGAAGATGGTTGAGAGAAATCCTTGACAGTCTTAGCAATCTGAAAGATCCCATTGGAATAGGTTGGTCCCAAGGTTACCACACCATCATGTCGTTCTGCGACATAGATGAAAGAAATATTTAACTATAGTCCGGTCGTTTGGCTGATAACCCGAACTGAAGTTGAGGGAATGACATGGTGGTACTTTCACCAAACAAGGTGAGGGATTTTTTATTTTTTCTTTTGTCTTCAAATACGTCTTCAGGAATATATCTATTTGTTTTTTTATTTATTTTATATTATTTTATTTTACATACTGAAATTTATCATCGTTTAAACGCTATCTATGCTGACGATGGTGTTGACAGATCTACTGTAAATCGATAGGATATACAATTTCGTGGTTGCGAGCATGGAAAAATCATGATTGTTGATGGAGCCCGCAGCGGATTTCCGATCACAGCCACATACGATAATCGTCGCAAGCTCGTCAACGATTTGATTCAAAATGAGCGGCGAATCACTTAAAACCGTATTGCAAACCATGTTGTAATATCCAAGGAAGTTATCGGCTTTTTTATTGAACAATGGGGGTAAGGTAAGATCTGTGCATGATGGGTTATACGCTGTCTCAACACGAGAACAAACAGCGTCGATTGGAATGCAGCGAGCAACTTTTGATTCCACATCCTTCTTATTCCTTTGATCTCGCGCTATGCAATTTTTATTTTTTTTTCCGCTACTCAAGAGGGACTGTGGCGGTTCCGCCAAACCCCACGGTTCACTTACCTAAAAAAACCCCATAACTTCCACCCAATCTCATAACTTCACTAATGCAATCGCATTAGCACCCTAAATGCTTCACGCATTAAAGAGATCAAATCTTTAATCTAAAAGTCCATGAAAAAGAAAACTTACCTTTCATGCATCTCTTCGCATACAATTCCCTGTAAGATTTCTTTCTTGACTTATCAGGAATCTCAAACCAATTCGGAATCTTCGGTGCCAAGAAAATCTCCCTAGACGAATTCCTGAAAACAAGATGATTTGGTTTACATACAATGTAACCACCATAACAGGGGCCATACACATTGCGTCGCCTATTTCTCGTCCTCACCAATTGTATCATAAATCACCATACAAACACATTGGCTGGCGACCTACACCCAAGGGACCAAAACAAATATACGCATCTCGCGTGTCTTGGCACCAATTAAACCCTACAGCATTTGCAAATAGGAATTCAATACCTACCCTTACCAGCGATGCCATAAACACCATTTCCCGGTAATCTAGCCAAAACCCATTAGCACATTTCCACATTGCATTGCCGCCTATTTATTTAGCCGCAATGCATATCTCAGACAAAGACCAAAACGTTCCCTTTGTCTTTTCATATTTCGGGATCTGCTTCTCATTACCAGTGACCTCCTCACATAAGCAAACAAAGACCCAATTAGCACCCAATGAAATGCGGCTTGTTTACTTAGCCGAACTCACACCTCATTGATGCACATCATTCCCTTTCTTCGTTCCCAGATTCGTTCTCATGGTTTTGTCCCATGAAAGAACCAATGTACACACATACATGTGTATCTCTATGATCTTCTCTATGAGATCAGGTTACCTTCCCCCAAAGAGAAACTTTACGTTTCTCTGGGAAGAGAAAATGCACCCTTAAAGTAAGAGAGCCAGTTTCACTGGCCGAATTTTCTTTGCCAGTGAATTAATATCGCTGAGTATTATTGCAACCGCCGATCCGGTCGGTTCACCTCCCGCTCTCCGTAGCGCTGCGGAGATGCGCACATCCAATAGTCGTTTTTACAACCACAAAGTAGTCGGTCGAGTTTTTTTTTAAATTTATCCATCCACCGTAGCTTTTGCACGCGTGCCGCGTCTCTGTGGTGTTATCAACACAAAGTTGGAATACTGAGTTGTGGTCTTATTAACCACACAGTTCTAATATTAAAGTTGGACTATTTTTTCGAGTCGTTTCGGCATGAATGTTAGGAGGTTGGGCCAATGGATGTGTTATTTTGGAATTTTCAAATTGGTTTTTACTGATATAATTAGTTTTTGTATGTTGTTAAATATGTTTGTGGTTAAATATGAATATGTGTAATTGAATAATAAAATTACTTGGAGTCCGTGGGCGGTCACCAAAATACCAGTTGATAGGATACACGCCACGCTAATTAACTGCTCCAGCTGTTGAATTTTAGTCCCTGTGCGTAGGTAATTACTGGTTCGGATCAAAAACTCCCCGTCTCCCCGATCCTTCGGTACGTCCTCCAGCATTCACGTCGCAATCCACACCACAATGCCTGGGGAATACCTTGCTGAGGGATGACAGTGTGTTGCAGTCGGACCGGTGTCAAGACCTGAAATCATCCGTTTTCTTTTTTAACTCAATCGTCCCTCAGTTCATGGAAATATATCGGCAACCGATCGCCTATCGTTTAACGTGGTTGCGAGGCACCGTTATGGCCCTCTATCTTATGTATAACTGCATCGCCTGGTAAACCGCTGCCAGGCCAACATTCCTCAACTTGTGGCTCCAATTTCTGAGTAACTCAACAGGGAACAGCAAACAGAAAACAACGCTTCCGAACGTAATTCAATTTATTTAATATGATTTTTTCGCAACGAACTTCACGGGTAACATTTAACGGTCCGACCAAGAGTTCACAGATTTTAGGACTTTTAACTAAACTTTTTACATTTATTTAATAATTTAAAAATTTATCTTTATCTTTAAAATTTTTGCGGAAATTCTCTTGCATCGTTTTATTTTCTTTATTTTTCTACTCTTTTTTCTACTTTTTCGTCGCGACCAGTTCTATCGGACTTTTTTTTGCTTCTACTTTTAATCTTCAACCAACGGAACTGCAAAAGACTTGTCGCCTCTCTCTCGCTCTCCCTCAATGTCCACTCCAAAAATCGAACTCGAACCCGCCCACGATCCACACTCGAATCGGGGCGTGTTCGAACACTCACATGTGGATGGTGCAATACTTCCACCACCTTACTATCAAACTATATTAAAACAAAATTATAATAAAAACAATTAAATGATGGGGGTGGTGAAAGCCGCACGTAACATCTCAAAGTAAATATAAATATCGTTTAAATAAAGTAAAACACCATAAACAATCACAATGACGATTAAAGTCTGCCGCTCGATAAATTAAGAAACTGTGTCCCGTATAATTACTTATTCAGTGAATGTGCGTATTGAGTTGTAGAGTAAAGATGACATTGTTACACGCTGTCCTACAATAAACTCGAATTAATAACAACTACTAAAACTGTGTATTCATTTTGCGGTGCTGTGTCCGCTCCACGTCCTACTCCACTGCCGCATCATGTGCACCATGTGAACAATAAAATAAAATTAATAAAAATAAAATCATTTAGTGTTTTTATTCTTCTTGTGGTAATCGTTCGCTCCTTATTTTGAAACTTGAGCATTTTTGCGGCGTTGCTCAGAGTTGTGCCCAGTGAACAGTTCGTGGGACGAAGTAGAACCCCGTGCCGTACGCCGGCACCACGACTTGCCACCCCACAGGTTATACGCCGTCTCAACACGAGACCAAACAGCGCCGATTGGAATGCTGTGAGCAACTTTTGAACCTGACATTTGAACCGATTCCACACCCTTCTTATTCCTTTGATCTGGCACTATGCAATTTTTTTCGCTACTCAAGAGGGACCTCAATGTCAATCGTAACACCTCGAACAATAAGGTGAGGGCCACTGTCATGTGCTGGATTCGAACAAAGTCAAAAGAGTTTTTCAGTGACGGAATAAAAAGACTTCCTACACGGTGGGGTAAATGTGTTATCCTCAACGGCGATTATGTTTAAAAGTAAATATATGATTTTCAAGCTTAAGAACTGCAGTTTAATATTGATGGCGACGCATCATACAATGCCCAAGAAGCTGCAACAAAATAACATTATGTCGATTCCCAGGAAGACACTAATTACTGGGACACTAATTACTCAATTCTTGGGAATACGCTACGGGACAATAGCAGCACACACAGTGGTACGGACCTCGCGTCCGTGTCCTCGCCCAACACCCACTAATTTCCGAAAATGTCCCTTCTCCCCCTGTAAAGGAAAGAAAAATCGTCAAGTAGCTAATTTGCATCAACTACTTTATGCAAATTCTAGTTGGCAGCAAATATAATAAAAAAAGGCGTTGGCACCGAATAAAAAATAGAAACGGCAAAAATATAATGAATGATAATCATTCAACATCAGAAAACAATGCTAGACAGAAGGCCAGAGAAACAAACTGGAATATTCTCTGCCAGCAAAACAAAAAAGGAGCAAAAGATACTCCTATTGGAAGAACTACTGCTACAGTTGGGCTCATAAGTATCCGAAGTGCACCGTATCAGTTCCACTACAATTCATTATAAAAGCCAGGATCAATTGTCGTCAACATTATTATCAAAAGACTAGCCACCTGAACAGGGGGAGTCAGGAACTCAACGCCTTCCTGCAACCTGCATACCAGCGACCAGCAACAACGACCGCTCCACGGTCGGTACAAGTAAGTCACTTTACTTACCCCTTCCCTTACTATCATCATCATCATCATCGGCACTACAACCGGGGACCGGTCTTGACCTTATTTAGCAAGTCCTAAGGCTTGTTAAATTTTCCATAATGATTTATTTTTTCTGGGCAAGGTCATTAGTCTTGCGCCAGAGGCTCCCCGACGGGGAATCGAACCCCGGTCTCCCGGGTGACAGGCGGGTATACTAACCACTATACTATCGAGGAGCCCCTTCCCTTACTATATTGTATTTAAATTGTGAATTTATATAACAACAGCAGCTGCTCGATGTACAATGACATATTAAGACGATCGCCGTGTGCAAATAGTATAAAAGGAAAAAAAAAATTGTAAATCGTTGATGAAACTTTGGAGACTCGATTCCTGGAAAGACGCTACGGGACAATAGTAGCACACACAGTAGCTGCTCGCTGCACAATGACACATTAAAATGATCGCCGAGTACAAATAGTACAAGGTGGCACAAAATTAATCATCCAATTTTCTTTTTGAATCACTTTTTTACTAAATATAAAAAAATTATTTTAAGTGATGGAAATCTTTATTTGGACCTTTACCATTTTTTCTGTTAAGTGGAAAAGTTGATATCCGTCAAGTGGCTGCTGCCAGTATACATTTGTACCCATTTTATCGCATTTTCCATGACTTTCCGCAAGATTTCTGGGGATAACTATTCGCTTTCCTGTCGAATATTCTCCTTAAGGGTTGCGATTGTCTTAGGCTTGTTGGGATAAACCGGCAACTTCAAGTAGCCCCAAAGAAATAAGTCTGGTATGGTTAAATCGGGCAATCTTGCTGGCCATGCCAAATCGCCAAAACGAGAGATTACGCTACCAGGAAATGCTTTCTTCACAATATCCATTGTGGCTCGTGCTGTGTGTGGGATTGCACCGTCTTGTTGAAATCAACCCCCCTCATCCAATTCCGGCAGTAAGAAGTCGTTTATCATGACTCTGTAGTGTTCGCCAGTAACGGTCACCGTATTGCCGATGGCGTCCTAAAAAAGAATAGGGCCCAATCACGCCCCCGCGTGAACGCCGCCCCACACAGTGGGTTTGAGTGGATGTAATAGCTCTTCGCACATCACACGCGGATTTTCAGTGCCCAGAAACGAAGATTTTGCTTATTGACTTAACCGCTCAATTGGAAATGCGCCTCTTCCCTCATGATGATTTTCGACACAAAATCGTCGTCGTCGTTGTTGAGATTAATAATGGCTTGACAGTAATTCACACGCGACTGACGGTCAGCAGGCATTAACTAATGCACTGTTTGCACTTTGCATGGGAACATGTGTGTCTTTCATTAACACTAAAGCTGCCGACATTTCATATATAGCTATCTCTACAACTAGGGGCCAAATATATTTTACGATTTATAGCACGTAATAACTCTTAGTTCAATTTAGTGTGGGAAAAAAGCATTTTTCAATTCCATCTTCTTTATTTATTAAAGCGAAAGATACATAAAAATCTTCAATTTGGAGAAAAATAATGTATAAAGCTTATGTACGTTCAACGCACGGGTCATTTGACCCGTCCGTGGTAGGTTTAGTGTTAAAATTCACTGTAGGATCCGTCTGGTGATGCCCAATTGCGTGGCCCGTCGTCTGGTTGATGTTTCTTCGTTCTCAGCGACGTCGGCAGCCACAACAGTGATATTCTCGGCCGAACGACCAATCCGGTGGCGGCCATGCCCTGCATGGTTTCCTGTGGTTCTAGTCTGTTCGAGTCGAGTAGCTAAGCGCCGGAATGGTTGCCAAGTTGGCACGACACGATTAGGAAATCGACGTCAAAATTCACGCTGTGCTAACACCACCGACCGATTATTGCTAAAAAAAAATCGACACAATTATTTCACGCTCTTGCGAAGTATAGCACTCCATTGCTTGTCTGTTTGTATACTGCAGCTGTCTAGTTCACAAATGTAAAATATGATTGACAAATGGTTCCACTTGCAAAAATTATAACATCTTCCGATAGGGTGATTAATTTTGCGCCACCTTGTGTAAAAGGATAAAAAACATTGTAAATCGTTGATGAAACATCGGAGACTCATGTCCTGAACTACAAACTTGAAAAGACTTATCGGATTCCCCATGATGACTGCACTCTTCGTCTTATCATCATCATCATCATCGGCGCTACAACCGGGAACCGGTCTTGGCCTTATTTCCTGTCCTGAGGCTTGTTAAATTTTCCATAATGATTTGTTTTTCCCGGGCAAGGTCATTAGTCTTGCGCCAGAGGCTCCCCGAAGGGGAATCTAACCCCGGTCTCCCGCGTGACAGGCGGGTATACTAACCACTACACTATCGAGGAGCCTCTTCGTCTCATCCGGGAGCGTAAAAAGCTCTGCAGAATGAGGTATCATCACCGCTTTATGCAAAGAGAACCATTATTGTGATCCATCATTCACAATATTGGCACACTGATAATACAGACAGCCCAAAACAGTCGTACCCGACATTGAAAGACAAACTGACGGGTATTCAGATGATCCAAAACGTTTATAGAAACATTAAAAAGGTATGTGGCACTTCTCGTACCACAGGACCAATCATCCGCAACGAAGTTATTGTCTATAATGACACCAATAAACTTCATTGGCAAGACTTTTGAAAATAATCACCAACTCACTCTCGAGGATGGCGACCTGTACACTAATGCAATTATTAGTTCAGAGGTTCACAATAAACTAGACAACTTTAAGGAGTCAATTCTTGTCTTCAACTCAGCTAACAGTGCATACTTCGACGATATACGTGGTAAAGGGCACGATTTCATCGCACCAAATACCCTTCAGAACTTAGTTAAATCTCGAAACTCTAAGAAGTCACTCGGTATCGACAACATGTCGTCCCATTCGTTGCGAAGGCTTTCTGCCTTATTCTTTATAAAGCTCTCCATTCTGTTCAACCATGCCTACAACATGGGATACTTTTCCCAAGGTTGGGAGCATGCTGTGGTTTGTCTTATAGCAAAAGTTAGGAAACCAACGTATTACCCCTCAAGCTTTCGCCCTATTTCGCCCCTCACTTGCGTCAGTAAAAAATGCATATACGAGAAGCTAAATAACTATATCAGTGCCAGAAACCTAATACCTGATTTCCAATTTGGCTTTAGAAGACTGCACAGCTTCACTATGGCTTTTAATATATTTCAAAACCACATCTGTGTGCGCCTCTTTAATAAGAAGTCCACCATTGGGTGAGCTTGGACATGGAAAAGGCTTTTGACACGACATAAATCGAAGGTCTTGTCTTTAAATTATTGAACACTGGTTTCAGTAGAACGCTGTGTAGTATCATCTACCAGTTCGTTTGAAATAGAACCTTCTCAGTTGGGGTTAATGGAAAGCTATCCCGAACTTTCAACGCCGCTGCAGGCGTACGACAAGGTCCCATCCTAGTTCCCATCCTATTTAATATCTACACCTGCGGACGATAGAGTACACCAGATATGCTATCCGGATGACGTCCAAGTGTACACGTCATCCAAAAGTCCTAAGCTCGCAATATATCTACTCAATCGTCACCTGGATATCATCATCATCATCGGCACTACAACCTGGAACCGATCCTGGCCTTATTTAGCAAGTCCTGAGGCTTGTTAAATTTTCCATAATGATTTGTTTTTTTTTCCGGGCAGGGTCATTAGTCTTGCGCCAGAGGCTCCCCGACGGGGAATCGAACCCCGGTCTCCCGCGTGACAGGCGGGTATACTAACCAGTATACTATTGAGGAGCTCACCTGGATATAGCCGTAGCCATAATTCTATTTAGTAAACACTCCCAATCAACTTCTCGATATTTAGAATATTCGTATACAAATAGGAGGTACTACAATTAAACCACAGGACTGGATGAGGTATCTTGGGGTCATTTACACCTCAAAAATGTATTTCATCAAACATGTGACCTACATTCTTCAAAGGGCCATCGATCGGTCTAAGTAACTGCACAACATTTTGAAGTGAATCAACAAAGTTGACACCAAAGTTAAACTTCTCTGCTACAAGCAGCTAATCTGATTTGGAATACCATTCGCCTTTTCCATATGGTCCTGTATATCTTCGTCCCAAATGGAAAGATTCCTCAGAAGATGCATCAACCACTCTAGAAGGCCCGACGGTTGCTATTACCCCAAATCTTACTTATATGAAGGTGCCTCCGTTACCCCTATCGACGAGTACTTGCTACAATTAGCATACAAGTACGTCGAAACCATTCAGAACAGGGAGAACCTACTTGTACGGGAGTCTTGTGTTCTTGACCCTTCACTCTTTCGATCTCTTCGGATCCGACTGCCACCATTTCTTCTTCAGTGCAAAGCTGAAGACAGCACCCTTCCCAACAACATTCCCCTCTATAATAGATGATTCCTGGACCCATCCTATAGGGTCTACTGCTAAGACACCACACACATGCACGCACAGTACAAGGGGGCACAAACATACACACACACCCCGACCAAAGCGCAGATTATCAGACGCCGAAGACGTGATCTGCCTTTAGTACCGCACTCAGGACCTACCGGTCTTCTATGTTTTCCTTACAACCATACCTCCATCCAAGTAGTTAGAGAATATTTGAACTAACCCTGTCCGCACTATCCTTAGATACCTCTGCCCCCCTTTCTTTTCAGATATCTTGAGACTGAGCCCAACATCCTCACGGATGTAGGTGACTCTGGTTGTGTCAAGATGACCAGGAGCCAGAGATAAGATGAAGGGCACATTTGCCCCTGTCTCGTTTAAATCGGCCTCTCGCCCCTTTTTTTGTTTGGTAAATTGTTGAGTTCTCTTTCAGAGCTCAAGGATAATGTATGACATAGGCATTTTTATTCTTGTAATTAAATTTATGTTAGGATAAGAAATTTGGTATGTTTTCAGAGGGAAGTTGTTTCCATCCGTTCCTTTCTTGTTTTTCGGGTATGACAGAACGCTTCTCCCCACGAGTGGCAAGGGGTGCTCGAAGCCAATTTCTGTTTGTTGTAGGTTTACGAAAGGGGTTCCTAACAATCAGTGGTAACGGATGCCCCGCGAGAGCAAGGATAGTTAATAGACACCACGGCACATCGAGCCAATGACACGCGAAAGAATTGGCGCTCCTATTCCACCGAGTTTAACAAAACGAATTTTGTCCAAAACACAAAAGCTAGCAATGGAGCGATTGATACCGCGAAGAAAGTCTACAACGACATGTTGACCAATAAACTCCTTCAGTGGCCGGCTGGTTCGCGCTCCTTCTGGTCAATGGCAAGGGCTGTCAGCAGTAACTTCGCTTCCTACCCTTTTCGTTGGTGACGGGCAGTGGGACGTTAGCCGCAAATTCAAAGAATACAGCTAATGTGTTCGCGATTTTATTTTCCGCGAATTCAAACCTTGACCCCGGTCTTTTGGAGCCACCTGTAATCGCACAGGTGCGGTCTTTGATGTGGGATGTGAGGTTTCGCCCACGTACTAATCAACGCATTTTACGTAGACTGTACTGTAAGAAAGCAACCGGCACGGGCGGAATACCAGCAATAGCCCTTAAAAACTGTGCTCCGGAACTATTGCCGGTTCTTGGCAGACTCTTCCGCTTATCTTATGCACGGAGGACTTTTCCTGCCTGCTGGAAAATTGCTTGACTTCAAAAAAGTGTCTCCCACAAAATTACCGTCCGATAGCATTACTGTCTATTTTATCTAAGGTAATGGAAAAAGTCATCAATACAGAGTTGGTTAAGTATTTGGAGTGCAACGGATTTCTGAATGATCGTCAATACGGATTCCGTGGCAGGCGGTCCACAGGAGACCTTTTGACACTTATAACCGATATATGGACATCTGCGATTGAACTGCATGGTGAGTCAAGGGCGGTCGCATTGGATATCTCCAAGGCTTTTGACCGCGTCTGGCACGGGGCATTGCTGAGTAATCTTCGTTCATATGGACTTTCCCAACAGCTTTCCGACTGGACGAGGAGCTTCCTCGAGAATCGATCGATCCGGGTTGTTGTGGACGGCGAGTCTTCGGATCTGTATCCCGTTAATTCAGGGGTGCCTCAAGGTTCTATTTTGGCTCCAACCTTATTTAATTAACCTCGCCGGGATCTTGGTGCGATTTCCTCTTCGACTGTCCTATGCCGAACTGTTTCTGTACTATTATTTGCAAAGTTAACGGAGAATCTTTCGGGATTTGTGGTCTGGGGAAATTCTAAACAAACACCCAGTCCATCCACCTTGCAATTTTCCGACAGGAAGTCGTTACCAAACAGGCCTTCGTCCGATATCCCCGGCAAAAGAATTTATACTCGTAATCTGGAAACTACAGGGGATTACCTGATGTAATTTGAAATTTCCCTGGCAACATCCCCCAGACTTTCTTTGGTTGTGGCCTTTTGGGCATCCACTGCATATTTTGGGTGGAGTGCCTGCAGCTTTAAGAGACAGATCTCATCGCCGATGTCCACGATTAGGCGCGTAGTTTTAGTACAGCCAATGTTCAAAGGGCAACTGTTTGGCTTTGGTTGATTTGTGAGTTCAGTTCGGTCGGGTTGGGGTTTCTCGACCCCACTCGTTTTCTACCATTTTGCCTCTCATCGACACTCTACGGTTGTGTCGACCGCAAAATTTCCACAGTTTGCCGCCCTTGTTTGTGCAACATCGCTCTGCTTTTGAGTCTTCGTAGACTGCGTGCTAGCAGGGCTAGAACGGCTTCGGCCTTCCTTGGGCTTGCGATGATACTTCCTGCCACTCATAATTGATCGTGCAGGACTGTGTGATTTAGCGTCGACGTTAAGTCCTAGCCTTTTGGGTGGTTGTACAGGTTCGCATTGTTTGGGAATTTTATTTTTTTTTACCCTTCCCTTTCGGCCACAAAATTCACAGCAACATCGAATACTGTATATCGTATGGACGACAATCCCCGATGTCATGTTTGTATTCTCTGCAATCTCGGCAGAACGGGGTATTTCGCCTTGTAGGTACTAATCATATAAGTGATCTTGTTTCTTGCAAAACTGTAAGCTATGTATGTATGCAGCTGGGGGGTGGGGCGGGCGAGTGCCTTGGATCTGGGGTGGTTGATTGTGGTGGTACTGGTTATCACCGACCTGTTGCGGTACCGGGGTTCTAGGTCCTAACGGTGGAAACCCACTCTGTGCTCGGGACGGGTAAGAAGTAAATACATGCTGGGGATGGAGTTGATCTGTAGAGGTCTGGGTAACGTCGACTGACCGAAAATATCCCTTTCAGTTATATGACTCCCTTCACTACCAGGCAGATATTGTCAATGAAGCGATTCCTGTGACTACTGGCTGTGATTTGCGGAAGTTATTGTGGTTACTAATAGCCTCCCGCAAAGGTGAGGCGAAGTACCTACAGGAGTATTCGCGGGGGGGGGGGGGGGGGGGGGGGGGGCTATAATGTGTTTCCTGTGAATAATGTGGCTGGCCGATCTGTATGTGGATAGGGTCGATTGCCCTGTGTAGTGATCCTAAATCTCTACTCTCACCCACTTACCTATAATTCCAATCCAATTGAATCATATGCACGATAGATTTAAACCACAAGTTAATTTGTTGCGCATTGATTCAATTTCCAAGTACCTTACATCCCAATCCAATTGAATCATATACGCGACAAAATTAAACGAAAGTCCATTTGTCGTGCATTGATTCAATTGCCTATAATTTGAAATTATGAAATGCGTAATACTAAATGCATTTCATGATTTCTCCTTCCGGGAATTAGTTCAAATAGAGTTCGTGTACACTTCCGGGAATCCTATTCCAATTGAAGCACACACAGTTTTGTTGGGGCTTCTTGGAATTTTTAAGTAATATTTTTAACAAATCTCTGTTGCCACAGAGTATAAAAGGGGGGTGCATTTTGGATTCTAGATCAGTTGGGATACAGAGGTCGAGGCAACGGCCGTAAATTGAAAATATTAAATAAATAAATAAATAAAGTAAATAAGATTAAATGGCATTTTAATTGGGTAACTCCAAAGGAAAACACCCCAAAGGAGGTAAGATAAGCAAAAACAAATCAATTTAATAAAAATATAACCTCCACACCTGTCATAATTTCGGTTTGAGTTGTAGCTCTGTGGAGTCGCTGTGGCTAGTGTTTTAAACTGTGAAGTCTTTCGTATGTGTCGTCTAGTTTTCACCCCAACCGAGCTTCCCATGTAAAAGGAGTCTCGTTGGTGCAACATCTCTTTTCGGGTCCTTTTCGTCTATAGGAGCCGTGTTATAACGCCCTCAAGAGACCCATCCCCGAGGGTCAACTAATGCCGGCAATAGTCCTTTCTAACACCATCCATTATCACGGCCTTCGCCATTATTTCTAGCTGGGTGCCTAATATGGCGCCGTTTGCCTGTCCGTATGAACGCTCCGTCGCCTCCCTGCAACGCACCTTGGTCTGCTTCACGCGAGAAACAACCCCTGTGGTGTCTTCCGCAGGAAGTTGTAGCATTCTTGAGAGCTGTGAACACAAGTCTTCATACGACTCTTGCGGCAGGTACGCGCTCGGAATGTATCGCTCGAACTCCTGGAAGGGCCCCGGTGTTGCTTCACTTATTAACCGGTAAGCATTACCGCTTAACCTCGTGGGCAACCACCTTAGGAAACTCTGTTCCTCCTCCCGGATTTTTATTGGAAGCCTAATTACCCTTTTGAAGAGCCAAGGTAATATGACCGGTATACTCAAAAAGATATTTACCTCTGTAAGGATGGTTGGTGAGCCTTCTACCAACGCTTTCCCTTCTTTATGACCTTTTGGGTTTTGGGGTTTTGCCTTATTGTTGGTGTAACTGGGGCTCGACAATATTTCGCAGCCATTTCAATGTGTGGGTGGGGTCTTCGGGTAACTGCGGACCGAGGTCTGGATTTTCACAGGTCCTCTGGATGCGGTTTCCCCTTCAGTTGCCTTATGCCGAACCTTTCGTGTACTATTATTTGCAAGGTTAACGGAGAAACTTTCGGGATTTATGTTTGTTTGGGGAAATTCCAAACAACCATTCAGTCCATTCACCTTGCAATTTTTCGACAGTAAGTTGTTACCCAACAGGCCACCTTCCGGCAACCCCAGCAAGGAAACCAATATCTGGAAGCTACAGGGACTTTCGTGATGTAATTTGAGATTACCATACCAGCGTCCTAGACCACCCCTTGCCAAAAAACGTTTGGAGGGTCGTAGCCGTATGGGCATCGATAGCGTATTTTTAGTGGAGGGCTTTCAGCTTTAAGAGACTGATCTCAGCGCCGGTGTCCACAATTAGGCGCTTCGTTTTTTTACGGTCAATGTCCAAAGAGAGGACAATCGGGTTACTTCGTAGCTAAGGCAAAGATGTATAATTTCCTTTAAAGACTATTTAGACAAATAATATTGTAATAGATTTTAAGAATTATATTTATATTTGGTGAGGGTGAGGGGTATAAACATTTAAAAATAAACTTATTAACTAACTTAAAAGCAAAGGTCTGGGGGAGTTTGGAGAGAGTATAACAAAGTGATTATCTTAAAATAATTAAAATAAATAAGTATTAAAAAAGCAACTCTTATACTATTATGTCATCACAGGAACCCTTGGGGTAAAAAATATTGTAAGTTAGAAATAAGATTATTGTAACAATGGTATTAAGTTTAGTAATAATAAAATAACAACTCACATTAAAAATTAAATCGGGAACCAATACAGATTAAAAATAAAATCACAAACTGAATGAAAATAAAATAAGAAATAAATACAAAATAATGGTAAACATTTTCTTGGATTCAAAGACTTTATCATAACAAAAGTGCAGTCCTAGACAAGCTCAATAACTTTAAAATCCACTTAAACCCCCACATTCCAACCTAAGAAATCATATAATCGCGCACTTTCCTAACGAAATCAAACAAGTCTTATAAATGCGTTTCCAACATATCCGCCCTACTAATAACCCCAGTCGTAGTAATGCTATTAAATTTAAGGAATTTATTCTTAAATAATACACGACAAAATTAAAGAGGAAAAATAATTTTTTACCTTTGCCCACCAATAAAAAATAAAAGACACTCAACCAGGCAAAAATCACTAAATTTAATCTCTGCAACAGCTAATTAGCTGACGCGAATAGCTAAGCTACACGACGAAGCGAAACCACGTCCTCTGACGCATTGGTATGTCGTCCAACACGCACAGCCTTACACATTATCAAAGAGGAAAAAACCTCCTGAAATCAATCAACTCTATCAAAACCGCTAATCAAGTTCATAGGTTAATCAATGAAAATAGCCCACTTCCCATTGTTGGCTTCTCACTAACCCTTGGAATTCGGAAATAAATTAGCGGATATGTCGAACCGCGCTTCACCACTTTTCAATTGCACGCTTCATGTATCCTTCAGTCGCGTACTTCATCGGTGACATGATGAGGTGAAATTTTCTATCAAGCTCCGCCAACTAAAACGTGTTCACTAACAAGTAGCTCCCGAGGGAGAGTTGACTACGAATCAATGGATACGAAACTACTATCATGCTAACCGCCAGAATGCCATGATAAGTGTGTTAGAAGAAATACATTGTCATAAAGGAAGGATAATGATGGGACGGCTTCAGTCGCCAGGAATGTGTGGCACCTTAAAGGACATTGGATAAAGCGGATTTTAAAGCAGTGGTAGTCACCACATTTAATTTATACTGACTGCTTGTGGTTGCTGGTTCAATAGTTAAGATAAATGTGGAGTTAAAAAATAGGTTGTCTTAAGTCAAGCTTGATGAGTAGCTCAAGCGGTTCTGAGACAGTGGAATTTTAGAGAACTATCTACTAGCTGAATCTGAGAGTCAACCGTTTGACGTATAGGGGTTTAATAATATGGAAGTACTAGGGCACCGTGAATAGACTAAGCTGATATATATTCCAACATAACCCTTTAAGTGAAAAGCTTCATAAAAGGAGTAATCTTCTGGCTTCTCCATAGGATTAGTATGAGGTTAATAATCGAAGCTACAGGGACTCAATAGTATACTGGTTAGTATACCCGCCTGTCATGCGGGAGACCGGGGTTCGATTCCCCGTCGGGGAGCCTCTGGCGCAAGACTAATGACCTTGCCCGGAAAAAACAAATCATTATGGAAAATTTAACAAGCCTCAGGACTTGCTAAATAAGGCCAAGACCGGTTCCAGGTTGTAGTGCCGATGATGATGATGAATAATCGAATAAGTAAAGTGTATGGTAGTCGTAGAAACTGGGTTAGATACAAATATAGAGAGAATCTGAATTAAACACTATTATGCTGAATTTGAATGCTTTTAGATAAGTATAATCATTTTATTCAGATGGTATTGTGGCGTTTCTAACAGATACTGGTACATTATAAAAGCCAATAGTGATGAACACCGATAGCAATTCGAATAAGCAAAGTATCAGAGCCGTATACCATAGCGATAGCATAACAATTCCACATCTTAAATGTACTTGAGATCAAAAATCGAATTCGTACACGCGGCAGTGGCCTGATGTGTTGAGCATTGGGTCAATTTTTATTCTCATCGTCATAGCGTCGGTTTGAACCGCAAGTTCTTCACTATCATCGTAAGCGCTATAGCCTCCGTCGGCTAAAATACTGTATCATAGAATCCACATTTGTATGGATTTTAGGAAGTAAACACTTTATTATGTATTTATTTTATTGTATTTATAAAATAAAGAAAGTGTCATATATTTAATTAGTTCGTTTTATTTATTTTTATTGTAATATTTTATGTTTATTTAATTTAATTCTATTGAGCTTCCTCAGTTTTCTCTTTTTTTACTTGTTTGATTTCGTTGATTTAATTTTTAATTTAAATGAATTTGATTTTGTCTTTGATGTTTGTTTACGCAGTTATTGTTTTAATTATTCTTTCCATATATTATTAATTCTTCCTTTCATATTTCAATTCAGTTTGTTCTTTTTTTTTCTTGTACATTCCACGTTGGTCTAGCTCGACTGAAGAATAGTTCTATGCATTTCTTCCTAAAGTTAACTTTTGACATAAAGTGATGCAGCTTTCTTCGATTAATGGATATTATGGTAAAATATTGTGAGGGGTAGAATGCTTTCACCAATTTACACGACCGTGATAATATTTTTACAAAGAGATAGGCATTATCACTCGTCATTTGACAGACGTAGAGAACGGGCGATAGTGTATAGAGGTCAGCCGTTTTTTTTTTTTTTTTCTTGTAAGTGTATGGTGAACAATTGGGTGTGGATGGGAGCAAACATACAGTGCAAAGTCACTGATTGCTTTCAACCCGGCGCAGGTTAGGACGATCCTTGTCTCTGTTCAATCCAAGTTGGCATGGAGTCTCCACGTAACACCCCTGGATATCTACTTTGGCATCCGCCAAATAGTAAACCAATGCATCCAGCGACATCCAGAGAAAGGTTGGCACAGGGTTAATAACCTTGCCCGTAAAAATAAATTATTATGGCAAATTTAACAAGCCTGGACCGGATACCCAACGACGACCATGGAAGCGAAAACGGTTAACCGATTTAAGAATTTTCTCATGAAACGTCCGCTCGTTACACAGAGCTCGAGCTGCGCAGCAGCTAGTCGATGCTCTCTCTGAATATAAAACCGACATAACAGCATTACAAGAAATAAGATGGACGGGGAGTGGTGTTATTCAAAGAAGCGAGTATGACATTTATTATAGCTGTCTTGCAAAACACCATGTGCTCGGGGTAGGCTTTCTAGTCAGCCAAAAACTGAAGCCTGCCATTATCGGCACTCTTCGCGTGCGAAGCAAGTTTAAGAACATAAGCCACATAAACGTTCACGGACCTACGGAGGAGTCCCCTGACAACGAAAAGGAAGAGTACTACGACAAACTCGAACGGGCTCACAATGCCTGCCCAAGATACGATGTGAAAATCGTTCTCGGTGATTCGAATGCAAAAATAGGACGGGTGCCGGTTTTCAGGCACTACACAGGTTCACATAGTTTGCATGAAAGCACTAATGACAATGGACTAAGAGTCATCGAACTGGCAGCATTAAAAAACTTGGTCGTTGCAAGTACCTGGTTTGCGCGTAAAGATATCCACAAAGCCACCTGGGCATCAACCTGATGGAGCCACCCGGAACCAAATTGACCACGTGTTGATAGATCGCCGCCACTCCTCGAGCCTGATGACGGCACGAACCTACCGAGGTGCAAACGTCGACTTGGATCACTATCTTGTTGGTACAGTTTTCCGAGCACGGATTGCCTTACAGAGACGTATTGCATTCGCGGATCAGGTTCGAATCAACACAGTTGCCTTACGCAATGAGAACACCAGCACCACATTTGGTCATGTGCTAGGACTCGCCCTCGAAGAGCTCGACGGAGAGAGAGTAACTTCTGGCACCAGAATGCCGGGCGAAGAAGAGAAATGGACACACTTTAAGAATACTGTCATTAGAACTGCCAACTCCATCTTAGGCAGTAGTCGTGGAGATCGGAGCGACTGGTTTGATGATGAGTGCAAACTAGGGACTCAACGTAAGAATGCTGCATACCGGGCAATGCACCAGTCTCATAGGACGCGGGTACGAGAGGTGAAATACAAAGAGCTCCGAAGATATGAAAAAAGACTTCACAGACAAAAGAAAAGTGCCTGGGAAAAAAGCCTTGTCTGTGAAATAGAGAAAAGTAGAGAGCGAGGTCCGCACCAGGCGCGGAAGTTCTATCAAATAATCCGCAGTATGACGCGGTACACACCACGCTGCACTTACTGAAG
This sequence comes from Microdon myrmicae, assembly GCA_963931805.1. Classification (NCBI taxonomy): domain Eukaryota; kingdom Metazoa; phylum Arthropoda; class Insecta; order Diptera; family Syrphidae; genus Microdon; species Microdon myrmicae. The sequence continues at coordinate 29,382,526 of OZ007501.1, forward strand.
GATAAAGAGGGTAATCTGATCACCGATCCTGAAGGCATTCTGGAGCGATGGGAAGTTCAATTCAATGAATTGCTAAATGGTCAGCTCACAGAAGAATTGGAGGCTCCACCCATGCAAAATCAACACCAAATGCTGCCGTCACCAAGCATTGAGGAAACATTAAAAGCCATAAGACAGCTCAAATCAAATAAAGCCCCCGGAGCTGATGGCATACCCGCTGACCTGATCAAACAACGTGGGACAGAGTTACATCACGCATTTCATGAGATCGTGGTGCACGTATGGGAGCAAGAGGAGATGCCGGAAGGTTGGCGTCGTGGAATAATTTGCCCCATACAAAAGAAGGGAGATACCACACTGTGCAGCAACTATAGACATAATACAACATTGCTGATACTCTCCACTATCCTACTAGATCGGATAGCCACATACGCTAAAGTCATCGCTGGTCAATATCAGTGTGGCCTCATTCCAAGCAAATCAGCAATTGATCAGATATTTACCCTTAGGCAGGCGATGGAAAAAAAGTCTGGAATTAAGATCCCATTATATCATCTATGTATAGACTTTAAGGCCGCCTACGATAGCATAACCAGGGTAGAACTATATAATGCCATGAGAGAGTTCGGCATTCCAATCAAATTGATACCACTTTGTAGGTTGACCATGACCAACGTAACTAGTCAAGTAAAAATAGCGGGGTTGCTGTCCACACCAATAAACATCTTTAATGGACTCCGACAAGAGGAGGGTCTGGCCTGCCTCCTCTTCAACCTGGCGTTGGAGAAAGCAATCCGTGACTCTGGAGTTACAACTAGAAAGACTATTGTCACCAAGTCCAGCCAGATACTTGACTACACAGATGACATCGTAATCATCGGTAGATCCGATAGCATACTAGCTGGGCTGATCACACAAGGAGGGACAGTGTTACATCACGCAATTCATGAGATCGTGGTGCACGTATGGGAGCAAGAGGAGTTGCCGGAAGATTGGCGTCGTGGTATAATTTGCCTCATACAAAAGAAGGGAGATATCACAGTGTGCAGCAACTATAGGGGTATAACATTGCTGAATACCGCCTATAAGATACTTTCCACTATCCTACAACATCGGATAGCCCCATACGCTAAAGTCATCAGTGGTCAATATGAGTGTGGCTTCATCCCAGGCAAATCAACGATTGATCAGATATTCACCCTTAGGCAGGCGATGGAATGTCTGAAATTTAAGATCCCACCACATCATCTATTTATAGACGTTAAGTTCGCGTACGCGTACGACAGCATAACCAGAGTAGAACTATATAATGCCATGAGAGAGTTCGGCATTCCAAACAAATTGATATGACTTTGTAGGTTGACCATGAGCAAAGTAACTACTCAAATAAAAATAGCGGGATTGCTGTTCAAACCAATAAACATCTTTAATGGACTCCGACAAGGGGACGGTCTGGCCTGTCTCTTCTACAACCTGGCGTTGAAGAAAACAATCCGTGAGTCTGGCATTACAACTAGAGCGACTACTGCCACCAAGTCCTGCCAGATACTTGCCTACGCAGATGACATCGACATCATCGGTAGATCCGATTCGGCTATACAGGACTCCTTCACACAGATCGAGAAGGCGACACAAAAACTGGGACTGCACATTAATGACGGAAAAACTAAGTACATGGTGGCAACTTCTGCGAAGAGAAGACCTAACGTTGGTCAAACTATCAGGGTAGTGGAGCACGAATTTGAAGTAGTCCAATCCTTTAACTACCTTGGGTCAATAGATTACAATATGGAAGAAGAAATACGCAAACGGCTGTTCAAATCCAACAAAGCCTACTATGGTCTATCAAGGCTCTTTAAATCCCGAAATTTATCCAGAATATCCAAGCTACTACTGTACAAGATCATGGTCTTACCAGTACTCATGTATGGATCTGAGACCGGGGTGCTCAATAAAAGGTACTCTGAACTCTTAGCCGCGTTCGAGAGGAAGGTATTAAGGAGGAATGTTGGCCCCGTATGTGAGGGTGGACGATCCCGGAGACGTTGCAACCATGAGTTGTACGCGATCTATGGAGGGATGGCGTAGACCAGGACGCCCAGAGCCTGGGAGTGCCAAACTGGATGACATCGGCTCGAAATCGGGACCGGTGGAGAGGTTTGTTAAATAAGGCCGGTTGTAGTGCCGATGATGATGATAATGGTTACCATAAGAGTTTCTGAAGCAAATACCTGACGACGGAAAGACGCAAAGAAAATCTACAAATCCTTCCATTTGGTGGCACAGTGTTTCCATATTTGGCATATTTGTTTCCATTCATAGACTAGTTAGTCGATTAAGTCTTAAGTGTTTGGCAATCAAAATTAAACAATGTTTTGGGTATCCCAATGGCGCCGTTTGTACGGCATAAGTATTGGCTTTGGGTGACAGAAATAAATACAAGGTGTTGGCAGAAATACTCTAATTCCTAGACATTCGCGTATGTTCTTCCACTGTTTGTTTTATAGTTAATACCAAGTTATTAGTAGTCTAAGTTCATCAAAGCAAACTTGACCTTTAGACACTTTATAAAAGTTGGTCCAAGGGGGATATATTGTATCCCCTACTACACGGGGAATGAAAAACATCTGCCAACTTTTGGTACCTACACCAGACGTATGTTAAATGAAGTTTACCCACATTTTAAAAGGATACAAGGTATCTTGATAAGTTAGGGAGATAGTTATCACCTCCATGTGTGTTGCCTAAGTTATTACTCTTATCCTGTGTAGACAGTTAGCCTTCCCTAGATTTAATCCCGGTAAATTCGATTGGCTATATATTATACTATATACAAATATTTGTCAATACCGAAAGGACTGCCGTTTCGCAATTGGTATTTAGCAAAGTTGACTACTTTGAACTTGACAGTGTATAGGTTCGATTTACAGTGCTACGAGAGTAACTTTTAAAAATTTCTTCGGGTGAAATTTAGCATTTAGTAAATTTGATTCGAGGATATATTTTTTATTGTAATATTTTTAATTTTTATGTAATCTATATAAACAAATAAATAAAAATTTTTTTTAATTGATCTCTCTTACTCGTGCACGTTTAATATTGTCATATATGTGCGCTTGTAATGTAACAATGATATTCCAGCAATGACCACGGATGTATTTATACAGACAATGAATTTATACTTACCCTGGAGTTAATTCCAATAGTTTAACAATTTAAATTTGTATCAGCCGGTTGTGGTACATCATGAGTTGTAACTTCAATGCTTTTATAATTATTGTTAAATTCGAAGGTGTCTCTCTGCACAAGGCTGCTGATTTATTTTATTGATATACTCAATACTCAATATCGGAATGATTATAAAATGTTTTTTAAAAGGAGTTGAAGAAGCCACCTGGGAGAAATTGCTCTATAAACATTAAACCAATCATAGCCATGAAACATTTTTATGTTTAACTAATAGATGTTATAAAAGCTTTATTGCCAACACTTCAAGCCAAACACCAAACGTCCTTAAATATCCTTCCTCGAAAACACATTAATCACCATTTTCAACTAAGCACATGCAACAGATGCACAAGCAAGCAGATCCTTAATGTTAAATTGTGAACTAGCAATCGGCAGGACTGATTTTAATTTCCGATTAAATTACGACCTTCCGCCCGAGACTGTCCAATGTTATTAGTGGCCTTAATTAATATTCCGCAGTTGCTTATTAATATTGCAATTTTGTGGGTTAGTCGCTGCGTACAATCAATTATAATTATTTCAGTTTCTCCGTGGGTTCATTGGAGTGGGCCCAACCTACGGAGCATTGCAACACAGTGCCAAGCAAATGGATTTCAGTTGGATATCTTCTACATCCAAGCTCCGTCTTTTGCGTACATTCAAGTCAAGAGGAGTTTCTGACCGGGTGTCATGATTTGCATAGTCTCCTATGGAAGCACCTAATTGTAAGACCGCATATGATCTCACGTCATATGGCGGTGTTCTGGTGGTTAAAACTGAAGCCACAAACCGAAACAATTTGATTTTTTATTTTCACATGTGATTTTCAATTCGTATCCCTTTTATTTTGCAAGTGGGAACTTTGAAATTATTGCTGTGCATAATTTCTACTTAAATTCTGACCACAAACTTGGAAACGTTGTAAACCTCGAACACACACTTGCAACAGCCTACCAAGTAGATTGTTTAATTATTTTTTATCATTGTAGTCCAGCGGCTCACCGGACTCCAGGTGACAGGAGATGCGTGCACTTTCACATTTGGTCATGCGAGATCTTTGTATATGGTCCAAACCCGACCTGAACTGTGTTCGTTTGGTGTGAAATGTCTAAACCGCATCTAGGGTAAACCTCAATTAGGCGACTGGTTTTACAGCTCTTGATCGAACACTTGTTTGATGGTTATCACACTTAATTAATCTGACGATGTTCTAACACCCATATTGAGACTGAAGAATGTGGAATTTTGTATTAATCACAAGGGTTTCTTATTTCTCAATATTACAAACATTTCATCATTTGTGTTTTTAACATTCATGTGCCTCTTTTTACGCGAGATTAGGAATACGCGAATTGGCGTCAGCCCGGCGCGTTATTTGACTATCACTTAGTATATGAGTTAGGGGTTAAGAATGTATTGACTGATATGTCCATTGGTCTTAATACGCAACTGAAGGACGAATGTCGGTCGCTCAAAAATAATTACTTTGACATGTCGTTTCAATCACGCCTGTGTTGAATAATTTAACAGCTTACTCAAACTTCTCCACCCGGCACCAACGGACATATGTAGGTTTCTCTTGAACAGCGTGCTGAATACACATTATCCAAAGCAAGCTTGAAGAAGGTTACGATCGGTAAGTTAATTACTACGTATCAGCAGATACAACTAAGAGATCATTGCAAGGCATTGTAGAGTTTTTGAATATATCCGTTAAAGTGTTACGTGTTTTATGGGTAATTTCTAAAGATAAAATTGAAAGACGAGTCTGGGTCCCCAGGAAGTTTTACCGATCGGTTTTGCACCCAATCGAGTAGGTTCAGCACTGTTTCAGGTGCGTCTGATCAAATGTGAGAATTGAATTCTAACATAGTTTAAGACAGTTGCATGCCTTGTAAACTGTGGCCAAATTGGATGCTGTGAAGTATGTAATTCTGTCGTAGTGCCGTGATACTTGTGAACTGTAGATTGGATTGTCTAATTGGAATCGATCCTTAAACTGGGGGACTGTTATGCTGTACCCAGGGCTGAGACTTCCACACAGTAGTAAAGGCTCTCCAGCTGTCTCCGGGTCTAACACTTTCAAATTGTAGTTGTCAATATATAACTGGGACTGTCAATCTGTAACTGGGAACAGGATAGTCGAACTATAACCGGTGATACAGAAAGTGTGTGTAGATAACCCACACACTCGTTGTATGCTTATCACTTTTTGATTAATCATATTTTTGCTCTGGTCAAGACTGAAACTTTGAAATACCGGGTGTACCGGTCTGAAGTGAGCGTCAAGATACAAATGTATCGATAGCGAACGTTTGTTGTGCCCGAGCCCTAATATTTTTTTTATTTGGGGTATCAAATCATCGATGGGACATGCATTGGTTGAGCAGCATTTCAATTCCTACGAAGAAGTCGAAAATTGGGTCTCCGAATGGTTTGCCTCAAAAGACGACCGGTTTTATTGGCGTGGTATCCACAAATTGAACATCTCCAAAGCTTTTCAGGTCAAGCTCAACAATTATAATTCATCATGCCTGAAACAAAGGTATAAACATCCATGAGTTCTATGCCTAAAAAAAAACATTTCCCAAAATGCCATACATGCTGCCCAGGAACATCTCATCGAACCGGCAATTCCGAAATTCGATACAAAAGAATTGCTATCATCAAAGAATGAGCCGATCAACGGATGCACGTGCGGGTAATTTAAGGCAAGGACCACCCAAATCCGTTGAACAACAGAAGGCAGCCACCACCTATCGCAATCGAATATTTCTCAACGAGATATCCGATAATTTATGAGGAGTTAAGCCAACAAAGGCAATACTCCGGTCCCACGGCCACGCTAGAATTTCGCACCATTATAAAGATCTAATGGATTTCGATTCCGGGTACCAAGTTCAAATAAGACCCACGGACTGCACGTCAAAACAATCGCCGAATATCATTCATTTTTTTTTTTTTCATTTTTACAACATTTTTTATTTTTCTTTTTATATTCTTAATTTCTAAATTAAAGGCTAGACAAAAAATGCTTAAATTCTAGCTTAATTATCTTATATAATAACTTACCGGTCCTTCGCAGACGCTCTAAGCTAAACATTACTTAACATTTGTATAATTTGCCTTTCGGCGACAGAACTTTGTGGCAGTACTGATATTTAGTTGAAATACAAAGAAAAATTTGAAAAACTTTGTCAATTTTTTGTTTTGTTTTTTTTTTTCTTAAAATTTAACTTACTTAACTTACCTACTTTTTTTTTTTTTTTTTTTTTTTTTTATGTACAAGCACTTAACCTAACTTAACTTAAATCTTATACTACCCTAATTCTAGAAAAGCTAAGCCTATGTAAGCTAGCTGATGATAGTATGATTTTTTACCGACTTTGGTACCCAGGTCTTTATATGCCATTCAACCACCAGAACTGTTGACGCTGTCTAATACTATCGTCCCGGTCTCTGCGGGAGATAGCCCTACTGAAGCGCAGGAGCTCTTCTTCGGTGCGCGCTACTTCCCGGTCGTAGCACAATCGCCCGTCTACAGATGATCTACTTACATGATAGATCAGCGGAATTCCGGATCTATCCTGTATAAGCCCTTTCATATCCAAGTCAAGGAACGCCTCTGGTGGAACAAAGCCGTTGCGACGCACGCTCTCATAGTACAAGGTGTTTGGATAATAAGCCCCGAAAATTAGGTCATTGGACGAGCTTATTGCTCTCGCAATATGTCCTCTGATTAATTTAATCATGAAATTATCCACCCTATTTATGTACGCTTCATTATATAAAGTCTCATTTGAGTAATACTTTTTATAGTCCGATTCCGGTGTCCGATATAATCTGAGACAACTTCTGAGACACTTTCTTTCGAACACCCGAATCTTTTCTATCAAATTTGGACCTATGTTGAACCATACTGGGCAACCATATATGAGCATTGGCCTGATTAGCGTCATGTAGCATATGACTTTTACCCTGCTGTCAAGTTGGCTACTATGAAATAGCCTCCTTGTCATAGCAAAAGTTTTCCTCGCTTTGAGCAAAGCAGCCTCTACATGTCTGTTGAAATACAGATATTGGTCTAGCCAGATGCCCAGGTATTTAACTAAACTCTTGGTTTCCAGTTTATCTCCATGCGGTCCCACGATAACTAGCTTTCACCAGTTTTTCCTTGTGTCGTACGTGGCTTTATATAATGGAGTTCTAAATAGGATGGCTTCACATTTCTGGAAGTTGATCTTAAGTTTCCAGTCATTGCAATAGCGCTGCACTTTGTTGAAGTCTCGCTGTATTAACCTATTTATGATCGCAACTTTCGGAGCTGTTCTGTAAATTATGAGATCGTCTGCGTACGCAATAGTCTGCGGAAGTGCATCTAATAAGTCGCTAATGTAAATGTTAAAAAGAATCGGACTCGCCGAATATCTCTGGGCGCCAGATGTTCTGTGCAAACAGAAGGCCGTGGAAATGAAATTCTATCACCAATGATAATGATGTATGCAAGGAATGACTTTCTCCTTTCAGGAAAATAGGAAATTACCCCTGGGATGAAATAGCATGCTGCTAACAGAGATTTCCGGAATTCTATTAGCAGATCGAAAAATTTTTCCGTACAGATACGGATACCGGTTTGGAATCTGGATATCTGTGTGGGCAGACAGGCAGTCTAATTCTGATCGTCACCGGGACGAGAAGGATATATCAAATATCCGGACAGTGAGGAGACCAAATAACCCCGCCGAGGTGGTTAATCCGCGCCAAGAATCCTTGATACTTCTCGTGTCATTAAAAGTAAAAATGTGTCATATTAAGTGTGAGTCGATTTGTTTTTCGCCTACAATATGTTTATTTAGATAGGATAAGAACGTTCTTTTCGGTAACTTACTCGGCACTTATTTCGTAAGAAAAGCAGCGAAAATTATAATTCCAAATAATAATAGACAACTACGATGAAAATAAAAATTAAAACAAATTTGTTGGTGTTTCATTTGTAACCGCGTTCGCTCTGTGTATGTACGTTTTCTCTGCGGCAAGCAGTGTTCGGCGGAACACTTGAACGACGTATAAAAACGCCAAAAACTCACTTCATACCGGTACACCTGGTATTATTGCGTTGACCACCGGTTCCATTAAGACTAATTAAGGAGGAATAATACATATAGACATGTTGGCTGCTCGATAGTATAGTGGTTAGTATACCCGCCTGTCACGTGGGAGACCGGGGTTCTATTCCCCGTCGGGGAGCCTCTGGCGCAAGACTAATGACCTTGCCCGGAAAAAACAAATCATTATGGAAAATTTAACAAGCCTCAGGACTTGCGAAATAAGGGCAAGACCGGTTCCCGGTTGTAGTGCCGATGATGATGATGATTATGAATACATATAGACTAATAAATAAGTCGCCGACTGGAGTAAATTCTCAACACTTGCCACATACCATACAACTTAGAAAAATGATAGTATTCTAGGGTAGGATTTTATGGAACACGGCGCGATCAACGGCCATTGGCCAGGTTGTATACCATCGGCCGAGTTTTATACAATATTTAATTAGCTATGCTGATCAATGTCAAATTGACCATCAGATGGGATTTCACATTGGGTGATTCCGGAGGTAGCCACAGGAAGTAGATGTTCAAGGGTGCACGTTTGGCGTCAATTTGTAACCGGGACTGGAATTCACTGCTTGTGTGTTGACATACAAAGTACCGGCTGAGCCATAAAATAAGTCGTTACGTAGACATTGAATAACTTTTACATTTATCAACCAATCGACCTAAGTAGGTATGTTTAAGAAACGTCAATCAATTTCAACCACGAATCGCTTCACACCGAACCAACGCACCGAAATCGTGACGCTGTAGTCTACAAACACCGCCCGACAACATTAATTCGTGGTTCGGTGTCGACTTTTGTTGAGCACGGGACAGTGAGAGATCGTTGGCATGCCGTTCATCAACGATCAAGATATTCCAATAAAGTGGTTGAAGCGGGAAGAGTGAGTGTTGCCGAGAACCCGCATGTCTCGTATCATTACCGCACTCAGCATTTAGCGTCTGTGGAACCACCTTGCGGTGCATTTTAAGGATGATTTGCATTTGTTTCCATGTAAAGTGCAATTGACTCAAAGAACATTGCCGACAAACCGTCCACGTCGCTTGGAATACGGTCAAACAGTCACATCATCATCATCATCATCATTGGCACTACAACCGGGAACCGGTCTTGTCCTTATTTAGCAAGTCCTAAGGCTTGTTAAATTTTCCATAATGACATGTTTTTTTTTTTTTGGGCAAGGTCATTAGTCTTGCACCAGAGGCTCCCCCACGTGGAATCGAACCCCGGTCTCCCGCGTGACAGGCGGGTATACTAACCAGTATACTATCGAGGATGTTATGATGGTTACATTGTATGTAAACCAAATTGTTTCGTTTTCAGGAATTCGTCTAGGAAAAATGCATATGGTAAGTTGGGATTTGCCTGGCAACCGAATGTGCCGAAATGGACTTGGGATTTATGAAGTTTGGACAGAATTCTTGTAGGTAATTTTGAATTCGAATTAATGAATGAAGGTAAGAATTCTATTCCAGGAGCTTTTAGATAACTAAATTTGATAAGCTTGATGCTTGAAACATTTACAGGTGCTAATGCGATTGCATTAGCAGGAAACTATGGAAGTTGGGTTGTAGTTATGGGGGGCTTCGTTGGTCGATTCGTTGGACCCAATTTTCGATGACTCGGCCACACATTTCGGCCGAAACGGCCGTTATTTCGCGTTCAATGTTGGCTCTGAACTCTTCCAACGTCGTCGGCTTGTTGGCTTCGACCGATGACTTAACGTAACCCCAAAGAAAATGGTCTAAGGTTTAAATTGCACGAACGGTGCGGCCAACCGACTGGCCCATTTCTTGAGATAACACGCTGCCTTACACAATGAGAATACCAGTAACACCTTTGGTTATGCGCTAGCATTCGCCTTCGGAGAGCTCGATGGAGGGAGAGTAAGTCCTGGGGCCAGAATGCCGGGCGTAGAAGAGAATGGGACACGCCTTGAGAATACTGTCATTAGTACTGCCAACTCCATCAGTAGTCGTAGTCGTAGAGACCATAGAGATCGTAGAGATCGGAACGACTGGCTTGATGATGAGTGCACACTAGCGACTGAACGTAAAAATGCTGCATACCGGACATTGCAGCAGTCTCATAGGACGCGGGTACGCGAGGAGAAATACAAAGAGCTCAGAAGATCTGAAAAAAGGCTTCACAGACAAAAGAAAAGTGCCTAGGAAAAAAACTTTGTCTGTGAAATAGAGAAAAGTAGAACGCGAGGTCCGCACCAGGCGCGGAAGTTCTACCAAATAATCCGCAGTATGACGCGGTACACACCACGCTACATTTACTGCAAGGATAACGAAGGTAATCTGATCACCGATCCTGAAGCCATTCTGGAGCGATGGGAAGTGCACTTCAATGAATTGCTAAATGGTCAGCTCACAGAAGAATTGGAGGCTCCACCAATGCAAGACCAAGACCAAATGCTGTCGCCACCAAGCATTGAGGAAACATTAAAAGCCATAAGACAGCTCAAATCAAATACAGCTCCCGGAGCTGATCACATACCAGCTGAGATGATCAAACAAGAAAGGACATCATTACATCACGCCATTCATGAGATCGTGGTGCACGTATGGCAGCAAGAGGAGATGCCGGAAGCTTGGCGTCGTGGAATAAACCAAACCAATAAACAAACATCTCTAATGGACTCCGAGAAGGGGACAGTCTGGCCTGCCTCCTCTTCAACCTGGCGTCGGAGAAAACATTCCGTGACTATGGCAATACAACTAGAGGGACTATTGTCACCAAGTCCAGGCAAATGACAACGACATCGTCGGTAGATCCGATTCGGCTGTACAGGATTCCTTCACCCAGATCGAGCAGGCGGCACAAAAACTGGGACTGCACATTCACATCATCATCGGCACTACAACCGGGATCCGGTCTTGGCCTTATTTAAGAAATATCTCCACCGGTCCCGATTACGAGCCGATGTCATCCAGTTTGGCACTTCCAGGCTCTGGGCGTCTACGCCATCCCTCCATCGCACACAAGGTCTGCCGCGCTGTCTCCTTCCATACATCCTGCCACAAAGGACTTTCCGGGCAGGCTCCTTTTCGCTGATCCGAGCTAGGTGTACCGCCCACTGGAGTCTACCGAGCTTGATTTTTCTTACAACATTAGCTTCAAGGTACATTGCGTACAACTCATGGTTGTAGCGTCTCCAGAATCGTCCTCCCTCACATACGCGGCCAACAATTCTCCTTAAGACCTTCCTCTCGAACGCGGCTAAGAGTTCAGAGTACCTTTTATTGCGCACCCAGATCTCGGATCCATACACGAGTACTGGTAAGACCATGATCTTGTACAGTAGAAGCTTGGATGTTCTGGACAAATTTCGGGATTTAAAGAGCTTTGATAGACCACAGTAGGCTTTGTTGTATTTGATCAGCCGTTCGCGTATTTCTTCTTCCATATTGTTATCGGCTGATACTATTGACCCAAGGTAGTTAACGGATTGCACTATTTCAAATTCGCGCTCCACTACCCTGATAGTTTGACCAACGTTAGGTCTTCTCTTCGCAGAAGTTGCTACCATGTAGTTAGTTTTTCCCTCATTAAGGTGCAGTCCCAGTTTTTGTGTCGCCTGCCCGATCGGGGTGAAGGAATCCTGTATAGCCGAATCGGTTCTACCGATGATGTCGATGTCATCCGCGTAGGCAAGTATCTGGCTGGACTTGGTGACAGTAGTCGCTCTAGTTGTAACGCCAGACTCACGGATTGTTTTCTCCAACGCCAGGTTGTAGAGGAGACAGGCCAGACCGTCCCCTTGTCGGAGTCCATTATAGATGTTTATTGGTTTGAACAGCAATCCCGCTATTTTTATTTGAGTAGTTACGTTGGTCATGGTCAACCTACAAAGTCATATGAATTTGTTTGGAATGCCGAACTCTCTCATGGCATTATATAGTTCTACTCTGGTTATGCTGTCGTAGGCGAACTTAAAGTCTATAAATAGATGATGTGGTGGGATATTAAATTCCAGACATTTTTCCATCGCCAGCCTAGGTGTGAATATCTGATCAATCGTTTATTTGCCTGGGATGAAGCCACATTGACATTGACCAATGATTACTTTAGCGTATGGGGCTATCGAATGTTGTAGGATAGTGGAGAGTATCTTATAGGCGGTACTCAGCAATATTATACCCCTATAGTTGCAGCACAGTGTGATATCTGCCTTCTTATGTATGGGGCAAATTATTCCACGACGCCAATCTTGCGGCATATCCTCTTGCTCCCATACGTCCACCACGATCTCATGAATTGCATGATATAGCTCTGTCCCTCCTTGTTCGATCAACTCAGCTGGTATGCCATCAGCTCCGGGGGCTTTATTTGATTTGATCTGTCTTATGGCTTTTAATGTTTCCTCAATGCTTGGTGACGGCAGCATTTGGTGTTGATTTTGCATGGGTGGAGCCTCCAATTCTTCTGTGAGCTGACCATTTAGCAACTCATTGAAGTGCACTTCCCATCGCTCCGGAATGGCTTCAGGATCGGTGATCAGATTACCTTCGTTATCCTTGCAGTAAGTGTAAGGCTAATAACCTTGCCCGTAAAAATAAATTATTATGGAAAATTTAACAAGCCTCGACACTTGCTAAATAAGGCCAAGACCGGATCCCGGTTGTAGTGCCGATGATGATGATGATAGTTGCTGCACACTGTGATATCTCTCTTCTTATGTATGGGGCAAATTATTCCACGACGCCAATCTTCCGGCATCTCCATGCTCCCATACGTTCACCACGATCTCATGAATTGCGTGATGTAACACTGTCCCTCCTTGTTTCATCAGCTCAGCTGGTATGCTATCAACTCCGGGGTTTTTATTTGATTTGAGCTATGTTAATGGCTTATTATATTGCGTTGGTGGGGCCTCCAATTCTCCTGTGAGCTGACCATTTCGCAATTCATTGAAGTGTACTTACCATTGCCCCAGAATGCCTTCAGGATCGGTGATCAGATTACCCTCGTTATCCTTGCAGTAAGTGCAGCGTAGTGTGTACCGGTCATATTGCAGGGTATTTGGAAGAGCTTCCGCGCCTGGTGCGGACCTCGCTTTCTACTTTTTTCTATTTCACAGATAAGGTTTTTTTTCCCAGGCAGTTTTCTTTTGTCTGTGAAGCCTTTTTCAGATCTTCTGAGCTCTTTGTATTTCTCCTCGGGTACCCGCGTCGTATGAGTCTGCTGCATTGCTCGGTGTGCACCATTCTTACGTTCACTCGGCAGTTTGCACTCATCATCAAATCAGTCACTCCGATCTCTACGACTACTGCCTAGGATGGAGTTGGCAGTAGCAATGACAGTATTCTTAAGGTGTGTCCATTTCTCTTCTACGCCCGGTATTCTGGCCCCAGGACTTACTCTCCCTCCGTCGAGCTCTTCGAGGGCAAGTTCTAGCGCATGACCAAAGGTGTTACTGGTATTCTCATTGCGTAAGGCAGCCGTGTTGATTCGAATCTGATCTGCGGATGCAATACGTCTCCGTAAGGCAATCCGCGCTCCGAAAACTGTACCAACAAGATAGTGATCCGAGTCGACGTTGGTACCTCGGTAGGTTCGTGCCGTCATCAGGCTTGAGGAGTGGCGGCGATCTATCAACGCGTGGTCAATTTGGTTGCGGGTGGCTCCATCAGGTGATACCCAGGTGGCTTTGTGGATGTCCTTACGCGGAAACCTGGTACTTGCAACGACCAAGTTTTTTGATGCTGCCAGTTCGATGACTCGTAGTCCATTGTCATTAGTGTTCTCATGCAAACTATGGGAACCTGCGTAGTGGCTGAAAACGTGCCCCCGACCTATCTTGGCATTCAAATCATCAAGAACGATTTTCACATCGTATCTTGGGAAGGCATTGTGAGCCCGTTCGACGTTCTCGTAGTATTCTTCCTTTTCGTCGTCAGGGGACTCCTCTGTAGGTCCGTGAACGTTTATGAGGCTTATGTTCTTAAACTTGCCTCGTACGCGAAGAGTGCATGGCCTTTCGTTTATTGCATTAAAGCCGATAATGGCAGGCTTCAGTTTTTGGCTGACTAGAAAGCCTACCCAGAGCACATGGTGTTTTGCATGACAGCTGTAATAAATGTCATACTAGTTTCTTTGAATAACACCACTCCCCGACCATCTTATTTCTTGTAGTGCTGTTATGTCAGCCTTATATTCAGACAGGGAATCGGCTAACTGCTGTGCAACTCGAGCTCTGTATAGTGAGCGGACGTTCCATGAGAAAATTCTTAAATCCTTTAGCCATTTTCGTTTCCGTGGTCGTCGTCGTGTATCCGAGGCTTGTTAAATTTCCCATAATAATTCGTTTTTACGGGCAAGGTTTATAGTCTTGCGCCAACCTTTCTTAGGATGTCGCTGCATGCATTGGTTCTCTACTTGGCGGGTGCCAAAGTAGCTATCCTGGGGTGTCATGTGGACACTGCATGTCAACTTGGATTGAACAGGGACAAGGATCGTCCTGGCCTTCGCCGGGTTGAAAGCAATCAAAGACTTGATCGTGTATGTTTCGCTCACATCCCCCCAAAGGGACTGCACATTAATGAGGGAAAAACTAAGTACATGGTGGCAACTTCTGCGAAGAGAAGACTTAACGTTGGTCAAACTATCAGGGTAGTGGAGCGCGAATTTGAAATAGTGCAATCCGTTAACTACCTTGGGTCAATAGTATCAGCCGATAACAATATGGAAGAAGAAATACGCGAACGGCTGATCAAATACAACAAAGCCTACTATGGTCTATCAAAGCTCTTTAAATCCCGAAATTTGTCCAGAACATCCAAGCTTCTACTGTACAAGATCATTGTCTTACCAGTACTCGTGTATGGATCCGAGATCTGGGTGCGCAATAAAAGGTACTCTGAACTCTTAGCCGCGTTCGAGAGGAAGGTCTTAAGGAGAATTGTTGGCCGCGTATGTGAGGGAGGACGATTCTGGAGACGCTACAACCATGAGTTGTACGCAATGTACCTTGAAGCTAATGTTGTAAGAAAAATCAAGCTCGGTAGACTCCAGTGGGCGGTACACCTAGCTCGGATGAACGAAAAGGAGCCTGCCCGGAAAGACCTTTATGGCAGGATGTATGGAAGAAGACAGCGCGGCAGACTTTGTGTGCGATGAAGGGATGGCGTAGACGCCCAGAGCCTGGAAGTGCCAAACTGGATGACATCGGCTCGTAATCGGGACTGATGATGATGATGATGATGATGATGATGATGATGATGATGATGATGATGATGAGGGTGATGATGATGATGATGATGATGAGGATGATGATGATGATGATGATGATGATGATGATGATGATGATGATGATGATGATGATGATGATGATGATGATGATGATGATGATGATGATGATGATGATGATGATGATGATGATGATGATGATGATGATGATGATGATGATGATGATGATGATGATGATGATGATGATGATGATGATGATGATGATGATGATGATGATGATGTTGATGAACTAACATTTCGTGTGTGGATATATGTAAAAAACAACTCAACAAAACGGATCCGCTTCCGTAGCCTCCTTCGAAGGAAACAACCGTAAAAAAAAAAACAACCGAGCGAACAACCGTAAGTAGGTTTTTATTTCCTGTATTTCAGTAATTTAACAAGAGTAACATTCCGGTGTGGAAAACATAAGTTAGTGTTATCTAAGTAACTAGCACATCTACTTTCCTTTGCTAATGTTTGATGGGGGATGGCCATGATCTCGAATAGGTATGGGTCCTATTCCCAGCAAGACTGATGCTGAAGCACATGTATTACCAGTGGATACTTCTCTGCTTTTCCATGGTAGAAATGTGAGCGCTTATTCATCTGTTTACTTTCGATTTATCATCTACAGTTTTCTTCAAACCCAAAAAGCGCTATGATTTCTAACCTAATAATAAGGCGAATGTCATGAAAGTTGTGTCAGCACTTCACAATAGTCGTACCAACCTACCATATAAGTTCATACATCATCGCTGATAACGTGTGTATTTAAAAAAATATATTGTTTTGAACGGTTTGGCTATAGTAGCTTATCTGGACCGTCATCTTAACCAGGAGGACTATTTTCTTAACGTACGAATGGTGATTTAACGTAGACGTTGTAGCTTATCTGCCTTGTTTTCCAATGACTGCACTGTGTCAGCGGGTCTTCATACGAGGGTTGCCTTTTATATTTCGGGATTAGAGAACAAAAACAAATATTGATCATCGAAAATCACTTTATTGTTTTTCAAAATATTCCCCATGAAGATCTATACACTTTTGCATGCGTTTGAACCAATTGTCGAAGCACTTTTGCCACTCTGATTGAGGTATCTCCAACACATGCATTCTGAATGCAGCAACCGCTTCTTCAGGTGTCGAAAAACGTTGACCTCTCAGTTTGTTTTTTACGTACGGATTAAAAAGAAGTCATTCGGTGCCAAATCAGGACTATACGGCGGATGACCCATCAAATCGATGTTTTGGGTGCTCAAAAATGCAGTTGTCACAGCCGATGTGTGAGAGCTCGCATTGCCGTGGTGAAGAGTGATCCGTCTTCGGCGGTTGGTTTTCCTGATTTCTTGGAAGACAACTGGCAAACAAATGGTTGTGTACCACTCAGAATTGACTGTTCTGCGTTGTTCTAGTGGTACGGTTGCGACATGTCCAGTTTTTCCGAAAAAACAGGTGACCATTTGCTTGGAAGTGCTTCGTGCGCGAACAACTTTTGTTGGATTTGGCTCATCTTGAAACACCCAGACAGTCGACTGCTGTTTACTTTCGGGCTCATACGCGTAAATCCACGATTCATCACCTGTCACGATGTCATAGACGTGTTTCGAAGCACCGCGACCGCATTTTTTGAGCACTTCTTTCGACCAATTGACACGAGCCTTTTTTTGGGCGATTGACAAATTGGGCGAACAAATTTTTTTGACAGTCAAATGTTTATGCAATATTGAATGTATGCTGGTCCCACTAACGCCTAAGGTTGTCTCAATCTCACGATAGGTCACATGACGATCTTCCAATATCAGTTCGCGCACAGCATCAATGGTTTTCGGAACAACAACTGATTTTGGACGACCTTCACGAAATTCATCTTGGAGTGGACTACGACCACGATTAAATTCACCATACCATCGATAAACACTGGTCCTTGATGGAGCTTCATCGCCAAAAATTGAATTAAGTTCATCCATGCACTGTTGCTGAGTTAATCCACGCCGAAAGTTGTAAAAAATAATCGCACGAAAATGTTGACGATTTAATTCCATTTTTGGGCCGAGATGAATCTTTTAAGTTACTGTAAACAACACAAATAGCGCTCGTATGTCAAAACGTTCTGAGTGCGTATAACCTCAAAAATGTCCAACTTTACGACAGAGCTGTCAATTGCCGGATTGCAACACTAGGGTTGCCAAATCCCGAAACATAAGAGGCAACCCTCGTAATACGGCTTGTGTCACAGACCTCACAGTTGGTATGTAATAAAAAATTATTAAAAAACATTATTAGCCAGATGCAGTTCAACCCTAGAGACCTCTATGGAGTCATTTAGATAGTAACCCATCGATAACATCTAGTCATTTTGCTCAGATATAATTTGTGGTTGGAATTGTGTTTACGTTTTTCAGAACATCAACTACCAGGTTCGGTCACAATATGACCTTCTGCTTAAATTAGGAGAAATATTTTTTCTTGTAAATGATGAAATCTTTCCCAATCATGCAGCACGTCTGCATTTTTGAACCTTGACATTCGAAAACTGGATCTAAGGAGTCTAAAAGTCACATAAATAACTTACCGCTCAAGCAGATGTCTAATGCATCAGGTTTGCATCCCGAGCTCAAAAAGTGTCTCATGGTAGTATCAGAAATACAGTTTTTAATTAAATGCGAAAGTACTAATTGATTGTACTCGGAAACGTACTGCCAGCTTTAGGTTATTGGTTTTGAAAATTCTCCATCAAAAGTGAACCTAACAAGTCTTCACAATTTAACAACTTTTTCCACCCATATTTCACTACAACGACTTTGCCAGACGATCCAATAATAAGCAAGATAGACACAATAAATGAAACAAGTTAGACGTGCCTGAGGAAATTTGCCCAGAGGTGTCGGATTGACCAATTTATGCAACGGCTCGCTTTAACGGCACAAGGTTGTAAATGACTGGTATTCCCATAAACCAAGTGACGCTGTTTGCCAATCTAATTAAACAGTCGTTCTTAAAGTACCAATATCTTCGGAACAGCGGAAATAGCTGATAATTCATGTGCGAAAGCTGCAGTCACCCCCGCTCCCAAGCGGCGGGACTTTACCTGAAAGTCAGCACTTGCAAATGAGTTTACCTCACTTCAGAGTATATAAATTGAATGTCTATCAGGTGTTGCAATTAATTACACTGACGGCAATGAGGAATCCCCTTAAAACGGATGAACATGGTTTTGTTTTAACACAATGACCTTGGGACGTAAATTGTGACGTCAGAAATTAAAGCTACTTGTCTGACAGGTTAAGTCTTATCAAATTGATAATTGATACGTGACGCTTCTAAGAATGGTTTCGCGTGACGCTCACCACAGCTGTTTTGAAATTTCTGAGATTTGAAAGCTGCAAAAGGAAAAAAACCGCTGCCTGCTCGGCTGAACCTGAAGAGAAAGCTTCGCCGCCAGTCCAGGTGCGATAAAGTTTCTTTTTAAACAGCTTGACGATGTAGTGCGAAGGGGAAGTCTAAGCTTAGCTATATGAGACTGAAGGGATGTGGTGTGCTGAATTCAGAGAGACTTTTGAATACGACTCGCTGGAGAGTAGTAAGTCTTCGCTCGTGTGTGCAACAGATTACAGTAGAAATTTTGAGTCTGGTTGGAAGGAAGTTGGAGGGCTCATGGTCATTGCGCAAGGCACACTGGGGGCGTGTCTTTCGATTTCCCTCACCCAGCCAGAGATAGGTAACGAGGCAGTTACTTCGCCCAAGGTATTTGTTGTTCTTTTAAGGGTTTTTTAACGGAGCATCGTAATCGGATTTAAGTAGAAAGAAAAAACCTCGATGCTCTGTGAATCGTTGGAGATTCTGAGAAAATGAAGTTTTTATAGATTGGATGAGAGATCATGAAAAAGAAGTCCTATAATATTTCTGTACTTCTGTTCGGTTTATATCGATTTGTACACTGTATGAAATCAAATCCGCATTTATTATTTTTTGTTAGGATGCTGAAGTAATTTTTGGTTTTCATATAAAGTTACTTAGATATTTTGGTACATCAGCTTCCCAATCTTAAATGGATACAGCATGCCCTGGTATTGTCAACAACCTAAAGATCCTTCCTACGGAAAAGAGACTTACTACAGTGGTGCAACTAACCTCAACGAAATCGCAATCATAATTTGGAATTTGAATTTGAATTTGGTGAGGGTAGAACCCTCATTTATTTTGCTAAATACAAGCGGATTAAAAATATAAAAATAAACCTACGAACTAACTTAAAAACTAGAGATTAACAAAAAATTAATTTAAAGAGGGAAACTTACGAATGTGGAGAGACGGTGGTGTAAGTGGTGAGACAGGGCAGGGCGACAATAGGTCGGAAGCTTTTGAGTGGGAATGAGTACGGGGTGGTAGGGTTTTAGTGAGGTCAAAATCCTCATTTATTCAGCTTAATACAAGCGTTATTCATATAACTTAAAAACGAAGGTACTAAGGTATTAGGGTATTATATGGGCAAGGCTGTATATATGCACTTGTGTGGCTGTGTGAATTACGGTGGGGTCTAAGAGGAGAAAGTAAGGAGATGGGGTTTGAGAGCAGGAGGGGTGATGTTACCTACAAAACCCCCATTTTAAACATGCATACCGGACCAAGCCCCATTCAAATTGGGATCACATAATGTGAATCTCATTAATTTCATTAATTAACCCAAAACACAAAAAGTCCTTAGCAGGATCGCTAAAAAATAAAACCATCGAGTACAGACGTACTTCATGGCGGTACCGTTTCCCTTAATCCCATTCAAGGAAACATTTCCTAAACGGAACAAGGGACGGCGACCATAAATACATTCGGTGGGCAGCAATACCACTAGGATACAAAAATATCTTTGGCAGCGTTTTATTTTATTATTATTATGTACTGGCCTGTAGGAACCCGGAAGTTCATGGCCTCACCGACTCGGCTCCGCCATTGTTACCTGTCCTGTGCGCTCTCCTTCCACGTTCGACCATCCGATCCGATCTCCTCGAGGTCCACTCTAACATTGTCCTCCCGTCTCCGTCGCGGCCGTCCTGTCGGTCTCTTCCCCGTTAGTTTACCGTCAAGAATTCTATGCACGGTCCTATCATCACCCATTCGCGCTACGTGTCCGGCCCATCTTAATCTTCGCGACTTGATTACTCTCACTATTGTAGGTTTGCGGTATAGCTCTTCCAATTCGTGGTTGTGGAGTTTCCTCCATTGTCCTGACTCCTCGTCTTATTTACCGCCAAATATACCCCTTAAAACTTTATTCTCGAATACGCGGAATTTGTTCTCTTCCCGTTTTGTGAGAGCCCATGTTTCGCATCCGTATAGAGCAAGCGGCATGATTATGGTTCTATAGACACGGAGCTTTATATTACGTGATAGCAGTTTGGATTTTAATAGTTTACTGGTTGCATGCCAACTAGCGTTGCCGGAATGTAGTCTTTTGTTAATTTCCTTTGACGTTTCGTTTCTGGTCGTCAGTATCGTTCCCAGATATTTAAATTCTTTGACATTTTCAAATATCTTGCCCCTGACGTTTATATGTGTTCTCTGAGGTCCACCTGCTCTCGTCGTAATCATGTATTTGGTTTTGTCTTCGTTTATTTCTAGGCCCACATCTTCTGCTGCTTGCATGATGATTTCACAGTTTTTACTTATATTTTCGAGATCATCGCCCAGAACGGCGATGTCATCCCCATACGCGAGCACTTGTGTGACCCCGTTCAGGGTAGATCCGGCTATGTTGTCGTTTTGTACCTTTCTGATAACATACCCGAAGACAAGGTTAAAAGGGCTTGGCGAGAGGCCATCCCCTTGTTTTAGTCCGTCCCAGATTTCAAATGGTTCTGAGAGGTGGTTTTCTATTCTAACTCGCCCTTTGTTTTCGTTCATGCAAATTTGAATGAGGCCGGCATATTTTTTCGGGATTCCCAGCTCAACCACAATATGGTAGAGTCTTTACCTTGCGACTGAGTCGTAGGCTTTTTTGAAGTCCACGAACAGTTGGTGAACCGTCTCTCCGTATTCCCACTTCTTTTTCAGCAGTTGCCTTATTGTGAACATCTGGTTACTTGTTGACCGGTTCCGACGGAATCCTCATTGGTAGTCTCTCAATATTTCTTCTGCGTACGGTGTGATTCTGCCAGTATGAAATTTGTTAATATTTTGTATGTGATTGGGAGCAATGATATTCCTCTGTAATTTTCGCAGTCAGATCTGTCACCTTTTTTGAAAACGGGGATGACTATTGAGGTTTTCCATTCTTCCGGAATGACTTCCTTGTCCCATATTATTTTAACCAGTTGGTGGATCTTTCGAGCGGTTGCCCCTCCTCCATGCTTCATAAGCTCTGCCGGTATGCAATCGATTCCGGGGGCCTTATTGTTTTTCAGTCGATTTATCGCATCTACAACTTCGTCGAGAGAGGGCTCTGAGATCTGGGGATCGGCTGTATGTACGTCTGGTGCGTTTATTTGTGGTTGATGGGTGCGCACATTGAACAGGTTTTCAAAGTACTGCTTCCATCTTGTCACGATATTTTTTGTTTCTGTCACCAGACAGCCGTTTGTGTCTCGAATTATTTTGGCTCTCCCTCGGTAGCCATTTCTAATTGAATTTATGCCGGCATACATACCTCTGCTGTTCTTTGCTCTGGCATTTTCTATGATTTTTTCGATCCGAGTCTTCTCCCATTCGCGTTTTTTGCGTTTGAAAAGTCTAGTTGTTTCTTTCCGAATTGTCGCGTATCTGACTGCGTACTTTGGCACCGTTGTCCAGTAAAATATAATTACCAAGTCTGGACACTCCTGGAAATCCTAGGTAATGCTTAAGGGTTTCCAGACGGTTGCCAATCCAAGATAAATTACCTCAGGGCCAGACAAAGGATGCGCTGGCTCACAAAAGAGATCCTAATACAAATGATCTTAAGTGAGATCAGCGCAAACGGAAAGTACCACGTTGCCTTTTGGTTAACGTGGAAAAACGTTTTCCTGCGATCGAACGATCGGAAAAGCAGGGAGTTGGTAATGAGATGCAGTCCCGGACGAACATCGAGTGAGTGATTGTTGGTGTCAGTGGCTGTTCGTGCCAGTGGTTGTTCCTGTCAGTGGTTGTTGAATTTATCTTTCGACTTAAATTTATCCGTGAATCTAGAAAATAGCGCAGCATAGTAAATCGTTTCTGTAAAATCAGGCTTAACAAGACAACAAATTTAAAAAAAAAATCAATATTGTATTAAGAAAGATTAAAAAGAAAATTGAATTAACCAAAGAAAAAACATCTGATATTTTTATTGGAGTGGAAACTAATGCTCATTGCTCGTGGCGTAGTGTTCTGGTGGAAGATTCCAACAAACCTTAATTAAAACAGGAGCATAACCAAAGGCGAGAATAAGGGAAAACACCAGAGAAAAATTCAACAATAAACTCCGCACTTGGATTCCCATCCTCCAGCTGGGACAGACACCCTTATCAGGACCCATCCGACCATTAAGGAGCAGAGCGACAGAGGTAAGCTGTAACTTAACCAAACAATACAATAAAACTAAATATAACTCAACAGTGACGTTGAAATCAAAGGAGGTGGAGTAAGAGTGGACGTTGCGTAGCATACGTGAGATCGGTTCGTTAAGACCATACGAGGTATGGTGGCCTGGTAGATAAAACAGTCGAGGATCTCGTAGGTTACGGGGATTGGTATAGAACGGGATGGAGGAGAGAAGGCTTGGGCAGTGGATTGATCCAGACAGAAGACGGTGGATTAAGAGGATGTCAGCGTGAATACGTAATTGAGTGACATTTGTTGACATTAAGCTCCAGACAATTCTTCTGGCACCATAACGAAAAGTTATCAAGGTCTATCTGGAGAAGAAAAGAATCAAGCTGAGAACAAATAGTTTTGAAAAAATTGGTATCGTCGGCGTAAAGGGAGATACAGGAATGCTTGATAAACATATCGATGTCGTTTATTGTTAATATGAACAAACGGGGACCCAAATGCCTGTCCTGAGGTACTCCAGAGGTAGTACGACAAGGATTTGAGAGACCGGCAGGTAACCGGCATGCCGTTAAAACCTATGCGGTGGCAGACTACGACAAAATTAAAGGGGTCTTAAAAAGAGCCACCGCAGAATTTTACTCGTTCTCACCAAAACAAACGAAGAGCGTAACAGTGCTATTAAAGGGCCTCGACCCTGAAATGGAACCGGAGGCTCTGCTCGAAATGCTTCAAAAGCCGAAGCCTGAAGATCTCGAGCTTACCGTGGTAAAATCGTTCACTACAACCAAGGCAAAAAGGGAAAACCGGAAGCTATCCTTCTTTTTGGTCCAATTATCACCGAGCAGCAGAATCGGTGGTCTGAAGAAAATTACAGTCTTGGATCATTAAATTGTCACATCGGACAAATTAAATAGCTTAGAGCGTCTGCGAAGGACCAGTAAGTTATAATATAAGATAATTAAGCTAGAATTTAAGCATTTTTTGTCTAGCATGTAATTTAGAAACTTAGAAGATAAAAAGAAAATAAGAAAATGGTTTAAAAATGAAAAAATGGGACAAATTAAAAAAAAGGCAGAGACATCCTGCAATGTGTCCGCGGCCAAAGGTTTGGTTACGCAACGGCAAACTGTGAAATGCAGCGCCGTTGCGTAAAATGCGGAAAGGACCATAAGACAGGAGAATGCCCCCTGGAAGAAGAAAAAGTAGAAGACAAAGCCCTTCTAAAGTGCGCAGTATGCCGGAATGAGGGCTAATTATCGAGGATGTTCTAAATTCCGAGAAATAGTGTCAAGAAGTGTGACTCGGCAAGAAAACACAGAGCCAGCTCGTACAACAACAATGCCCGGAACCTCGCAGCGGTCGTGCGCACAAGTTGCGTCGGGTGGTAGAACACCAAAATAGGCTACAACACTGGTAGCCACAAATACTCCCACACAGACTGAAACAACACCACAAGCAGACGTGTTCACGATCCTGCTCAGTCTGCAGAGACAGATGACATAGCTGCAAAATCAAATAAACGAGATCTACTCGCACTTGTCCAATCTAAATAAAAAGTCAATATAAACCCTCTAACCAAAACATCAATCAAAGCTCTTGCCATGAATGTAAATTCACTTATAATAACTGAGAGAAGAGCCACTCTTTTCAACCTATTGCAAGATGAAAACCCTGATGTACTTCTGGTGGGGGAAACAAAGTTAAACCAGAGATATAAGATAGAACATAAAAATTACGATATTATACGAAGAGATCGACCTAATCCACCCCAGCGGGAGGTGTCGCCACTTTATTATAAAAAGTAATCCAATATAAAGTTATATATAGTGGAGAATCGTCGGCATACCCCTTTAGCAAGGAAGGGGTCTGTATGCGATTGCGGTCTATGCACCTGAGGAGCACCAACATAACCTATAAAGAGGAGAGCAGAGCTCGAGACACTCTTTCGATGCAGGATTTTTCCTCTTTGGTACTAATCCTGTGTGTGTCCTCCCGCCGGTCTTCAATTTCGTCACGGACACTGGGGCAGGAAGCGGCCTTTCTGTTTTTATTAGGTAACGCGAACGGGGAAAGAAAACTCTATTTTCTTTTTTCCTTTTTGTTTTTATTGTAATTAATTTTCCATAAACTTTTCTTTCATTTTAAGCCAAACATTTATTTCGTCAATATTTAAAATACCTCCGCACGCGCACACAATCTTTTTTCAACTCAATTGCCCTTGGAGGAAAACTACTTGATCTTAAGTGTAGATATGAACATCATCATCATCATCGGCACTACAACCGGGATCCGGTCTTGGCCCTACTTGGCAAGTTTCTCCACCGGTATCCGGTCCGGGGAAATTATATATCTAATGTCAGGGGAAATCAGCTGGCTGGTTGGTTAGATCAGTACCATATTGAATATAAAACTGACCTGCTAGCTACGGAATATCCATCGTTCCCTAGAGGTAAATCGTTCTTAGATATCTTGCGAATTGACTCACGACTGAGACTACTTAACACCAACAGACGAAACAGAAACTGTTTACGGACAATTGAATACGACAGACACCACTATGTATTCACGGCGGTATTAAAGTTTCCGAGCGATCTGGCAGATCTGGAGGAATTCGTGATCCCGAAACCCTACAACTATGTTACGGGGCAATACGATCGCCTCGATTCACCAGATCATTAACAAGAGAACTTCGTTCGAACAACTTTAATCTGCCAGTAAACAGAAACCTGACAAATGACGAAATCGACAAATACATTCAACAAATGGACGAAACCGTAAACGGAACAATGGACAAAATAATTCCCAAAACAACAATTAGAGATAACATAAACATGTACAGAAGCAAAATAATAAATGCACTCCAGAAGAAATAGAGAAGACTGCTATCAAAACTAAAACAATCACAGTCAAGAATTCTATGCACGGTCCTATCGTTCCCCATTCGCGCCACGTGTCCGGCCCATCTTAATCTTCGCGACTTGATTACTCTCACTATTGTAGGTTTGCGATATAGCTCTTCCAATTCGTGGTTATGGAGTCTCCTTCATTGTCCTGCCTCCTCGTCAGATTTACCTACAAAGATGCCCCTCAAAACTTTATTCTCGAATACGCGGAATTTGATTTCTTACCGTTTTGTGAGAGCCCATGTTTCGCATCCATATAGAACAATCGGCATGATTATGGTTCTTTAGACACAGAGCTTTATATTACGTGATAGCAGTTTGAATTTCAGCAGTTTATTGGCTGCGTGCCAACTAGCGTTGCCGGAATGCCGTCTCTTGTTAATTTCCTTCGGCATTTCGTTACTGGCCGTCAGTATTGTTCCCAGATATTTAAATTTTTTAACGTTTTCGAATATCTTACCTCTGACGTTTATATGTTTTCCCCGAGGTCCACCTCCTCTCGCCGTAATCATGTATTTTGTTTTGTCTTCATTTATTTCTAGGCCCACCTCTTCTGCCGCTTGCATGATGATTTCACAGTTTTTACTAACAGTTTCTAGATTATCGCCCAGAACGGCGATGTCAACCGCATATGCGAGCACTTGTGTGACCCCGTTCGGGGATGATCCGGCCATGTTGTCGTCTTGTACCTTTCTGATGACATACTCGAGCACAAGGTTAAAAAGACACGGTGATAGACCATCTCCCTGCTTTAGTCTGTCCCGGATTTCAAATGGTTCTGAGAGGTGGTTTTCTATTCTAACTCGCCCTTTGTTTTCGTTCATGCAAATTTGAATGAGGGCGGCATATTTTTTTGGGACTCCCAGCTCAACTAGAATATGGTAGAGTCTCTGCCTTGCGACTGAGTCGTAGGCATTTTTGAAGTCAACGAACAGTTGGTGAACAATCTCTCCGTATTCCCACTTCTTTTCCAGCAGTTATCTTATTGTGAACATTTGGTCGCTTGATGTTCCCACAAATAAATAAAATATTCAGGAGAAATAATCGAAACGAGATTCAGTGTGTTCAAATTCCACGTACCGACGTAAACCAGCACCTGCTAATCAACACTGAGATAGATACAGAGAAGGCTATTCTCAATAATGAGTTCTTTGTGATCGAGGATCCTTGGAAAAGATGAACGCTGTGGGAGCTGTCTTTTAGAAAATGTACAAGGTGAATGAAGCCATTCACCGAAATCACGACTTGGAGGACAGAGCTCTACTGAATCACCTGCACCCCCGAAATGAAACTTCAGTTTCGGAATCAAAGAATCACGGTTATACCGCATTTAGTTATGGTAATTTGTCAAATGACATTAATGCCAATGGTGGGGCTTATAGCCTTTTAATTACGAGGGAAGGAAGCCAGGGTATCTTCGACTCATTGAAAACCAAAAAGTCGGTGGGAATAGATGGACTACCCCCCCCCCCCCCCCCCCCCCCCTCCCTGGCAATAGGTGTTTATACGGTTCTGTTTAACAACGCGTGGAATAATGCGTACTTTCCCGCGCGTTGGAAAACGGCAATCATACCCCCCATCCCAAAAAAAGGCAAAGACTGTACAAACCCAATGAACATGCGTTCGATAAGTTTACTCCCAAGCATCAATAAAGTATTTGAAAAGACTTTTAACAAAGCTCTGCTACAATGGATAGACGACAACAACATTATTCCGAATAACCAGTTTGCCTTTAAAACGGGTGATGAAACTGTGGGGGTTCTTTAAGACGCCCGAAGATCCTCCCATCGGCCTAACCCAACGCCCTCCTCCCCTACCTGCAAATTTCATTACCTACCATAAGCAGCTTACCTCCAGATGAGGAGTCAAGCTCCCCTGCAACAATTCTTACCTGGGAGACTTTAGCCGTTGCAAAATCATCTAGAACGACTACCGTTTGCTATTTTGCTATCGCATTGGCATCTATAGAAGTTCACCAGGGGCATGCTTGCATACAAACCATCATGTCTTAAAATCCAATTCGGTTTTCCCAGCGTGCAACCGACATAAACATCCGAACATATCAATGCGCATGGCGGAGGAGCATTTTCCCCATATTCGGCATGTCATGCTTACCCCTGCCTTATCGGCAGACCCATCGGCCGATCGTCCTATCGACAATACACAGCATAGCCATCACTGGCTATCCACAAGCGATCGAGTGTTATTTGAAGTAAACAGACACTCGATCCATCGACCTGGAGACGTTACATTTCGATTACACTCAAAATGACGCTTCACACCATGGCAAAAGTGTAAACAAACACTGCCTCCATGCTCACCAGATACAGCTGCGGCCGATAGTTTCCCTTCCACTCGGTAATCTTATATTGCACCCATATCCTGAGGTTCGCAAAACTTGCGACGAATTCCCTTTCATCGGTTTTCAACCGATCATGGAATTTGGGTATGGATATGATTATTGCTTAGACAATCTTACCCTTGCCATGCCCTATGATGACCCACCGGAAAATCAAAGCAAACACACAGTACCTCACTGCGTTTGTTTTGTTTACTAACCGCTGGTCCATGGTTCCCCTGGGTGAGACGTTAGCCTGCACATCTGCAGGTCAAATCCCTCACCACCATGAATAATTTTAAAGCAAACACAACCCAAATCTCCGGTTGACCTAGCATCTCCAGTACATCTCATCATTTGACCCTTCAAATAGCGTTTTTGTTTACTTTGAAGCAAAAAACCTGTTCTGTTCTTAGGCGTGGATCATCGATGAGTTATGACCACATTGCCTGCAGCCTCTGATGTTCGTACATTTGTTTGATCAGGTGTCGGCGATCGTTGTCTGTGTTGCAGGCTAAGGGGCATCGTACTTGTCCTATACGGACACATGGGGAATCCACCCATTTAACCCCTTTCTCGATCACCATTGGCTGCTGTCAAGTTGATCCGTTTCGCTCCTCCTACATCGATGTGATCCAGCACCGTTGAATCTGATGTGTATGGATGTGTATGGCATCGAGGAGTCAGATTTGAATCGCGCACCAGACCACACGTGTCGAGGACGTTGCCGAGGAGTCCAATAATATCCGTGCAAGTGTGCGCACCCATCTTTACGAGTCACCGTGGATAGTCATTGAGTTGTTGAGCATGAGTTCTTGTTATTAAGTCGGTTCTGTTAACGTGTGTCCTTTTTCTATACGGCTGCGTCTATACTCGGTTTCCGTAGCGCTCCAGTGTGCGTCGAGAGGAAAATATAACTTAATTTTGTGCCTTAAAACAATATGTACATTAGATCTAAGTGAAATTTCCAACTGGGAAGAACATTCTAAAGTAAAGTGAATTTTATTAACTGTGAAGTAACAATAAAACCATATCAATTGACTCGTGCCTTTAAACAACATGTACATTAGATCGATGCGCAGCTTTCAACTAAAAAAGGAACATTAAATAAAGAGAAGAAATTGAACAACATCACAACAGTGGAATTTTTATTTTTGCACTCTTTTCGTATGCCTGGGTTTTCTTTGGTTGTCCGATTTATTTCCTTCAGTGGGTGTTTTTTATTGAATCCGCGTTCGGACACGTGGCGCGAATGGGCAATGATAGGACCGTGCATAGAATTCTTGACGGTAAGGCAACGCGAAAGAGACCGACAGGGCGGCCGCGACTGAAATGGGAGGACAATGTTAGGTTGGACCTCGAGGAGATCGGATCGGATGGTCGTACATGGAAGGAGAGCGCACGGGACAGGGAACAATGGCGGAGTCGAGTCGGCGAGGTCATGAAGTTTCGGGTTCCTACAGGCCCATAAATAGTAGTAGTAGTAGTAACCATATTCAAGCAGATGCCACGGTTGCTCGGTATTGATTTTGCTGATCGTATTCATTTTTGGTTTGCAATGCATATGAGTTTGTTATTTTGAGCAGCTGCTGGTTGCTCGATAACGGATCGGAAATCGTTTAGATTTATTGCGATGTTTGTTATTTCGAGCAGCTGCTATGGTTGCTCGATATTGGTTTTGGAATCGTTTAGATATGACGAGGAATCAGGACAATGGAGGAAACTCCACAAACACTACCGCAAACCTACAACAGTGAGAGTGATCAAGTCGCGAAGATTATGGATAAGGCATTCTGGAGCACTACACAAATCCGAAATATAAAATTTGCTAAGTAAATTATAAAAAAGATATTTTAGAGAAACGTGAAGAAAATGTTGTCGATTTAATGTTTTTATAGATTAAATGCAATCCTGGAACCACTATATAAATAAGTGTTCTACGTCGAGCTCTTCCTTGACGAGACAGCAAAATATGTTCCGTGGTCGTTCCCCACGAATCTGATGAATAAACGGATCTTTTGCGTCGAGCTCATCCTCGACGAGACAGCAAATATTTGAACTAACCATGAGCTAAGGCAAATCAAATAAACACAACAAATTAATTAACCGAGGATCGTCTTCACGAGATCCATCACTTTTAATATCGATACATTATCACCAGTTACAAACCCAAAAACCTGTACAAAACAAAAGAGTACCGATGGCACCAAAAATCTTCTTAGCTCTAACGTTAAATACTTACTGTGTAAAGTAACTAAAAAAAAAACGGTGTCAAACAGTAATAATGAAAACTGTTAATGAATAGACAATTTTTCCTTGTCCTCTATTCAGTAACTAGCAGCATTCAGTGCCACCACACAATTTTCTGTTGTAACCTCATAGTTTGCTTTTATTGAGGTATAAGCTTAGGCGCTAAATGTTTGAGTGTATTGTCGAATAGACGACGTATGCTGCTGGTAGCAGCTTTCATTGATATGGCGGGATAACATTCTTCGTCCATATCATCCATCTTTAAGTGTCGATTTTTCGGTGAGTTTGGCATAGACTCACCATCTTAATTCAAACTCTAGGAATGTTCCGATTTGATTTGTAATGTGCCGAGCAGTGCATCTGATATCAATTTGTCGTTTACAATCACTGCTGGCATTTTCGAGTGACATTTGAGGCTGCTTGATGTTTTCCTCTTAATTTGAATCTTTGATCGTTTATGCTTTGTTGCTGTACTGCAACAATAAGAAATTGGAGTTTAAATGAAACGAAAAGAAAATAAAATTTAAATGAAAAGAAAAAAGTAGTAGAATATGATTTAAATTATAAAAAATACTCCGTGTCCAAAATTCCAGCATTTTTATCCAGATTACTCGTTTTTTGTCCACTCACTGAACACAACTGAACTGATTTTGATCGCACTGTGGTGTCGACTGGATCTGAATTTTAACTATGCCAAGTTCTTATGTAATGTCCCTGTGGGTGATTCTGGTGGCAACACGACAGTCAAATTTGTTGTCTCTTTCAGCCGATTTTTTTTTGCCTCTTTTCGATATTTTTTGCATATAAATAGTTAAAATGACATCCAGAAAACGGGGACATAGCACACCTGTTCCTGTCATCAATTTCGGCTATTCTACTCATATTTTACTCCCTTTTGGTCAAATTTGGTGTTTCTTTCAGCCAATATTTTACTCCCTTTCAGTAAAATTTGTTGTCTCTTTCAGCCAATTTTTTGTCTCCGTTATTTTTTTTATATCTATACATATTGTAAAAATGACAGCCAGAAGACGGGAACATCGCACACCTGTACTTGTCATTAATTTCGGCTATTCTCCTCATATTTTACTCTCTTTTAGTCAAATTTGTTGTCTCTTTCAGCCAATATTTTACTCTCTTTTATAATAGTCAAATTTGTTGTCTCTTTGAGCCATTTTTTTTTTGTCTCTTCGTTATTTTTTGTGTCTACAGAGATTGTAAAAATGACACCCAGAAGACGGGAACATAGCACACCTGTGCTTGTCATTAATTTCGGCTATTCTCCTCATATTTTATTCTCATTTAGTCAAATTTGTTGTCTCTTTCAGCCAATATTTTACTCTTTCAGTAAAATTTCTTATCTCTTTCATCCACTTAGTTGTCTCTTTTCGTTATTTTTGCATCTGGATAGATCGGTTAAAGTAACAGCCAGAAGTCAGGGACACAGCGGCCCTGTTCTTGTCCTTAAATTCCTTAAATTCGGCTATTCTCTTCATATTTTACTGTCTCACTGCCAAATCTACTGTCTCTTTCCGTCATATCGTGCATCTACACGGATTCTTGAAACCAGAAGATAGAGATTTAATACACCTGCCCATGTCTTCAAATTCGGCCATTTCTTCATATTTTTTGTCTTTCAGTCAAATGTTTTGTCCCTTTCTATCGAGCATCTAGAGGGAGTGAAATAGCTACAGTTTGGTGTTAGTCCATTGATAAGTTAAAACTCGAATCAGGACAGTGGTGCCAACTGCCAGACTTTGTTTTCCATATACAAAATTAGCAGAAAGCCGATGTGTCATTATTATCCGTTCAAACAATGCACTGGTCGTACTTTACGATGGATGTCTTACCTTGATTCAGAGTCACATAATTATTCTATTATTTCACATTCGAACAACTTCACTTTTTTTTGTTATTAATCTACCCAAGTTTCTTAAACAATATAAAGTCGCCGAATAGCATCTGCCTCATAAACAACTCTATAATGTGATCAACAGTATTATATCTTCTATAATCACTCTAAACCTGAACTCTAGTCTATTGCAACTGCTCTGTCTTATTTGATAGTTGTAGCTACAGATAAATCCGACGCCAGCTTCTTGACAGAGTTACAAACAAATGAAGCCAGACCAAAGCTACGAGTGTACCCCACATGTACGTGCACTCGGATGAGGGTACATCACCGGCGGAGCGCAAAATCGACAGCGACATTAAAGCCTTTCATCGTGATATCAAATTCGCCGCTTGCAGCATAACGAACATGCAATCATTCGGCGGAGGCCAGCCAGCAGCACTAAGCATCGATCGATGCTAATGTGAGAAAAATTCCATGTACACGGATTTCATTTGCTTCTCTGAATTGTCCTGCACCTCGGCTTTCTGCGCCTGTTAACGGCAATGCTGTTATTTGATCCATCTACATTGAGATGCTGTAGGAGTCAAATATCTTGCGGTAAGAACTTTCTAATCAAGACCGGTAAAATGAAGTTAGCTAGGATACTTGTAGTATTTTTGGGCAACGGGAAGATAGAAACTCATACCAGTGTTTTCTTTTCCTGCTAGAATGATAATGCCTTTGAAATAAGAGTGGGAGTGGAGTCGAAGGACTAGATAAATTAGTGTGTCCTATTTCTGTGCTGATTCTGTTTTGTGCGCTTCTAAATTTCGTCCTTTTAATTGATCAATTAATTACGAAAGACGGCAAAGAGGTTGTCTTAAATTTTTTTTTTTTTTCTTTAAAAGATGTAAGAGATTCGAGTCCGCTTCCATTCCCCCAGTTAAATTCACCTCTCTGGTAGGGCCAGCAAACTAAACCTAGACTAAATTTGCACTGCGTTTGAGTTTTTTCCCGTAGGAACGTCTTTCGACACTTGATTCAGGGTTGACATATTTTGTCACTATTGCTCTTGAAGTTCTTGTTGTCTCTACTCACACTGCTGTAATGTACTTTCATCCATTACTACTCGTATGTAGCAATTATGCCAACCACCTTACCTATCTCATGGATTTCCTCTTCATGTATGGTGCTCTTTTTCTGCAATCTACTGTATTCGCAGAGGTTCACTAGAACCAACAATTGGACATGATCTGGAGGAAAATCACGTTGAGAGGTTCCATCAAGTTTGTTTGTGGATTCTACCGCTCTTCAAATGACGATCGACCACTTCATCTTTTATAATAACTACTCAACTAGTGGAGCACTAACTTTACGACTAAATAAAAAGTTTACTCAAAAATCGACCGTTCCCGGTCGTTGTGAAGTTCTTGTCTTTGGATCGCTTTCACAATACCTCAGGGTTCACGCTACTTCTATTACTTCTTCATATTAATGACTTACTAATATTAACCGTGTATATGTTAAAATGTTCATATACAGAGATTCGGCACCAAGATCTACTCCTTAAATCGTCATCCGGATGAGATCCTGCAAAGGCGAAAGGCTAATCTCCTTGTCTTCAATGCGAAGAAGACGCAATATGCAAGGCTTACAATAAATAAGAGATCATCAATGGCACAGCTTATGATAAACAACTAAATCATGAAATATGACGAAATCATCATTTTCCTTGGTGTCACATCAGTCGGGGCATGAACATGTATCAAATATCCCCAAATCCACCCCCAAGTAACTGAGCTATATATTTAGGACTAAAAGATATTTTACCTCGCCACAACTCCGTCTTTTTTACAAATTCCGAATTAGACTCGTCCTCGGATACTCTCCTGTGAAACTTCATTCCGACAGAAGTGCTTCCGGAGCACTACAATTTGCAGCTAATCTAAAACATTTCCAACAAGTATTTAACAGCACTTCGGAGCACTAACCCAGCGGCATAGGTACGTGTTTTCTGAGAGATATATAATATCATCATCATCGGCACTACAACGGGGATCCGGTCTTGGCCTTATTTAGCAAGTCTCTCCACCGGTATCCGGTCCTTATCCGAGACTTGTTAAATTGTCTATAATAATTTGTTTTTCCGGGCAAGGTTATTATATTGTACGAGTATAACATATGTGATATATATTTGTCTATAAAGTACATTAATTTTCTCCGGGCGACGAAATACCTTTTGCACTCCCTCCTGTTAGAAATAAATGAAACGCACCGTTTGTTCCATCAACTTTGTATTTACTCTCCGTATCATCATCATCATCGGCCCTACAATCGGGAACCGGTCTTGGCCTAATTTAGCAAGTCCTGAGGCGTGTTAAATTTTCCATAATGATTTGTTTTTTCCGGGCAAGGTCATTAGTTTTGCGCCAGAGGCTCGCCGACGGGGAATCGAACCCCGCTCTCCCGCGTGACAGGCGGGTATACTAACCACTATACTATCGACGAGCAATATACTCTCCGTATATGTGTATGGTTTCAAAGTGTGGCGATTACTTCCCTCTCGATACAATCATGGTGCTATATCTAGCTCGTTGAGTTAACAGTTCGGCCATTCTCACATTATCGTGTCCTCACGATCACCACCTGGATCGACTAGACTGAAATCCAAGCACCCTTCAGCGATCGAAACGTCGTCGTTAACAGAATCATTATTCGCTCCAACGAGTCCTTCATCCGGCAACTCTCACCATGGCTTGAGCTTGTCCGCTTTCATCACGTTGCTGAGCCTCCATTGATTTCTCTGCATGCCTGGGATGGCAATAACATAGCGATCATTGGGCTCGACTCTAGTTACTAGATAAGGCCCGCGGTAGTTTAGTTCCAGGTTGGGAGATTCCCAGTTGTGGCTGCTTCATGTTCGAAGCTTGTTCCCCAAGATGTCCGTCGGCGTATACATTAACAAGACCTCATGTGGACTTGAACTCCTTGCCGTATTCAAACCTCATTGGATCGTCCTCATGTAAACGGACCAATCCTTTCCCATCGGGTGAGCACACTTCAGTGCTGCTATGATTGTCCGGTTGTTCGCGATGCCCTCACAGCGCTTTCGATCTGCTACACTCTATGGTCATCACAATACTGCTCGAACGGCTTAGACGTGAATGCTGTTCCACTATCAGTTACCATACGTCTCGGTACGCTAAAAAACCGGGGCATGTCCGCTAGAACGTCGTGTTCACTGCTTTTACCACTCGTAAGACGACATACTTCGTAAAGCTTTCGACGATAGCAGCCTCAATGGCTGAGTTGGTAAGGAGGTCGTGTCTTGCGTTTGATTGTGCAAACCTACGTTCCGGCTAGATAGGGTCGGACTGAAACCAGCTGTACATAAGACGGAGGTAGTCTTAATACGCACACCTGAAGAAAACGAGTGAGAAAACGGCGGAAGTATGCAACGTTTTGGCGAGACTGCTACTCAATGATGGTGGACTCCGGCCCCACATAAGGAAACGGATAATCAGTGTCAATACCTTCATTATAATGTATGCAGCTCACATATGGGCAGCAGCCGCACAGTATAAGTCGCACATGAGGGGAGTGAACTCCGCACATAGGCAGGCATCACTAAGAGTATGCTGTGCATTCCGAACGGTATCCGAAGATGCTATAAATATTTTGACCGGGAGGACACCACCTGACATTGCAGCTAAAGAAAATGCTGCCGTGCATGAGTTCTCACAAGAAAATCGCTGGCGAATGCGGTCACGATTAGAGCTCTCAAACCTAAGGGAATGGCAACGAAGCCGGGATTCTTCCACCAAAGGAATATGGATGCTCACCATGAAACCTGATGTAGAAACCTGGGCGAAAAGAAAACATGGCGACCTGAACTACCACTTGAATCAGCTGATGTCAGTACATGGATGTATAGCGTTTGCGACGAGAGTGAAGAACGTGTCATTTGAACCGACGCTATGACGGTTAGAATCACTAAAAATTGAACTAATGCTCAACACACTAGACCACTGTCGCGTGTACGAATTTGATTTCTAAACTCAAGTACATTCAATGGATGTGGAATTCCTATGCTATTGCTTGGTATACGGCTGATGCGTTTTTCTTGTTCGATTTTCTTTTGGGCGTTCTTCATTATTGTGTATGCTTGTGTATTGGTATGTTTCTGTTAGAAACGCCACAGATGGTTTCGGCAATAGTTGCACAAATATCGGGATGTCAATCATCCATACTGCTTGTATTGCGAAGGCAAAATAGAAAATGCGGAAAACCTACACACAGAGTGGTGAGCTTCGAGACCGCACGAACGATTTTGGAGAGACATATGAAACGGACTATTACTCTGGCAGGAGTAATAGAATACATGCTAAGTTCCAAACAAGCATGGTCTGCAGCAATCGATATTCTATGTGACATGATGCAATGCAGCAGTAACAGGTAAACTCCGTCCCGCTCCGCTATGGAATATCTAAAAGAAAGTTCCGCGGGGATCAACCTGGCAGGCGGTGGCTTTAGTCGGTAAAAATCCGGCATGTCTCTCGATCTGTCCAGAGGTATCTTTTGAAGATTTCCACCCTCCTACCGAAAACAAAAAAACCTAGGTTCAACTGACGACTCTATTACTATTGTAAGACGGACCAGGACATCTTGACACACATGGCTAAGAAGGAAAAATTCGACGTGGCACTGATTAGCGAACCATATAAAGCTCTCGATGTACCATATGAATCAGTGGTGAGACTGGACAGCGCGAACACGGCCTAAGTGGAATAAAAGCGCTTTTGACAAAGGTTCCTTCGAAATAATAATGAGGACCTACGACATAACAACCGAAGGAAGTGCGGCGGAAATGATCCGTGAGTTAATGGAGAATATGAATACAACGTGTGACCCAGCAATACCAATAAGGATGCCAACGGATGGAAGAAAACCATGCTACTGGTGGATGGACTAAATTAAAACACTAAGAACACAGTGCTTACAACTCCGTCACAGGATGCCAAGATCAAGAGGAGGAGTTGGCTTTCCAGAATACATTGGCAAGCTAAAAACGCTAAGGCGCGACGTAAAAATGGTCATAAAAAACAGCAAGGAGAGAAGCTTTAAAAACATATGTGCGCAAGTAGATATAAATCGTTGAGGCACCTCTTCCAGAATGGTAACGGATAAACGAAAAGGACATAAAGCCTTAAATATAACTTGTCCCAGCATGTTGCGCCCAATACTAGACCTTTTTTTCCTTGGAGACCGAACACTGCGTGGAACGTTGTATAAAGTTCGGCACCGAGACTATCCCAGCATTGTCGCTAGCAGAAATGCTGAGCGCGTGCAAAAGAATACGTGACAAAAGCACCTGGTCCAAACAGGATATCAAACAGAGCTATGAAAGCTTCACTTAGAACGACACCGGAGGTAATTCAATCGGCGACGCAGAAATCCCTATAAGAAGGGATATCTTCCAGCGCAGGGAAAGTCCGATACTTAGCAGTTCTGCCAAAGGGAAGAAATAAACCGAGAAATATGCCTGCTGGATACAATGGGTAAAATACTGGACACGATCATATATGGCAGATTGGTCGCAATAGCCGAAAAAAATGGAGCACTAGCAGATCACCAATATGGCATCCAGAGCTCACGATTGACCACCGACGCCGTCAAAACAGCGGTCGATATGGCAGCCGAAGCAATAAAAGGTAAAAGATGGGAAGAAGGACCATGTGCCACGGTAATATTGGACATCAAAAACGCCTTTAGCTCGGCCAACTGGTTGTCTATCAGAAAAGCTCTTAGTCGAATGTGCATTCTACCATACCTCCTAAAAATCGTTATAAGCTACTTACTCAACAGAAAGCAGATGTACGCTATGGACGAAGGTGGACAATTTTATAATGTGTCGGTGGGAGTTCCCCAAGTGTCGGTTCTTGGTACACTCCTGTGGGATATTATCTACGACGGAGTCTTACGGAGTCTTACGAATAAAGCTACTCGTATCATAAGGCCTGAAAATTGTTATATTCGCAGATGATATCGCATTTGTAACAATTGCTAAGCATATTACCGATGTGGAAGCGGCCACTAATGAAGCAATTCAACTGATCAAAGACTGGCTACAATCGACCGAACTAGAACTAGCCGACCACAAAACGGAGGCAGTCCTAATAACTAGTCGAAAGCGCGTGGAATATGCTAACTTTCAGATTGGAAATCAGACAATACGATCAAAGGAAGCATTTAAGTACTTGGGAGTTTTCCTCGGCAAACGACAAAAATGCAATTCGACTGATCAAAGACAGACAAAACAGACAAGACAGACAAAACGGAGGCAGACCTAATAACTAATCGAAAACGGGTGGAATATGCTAACTTTCAAAACGGAAAACACACCATAGGATCAAAGGAAGCTTTTAAGTACTTGGGAGTTTTCCTCGGCAACCGACTAAAATTTAAGTCCTACCTCCTCGATACCTCCTTTCCTTATCCACTTCCTCTCCATCCACGCACTCTTTTGGTGGGCGCGTTAGTGTAAAAAAAAACTGGAATATTCGAGTAAAAAAGCTGCAGACGTACAAGCAACCTTATCTGGAATAATGTCAAATACAGGTGGACCCGGATATGGTAAGAGAATTATCCTGTCAAGGGTAGTCATATTAACATTAGCGTATGCCGCGCCGTGTGACCAGATGCTTTAAAACAAACAAAAGAACTGAAGAAAATGAGAGCAACACGCTGGCTTTGCGCATTAAGGATTATATCCGGCATTGCCGGATTACTGCTATATCCTAGTTGAGAAGATGCTTCGAATCTATAAAAGATGAACCACGAGGGGTGAAGTGCTTAATGGAATGGCGACAATAAAGAAGAGGCTAGAAGAGAAAGAAGCGTCTGTCATTTGACAGGCAGGGTGGAACATGAGCTTAAAGAGCAGATGGACCTTTAAACTCATTCCATCCGTGAAAGCTTGGATAAGGTCTCCACACGGAAACTGTAATTGCCACCTTATGCAGTTCTTGTCGGGGCTTCGCGGGTATCGAAAATACCTAAGCTGTTTTAGACAGGGCAGTTCACCTCCCTGTTCACAATGCAAAGGGCCAGAAGAGGATTCTGAACAGGATGCTGAACATGTTTTTCATGCAGCCGCTTCGTCTGATGAAGAAACAGCTTCCGAGGCCAGCACATCTCGTAGGCTACATGATGCGGTCAGAGGAGTGCTGAACCGAGTTCTGCACTCTAATAACCCCAGCGGACGATAACTTACGCGAACTCGAAACAGCATGATGAGAAATCACAGAAAGCAATTGGATACCAGCCTAAAGACCTAACCCGCTTCGCGAAGGAACCCAAAGCCAGTCCCATGGGGAGAGTGGTAGAAGAAGCGGAGATGCGTTTTAGTACGTAGAAGCAGTGCTGTGAATGACTGAATGAAGTGAGAGCAGGATCCGCATTTTATTTCGCTTAGTACAAGTGGTATAAACATATAAATAGACTTGCGAACTAATTTAAAAACTAAGGCATGATGGGTTGGGGGGGGGGGGTGCTGGTAGGGATTAACTTTAAAGTATCGTAAAAACTGCGGAATTGGGAACTAAACAGAGATGGGTAGAGAGAGATGAGATTGAAGTCAAAGAAGGTGGTGTAAGAGTATGCCCAGAGCAGCATTCGAGAAATGGGTTAATTAGAGTCATAAGAAGTGTGATGGGTGGGCAAATAGAAAATACGATGGTTTCGCAGGTTTTGGGTGTTCGTGTAAGAAGTGATGGAGGAGAACAGGCTAGAGCAGTTGATTGATTTGAGAGAAAACGTTGGAAGAAGAGGATCTTGGCATGAGTTCTGCGCTCTTCAAGTGTATTTAGGTTAATTAGGTGGAGATGGCTTGTGTAAAAGGGTAGAATCAGAGGATTTTCCCAGTTCAATCCTCGGAGGGTAAAACCCCAAAAACGACGTTGGATGCTTTCGATCCTGTGAATATGTGACGAGCAGTGAGGAGACCAGATTTGACTAGCATATTCAAGAAGAGGACGGACAAAGGCTATGTAGCGAGATCGGGAAACGTAGGAAGTAGAGAATTCTATCGCGCAGCGTATCACCAAACTAAGGGCAGAGTTGGCATTGGGGATACTGTCGCCAATATGTGAGATGAAGTTAAGCTCCCTATCACATACGATGCCAAGGTCACGAATCGATTCTGTGATATCTGTTGGTAGAGTAACAAATAGGAATGTAGCGGGGGGGGGGGGGGGGGGGGGGGAATAACAGAGTACAAATATTTGGGTTTAATCCCACGTTCTGCGACAAAAT
The DNA here is from genome assembly GCA_963931805.1 of Microdon myrmicae. Lineage (NCBI taxonomy): Eukaryota > Metazoa > Arthropoda > Insecta > Diptera > Syrphidae > Microdon > Microdon myrmicae. The sequence continues at coordinate 29,423,249 of OZ007501.1, forward strand.
GAAGAATATGATTGGAATCAATGCTATGACGATTAGAATCACGGACAATGGTAGGAGAAAAGCCTAACTTATCAGACCACGGCCTCATGTGGACGACGACGTATTTTTTTTTTCATTACTATTTTTTTTAATATTAATTGAATTTAAGTTAATGTAAGCTTGCATTAAGCTAAATAAATGAGGGTTCTCACTAAACTAAACTAAACTAACTGAGGGATTGTTATGTTAACCCACGCAGAAATGGTGAAAAGCAAAGAATCAACGACCGCGTATAGACGAGCATGCATTTCTTCTCGATTTTATTTAAACTGTGGGATTTCTATTGTTATATACTTAAAAATCTCCTAAGGGGTCTCCTTTCTGGAAGCTCTCGGTGGAAATAAAAAAAATAATGACGAATAATAAATAAACTATACTAAACTATAAGTACTTATAGTTGGCTGAAAGAACAAAAAACTATACTAAACTAGAAGTAGGCGCTGAAACAACAAACAATAGAACAACTGTGATGTGTAAAAAAAAAATAAGCGCCGTAAAAAAAGAAAAATATGAAAAATGAAAAATAATACAATTAATTCAGTCATCGTGAAATTGTGATTTGGTAAAGGGCGCTAAATAGCATTAAAGGATGTTAAAGGATGTTATTCGAATACAAATAATTCATCCGCGTATGTTGCGTGTCTCAGTTGAGTGAGCAATAGTTCGGGGGTTTGTCGGGTTGTGTGAACAATTAGAAAAGTAATTTCGGAATATATTTCCAATCGGACGTTTTACAGTGTGTTTAACAGCAGCTACAACAAATTACGCAATTGGGGGCTGAAGAACCAACACTCCTACCAACTTGAAAGAAGTTTCGGTCATGCAGAGACGCAATCAACAAAGACAAAACCGCGAGCACGTTGGTTCTCTTAATAGTTGTGTTTGTAGATTATAACACTATGGCAATTGCTAATTCACCAGGACAACCCTAGGCCACATAAATCTATGGTCATTCGCCAAAAATTATTGGAGCTTGGTTGGGAACTGATGCTACATCCATATTGCCCTGACCTTGCTCCATCAGATTACCATTTATTTCGATCTCTGCAAAACTCTTCGGATGGTAAAACTTTCACCGATTATGACGCCGTGAAATCTCATTTGATTTCGTTTTCTGCCGGTATAGATCAGAAGTTCTACGAACGTGGAATTATGGAGTTGTCAGAAAGATGGCAAAAGGTCATCGAACAAAATGGAAAATGTATCATTGATTAAAGTTTATTCGTTGTTTTGAAACAAATTTGTTTTATTTATCTGAAAAAATTGACAATTACTTAGTTATACTTTATATATAGCTCTCATGATTATATTTACTTTGATGTGTCTCTTGCGCGTTCTTGTGATGTGTCGTGAGTGTTTGAATCACAACAGTCTCTTCAAAGCTGCGTATATTAGCGTTGCATTCTTTGCTGCATAACACTTGTAGTGTGTAAAGACCAGGCGATGATCTAAACCCTAGAAATGTCATGATAAGGCTTTAATTTACCAGATAATTTAGCCTCGTCTAAATTTGGCATTTACATCTCCAGAAAGGAGTTTGTTAGCGCCGCCTTAATTGGAGTATAACACATGTGATATTTAAGAGTCATGCGGTGATCCAGATCTTCTAGAAATAGTAGAGCTCAATTTGATCAGATATTTCAGCTTCGTCAAAATTTCGTATTTGTCTCTCCGGAGATGTGTTTGATAGCGGTGTGTTCTTTCTTGGATACTGGATGCGTGGTTACATACGGTAATTTAATATAACCTTGCTCTTCATCAATACGTAACATTATTCGCTTTATTTTTTTAATGGACATTACGACGACGAGGAAACACATGATCAGGTAGAGTATTCCACATTCGTGTGGTTCGGCTAAAGAATGACTCTATGTTTGTTTGCGTGCCTGAAGTTGACTTTCAACGTGAACTGATGCGCATTCTCAGATTGACGGGTATCGCGGGAAAATGACTGAGGAGGCGGAACACATCCAGCAAGTTCAGTTGAACAACGACCGTGATAATACCTATAGAAGAGAGATAGGCACGATACGTTGTGCCTATGTTCTAACGACGGAATTGGTCAACTCACAGCTGGATCCTCAATAAGTTTCCCGTTTTTGCATCCTATCCAGCACGTGTAGTGCAGTTTTGGATGCGTCTGCCCAAATATGGGAGTTGAACTCCATTTTGAGACGAATATACGCCTTGTAAATAGTGGCCAGGATGTACAAAGTGAAGTATTTTTTGCATTTTTAAGGAACCCCATGTATTTGGCCGCACTTTTTGCAGTTTCAAAAATGGGGTCGATCCAGTTAAGAGTCGAATTAATTCAAGAGCCGCGGATTGATAGTTCCTTGGCTTCGTCGATGGAAGTGCCATTCATCGACAGTATATTTACATTGGGGTTCGCCTTTGACGGCAGGAGACAGCACTGAGTTTTTAAGGCATTGTACTCTACTCGGTTAGATGTCACAGGACACGAACAATTTTTTTTTACCCTCTGTTAGCTCTGGAAACTTTATGAGCCATTCCCGAATCCGGTTTTTGAATGACACGAATTTTATACATTTCTTAGAGTGTTTTTTAAAGTTGTGAAGACTGCTATAATGTCCACGAACACCACGATTTATATTCCTATAGGTTTATAGAATTTTAGATCGTAATTCATCACATTTCAAGAGAGCAGTCAGAAGGTTCGGCTGTAACATTTCTATTGCTTTTGATATTTTCTTGTAGCTACCTTACGTTTCAAGTCCCTGTCTGCTAAATTTAGGAGACTGTGATTTTATCGGAGTTTTGTCATCACTATGGAAAGGTTAGAATCAAAGAACGGACGCATCAGACCACGGCCACGTATGCGCGGTGAAGGTTTAACTTACTACTTAAACTGTGGATTGTTGCGTTTATGCCCTGTTTTACGTAGTAACTCCATCAGCATCTTTATCCCAGTGAGAACATTAAATGACAAACATAAAATATTGAGCATAAACAAAAGTACATAACATGTAAAACTTTTAAAAAATTTAAAAATTACACACTCATTATAAACAATTTACATTTTCAAATTAAAACATTCATTTCCATTTTACCATTAAACAATTACCTTACTAAACATTAATTAAACACATACAGTACAAACAATTATAACATTTCCAAATTAAACTTAAATACAAAACACAATGCACATTTTCATTTACACATATAATAAATAAAACATTAATTATATTTCATTCATTTCCAAACAACATTCATTTACAGCATAAAATAAACACATTCATTTATTCAATGTGCATTTAAAATTTTAAACACACATAAAATAGACACTGCATTTAACATAACAAATGTGAAACATAGAACTTAAATTAAAACATTGAAGCGCATACAAACGCCCAGTTATTTCACCGGCGATGCTATATCCGATAAACTCGAGATCGTTTAAGGTGGTGGGGGAGTTACTGCGTAACACCTGGTAAGGGATCTGGTGATTTTTTCGATCCTCTTTTTGGTGCTGCGTTCTTCATCTGGGTCGCGTGAGCACAATCTCTTCGAATTGGTCCACAATATTAAGAAGGTTGTGGGGGTGAAGAAGTATTGTGCCGTTCATGGGCACTAGTTCATTTTCTTCCCCACGATGTTGCTCGACGAATATCCAATAAAAGGCACTGGTATATTGTTTTGTTTAATGTTTTTTTTTATTGTTAATTAAGGGTATTTTGGTTTGAATTTAAATTCACCTAACTTATGTCTTATGATTAAATATTGGTGAGGTTAATCCGTACGTGCGTGCGATAATCCAAGTGGTGGAAACATGAACAGCAGAGAGTCTTTTGCTTTTCACTGAGATATTATTTTTCCTTGTTATTTTATTTCATTTTATCCGACACGAGCTGGCTAAAGGAAGCCGAATTGAGTTTGGATATTTTAACAGCGGTGCACATTATGAAAATCCGATTTCAGCAGAGAACTGATGGTAGTATTTGTGTAGTAACCGTAGTATCTTTCGCGTAGCTCTTTTTTTCTTTCAAAAGACAAATGTCGTTTACGAATAATGAATTCTTATTCGATTGGGTAACGGTGGACTACTTCGCGCGCGAGCTTGTGCATCCTCATGCACACGCTGCGGTCGTTCGCGTAACGACTTACTCCTGGTGAAGGTTGTTAATCGACTGTTGGAAAAGGGATGAAGTTGGATAATTTAAGTTTCGCACTTGACAACCAAAAGAAAACATACTTCTGCTCTCTCATTGCCACGTCCGTCGATGTGTAGTGGATAATCAGTTAATTGATAACCGACGAACATGGGAGAATGAGAGAACAGAAACACGATGTATGATGATCTCGGGGTGGATTTGGTTGTGTGTGCATGAATCAATATACTTTGAGCATAACCCATGGACCCAATTCGGTGAATATGGTGATCTCAGAGCACATTGATCTGTACGAAGACAGAACTGTGAAGGAGAGGAAATTTAAGCTGGTGCTATTCACCTGCGAAAAGAGAGCATTGATCCCCACCGAATGAAGTGTCTGGAGAAAGTGAAAAGGACGCTGACTTGGCTAGGGAAATCTGATGATGGGAACTAACTTAAACGCTTTGTTAATTTCCCCAGCGGTCGCATGATTAAGCAACCGCGTCGTTTGATCAGGCTGTGTCGTTGCTAACCGATATGATGCGATTTCCTGTGGAAATCTTATGGGTTAGCGAAATGGAGTTGCCGTATGGCAAAAAGGTAGCTAAACTCAATTATGCATTATCTGCATAGGATAATGAGTTTAGCTATACGTCCGTTTAACATGTTTTACAGGTGGAATAGCTTATAAGGTGAATGGGTAGAAATGACGCGCTGAAAGCGGTCGAAATAAGGTATGGAATTGTGGGTTTGTTCTCCATGTGATATAGAGAACCTCTACAAGGTAATCTATCACCCTCATTCCATAAACAACGATGTGGCTTCAACCACTCGAATTAGACGAATTTTTGACGTGCAGAATTTTTCTTTTTTTTTTTTTTGGTTTTGGTAGGAAGGTGGAAATCTTCAAAAGATACCTCTTGTGCAGCAACAATCTCTTTTTTTTAATCCTGTTAAAATTGTCGAATTTTGTACCAGAAAATGTTGATTTGTGGAAAGCATTAATTTTCTCGAATACGGTCTCGAATCTCACGCACTCTGTGAGTACGTGTTCCGCATTTTCTATTTTGCCTTCGCAATACAAGCAGTATGGGTGATTCACATGCTTATACTTGTGCAGGTATTGCCGAAAGCATCCATGTCCTGATATTAGCTGAGTCAAGTGGTAATTCAGCTCGCCATGTTTTCTTTTCACCCATGTTTCTATATCAGGTATCATGGTGTGGGGCCGAAGAATCCCACCTTCGCTGCCATTCTCTTAGACTTGAGAGCTATAATTGTGACCGCATTCTCCGACGATTATCTTGGGAGACCTCATGCGATGCAGCGTTTTCTATAGCTGCAATGTAGCCAAAATATTTATGGCATCTTCAGATACCGTTCGGAATGCACAGCATACTCTTAGTGATGCCAGGCTATGTGCTGAGTTCACTCCCCTCATGTACGACTTATATTGTGCGGCTCCTCCCCATATGTGAGCTGCATACATTATAATGGAGGTGTTGACACTGATTATCCATTTCCTTATGTGGGGCCGGGGTCCTCCAACATTGGGTGGGAATCTCGCCTAAACTTTGAATACGCTTCCCGTTTTTTCACTCGTTTTCCTCAGGTGTTCCTTGAAGCCCAACCTATTGTCGAGTATAACACCACGATATTTAATATAGGGACTGGATCTGATTATTTGCCCTTCTATTTCCAAATCAAGGTGTTTAACTATCTTGCGGCTGCTTATTAAAACTGTCTCCGTCTTATGTCCAGCTAGTTTCAGTCCGGTCATATCTAGCCAGCATCTAATGCTCTGGATTGCTTGGAAGCAAATATTCTTCAGATCATCTAGATGTTTAGCTACGGCCACTATTGCCAAATCATCTGCGTACCCAATGATTCTAACCCCAGCTTAGTGACTTCACAGTATTGCTATGTACGGTAATTTCTTTTTATACATTTATTGAATAATGTTACACCCTAACCATACTATCAACATTTTTCAATATAGTAGCCTGTGTGATCTACACACTTTTGCCATCGATTTGGAAGTTTCAATATCCCTTGTTCGTACGAAGATTTAAGGCGAGTTGTTAGCCAATTGCGCACGTGCTCCTCGACTTTTTCATTACTTTCAGTGATTCCTTCAAGGGTGTGAACAAAAAATAGTCACAGGGAGACAAGTCTGGGCTATAAGGTTCGACGGTTTCCCAGCCCATTTCTTCCAATATATACCTTTTTAAGGGCGCGGTGTGAGGCCTGGCATTGTCATGATGAAGGAGCACATCTCGAATGGGGATACCTCGACTTTTGTTTCGATATGCGACTTTTGCCCTGTAACAACCGACAGTAGTAAGCGGCATTCACTGTACATTGGAGTCGAAAAAAATCACAAGAGCTTTTCCGACTAAGAGACGAGTTTTGGTCTTCACTGGGCTGCCTTCATCCTTCCTTCACCAGTCCTTACTTGCCATTTTCGTCTCGGGAGTATAATGATATACCCACGTCTCATCACATGTGACGATGCGCTTCAAAACACCCTTCCCTTCTTGTCGAAATCGATCCAGAAGTCTTCCACTGATCTCCGACCTGAGCTGTTTTTGATTTACGGTCAATAACCTCGGAAACAATCGAGCAGTAATTTTTTTGAAGCTAAGATGATCAGTGATCATGGATTGAACACTTCCATAGCTGATACCTATAGCGTTTGCGATGGTAGTGAAGAACGTGCGATTCGAACTGACGCTATGACAGAATCACTAAAAATTTAACCAATGCTCAACACACCAGGCCACTGCCGCGTGTACGAATTCAATTTCTAAACTCAAGTACACTCAACTGATGTGGAATTATTATGCTATCACCATGATATACGGCTCAGATGCTTAGCTTATCCCTTATGTCAATGACCGACTTTACCGACAGTACCCGCATATAGAAACATTGTTTTAACAATGTTAAAACAAAATATTTTGCAATAGATTTTAATTTGTTTATCAGAAACAAATATATTGTGAATATTTTATGTATTTTATATAATTATTTTTTATAAATATAAAGAATTTTGACTATCTGCGTCTACAAAAGGCCTATTGAAATAGGCGCAGAGCAAGGTCAGAATCGGCAGGTGTGTAACAAATTCAGTTATACCTACTAGAGGGATCTCGAGTATTCGTTTGACGAATAACTTGTACGGTCAACTTTCTATTTATAACTTGCGAGTTTATGGTGAAACCATTCGAATCCGGCATTAGAGAAAGCGTGGTTCAGTCAGCGTCCTTTGTGCATCTGAGCATCTTCAAAATGACGACTTTGTTGGCACGTGCTCAATTCAACAGGTAATAATATTAAAATTAATATTGTTAATATATTTAATAATGTTAAGTGCAGAATTATCCACACTGTTCGACTTTCACGACAAAACGACGACTTGTTCGTATATTCCGAAGAAAAATAAAGCAGTTATACTGCTTTCGACGATACACTCGAACATGGCAGTCGCTGACCACGCTCAGAAAAAACCCGAGATTATTTTGCACTAAAATCGGTAAAAAGCTGGTGTTGATACAATGGGCCAAATGGCCGGCAGATACACAACACACCGACGGACGAATAGGTGGCCCTTGGCAACGTTCTTCAATGTCCTCGATGTAAGCGCACTCGCGGCGTTCGTCATTTATAAAGAGAACAATTCCATGCTGCCGAAAAAGACGAACGCCCGTCGTATGTTTTTGCTCCAATTAAGCGAACAACTTGCCCTGCCAAGTATTCATGAACGTTCGGAAAATGTTCAAATCATGAGGCATTACTCAACAAAACTTGCAATCGAGTCCATCATCGGCAAGGTTCAGACGCTCGTGCCGACGACCCAGACAGCATGTCCGCCCCTGGATAGTACAGGAAGAAAAAAGGACACTGGTTGTTGCCACATTTGTTTATCGCAGGCTCTGAAAAAGCGGCGAAAAACAAGAAAGGCGTGTCGGCAATGTGAAATGCCGGTTTGCGACGATCACGCAACTACGTTGGTTGAATGTAATGCATGTCACAGAAGTCCTTCTGAATAAATTCGTTTTTTAATTTAAATGCATTTTTATTGTTTTTCATTAATTATTAGTTATTTAAATAGTTAATTATCAATAATTAATTATTAATTAACTATTTAACATTCAATTTTGCATCGTTCTTCATCATTCTCCTTAAATGGTACCCGGGTACCCGGTCGTGGCTCGTGGAATACAATTTTTTTAAATGTCAATTTGAAAGTAAAAAAAATTTTTTTTTTCATTGAAATTTCGTAATTATCATTCAGAAACGTTTGAATGGAGATGATCTAAGACATGGGACCGAAATTCGTCTACTAGGCCGAGCAATCGTGAAATTGCGACGAGCAATCGTGAAATTGCGCCGAGCAATCGTGAAATTGCGACCCGGGTACCCGGTCATTGACATAAGGGTTATTCGAATTTCCTCTCGGTGTTCTTCACTATTTGCTAGCATATTGTGTATGTTCGGTTATAAACGCCACATAGCCATTTCTGATGAGATTTCTCCAACGTTTAAGTGGCGATCTCTTTCAATAAGCTCTCGAATGGCACGGATGTTGTCAACTGTACGACCTGTCCTTGGGCGTCGGTCATGACTTTGGTTTTCGATACGTTCTAGCTCACCTTTAAATTCTGTGGCCCACGATTCTGAGACAGTGTATCATCACCAAACTGTGCCTTCAATCGAGAAAACATTTCCAAGGGTTTAACGCCTTCATTTGTTAAAGTTTTTATAACAATCCATTGCACAACAGACGTGTGTACATCTTGCTATACGGACTACAAAGTCGAGTGCGACCGCTAGCCAAGCCGGTTCCCCTACACTTCATAAACCAAACAACAGCCGCGCACAAGATTATCTAGCTCGCAACTTATTGCTAAGCAAAAAAGGAAAACTGCCGTTTATCTTTGATTCACCCTCGTAGTTTCTGAATCGTTCAAGCGTGTCATCATCAACTCTACCCCGCTGGGTGGATATATCTACCGGGCGCGTATTGCACCTAAAGTCATACCACATATGGAAGAGCTGACCTCATCGTGCAGGGTATCTCTCTAATTTCAAGGGGCGCCATCCCCTCCCCCGGCCCTCTCCTTACATTCATTCCTTTGCTTATGAAACAGATGTTTGTTCCTTGGTATTCCAGATAAGTGTCACCAGCGTTTTAGGGAAAATGGTGTGTTGAATATTTCTAGCTCGGTCAGTATCACCTTTTTCGTTATTCTATTCGACACGTCATCTAACCCCAGAATCGTTGGGATTTTAATCTTATTGTTGATTGGATTGAGTTCCTCTGTGATTATGAACTCAACCATGACTGGTTGATCTATGATGTTATTCTGAATCCACACATCTCCTAACTTATATCCAAATATATTCCTACTGTACCCGTTATTAAATCTTTCCGCACCGTTTTACTTTAAAAATCAACTAATTATAGATGGGGAAACGCGGAGTGCCGTTCTTCTGCCGAACCACACAAGCGTGGAACGTGTTGCCCGATCATGACCTTTCTCTTTCATAGTGTGCATTGTGCCTCGGCATTAAAGGGTATCCAAGAATTCCATAATAAGAAAAACTTCGGTATAATTCGTATCCAGTAGAATGGGATATTTTATAAACCGCTTGAGTGATATTAATTATTATCCATTTCATCATCATCATTCGGCACTACAACCGGGATCCGGTCTTGGCCTTTTTTAGCAAGTCCGGAGCCTTGTTAAATTTTCCATTTTAATTTGTTTTTCTGGGCAAGGTTATTAGCCTTACGCCAATTATTATCCATTTAACTGGTATAAATTATTATTCACCTGAGAGGTATACATTCTTCTCTACCTAAGAGATAAAACTGATGAGACATGCGTAAGCTAGTCTGTTATTTTATTTATTGTACGATCGACTGGAAAAACTCCTGTAATAAAGGTGGAAAGGAGTAGGTACTTAACAGGGCCGATGATTTCGACCTATTAAGTTCAAACTCGTTGCATGATGCTCTCCAACATCTACTTTTTCCTTGATAACTTGGATAATTGGGTTTGATTGCGATTGATGTGTTTAATCTGATTGCGACTTTTATTACATTCGTCCTCACCTTATACCATTTCTCATTTTATACCATTTGAACAATCATCTTGTAAACATAATTAAACACATCAAAAAATAAATAAAAAACACTTTGTTTTCATTGATGGCGATTTGTATTTCGCAACTTCCGTTTCGAATATAAATTAATAATTACGTTAATCTAAACTAAACTGATTTAACTAAATAAACGTATTAATGTGTACAGTTTTTACAGTAAACTTTTACCTAAAATGTCCTTTTTACAAAACGATGCAAGTATACTCTAGCTAGCTAGTACCTAAGGGCAACAACTCGTAATTAATATGCTTAGAAATTAATCAATGATTTCATGTTTTGCTTTTTAGTTTTAGTTTTATCTTTTTTCTTTTGTTGTTTTTTTATAATTTATTTATGGGGGGACAGTTTTATGTACATTGCCGCAACTTCATGGGCGACCCTAGTTCAGTTCAATTTCAAAGTAATTCACCGGCGGTCAGTAGGGTCGCCAAACGCTGCCTGGGTCGACAACATCGTCTGCGCTACGATGATCCTGAGGCACGTCAGTCTCTTGCACATGCTGCGGTGCCTGTTGTTGCTGTTGATCTGTCGGGTCACTGTTCATCATCGCCGACTCATGATCCGATGTCCCGATTCCAATTTCAATACCTGAACGGCCGCCACCAATCGAACTTATTGTCAATGAGTTCTCTGATCCCAGGTATTGTTCCAGTTTATCGGTGCCATGGAGGTGGAGATGGATTTGGTTTTGATTCACAGTGGAGTACAATTGCGGGTACAGAACCATCGTTGGCGCTGTGTGCCCCGGATATTGAGCCTGTGCCGTGCAACTTCCGTATTGATAGTTGTTGAAACCGTTCGACCAGTTGTTGTACGAAGGATATGACGCGTTGAGGGGATCGATTTCGGACTTTGTCGAACCATACGTCGGACTACAGATGGGTGGCTGGGTGTGGGAAATAATTCCACTTGCTGCCGCCGTGGGGGCAATGCCAGTGTGATGATACTCGGAAGACGAACAGAAGGGTTGCATATCTGAGAGGACGGTGGGCAGATGAAAATTCATATGATGATCTGGTGGTGCTGGTGGGGGTGGTGGTCCGTCGGGTGGTGCATTTCCAGCTGTGTGACTATCATATCCATACGCCGTAGCTGCAACTGCCGTCGCTGCATTTGATGCATTCGTTTGTAGCGGTTGATATGTGTGATATGACCCAACGACTCCTGTTGCTGTCGTGTTCGGAGTGTATCCCGTCCATTCAGCTGCTCCCATTAAATTATTTTCTGCAAAGGGACATTTGAAAATATTAATCAAAACCTATAATTTACAACCGACAAACAGAATGGGGAACAAAAACTGTAGGAGAACTGATAGCAGTTGTTGTTTCTTATTGGGAATGTAATTAATAGCGTAGCCTGTGAACGATAGAAGTCCGCTGTAATTATTAAACGTCGTTTAAGGGCAAATTAATGACAATCGACTGGAGCTTAAGAAGGAATTCCTTCTTATGAAAGGGGTGATTCCAGTTTGATGCGATGAAATGTCAAGGGGTCAGTTTGTCGTCACCGGGATTGAGTCATTAAGAATGTAACAGTTGCTGGTGGTGGGGTCACCTGGGATATTTGCAAACTATCGCACGGTCGCAATTTGCGGGGATTTGATTTGGTTGGCAACTTTATTAAAGGGTGACATTTGATAGATTTATTGATTGTAATTTGAAATTGATAGCAGCTTGGGCGTCGCGTGACAATTTAAAAAGCGAAAACAAATGGATAACATAGTTCGATAGACGATTACGTTGAGTTGGTTTTGATTTCCATACGATAAAATGGGAAAGGTAACTTATAATATATACAGAGTTTTCTTTAGCTTGGTAATAAATAATTGTATTGAAAGATAGAACTTTTTGATGTCCTTAATTGTCAAAACGCGCTGTAGGGAGGAGGAAAGGAGGGGGATAGCAAAAGCGTGTTTTGAAGTATGTTGCTACTAAATGTCTTAAGATTGTAATGACGAGGTAAACATTCCAGTGTGGTTCAGCCGAAAAACGATGATATGTATATAAGTATGTGACAAACGGACATATGTCTCAAGTTAATCTTTAATATGGATTCGTGCGTTCTCTCTGATTACCGGATAAAATACTATTCTTGGAATGGTGAGAGTGTGCATCAATTACATTCGACTACCGTCGAAGACTTCGTGAGAATCGGTTGGTCACATCCTTTTCAAACATTGTGGAAATCCTTGATGTGGGAAGACTTCTACATCTTTTATTTATTTATTTATTTTAGGCTTAATCCAAGCAACTTAAGCTAATATAATATAACAACTTACAGACTAACTTAAAAACTAAAGTAGTACGAGTAGTTAAAAAAGAAAAAAAAAGTAAATAAAAATAAAAAAAAAAATATATATATATAATTAAAAAAAACAAAAGAAGAAAAAAAAAAGAAAACACGGATGGAGAAGAGGGCTTGAGGTGTGACAGTGGGGGGTACGTCTACACAGTGGTAAGGGGCGGTGCTGGAGAGCTGGGGGAGAGATTTGAAATTGAGGTGGGTGGGGTTAGGACGGGTTTATACTGAGACGTCGTTTGAGGGCAGGAGTGGAGAGGTTGAAATCAAAGGAGGTGGGGAAAGAGTTGGCATGTCGTAGCATACGCGAGATGGGCTCGTTAACGCCGTAAGACGTGTGATGAGTGGGCACGTAAAACAGACGAGGGTTCCGCACATTACGGGGGTTTGTATAAAATGATAAAGAGGAGAGCAAGCATGGGCAATTGATTGAACCTGACAGAAGGCGATGGATAAAGATGATGTCCGCATGGATTCTGCGCTCTTCAAGCGTGTTAAGATTGATTAGAAGGAGCCGGTCTGTGTATGGTGGGAGAATGAGTGGGTTTTCCCAGTTCAGTCCACGGAGGGCGAAGCGCAAAAAACGACGTTGAACGTCCTCAATCCTACGAATGTGAGACTGTTGATACGGGGACCAGACCTGACTGGCATATTCGAGTAGTGGCCGGACAAAAGTTGTGTAGAGGGATCGGGTGACGTGGGGGTTTAGGAATTCCTTCGACCAGCGTTTTACAAAGCCAAGGGCGGCGTTGGCTTTTAGGATTGTGTTATCGATATGTGCGGTAAATCTAAGTTCCTTGTCACATAGGACGCCCAGGTCGCAGATTGACTCAACCGATGTTATCGGTTGGCCTAGCAAGAGATAGGAACGTGGCTGGGAGGGGGAGCGTTTCCGAGAGAAGGTGATTGTGTGACATTTGGCGATATTCAAATCTAGGCAGTTATTTTGGCACCATGTCGAAAAGCTGTCAAGATCCGATTGGAGAAGTGAGGAGTCAAGGGGAGAGCGGATTGTCTTGAAGATTTTGGTATCATCCGCGTAAAGCGAGATGAGGGAGTGATTGATGCTCGAACCTATGTCGTTTATGGTAAGGATAAATAGTAGGGGGCCGAGATGACTGCCCTGGGGGACACCTGAGGTTGGAGAGAAAGGATCGGAGAGGGTGGATCTAAATCGCACCCGACAGGTTCGAGAGTTAAGGTAGGATGAGATCCACTTAATCAACAGCGGTTCAAAACCGAGGGAAGATAATTTAAAGAGAATGAGGTTATGGGAAATCTTGTCGAAGGCCTTGCTGAAGTCGGTAGTGGCTACATCAACCTCATCGCCGTTCTCTAGGGCAAGGAGTGTGTGAGATGTGAATTCTACAAGGTTGGTAGTAGTGGACCTGCCGGAGAGGAAGCCGTGCTGGTTAGGAGAGATGATGGGAGTGCAGCGAAAACGTAACGCTTCGTATAGAAGGCCTTCGAACAGTTTAGGAATGTGCGAAAGCTTAGCAATGGGACGATAATTGGATATATCGATTTTAGGCGCCTTTTTATGTATGGGGGTTATGTAGGAGGAATTCCAAAAGTCGGGAAATACACCTTGTGCAAGGGATAGATTGAAGATTGACGCGAGCGGGAGAGAGAGAAGAGGAGCATTTTTTTAAAAAGATAGCAGGGAGTCCGTCTGGGCCGGGACTGAAATCGTCTTTAAGTTGTTCAAGTTTTTCTTTAACTTGGTGTTGTTGTATGTGCAGAGGGATGAGTGGGCCAAGGGAGAATTGAAACATGCCAGTAAAGTAGGAGGGGTTAGGCTCGAACGAGTCGTCCGTGAAGGATAGTTTGAAGAAGGACGCGAAAAGATTGGCTATGGTTTGGGAGTCAGATGAAGTAGTTGAGTCGTAGAAAAGAGAGTTGGGATAGGCATCTGATTTCCGTTTATAGTTGATAAAGTGGTAGAAGGGTTTGGGGTCATTGATCAGATTCAGTTGGGCTTTGGCAAGGTAATTGTGGTAAAGGGAGCTATAAAGCTCGGTGAATTGGTAAAAGTGACCGAGATAGTTGGAATAGTCCAGAGGAGAACGCGTATTTAAGAAAATGTTCCACAACTTATTTCTCTTGTTACGGAGTGTGCGGAGTCTGCGGTTATACCAAGGGGGCGATGAGAGTAATAACCTGTTTCGGGAATAAGGGACAAATAGGGATATGGCGTTGAAGATTACTGTGTAGAGTGAGGCTGTAGCGACCTCAACACTAATATCATTTAAGCGGGGTAAGGTATTGCTGAGGTACTCATTTATGCGCCGGAAATTGGCTTTTCGGAAATTGAAAGAATATTGGTAGGGGAGGGGAGTGGGTGTGCTGTGGGCTGGGTGGTCGCGGAATACGGATAAGAGAAGTGGGGGGTGGTGGTTGTCAATGGTTGAGAGGATGTGGGGACTAGGGGTAACTGAGGAGTTGCAGGGGTCTGTCGTGAACACTAGGTCGAGTTGTCTGCCCAGATGATTTAGGATATTGCTGACTTGGTAAAAGCTAGAGTCAGTGAGGTTGTCTATTAAGAGACACTCCTTGGTAGTGGAGGCGCTAGAGATATAGTGGGACTCATCGTCAGACAACGACCATTGGAGATGGGGGAGATTGAAATCGCCGAGGACTACAATGTCGTCTTGGGAAGAACTCAGTTCCGTTAAGCCGTCGATTGCAGCAATAGCGAGTTCGTATGCCTCGGTAGCTTGCGAAGGTGGGATGTAGAAGCAAATGATATACAAGGACTTTGAGCGGTGTTCAACTTTTATAGCGACATAGTCGAGGTAGGGTGAAGAGGAGAAGGTGATAAGAGAAGATGTTAGTCCGTTTTGGACGGCGAGCAACACGCCTCGACACGGGGTGTCAGGCAAGGAATGATGGACATCGTCGTCCCGAAAAACTGTTAGGGACGGGGGGAACAGTTCTAGGCTGTTGATACTGGGGATGAGGTTGGTTTCGGTCAGGGCGTATATATCAAAGGGAAAGGAGTGGGTATTGTGTAAGATCGACTGTGTTTTGGAGCGAAGTCCTCTGACATTCTGGTAGTAAATGGTTAGGGGACATGAATTGGGAGACCCCATGGAGAGTGGGGTGGGCAGTCGATTAGGGCCGAAAAAGTTTATTATTAGTGGGTTCGCTGCGTGGTGAGCCAGATGCCATTGTCGAGCAAATGTATTGTCGGAGAGCCAAGAGGTCTCTAGTTACTTTAAGAGGAGGAATATTAAAATTTTCGTGGAACTTATTGTCAATAAGTTCCATGGCGACTGAACGAATTGAATGGCTTGCTCTTATATTATATAAAGTACGAAAAGTGCTGTTTTTGTAACACACGAAGATAAATTATATACATATATACGATATATTCTATCAAGCACGAGAAGTGATGCTTTTGTAACATACTACTAAATATGGGAAGTTTTGGACGAATATGGGTTTTCAAATTGATGCCAGTTTGGATGGGATGAATGATTTCTTGCATCTCTTAAGGAACCATAAACATTTCGACGTACCTTCTGTAGCACATAAATGTTAGGAAGTTCCAGTTAAGAGTAAAGTCAATCTCAGTATCATCGATTAAATTTTCGCTAGTTTCAAGAATGCCACTGCCGTTGATAGACAGTGGCGGCTTATAATCACACCGCCTTTAAAAATTCAAAGTGTTATACAGCAATTTTATGCCACCATAAATTTGCGGAATACATTTTCTGAACGAACCTAGCGGGAGTGGGAAAACAACAGCAGAGTCTGCCAATGGTTTGGAATTCTCTAGATATTTTGACAGCGTCGGTTTTTTTTATTGTTGTTCAATAAGAGTACGAGTCTGTTGGCTTCTGCTACACTTTTAAGCTTGTTCATATTCGTGTTGTCATTGTGCGTCGAAGTTTGATAATTTGATGATAATAAAACAAAATTCAATCATTATTATTATTATGGTATATATATTATAGTATTTATTTATAAATTACATTAGTTTAATTCATATTGCTCAGTAATTGTATTTTTGGATCCCCATTACCGACAGCGCGTTGATTGCAAAGGGTCGGTTAGGTGGGGCTTCCTTTCGGAGTGGTTCGCGGAGAGAGAGAGAGTAGGTTTTTTTTTTTTGAATCTATTTCTTTTCTTTTCCTTTTTGGCAGTTATTTGTCTTTTCTTTGTTCGTGAACAAGAGATTAAAAAAAGATGAACCGAAGAACCCGTCCATGGAGGACTTACAATAATTTCCTTTTGTAAAAGTATTGTTTGTGAAACTAGTTAAGTGTAAATTCATCATCATCATCGGCACTACAACCGGGAACCGGTCTTGGCCTTATTTAGCAAGTCCTGAGGCTTGTTAAATTTTCCTTAATGATTCGTTTTTTCTAGGCAAGGTCATTAGTCTTGCGCCAGTGGCTCCCCGACGGGGAATCGAATCCCGGTCTCCCACGTGACAGCCGGGTATACTATCCACTATACTATCGAAGAGCCGAAGTGTAAATTACCGGTGTAAAATAAAGCGGAAAGTTGTCCATAAAGCACTGTTGTTCAAAAAGTTAATTTGTTTGGTGTTTTGCTGTCGAATTTCGTTTTGGTGTCTGGCCGCTGATGTCGAGAGGTTCCGTTGTCCTGGCGGACGTTGATTCTGGTCGTAACATGGAACTGGAGGGAATTCAGTACGCATAGAAGGGGAGAGTGCCGTTACGCCCGTTTAAAATTCACTAAATAGTTTCTAGCTGCAGCTGGGGCGAGATAACTGGTTCGGGCGGTACAGTTTGCCCCCGTATCATCTACCGCTCCTGCGGTACATAGCAACACCACTAAAGAAGCAAGATCATTAGCTAGCGTAGACGAGACTTATAATTTGCCCCAACAGGCAACGACTGGCGCTCCAAAACGGGAGGACAGTGCCATTTTGTCCTGACTGTGAGCCATCAGTGGAGGAAATGGCGGTTTGGTTCTGAGTCCATGCGGATAAGAGCATCGGACAACTGTGAAGTTCCTGAGAGGACGTGCAATATATTAATATATGTATTTGCCACGTAAGGCATTACTAAAATTGGCGCTGCGAACAGCATTTATATCCACGACAAACTGCTGTGAGTATCTTTTTGGGTTACCAATCTCAGAATGAGAATATAAAATTCCCCTCTATGAATGTAATTACCAAGATATAATTGGAATAGTATATGTAAAATTCAATGTTTAGTAACACATAGCAACTTAACATTGTTGAATCGGCACTTCACCTATCTGATGAACAATAACAAATATATATATAGGTATTAATGAAATACAATATAACAGAACACACCACAAGATCGATCGGCGACATTTTTCGAACATCTTTCACATACCGTCGACTGGATACAGATCAACCACCCAGCTTCTGAAATTGTTGTCCTTGGTGATTTTAATGTGCACAATTCCGGCTGGTTGTTACATTCTAACAGAACCGACGAGGCTGGGAGGCTGGTGGAGATGTTTGTTGTAAGCCACAACTTGACTCAACTCGTGGGGGAGCCAACGCGAGTGCCGGATGCTCGAGGCGATTATGCGAACACCCTGGATCTGTTTTTGACATCCGAACCGAGTATTTATACCGTAGATAGTGCTGAGCCACTGGGAAACTCATATCACTGCTTGGTATCTGTCGCGCAAGCACTTGCATATCAAGCGAATAGCCGGCCTAACCTTAACTCTCTGAATCAGGATCTAGATAGGGTCCTGCAGTGGGGAACGGCCAATATCGTCGATTTCAGTGCAGCGAAGACACAATATACAACATTGACAAAAAAACTGGATCATCGGTTCCACAGCTGATGATGAATGGCCAGGCCCTCGAGGCTGGGGAGAGTTTGAAGTTGCTCGGCGTCGCGGTCTGTGGGAATGTATCATGGCATAAACAAATGTCGAGTATCGCCAGGTCAGCATCAGGAAAACTGAGTATCTTTTTAGAGCCAAGAAATATTTTACTCCGACTCAACTTCTTCTCCTATATAAGTCCCAAATTAGACACGCGCTCGAATATTGCTCTCATGTTTGGAGCTCGGCTCCTAAACATACCCTCGACCTACTTGAGAGCATACAGAGACGAGCGATCCGCCTGATCGGGGACTCGACGCTGAAATTGGGACTACAGTCGCTATCACACCGAAGGTGCGTAGCCGACCTCTGTCTGTTTTACAGATATTATCACGGGTACTGTTCTTCGGAGATTCGTGATATTGTTCTACACAATTCGGCTTATATGCGCTCCACAAGACAATCCGACGGATCGCACCCGTTTGTGGTTCATCTCCCGACGGCGCGATAATCCCTGCATCAGAACTCGTTCCTCTACAGAGCGCGGAAGCTGTGGAACTCCCTTCCCACGCGAGTGTTCCCGGAGCGTTACAACTCATGACTCTACCAACAGGAGCAGTACCTTGTAATATTCCGCTTTGCGAAATGATTAAAGTTGTAAGGCCAATTATACGTAAGCTTGTCGAAGACTCAAATCTTTTGAAAATGTGGATTTCATTCCTTATTCCAAAAATCGAGGATGGGAATAACTTCGGCGTATCAATTCAGGAAGATACTTTGGTTGAAATACAAGCAGTGGAATCAGAGGCAGCGGCATTCTTCGACCAGATTTCAAGATATTTCTCGTCGCGTGTTAAAGTCATCTCAACAGTGGCTAAATATCCACATATCGCAGATTATAGACGGGCTGTTGTCGAACTCGACGAAAAAGAGTATTTGGGTCTTTGGCTTGTGGTGTGCGAAGTCAGGAACCGGTATTCATCGCTGCACGATATCGTGATTACAAATTTGGAGAAACTTAAAAAGCCTCGCTCCTCCAATGCTGAGAGTCTGTATTAGGCAAAAATTCGTGCCAATATTCGAAATATCGGAGGCGTATGCGATAAAAGCGTCTTCTGATGGACATAACTCGTTTTGTATTCTAGACATTGTATTTCGGTCGTCTCCTCTGTACCTTTAGAATACTATAATTCCACTCGTAGTTATCTGCTCTTATTTCCCTGCCCAGATCTTGTACTTAAGTAATAAACCTGCAACTGTTCAAAAAGAACTGCAACAGTTATTTGATGGCATCTCGGAGCGCCCACTCGGCGCTATAGGTTCGCCTTTCCCGAGAGAAGTCTATTTAAAAAAACAAGAGTAACATATCAAATATCAAACCCATATACACAGAAGCATGGTACAAAACATAGAACATTTGGTAGATATATATATATGCACCAATATCAGGAGATACTAGGGCTAAGTGTTGCAACTATAACCAACTGTATAAAACTATAACAGAACTGACCCTGCGGACAGATATATATATATATATATATATATAGTTATATTTTAAAATATATATAACAGGCCATTCATTTAACACAACTACGTTTTAAAAAAAAACTTTTTTTCGAATACCAACCCTATGTTTGTCCTTCCACTTGCACTTTGTTATTTAAGCATATCAAAAGAATCCTTCTTGTGCGTCTATGATAGAGATATATTTTCCTTATTACATCTTTTTAAATATGGCAGTTGTGTAATAAAGGGATTTTTCTATTTGGCAGATCATTCTATATAAATAAATATCTTCGTTATTTGTTTTCAAAATAATACCAAAATCAAAAGCAAAAACAAAATTTCTGTAATAATGAAAAAATATTTACGCCTCAAGCTCGTTAAAATATCATCTTCAACTGTTGCACCGACTGACTCATTCAACGTACCAAAAAACAAATTTAATTAATTCAAACTACATCTCGGAACAGCTAAGATGATCTTCATAAACATGTAAACAAGTATTTTGGGACAAAATTGATTCACAATACGAAAAGCAGTCAAGTCCGCCACAGATCTAAAACTAAAACCCGTATCTGATGAAAAATGACCGGAAATGCTTATACTTGTTGTCACCAACGAAACCGAGAGCGAAATCTTACTGCGATATTTGGTACAACATTAAGTTCTACCGACCAGATCTTAGTTAAGAGTTCGTATCAGCCAAAATATATCGGTTGTGCCAATTAAAGGATATTTGCTTCTCCTAGTTACGCAAGTCTTCAAATCAATCAAAATGTGGTCTCACGGATGGGAATACAGATGTCCAAATGAGTTGGACAGTTTGACAACATCGCTAGGGTACTAAACCGAACTTTCACAGTTATGGCAAATGCGAAAAACGAATATCCATACTAAACGCAATCAGTCAAGCGATGGACACAAATAAATACAAACCACATAGTTCTGGCCCCTGAAACGAAGTTGCGGTAAAGACAAAACCACATCGACTTCCGCCTTAGTCGATTGCTTTGCCAAAACTTCATTTTCCAGGAGCACCTCCATGACAGTCAAGTGTGCAGCTAACTGACCTCTCCTGTATCTTTAGTCTGTTCCTGTGTGCGTGTTCTTCCCCCCAGCAATAGCTGCTACCTTCTTCTACATCCACGCCAGGTTTATGAGAAAAATGCCAGAAGTTAGATAGAGTTTCAAGGCATTTTGGTAGGTGTTTTTTGTGCAGCCCATGAAGGAAGTGGCACGCATGATCTTAATCAAAAGCACAGAACTGTTGACCCGGCCGGTCTTTGTTATTTTGTACCCAGGCGCAAGACCCGATTGTAATCAAATACCTCCGCCAGAGAAGACGAGAACAAAATTAACGTAAATATGCTAAAATTCATTTCCATTCGATGTGGAACCGACGAGCCCTCGATCGCACGTCAATCTCACTGAGGCAGACTCAGTTGATAGGTTGCCTACTCCTGTTGGGTCAGCTTAATACCGCCGGTGTGTAGTGTCGTTACGACAAAGAACACCGTGCAATGAATCCCCTCTTTGCAACCTGGAAATAGTTGAAGTCTACGTTTAATATTGTTTTCTTTTTTATTCCCTTGAATCTTAATTATTTATTTTATTTTTGTAATATTCACTTGAATGAGCAACACTAGAGTGGAGCTTGTGCCAAGGTACAAAAGAAGCGTGGACTTGCCAATCAATCGCAAGGAATATCGTCTGCTATTATTTTTGCGCCAAGGTGAAATTAATATTGCGACAAAATATTATTTTCCAATTGGTAAACATACACTTTATCAGACCGATTGAATTTCAATTGTCGTTATCGATATCAATGTTGTGCTCGTCAGTATCAACGTCGGGCGCTGATGTCGCGTGATGCCTCCTTCTCCGGGAGTTCCTAGCGTAATGCTTGTGAAATTCGTTCCAAGAGAAACAGTGATGTGCTTGACGATGCTCTCAATTCCCGTAGTTTACGATGAGACAAATTACAAGCCTCATGAAACATCAGACGGTAGCTACTGATTGTGTTTCCCTGAAGATTCCAAGACCGGGAGATGAATCTTTATAAATGCTGATTAGATTGTGATGGAATGATCGGTGGGTAGAGGTATCTATATGACTTTGAATACATCATCTTCATCATCAGTATGGGTACTAACCATGGCTGATGGATCGGCATTATCAGTTGTTTTTTTTTAGCCCTGTTGTTGATAGATTCTATATAGCTTTTTTTGTATCATTGGAATTTTGGAATTTTGACATTGGTTTCCATTATTACTGTAATTTTGTTAATTTCTATCTAGGACCTTTGAACTAGGAACTGAATTTTAAATCAGAACACCATGCTTTTTAAATCAATGGCGTTGTAACACACGTAAGATCAAAATTGCTCGGCGTCACGGTCTGTGGGAACATCGCCAGGTCAGCCTCAGGAAAACTGAGTATCTTTTTAGAGCCAAGAAATATTTTACTCCGGCCCAACTTCTTCTCCTATATAAATCCCAAATTAGACCCGCGCTCGAATATTGCTCTCATGTTTGGAGCTCGGCTCCTAAACATACCCTCGACCTACTTGAGAGCATACAGAGACGAGCGATCCGCCTGATCGGCGACTCGGCGCTGAAATCGGGACTACAGTCGCTATCACATCGAAGGTGCGTAGCCGACCTCTGTCTGTTTTACAGATATTATCACGGGTACTGCTCTTCGGAGATTCGTGATATTGTTCTACACAATTCGGCTTATATGCGCTCCACAAGGCAATCCGACGAATTGCACCCGTTTGTAGTTCATCTCCCGACGGCGCGATAATCCCTGCATCAGAACTCGTTCCGTTACAGAGCGGGGAAGCTGTGGAACTCCCTTCCCATGCGAGTGTTCCCGGAGCGTTACAACCCATGACTCTACCAACAGGAGCAGTACCTTGTAATATTCCGCTTTGCGAAATGATTAAAGTTGTAAGGCCAATTATACGTAAGCTTGTCGAAGACTCAAATCTTTTGAAAATGTGGATTTCATTCCTTATTCCAAAAATCGAGGATGGGAATAACTTCGGCGTATCAATTCAGGAAGATACTTTGGTTGTTTTACAGATATTATCACGGGTGATGTTCTTCGGAGATTCGTGGTATTGTTCTGCGCAATTCGGCTTATATGCGCTCCACAAGACAATCCGACGGGTCGCACCCGTTTGTAGTTCATCTCCCGACGGCGCGAACATCCCTACATCAGAACTCGTTCCGTTACAGAGCGGGGAAGCTGTGGAACTCCCTTCCCACGCGAGTGTTCCCGGAACGTTACAACCTGCAACTGTTCAAAAAGAACTGCAACAGTTATTTGATGGCATCTCGGAGCGCCCACTCGGCGCTACAGGTTCGCCTCTCCCGAGAGAAGTCTAATAATTACAAAAAAAAAAAAAAAAAAATCTTCCGAAATACCTCCTGTATGAAAACTGCTCGGAATTTGTCATTTAAATGGACCGCTTAAGAGGAATCCGTAGTTGTTTTTGGTAAGTTGGTAGAACTATATTTACTATATTGGCTTGTAAGAACCACAGAGTTCATGAGCTCACTGAGTCGTCTACGTCTTCTTTTGCCGAGTCGGTGTTTTCTTCATGCATACTTCCCTTATAGTAGTGCCGGCCATCACACCTACGCCCACCGGGTTTTTAGTATGTTTGTTGTGTTTATAGTTTTCATTCATTTTTGTTCCCACGAGTCTTGGGGTTTCAAATAGTCCGCAATATCAGAGCTCCATTTTGATATGGTAAAGTCTACTTACTGCACTGATTCGAACCGGTGTTAGAGAGGCTGTAGCGATTCTAACAGATACACACACAATTCACAAGCAAAATAGTGAAGAACACGAACGAAAGATCGAATAAGAAAAAAATACATCAGAACCGTATACCAAGCGATAACAAAAATAATTCACATCAGTGGAGTATAGTCGAGTTTGGAAATCAAATTCTAAACACTGTCAGTAGCCTGATGAGTAACGCTTAGGTAAACATTTTTTCGTGATTCAAGCTGTCATAGCGTCAGTTCGAATCACACGATCTTCTTCACTATTATTTCAAACGCTATAAGCTCCCAACTCGATTTTAGTATGTTCGATTTTAACATATTGATTCATGAGGTTTCGTCCGTTTTAGTCGTCTCAATTCATGGGTAATATCCAAGAGCTGAATAGCTTCTACGTTGGTATGATTATGTAGGCATCTTTCGTGTTTGACAGCATATTCTTGGATAACTTCATAAATCCATTTGATCTCTAGGTCATCGTGAATTTCCTGATTTGTCACAAAACCGCGAAGAAGGCTCACAACGACAGGGTGATCAATAAGCTCCTTCGGTGCCCAACTGGTTCGCGCTCCTTCTGGTCAATGGCAAAAGCTGTCAGCGGTAACTTCGCATCCTCCTCTTTCCCTCCGTTGGTGACAGACAGTGGGACGTTAGTCACGAATCCTAAGGATAAAGCTAATGTATTCGCGAATTTATTTTCGGCGAATTCAAACCTCGATCCCGGCCTTTTGGAGTCACCTGTGATCTCGCCGGTACAGTCTTCCATGCGGGATGTGAGATTTCGTCCGCGCACTATTCAACGCATTCTACGTGAACTGGATTGTAGGAAGACAACCGGCCCGGACGGAATACCAGCAATAGTCCTTAAGAACTGTGCTCCAGTACTATCGCCGGTTCTTGGCAGACTCTTTCGCTTATCTTATGTACGGAGGACCTTTCCTGCCTGCTGGAAAGTTGCTCGAGTTCAGCCAATCCCAACGACGGGAAAAAAGTGTCTCCCACAAAATTACCGTCCGATAGCATTACTGTCTATTTTATCTAAGGTAATGGAAAAAGTCATCAATACAGAGTTGGTTAAGTATTTGGAGTGCAACGGACTTCTGAATGATCGTCAATACGGATTCCGTGGCAGGCGGTCCACAGGAGACCTTTTGACACTTATAACCGATATATGGACATCTGCGATTGAACGGCATGGTGAGTCAAGGGCGGTCGCATTGGATATCTCCAAGGCTTTTGACCGCGTCTGGCACGGGGCATTGCTGAGCAAACTTCGTTCATATGGACTTTCCCAACAGCTTTGCGACTGGACGAGGAGCTTCCTCGAGAATCGATCGATCCGGGTTGTTGTGGACGGCGAGTGTTCGGATCTGTATCCCGTTAATTCGAGGGTGCCCCAAGGTACTATTTTGGCTCCAACCTTGTTCTTGCTTCACATAAATGATTTGTTGGAGACAACGGATAACAAAGTGTTCAGTTTTGCGGATGATAGTACGCTTGTTTCCTCATTTTCGAGTGATCGACCGATTGGTGCATCTGCGTCACACCAGCTGAGATGTAGACAGATTGACTCTCTGAATCGGAATCTGGATAAAGTCCTGCAGTGGGAAAAGGCCAATCTTGTCGACTTCAATGCAACGAAAACCCAGTATACAACATTCACAAAGAAAACTGGATCATCGGTTCCACAGCTGATGATGAATGGCCGGGCCCTCGAGGCTGGGGAAAGTTTGAAATTGCTCGGCGTCACGGTCTGTGGGAATGTATCATAGCATAAACACGTATCGAGTATCGCCAGGTCAGCCTCAGGAAAGCTGAGCTATCTTTTTAGAGCCAAGATATATTTTACTCCGGCCCAACTTCTTCTCCTATATAAATCCCAAATTAGACCCGCGCTCGAATATTGCTCTCATGTTTGGAGCTCGGCTCCTAAACATACCCTCGACCTACTTGAGAGCATACAGAGACGAGCGATCCGCCTGATCGGGGACTCGACGCTGAAATGGGGACTACAGTCGCTATCACATCGAAGGTGCGTAGCCGATCTCTGTCTGTTTTACAGATATTATCACGGGTTCTTCGGAGATTCTTGGTATTGTTCCACGCAATTCGGTTTATATGCGCTCCACAAGACAATCCAACGGATCGCACCCGTTTGTGGTGCATCTCCCGACGGCGCGAACGTCCCTGCATCAGAACACGTTCCTCTACAGAGCGGGGAAGCTGTGGAACTCTCTTCCCACGCGAGTTTTCCCGGAGCGGTACAACCTGCAACTGTTCAAAAAGAACTGCAACAGTTATTTGATGGCATCTTGGGGCGCCCACTCGACGATATAGGTTCGCCTCTCCCGAGAGAAGTCTAATAAAAAAAAAAAAAAAGGCATTCGTGATAATGCGAAGGAATTTATTCTGACTTCGTTGAATTATATCTCTATTGGATTGCTTTGTGCAGTCCCATAATTGGATTCCATATATCCTGATCGGCTTGATGATAGATTGATAGAGCAATCTTTTACAATAGAGATTGAGTTGAGAGTGATTCCCGATTAACCAATACATCTGTCTACGTTTCAGCTTTATTTGTTCAGCCTTTTGTTTCACATGATGTCTCCAGTTTAGTCTACTATCCAAATGTATACCGAGATATTTCGCTGAATCTGCTTTGGGAACGGGAATTCCGTTGAGATGTGTAGAAATATTGTTATCTGATCGTCGTAATGTAAATGTTACGTGAATAGATTTCATCTCGTTGAGTTTAATTTTCCAATCAGTGGTCCATTGGCTAATTTCGTTGAGTGCCTGTTGCAATTGTTGTGTAGCTTTTTTTTTGATTTTCGTCAGCTGATATTATAACTGTATCATCTGCAAAGGTGTCTATGAATGTGTACTTGGTTGTTGGGATGTCTGCTGTGTATAGTAAGTAGAGGAAAGGCCCCAGGACACTTTCTTGTGGTACCCCTGCTTCTATTGGATAGAAGCTAGAGTGAGCTCCTTCGTGTGTTACTTTAAACGTTCTATCAGACAAGTATGTTTCGAGTAGATGACAATAGTTTGCTGGAAACAGTTTACTCATTTTCAGACATCAAGAAAAACAGCTGGGCAATATTTCTTTTCTTCGAAAGCCTTTTCTATTGCTGTGGTCACACGGTGAACCTGTTCAATAGTTGAGTGTTTATTCCTAAAGCCAAATTGAAAGTCTGGAATATTGATGAGTGGCTTGAGTCGCTTGAGGAGCATTTTCTCAAACAGTTTTGAAATGGATCGCATGTTACTTCTTTTGCTGGTTTCTCTGGTTTCTTGAGCATTATTATCTGAGCTGTTTTGGATGAATTTGGAATGTATCTTAGTCGAAAGCAAGCATTAAACAGATATGTTAGCATAATGACAGCTTTTCGAGGTAATTCCTTGTACACGCCAGGTGATATTGCATCGATGACTGGTGCTTTTTTGTGGTTCAAACCTTTGTCGATTTCTTGGGCAATCTCCATTGGGGTCACTGGTTTGATTGTTTGCTCAGTTTGATACCTGGGTGAAGGATCAATACTATTGTGGATATTGTGTGGTTTGAATACTGAAGCCAGGTGTTGTGCAGATATTTCAACTTTATCTTCAGTTCTGCGTACCCACAATCCCTGCGTATCTTTTATAGGTGGCACTTGGATAAGGGTCGTTTAAATTTACGTGTTGCCTTCCAGAGAGTAATCCGTATCCGCTGACGGACTTAGTTCACTTAGATACTCATCCATACAACTCTGTTTATGGTCTTTAATTAATTTGTTAACTAGATTGCTCACCTTGTTGAATACTTTTTTATCGTTAGGGTGCCTGGATCTGTGCCAGGTTCGTCTAGCATTGCGCCTGTCTTTGATTAGATCTCTAATCTCAATAGGGTATGTGGTTGCTGGTTCTGGTTTATCACTTGGAACCGGAGTTGCTGTTGCGGCTGCGCTTGTCAATGTTTCGATAAATTGTTGCACTTGTTGTTCCAATTCTTCACAATCTTGAAGTTTAACGTTTAATTCAATCTGATCGTCAAGCTCTGTTCGGAATTTTTCCCAATCTGTATATTTGTTTGTAAGATTTAGTTTTCTGTTCTTTCTGGGAACAGCTGCATTCAGTTTTAATCAACTAAACTATCCGTTCAATATAATTCGATGACACTCCTTTCGAAATAAAGAAATCGATCAGGTCAGGAGTTTTGTTGCTATCAGTAGGCCAGTATGTTGGTGAACAAGACCAATGAAATTCGCACTTTGCTTCTTTGACGGCTGTAAGCAATTCTTTTCCCTTGCCTGGAGTAATCAACCTTGACCCCCAAGCAGTGTGCTTGACATTGAAATCTCCACCAATTATAAACCTTGGTCCGAGCTTCTTGAAGATATCCGTGAACTGTTGCTTTGAGATTGTGTGTCTAGGTGGGCAATATACAACACCTACATTTAAATCAGCTCCATTAAGGTTGATAGTAACAATGGAGGCTTAAATAAAAGTTTCTTTTATTTCTTCTTGTTGGAGGTGATGTATATTTTGTTTTATTATCAGAGCTGTACCTCCACGGGCACGGTCGCTGGGGTGTGTAGTTCAATAGGCCATATAACCCTGATTTTTATGAAGCTCATATGAGAAAAGTGTGTTTCTGATATCAACTTGTGCTCTTTTATAAATATTTCTAATTCTTGAGCCCTTTGGTTGAGCCCATTTGCGTTCCAAGTGATTATTCGTAGGAGCCGATTATTCATTGTCTTTATTTCTTGGATTTCTTGGTCGGTAGTTTTTGAAAATTTTCAAGTTTACCTACCCTTTCTGCTAGCTGGTTGATGCTTTTTTTGATGTCGTCCTGGAATACACTGAGCATCTTCATCATATCCATGATGGTAGGCTCGTTATTGACAGGTTGTTGTCTGCTTTTATTATCTGTTTTCTCATTTGGTTTGTTGTTCATTTGTGTGTTGTTAGTACCGGTTGTGGTTGGCCCGGCTCGCTCTGTATTTTTTGATTGCAGTCTTTGAGTGACTGTAGTTTTCTTTGGATGCTGTGCTTTTAGTTTTTTTTTTGATACACTGTGCATCCCTTGTAACTAGCTGGATGGTCATTCTCGTGGCAAAGCGCACATGTTGCTATGCTGTTGCGTTGTTTCGAGCATTGGGTTGTGTGGTGAGGCGCAGCACACTTAACACATCTTGAATTATAGTTGCAGACATTTTTTGGTATGACCAAGCTGTTGGCAATTATTACATTGAGGTATCGATCTGACCTTTTTGGGTGGTTCAATCGATACTTTGCACCATCATAATTCTTGGATTTCATAAACTGATTTATTATTCTCTTTTTGAACTATATCGACATAAAACAATGGAAAGGCTTTAAAGATTTTTTCTCCATTATTTGACGTAGTGCTTTTTCTGGTGTTTGTTACCTTTACCACTTTATGATTTAGTGAGCATAATTCATTTGCAATCATATCTATGGACATTGAAGTTGGAAGTCCTCTGATTACGAATCTAAATGGTTTCTCACTTTTTAGTTGGTAGGTATGATACTCTAAGTCTTGGGTTCTTACATCCGTCTTAAGGGATTGTAATTTCTCTTTAACTGCTCTGTATGCATTTTCTGTTTCGCATGTTATTTTTATGTCATCATTTATGTCATTCATCCTTTGAATTGAATTTCGTCTTTCACTACAGACAATATGGCATTTCTAAATGCATGAAAATCTCTTATGTTTCTCACATTGATTGTTGGTGGCAGCGGAATTTTCCTTTCTTTGGTAACCTCATTTGTAGATTCACGAACTGACGTCATATTGTTTACAGTCGGTATTGTATTTTGTTTATGACTGTTGTCAGTTTTCCTTTTCTTATAAATGCAGATGTTTCCCTTTCCAGCTCTTCTTGCTCTGTATGGTATTCTGTTGGTAAAGGGGTGGTGGCACATACCTGCGATTGCATTTGGTTTTCCATTGCGTTGATTTTGTGAAGCATTTGATTTATCATCGCTTGTTGTTATTGGCACATAGCTGCTTGTTGTTGGTATGCTGCTGCTAGCTGTTCATACGTCATAATGTTGCCGTTATTCGTATTACTTAGCTGGATATTTTGTTGGTTGAATGATGTAGTGTCCTTTAATATTATTATGTATTATTTTACACGTTTTTTGTTTTGTTTTTTACACGTTTTTTTGTGATTTACACTATTCACTTAGCACCCGCGTACGCGTTTATTTATGTTCAGTTTTGTTTGTTTTTTTTTTGTGTGTGTGTGTATTCAATGTGTGGCGAGGAGCGCGATATAAAATGTCTTTGCCGTTCGAACGTCAAGTGAACACTGACTTCTTCCTATATGCTGAGATTTCTTTTTTAATGATATTATTTAGGACTTTAACATTAACTAGAGAGCAAACGAAGCCATTTTCTTCTTTCAGAGTTTCGTAGCCTAATCAGATGTAAGATATTTTCAGGAAGCGGTGCCTTATCAACTGGAGTAGTGGAACATTTAGGTATCGCAAGTTCGGCCGCTTTATTGATAACAGAAACAAAATTGATACATAGGATATCAATGTGCTCGCTGCAGGTTATAGAATTTAGGCTGGTATCACCTCGAATCAAGTTTGTGTTTATATATGATTTATAACAATTCCAGTTCGCGGCGGGATAGTTGTGGTATAAACTGGTACGCTGCAGGTTATATAGGCTGGTATCACCTAGAACCAAGTTCGAGTGTTGACACTATACAATTTTTGCAGATCCCGCTTAAAAAAGTAGATTATCCCAATGTTTCCATTTCCTCCAGGGAAATAGACCGAAAGAATACTCACCTTGGAGTTATCACTTAATGTTACATCAATACTAATTTTCTCAATTAATTTAAGGTGCAATGAAGGGCGCAAGGTATGTTCTATACATTTTTTCACAACAATGGCGACACCTCCACCACTAGAATGTACCCTGTCTAGGCGATAACATATGTAATTTGGATGAGAGAAAGAAATGTCTTGTTTGCGCCAGGTTTCTATCAATATTAAAATTTAACAAGAAATTAAAAAATTCATGCTGTTTGTTTTTGATGCTTCTCGCATTCCAAGTTATGAAGCTCAGAGAGTTTCTTAACATGATTTTTTCGAATATATATAGTTAATAGCTAATGAGGTAATGATGTTAAATTGGTCAGCTTTAGTTTGACAAGCACTAAGCTTGGTTACAACTTCATTAAGAAGAGAGTTTATCTCGCTAAATGAGAACAAGTTATCATTATTTATAGTTTCAGACGGATTTTTCTTCGT
Organism: Microdon myrmicae; assembly: GCA_963931805.1. Lineage (NCBI taxonomy): Eukaryota > Metazoa > Arthropoda > Insecta > Diptera > Syrphidae > Microdon > Microdon myrmicae. Next base: position 29,454,237 of record OZ007501.1, read on the forward strand.
GTGTGTCGTATCACTGTTGGAAGGTTGCTGGGTTTGATGGAGGCCAGAAGCCCAGGTGGATGAAGGAAGTGAAGGTTGACGCACAGATCGCGGTAGTGGAGGAAAATTATCAATGGATAATCGGTCGGGCAGTGGCTGCTGTTTGTCTCTCGGAGGCTGAAGGAACGTTTTATTTCCTGTACCACGTCCACGTGGGGATAATTTGCGGCGAATGTCTACGTACTGCTTTTGGCTAATGTATTCAGGATCGGTGGATTTATGAGGCCCACTGCAATTTGCACACTTGATGACCACATTCGTTTTGCAGTTGGATGTTTTGTGGTTCCCGAGCAGATTGCACAGAAGCTATTTATATGACAATGCATCGAGCCGTGGCTGTAAAGCTGGCAATTGTGACATTGTGTGACCTTACCTGGATGATGTTTTTTGAAGTCCCAGCGATAGATGGTTTTGAACAATGTGGAGAAGTTACGTTTGAGTTCATTTAGTTTTTTAGTACCGCGTTGGATGTAAACAATGTACAGGTAGTGTTTGTACAAGGCTTTTGTTGTTGAATTTATGGTGATGGTTTTAACATCTAAGCACTTTATCCCGAGTGCAATTAGTTCATTCTTCACTATATCATTGTTAATCAAGTCTAATCCAGATAGCACTACCTTTAATAGGCGATTTTCTTTTCGCGAGTGGGTAAAAAACTCACATTTTATCCGCAAGAGTTCAGTTCTAATTTTGTTATATATGTCCATTGTTGGGGCACATATTTTTTGTCCAAGCGATATGTTTTTAATTAAGTAGTTGTCTATTTTAATGTTACCCAAAATATTACGCACTTTAGCACTGGTTGATTTTAACACCACAATTGGCGGAATGGTTTCTTTGTAACTTCTGCGCACTGATCGACGTTGGTCGAATCCATTTCAGGTGAGACCTCCATCAGACTTTGAAGTGGTTGGAAAAAGTTAGTGTTTGAACACATATTGGATTGATTTAGCACATTATTATTCACTTTTGTAAGTTTATCGGGAGGAGTTTGGCCTCCAATACCGGGGTAGTAACGCAACCGTTTACGTTTAATTTTGCTTAACACACGTGGCCCAGGGGCCATAATTTAACGGTTTTCACACTTGATCAACTTATGAGTTTGCGATAGCGAGGCAAAGAAAACAAGATAGCAAGATAATGGCTTGTGATAATTATTGTGAATATAACGGTTTATGTAATTAAGAAAAATAGCACGAGCAAAACCGTGAGACAGGTTGTCTGTTTGAAAGTCAGCCAGGTACTGATTCTTCCTATTATTATAATTTACTTACTCGCTAGACAAAACTGATTAAACTCTAGCCTATGTTATCTTATTTCTTAACTTACTGGACCCTTGCGGACTCTCTAAGTTACATGCATACGCTTAAAGCATGAAAATTTGTCTTTCGACATTCTGATTATTTTGTTTACATGAAAGAACGGAACGAGTTCTGACGCAGGAATGTTCGCGCCGTCAGGAGATGAACCGAAAATTGGTGCGATCCGTTGGATTGTCTTGTGGACTGCATATAAACCGAATGGCGCGGAACAATATCACAAATCTCCGAAGAACAGTACCCGTGATAATATCTGTAAAACAGATAGAGTTCAGCTACACGCCTTCGATGTGATAGCGACTGTCGTCCCGACATCAGGCCCGCGTCCGCGATCAGGAGGATCCCTTGTCTCTGTATGTTTTCCGGTAGGTCGCGGGTATGGGAGCTATATTCGAGCGCGAATTTAATTTGGGATTTATACAGAAGAAGTTGGGTCGGAGTAAAATATTTCTTGGCTCTAAAAAGATAGCTCAGTTTTCCTGAGGCTGACCTGGCGATACTCGACACGTGTTTATGGCAGGATACACTCCCACATACCGTGTCGCCATCCATCATCGGCTGTGGAATCGATGATCCACTTTTCTTTGTAGATGTTGTATATTGTGTCTTCGTTGCACTCATTGAGTCAAAATAGAACCTTGAGGCACCCGGGAATTGACAGGATGTAGATCCGAACACTCGCTGTCCACAACAATCCGGAATGATCGTCCTCGAGGAAGCTCTTCCCTCAGTCCCAAAGCTGCTGGGAAAATCCGTACGAACGAAGCTTGCTTTGCAATGCCCCGTGCCAGACGAGGTCAAAAGCCGTGGAGATATCCAATGCGACCGCGGTTGACTTACCATGTCCCTCAATCGCATATCTCCATATATCGGTTATAAGGGTCAAAAGGTCTCCGGTGGACCGCCTGCGACGGAATCCGTAATGACGATCATTCAGAAATCCGTTGCACTCCACATACTAAATTAACTCGACATTGATGACCTTTTCCATTACCTTAGATAACATAGACAGTAATGCTATCGGCCGTTAATTTTGTGGGACACACTTTTTCTCCCTCTTTAGGACTGGCTGAATCCGAGCGATTTTTCAGCAGGTAGAAAATGCTGTCATAAGATAAGCGAAAGAGTCTTCCAAGAACCGGCGACAGTTCGAAGCATAGTTCTTAAAGACCATTGCTGGTATTCCGTCCGGGCCGGCTGCCTAGGTAGTCCATGTAGAATGCGTTGAATAGTACGTGGGCGGAACCTCAAAGCCCGCATCGAAGAACGTGCCGGGGCGATTATAGGTGGTTCCAAAAGACCGGCATCGACATTTGAATTCGCGGAAAATTATTTCCTCTTCTGAATTTGTCACTAGTGTCCCGCTGCCCGTCACTAACCGAGGAAAAGAGGAGGAAGCGAAGTTACTGCTGACAGCCCTTGGTTATAGACCAGTAGGGACGCACACCAGTTGGGCACTCAAGGAGTTTATAGGCCACTTTGCCGTTTTAGGCTTTCTTCGCGGTATCAATCGCCTGACTGCACGTGTTTCTGAAACTAACACAAGTATATAGCGTTTGGAACGATAGTGAAGACGTGTGATTCGAACTGACGCTATGACAGAATCACCAAAAATTGAACCAATGCGCAACACATCAGGCTACTGGCCGTGCTTACAATTCGATTTTTAAACTCAAATATATTCCACTGATGTGAATTGTTATGTTATCGCTATGGTATACGCCCCTGATGCATTTTCTTATTCGATTTTCGTTCGGTGTTCTTCACTTTTTGCTTGTGTATTGTGTGTGTATCTGGTAGAGACGCCACAAGTCCTCCTATTAACCTCGGTGATATTGGAGCGTCATTGTTTAAAACGCTATATTTTTTGCCGCAGATTGTTTGCATTTTATATCAAACTAAGGTTTATCAGATGAATTTCTTTTGATGAAATCTGGAATGTAGATCTCCATCCCGGGAAGAATAATCTCTGTGACCGACTCAGCGCAGGCGTTAACATCGGAGTTTCCGAAGCATACTTCCGACCGCGGAGAGGATGCGAAGTAATCTCGCAAATCGTCCAGTTAGCAGCCTGATATGTTGAGCATTGGTTACAGATAGCGTTAGATCGAATCACACGTTATTCACTATCGTCGCAAACGCGATAGCCTCGTACCTCCATACATGTCAAACCTGCTTAGGTCGGGTATTCGCTTGAAATGCAAGTGGTTGGACTACCGACACCAAGCAGTCATCTGAGTCCCCCAGTGGCGCAGCAAACTCCATGGTATAGACGCTTGGATCGGATGTCAAAAACAGATCCAGGGTGTTCGCATAATCACCTCGGGTTTCCGGCACTCGTGTGGGTTCCTCTACAAGTTGAGTCAAATTGCGGCTAACACCGAACATCTACGCCAGCCTCCCAACCTAGTCGGTTCTGTTAGAATGCACCAATCAGCGCGAATCATCATCATCATCGGCACTACAACCGGGAACCGGTCTTGGCCTTATTTAGCAAGTCCTGAGGATTGTTAAATTTTCCATGATAATTTGTTTTTCCGGGCAAGGTCATTATTCTTGCGCCAGAGGCTCCCCGACGGGGAATCGAACCCCGGTCTTCCGCGTTGCAGGTGGGGATACTAACCACTATACTATCGAGGAGCCCAACCAGCCCGAATAGTTTACATTAAAATCACCAAGGGCGACAATTTCAGAAGTCGGGTGCTTGATCTGTATCCAGTCCAGGCTACGTGAAAGATGTTCCAAAAATGTCGCTGGTCGATCGTCACTCGGGGGGCGGTAAAGACAACAAAGACATTTAACAGAATTCCTCAGCACGAGCCTCAACCAGATATTCCTGTTACTGGGTGCCAATACCTCCATCCGCTGACAAGCCAGATCAGATCAGACCGCGTAAAGACGCAGACTCCACACTTAAAACGGAATCTCGAATGTGAATCATATCCTGAGCAACGAAGATATGTCGAATCAGTTGACGAATCCATCTGGGTCTCAGTTAGAGCAATCATATCAGATTTCACTGTTTCCAAACATTGATGGACGGCGTTTACATTCGTATTGGTGAAACCGATGACCGTGATGTTACAAAATGCTGTTATCACTCGAAAGCCGACAGACCCTTGAGAATGTGCCCGATTACGCTTTGACGAATTTTTTAAAATTCGATTATTTATCAAAACATTTGCATGATGTTCTCGCTGACATAGTCCCGCCCGGAGATCCGAATGGGACACTAGTTTACGTCCGGAATTCTTTATCTCAGAAGGCACCATCATGACTTATGTCGGTGTCAGTCAGGGCCATCAGCTATACATCCGAAACATAGTCGAAAGTTTCTCCCGACGATATCGCGGAATGTACAGCGTGTCAGGGTGGTATCTCACCTTGGGACGGACTTACCACCTAAACTAACCTTTTATCGAACCGGTCCATCAGCCGAGCTCCGAAAGATGGCCAGGGATTTTTCCCGACCGTTTCACGGAGCCTATAGCTTGATCGGGTGGTGTTTCACCGGATGACACGGCGTTGGGACCCACCCACCACTCGGCCTTTAGCCGCCTCTTACGACAAGCGGCCTACTTGTGAATATATTTTAACGCCTTACTCACAAGGAGAAATTTCCTTAGTGATAATGAATTAAATCAAAGGGAACTTGTGAAAATCGCTTATTTGAGTTTTTAGTAATAGAAATCACGGTTTCCAGGAAAGAAGCATTGGAAATAAATTATAGATCGGAATGGAGTATAGTTGGCCCTTATAGGACAATCCGAACCACGTTAAATAAAATCTTGAAATAAAATTAAAGGTATTGGATTTCTTTTTCCCGGAACTAATATAAACATCGATCATGTTAATTTATTATTAGCTACGTTGTCAAGTACACGTTTACCTTCAATATCATCAATATTTTGTGTGATTATCCATGAGACAGCCAGGGGGGATAAATAATGTTTTGTATTTGCGCCCACTCAGTAAACCTTTGAGAGTATTCTCTGTTTATTTTGTTGAGGCTTCTAGGATAATGAATCAAAATATCTCAAATGCTTCGGATATGAGGTAAAACTGTCGATAGGATTAAAACATCCACGTTAAGAATGTCCTCGAAGGAACTCCCGTCGCTTCTTAAACATCAAGATTAATTACTCTTTTATTGAAGAATGTTTTCATTAGTCAAATCAATTATCGAAGTTCGCGAGACTGCTTTGGGTTACGTAACGCTTTACATTCACTTTATGCTTACTCGAAATTAATCAAGGAAATTTTCCCAATTATGTCGCAAATATTCAGGTGTGTTATGCATTGTACGTGGGTGACTTGTAACGAAAACTTCAAAAACACAATTGCAAGCATTTTTGTGGGGGGGAAATATTGCCCTCGTCAGCACTTAATTTTGCTAAATGTAAATGTTAAACAGTCAACCAATGATGGTATTCTTAAGATGCAATGGTGGATTGATCTTTCCCGCAGTTGAAGTCTTAATTTAGTTGATATCATAGGTCTGACTGAGAATTTGGTTTCTTAATTGTCCAAGTTTCGAATGTTTCCAACTTAACCCCTGAAGTAATTAAGGGCATGAAGCCACATCAGCTTCTAGGCGATACAAAACAAGAGCAGAATGAAAGTTGAGGAGAGAAATCAATCAAATAAATAGGAAAATCAACTCCTTCATTGTCGCCATTAACTCCCATAATAACATTTTCATTTAAGATAAAGGCAGACAGATGGAGGAGCACGGAATGACCATCGCTATATTCTACATACCTTGTATTTGAGGTGCATTCGGCTTATATCCCTGACAGTCGGAGTTTATTGTACTATTGGAGGAAGAGTGATTGCTGCCTAATGGTCCCAATGATGAGGCGGTAGGAGCCTTACGTCGTAATGTTTCTAATTCACGAAAATGACTGGAGAATGGAGCGTCGAGAAAGGGACGTTGGCCTAAGCCCAAGGCGCGAAATTGATGACCACCGGTTGGACCTGTAAAGTAAAAAACAATAATAAATGAAAAGAAAACTTGTGAAACAAGATAAAGAAGTGAACATTAAAAGCGTAATAAATGTGAAAAATTAGTCCAATTGTTGTTATTTGTGTTGAGTACCGCACTAATAATCAGATGTATGAAGAAAGGCCTAACCCTCCGGTCCATCAGCGCGGGTAGCACTATTTCGCCTTTTTGTTTTCTACTGTTTTTTTTTATTTGCTGGTTTCTAACCACAACAATGAGGTGCTATTTTAAGTGCTCTTATGAGGGACCATGGAAAATGTAAAGAAGGAATAATTGCAAAATATCGTGTATTTCATTTCTTTTTTTTTGCTGCACCGACATGGTGACCTAAAATATGACAACAACACTAGGAAGGACGAGAAAACAAAGTCGAAGGATATCACGCCCCTGATGTTGAACAATAGGCGGGACGATGAAACGTAATTACATCACAACGGGATTATGCGGTACGTTCTGCCTCACGAGTATCCCGTGTTTCATAAGCAAGTCAATCTAATATTTTGACACGACAGTAATGACGAAACCGCCTTTTCTTATAAGCTGTTTTTTTTTTCTTATTCAACATATCATAATAATTGGTATCTATGACATGCGTAGCAGGAATCTGTATCAAACAAGTGTTTGAAGGAAACGAAATTCATTGAGGAGATGCTCAATCGCGTAATTGCATCGACAGGACGTCAGTAATTGTGTGCGTGTGAGAGCCTCATGAAAGTGTAAGAAGTGTTTGCTGCCCTGCTGTTGAATTTCTACAGCTCCAGGGTAAGGTGATAAGTTATAAGCCTGTGAGTGAAAAATTTAGTTTTTGACTTACTTCTCAATGTAGTCTCAATACATTTTGTCCAGTGTTTCTCCAAGATGTGTGACTTTGGGATGTCTTCGAAATTATCATTTACCACTGCGCTGTGATCTGTCATTGCGTTCAAACCGTTTTTCAGACACATATTTTTGAAGATTTGGGAATAGATGGCATTTAGAGAAACCATTGTTTCAGTTTAGTTTAGTTTTAGTGGGGCTACACCCCATTAATTAGCTTAGAGCAAGCTTACAAAGAAATTCTTAGATCTAACTTCAAATATCTAGGATGGCGAGGAACAGAATAGATGGTAGAGAAGAGGAAGAAAAGAAATTAGAGGGGGACATTCAGGATGCGGTTTTTTAGAGTGAGGGTGTAATATTGAGGTCAAAGATGGATGACTTAGAGTTTGCACTTCTTAACACTTGGGATATGGGCACAGGATTCTGCATTTTTCCAGGGTTTTCAGGTAAATTAATTTGAGACGGTTTGCGTGAAAGGGGGTGGGGGGTTAAACGGTTTTCCCATCTTAAACCAGGGAGAGTGAAACGTAAGAAACGACGTTTAATACTCTCGATTCTGCAAATGTGTGTTTGCTGATAGGGACACCATACCTGACTAGCACGTTCAAGCACTGGGCGGGCAAGGGAACTGTGGCGGTTCCGCCAAACCCCACGGTTCACTTACCTAAAAAAAAAAACCCATAACTTTCATCCAATTTCCTAATTTCACTAATGCAATCGCATTAGCACCTTGAATGCTTCACGCATTAAAGAGATCAAATCTGTGCTCTAAAAAGCCCCTGGAAAAGCAAACTTACCTTTTCATGCATCTCTTCGCATACAATCCTCCGTAAGATTTCTTTCTTAACATTATCAGGCAGAACCCCCATTATTACAACCCAACTCCCATTGTTTCCCGCCAATGCAGCCGCATTGGCACCTGAAAACATTCCCTTCCGAGGGATAGTTAATGATTTCAATCCATTACCTGGAAATGCCTACAAAGAATTTTTCCTACATGGGCATTCATACATTATCAATGCATCTCTGCATTAGCGACCCAAAAACCGAATTTCCAATTAGTGTAGATATTCACACTATAGTTCGATCCTGCCGTCGCCATAGATGCCATGCAAAATTGACACAGAGGGCATAAACAACCGTCATTGTGTATCCATCTAAATTACTTTCCGAAGACTTGCAACTATTGATTCAGTTGCAAGCACTTCTCGTGGAAATATTTCTTTGTTTGAATGTTCAAACAATCACCGACGTCACGCTTTGCCGTCGGATTGGATTCAATGGCATAAACATATGCAAACAAAAGAATCCGATTCTCCCAGTCGACAGAGAGAGGATATACGATCTCATTTGTATAATTTATCGCAATCCCTTTTAGCATCTAATGACTGGCTGCTATTTAGACAGCTGACCCTCATTACCGAAAGACGACAACTTCCCTACCATATCCAAGAGAAGCAAATTATTCCAAAAGGAATGACAAACAGTGAGTAGCTTGTCTTGAAGTTATTGTAATAGGACACAACTGCAGCGAATAGCGAAGTTGTGTCTAAATGCTCCTACTAAATGGGCTTTCAATAGTGACATAACAGGATCTTCTTCAGACGTTTTAGAGCGCTTTAAATGATCAATAGGCTTTAGTTCTTGAGTTACTTTGGTCTTGAAACTATCCCAGACTTCTTTCTTCGGGGCTACTTGAAGTCGTGGGTTTATGCCAACAAGCCTTAGAAAATCGCAGCCCTTACGGAGAATATTCGACAGGAATGCGAACAGCTATCATCGGAAATCTTGCGGAAAGTCATGAAAAATGCGATAAAACGGGTACTAATGTGTATCAACACTGGCGGCAGCCACTTGACGGTTATCATCTTTTCCACTTAACAGAAAAAATTGTAAAGGTCCAAATAAAGATTTTCATCACTAAGTATAATTTTTTTTTAAAATGGTAAAAAAGTAATTCAAAAACAAAATTGGATGATTAATTTTGCGCCACCTCGTATATGGGGAGTAGTCTCCAGAATGGGGTTATTCCTCAAAAGAGGCGCTCCCCTGGATAGAAAAGTCTTGGTTTCAAAATGTTTCATCCAAGACAAACATGGAGTTCCTATTATTTACCACGCTCTCTATGGTGCCAGGGATAAACGAATTCTCCATGATAACGATATGCCTAATGTTCCAGATGGTCTTCGTTTCAGTATGGTGATTATTGAAAGAGACAAATCTGAAAGAGACCGGCATCATCCCAACGTGGGCTCCTCGATAGTATAGTGGTTAGTATACCCGCCTGTCACCCGGGAGAGCGGGGTTCGATTCCCCGCCGGGGAGCCCCTGGCGCAAGACTAATGACCTTGCCCAGACAAAATAAATCATTATGGAAAATTTAACAAGCCTCAGGACTTGCTAAATAAGGCCAAGACCGGTTCCCGGTTGTAGTGCCGATGATGATGATGATCATCCCAACTGGTGGTGGGTGTGTGGGGGTTCTTCAAGGCGCTCGAAGAACCACCCATCGTCCTAACCCAACTCCCCTTTCCCAACCTGCAAATACCATTACCGATCATAAGCCGCTTACCTGCATACGAGCTGTTCAAAGCTTTCCTTCATCAGTTAGACCTAAAAAATAAGCTCACGGCAAGATCATTATCTTGGCATGGCATCAATCAATGCATACGGCCAAATCATTTTGGTTCATCTTACATGAACCATTTAGGAACCCGATCGGCTCAGCTTGCCTGCATCCATGAGCATCAAACACACGCCAATCTTTCTGTGTGTTCTTGTACCAACAATCCGTTGGTCCAAAAAGACACGTCGGGCAACTTACTTGCTTACACAGCTGCAGCCAAATTTCCGATGACCGATCGCTCAAGCGACAACCTATCATCGAAATGGACACGACGATGATTGTTACTCAAACAATCATACCAAAGATCGTGTCCCACGTACCGTTTTGCTAACGCAAACAATCTCCATCCTAGCTCTTGCCATGGTGAACACATTTTCTGTTGACTTAATGTCACAGAAAAATCGATTGCCTGCAATGGCATGACTTTAACCGATCATGTAAACATGTTTACATAATACACATAAAACTATTTCTGCACCCGGCGATCGCCACTATCGTTTACGACAGCGATGCCTGCAGCCTTTACTGCTTGTTCTTTTGTTTGAGCAGCTGCAGGATCGATCGCTTCCCGCACTTCCAGTGAATGGGCATTATACCTGACCTGTACGGTCGCAATGGAAATACTTCCATTAAAACTCAAACCGATCGTTCATTGGTCGTCATCAAAGAAAAGATCGGATTTGCTCCTCCCATATCGGTGGAAATCCACCACCATTCCAGCTAGTGGGATGTTGAGTGCAACCCCCATCGCAGAGTCAGATTTTTAACCGCGAGGAGAGTGGTCGAGTTTTACACACCAATAGCGAGTGTTAAAATTAAAAACGCCGATGCGACCAGTGGAGATCTAATCGGGTGAGTCAATTGCGTGGACGTCAGTTAAAGTTTCAAAAGTGCAGTTGGAGTTTCAAAAGTGCACCGCTTACCTGGTGCCCCTTTTCGCGCACATACTTCCTTACTCGGAGAATGTTAGTACCCTGTTGTTAAAATAGACTAAAATGTTTTTAATCTCTTACTTGGTGAATACAAACTAGAACCTGCCGCTCCATACTTAAAGGAACAGTTTAGTGCGTGATTTCTTACTCGGTGGATGTTCGTACTGTGTTGTTGAAATAGATATAGATGTTGTTAGTAATGTAAACACTACCCACAGATGTGTGACGAAGAAATGACTTTACGTCCCCAAACATAGTATCCCTCTCAAGAGCGTCGCGCTCATTTCCCTTCCTAGATGTAGTTATAGTTTTATTTCCGCCCATTGAGTTTCAATTGAAATTTAAAAACTTTAAAAAGTTTGCAAACTAAGACAAAATTAAGAAAGGAAATAGAGGACTCTTATATATATATATATATATATAAATATATATATACATATATATATATATATATGTATATATATAGAGGAAAGAAAAAATTAAGAAAGGAAATGGAGGACTCTTATATATATATAAATATAAAGAAAAAATTAAGAAAGGAAATGGAGGACTCTTATATATATATATATAGGTATTATTAAATCTTAATTCTGAAAACATTGTACGCCGAAAAGAAAACAAAACAAAAAACATTGTACAATTTAGACTGCCTGTGAAGAGCTACTAAGTTATTATAATTAAGAAAAAACAACTGAAAATAATTGTAAAATATAATTTTTTTTTTTTTTTTGGTAAAATAAATATCAGTTTAATATTAAAAAAAGAAAAACTTATAATGCAAACGTTGAACTAGGTTACTTATTATTTTTCAATAGGCATTTGTTTTTCAGATCACCTACAGATCCCTAACATATAATTAACTTTTGAACCGCACCTCCTATATATGAGTGTCAAAACAATTCTCTCTACCAATTGAAAAACACTTATAAATTATCTTGGTCACAACCTTTTTAGTACAGCTTATGTACTAAAAAGATCACCTGCTACAACTTTACTGAAATAAAGCACTTCCTACCCACCAACTTACTTGTTTTTGATCGTGGCTCCCGTGGTCCGTCCACAGTGACTTTAATCGCTTTACCATAAGTCGCTACTTGTGGGGGACTCGTTGACACTGTTATCGTTAGCGTGAAACTCTTCCCTGCAAAAATAAAAAACAAAAATTACAATAAAATCACTAAAAGAAACAGAAATGTGTTAAATACAAAAACCAAAAAGAAAAGTCCTTCCATCTCCTTTTTGTTTTAAGTAAAATCATAAATCAAAGCATCACAGCCTTTAAAAATACTGAAAGACCACCGAAATTTGAAAGAAAGATCGTTAAATAAACGCCTCTTGTCTGAGGCTTTATTGCCACCGACAGCGGCACCTAAATTAATTTAAAGCACAGCAGCATGACGAAGATTCGCAACACGTGTCCGTAAAGCAGTTTCACTTCGTCCTGACATTAATTGCAACAAATTATGTGATCATTCAGAGGATTTACGTCATGCCAGACCAATACGCCAAGCGTGTAAAAACAACCCAAAAGAACGCGCTCAACTTCTGAGTTATTAGTAATGTCGCCCGATACTTTGTTGCCGGAGATAAGCGGTGCATATCCCTTTAATTAACCTCCGTTTCTCGAGCAAGAATTACCTTTCGATATATATTTTTTAATTAGCTTCAACTGAATTGTAAATAACGAAACACACTCATTGGTAGTACTCTTGGTCGACAGGTAGGACATGGGCAAAGGACATTAATACGTGTACTATTTACAAATAATAAAACCACAAAACGTTTCGCAAACTACATAAATATCCGACAAGTAGGAGGACAGTCTGTGCTATTACTTGCTACCTGCTTTCATAGTGCCACACCCCCATCTGGACAGTAGTCCACAAAACCACAAATACCTCGCTCCCCGGGCAAGAGTAAAATTGCGGAAGAATATGCGCAAGGACACCACGAGGACTTAATCAAAGCAGAGGGTAACTGAAAAGCCAACGCGAAAATAAACTTCAACAGTCACACAGGATACGAGTCATCATTCCGTTGAGGACAATTACACGTTGTACAGTCGGACAAAGGACACGAAGAAAAAATTCCAATATAATAACTTCACTGAAGAGGATTAATGTCTCACAAATATGAAGTCCCGCATTACTTCAGTCAGTGTCCAGTGCATTGCAAGAATCTATCTCGAATCTGGGCTTGTCAGAATCAGGAAACATTTGAATCTGATGTCCTGGGTTAATTGAAAAAATGGGCGTAAGAAAAAACTTCGCGGACAGCTAATTGTGGGGCGATTTGAGTGAAGGTAGGACCTGAATCACCCTTTTTGAAAGTGCCTGGCCTGAGGGAATCAATGGGTCTCAGATTTCGCGGAGTTTTTAAATGACTTTCGACCCCCAAATGCGCGCAATTATTGAAATGGTAATTAACTGCTACTGGGAGATTGTAGCATTGCAGCTAGGGTTTCGAAATTTGTCCTCTTCGAATTAGGATGGAAGTTTGGAGATATACTTGGTGGAATCGAGAAACGCCATTGTGTGTGTGTGAATATTTATTGGTTTTTTATTTAATATTATTATAGCTCGTACCCCTAATAGGAATTTTAAAAATGCCTGTTATGGTAATGGCACATGCTTACATTTAAAGTGTTCCTCCTTTTTGGGTTTTCCGAGAAGATTGTTCAATTTTATGCGGTCGCGCAGGGACCTGCCACAGCACTGAAAGTAAGGTAGCCTTACACGTGAATAATTCTATAAGAAATTTATATTTAACATATTATATTATTTACAACACATTGGGATGTTATGAACTTTTCCGCCATTCGATAGGCAGCAGTTGTTTAAATTAAATTGTAGTGTGAAGAAAAACTTTAATATTTGATAAGATTAGCGAAGTTGTTTCCTATAACTAAACAATTAACAGAATATTCTTATATTGACAACATGCATTATAAAACAGGAGAGTAAGATCGTTTTGGGTTTCGTACCATGGTTCCCGTGGGACTAATAACACTGTGGGGAGGAAGTATGTACCAGTCACGGGCACTAGATTCACTTCCTCCTTCAATTAATTGTTCCGACGAGCACTACACGATTCCACCGCAGCAAAGGAAACACCAACGCAGGAAGTAGGCCGAGAGAAATAAAACACTAGTGTTGGTTGGTGATCACCACTTTAAATTAATTTTATTGTTTGTTTCTTATCAATATACACAGTTTTATTTCTATATTAAAAAATCAAAAACTCCTATTGGAATAACTTGTTTGAATTCATGGATTATTGTTTCCGTTTCATTTTCTTATTGGATACTAACATTTTACGTTAGCATTGCGTGAAAGTTACAATGTGAAGTCAATAAAAACGCAATCTTCGAAAACTGCAGCAAATATAATATTCGACATGGCGGTTGCAAACACTACACTGTACATAACCGACTTTCACGCGTCTAAAACTTTATGAAGTTAAAACTTGACTTATGGTTATTATTTACGGGTCTCCGCAGTGATGGAGAGCGGGAGCGGCACGTGATCAGCGTGGTCAACGGATGGAAAACGACTCAACGATATTCAATCGTTGTCGAAAGAAATTCAGCCAGTGAAACTGGCTCTCTTAAATTAAGGATGCATTTCCTGTTCCAGGAATAGAGATTACAAAAGACGTAAGGTCTCTCTTTGGGGTAACCAACAGATCTCATACAGAAGATCGCCACAGTACACATGTATGTGTGTACACTGGTTCTCTTATGGATCAAAGCCATGGGAAGGAATCTAAACAAAGAAAGGGAAGATGTGCATTTATGGGATGCTAGACTGATAAAGCAAACAAAACCGAAACTCGTCGGATGCTAATTGGATCTTTGTTTGAGATGTGCGTCACGGCTAAATAAATAGACGCGGCGGAACGAAGAAATGGTGTTAATGGGTTTTGGCTAGATTACCAGGAAATGGTGTTCATGGCATCACTGGTAAGGGTGAGTATTGAATTCCTATTTGCATTTGCTTATGCTGTAGGATTCAATTGGTGCTAAGAGATCCGTGTATTTGTCATTTTCATTTTCATTTTTAAAACATTTTTTTATTTTTCTTTTTATATTCTTAATTTCTAAATTAAAGGCTAGACAAAAAATGCTTAAATTCTAGCTTAATTATATTATATAATAACTTACTGGTCCTTCGCAGACGCTCTAAGCTAAACATTACTTAACATTTGTTTAATTTGCCTTTCGGCGACAGAACTTTGTGGCAGTACTGATAATTAGTTGAAATACAAAGAAAAATTTGAAAAACGTTGTCAATTTTTTTTTCTTAAAATTTAACTTACTTAACTTACCTACTTTTTTTTTCTTTTTTTTTTTAATGTAAAAGCACTTAACCTAACTTAACTTAAATCTTATACTACCCTAATTCTAGAAAAGCTAAGTCTATGTAAGCTAGCCGATGATACTATGATTCTATACCGACTTTGGTCTCCAGGTCTTTATATGCCATTCAACCACCAGAACTGTTGACGCTGTCTAATACGATCGTCCCGGTCTCTGTGGGAGATAGCCCTACTGAAGCGCAGGAGCTCTTCTTCGGTGCGCGTTACTTCCCGGTCGTAGCACAATCGCCCGTCTACAGTTGATCTACTTACATGATAGCGGAATTCCGGATCTATCCTGTATAAGCCCTTTCATATCCAAGTCAAGGAACGCCTCTGGTGGAACAAAGCCGTTGCGACGCACGCTCTCATAGTACAAGGTGTTTGGATAATAGGCCCCGAAAATTAGGTCATTGGACGAGCTTATTGCTCTCGCAATATGTCCTCTGATTAATTTAATCATAAAATTATCCACCCTATTTATGTACGCTTCATTATATAAAGTCTTATTTGAGTAATACTTTTTATAGTCCGATTCCGGTGTCCGATATAATCTGAGACAACTTCTGAGACACTTTCTTTCGAACACCCGAATCTTTCAGTCCAGTTTTTCCTTGTGTCGTACGTGGCTTTATATAATGGAGTTCTAAATAGGATGGCTTCACATTTCTGGAAGTTGATCTTAAGTCTCCAGTCATTGCAATAGCGCTGCACTTTGTTGAAGCCTCGCTGTATTAACCTATTTATGATCGCAACTTTCGGAGCTGTTCTGTAAATTATGAGATCGTCTGCGTACGCAATAGCCTGCGGAAGTACTTCTAATAAGTCGCTAATGTAAATGTTAAAAAGAATCGGAGAGAGTACCGCGCCCTGTTGCAAGCCATTCTTGATATTATACGTTTTATTAGAGGTCACATTACCACTTTTGACCACGAACCTCCTGTCCTTTAACATATCGTAAAGTACATATGTATGCCATGTCTGACCAGTTTGTAATACAACCCTTCGATCCAGACGGTATCAAAGGCTTTCTCCAAGTCGACCAGACAGGCCCCTGTGCATTGGTTCCTACATTTATTCCATTGTATGTCGGAGACCAGTTTAGCTGCGCCATGTGTGGTTTCATGACCCGCCTTAAAGCCAAACTGGTTATTTGGAATAATGCTGTTGTCGTCTACCCATTTTACCAGAGCTTTGTTAATGGTTTTTTCAAATACTTTACCGATGCTTGGGAGTAAACTTATCGAACGCATGTTCATTGGGTTTGTGCAGTCTTTGCCCTTTTTTGCGATGGGCTGAATGATAGCCGTTTTCCAACGCGCGGGATAATATCCATTATTCAACGCGTTGTTAAACAGGACCGTGTATATATCTATTGCCATTGGGGGCAGGTTCTTGAGTACGATGTTAGGTACTCCATCTATTCCCACTGACTTTTTGCTTCTTAATGAGTCGAAGATACTCTGGATTCCTTCCCTTGTTATTAGAAGGCTATTAGCCACTACACCATTGGCATTAATGTCAATTGACAGATTATCTTCACTGAATTCGGTAAAACCCGGATTCTCCGATTGCCAAAGTGAAATTTCATTCCGGAGGTGCAGGTGATTGAGTAGAACTCTGTCCTCCAGGTCGTGATTTCGGTGAATGCTTTCATTCACCTTGTACATTTCCTGAAAGACAACTCCCAAAGCGTTCACCTTTTCCAAAGGATCTTCGATCACGAAGAGCTCACTATTGAGGATAGCGTTCTCTGCATCTATGCCAATGTTGGTTAGCAGCTGCTTGTTTACCTGAGTACGTGGGATTTGGAGACACTATGGGTATTTGTTTTAGTCCCTTGGGTGTAGGTCGCCAGCCAATGTGTTTGTCTGGTGATTTATGATACACATGATGAAGCTGGGATAAGCCAACTGAAGGGTAAGGTTTCCTGATTATGCGGTTGTATTAGATATGAACCGATGAATTTTCTTTCAGGTAATTTATGATAAGCTTGGAGAGAACTCTTATAGGGGATTTTAAATGCGAAGTTATGCATGCAGGTAAGAATTCTCTTTTCCAGGGGCTTTTTTGATTACAAATTTATTCTCTTTAATGTGTGAAGCAAGATGCTAATGCTATTGCATTAGCGAAAGCTTGTGCAGACTGGGTGAAAGTTATGAGCTTTTTTTTAGGAAAGCTAACCGTGAGGTTTGGCGGAACCGCCACTACACCACATCAAAAAAAAGATGTTGGTGATGCGCGTTGACGTCAGGGCGAAAAGTTCTGTTGCAGCGAAACTCACAGATGGCGCTGCGCAAATGGGATTATTATTTTTCCACACGTGCAAAAGCAAATACCTTATGCGGATTTATATCTCTGTATTATATGAAAGAATTTTCTTCGGGCGACACAAAACTCTTCAGAGATATGAAAAAGGCCTATAGTCTATAAAATTCTCTTTGAACTTCATTGGAAGTTCCAAAAATGTCTTCGAGTGGTAAAGATAATTTGCTTTTGTAATCTCTATTCCTGGGAAAAAAAAGAAAATTCTCCGGGGGACGAAATACTTTATGTACCTTGTTTTCATTTCATTTTACGTACATTTTTATTTTGTTCTTTTTCTTATATTTATTTTACTTGCTAGACAAAAAAATGCTTAAATTCTAGTTTACCTAAATTATATTCTAACCAATAAGCTAACCATGCGGACACGCTAAGCTAAACTTGGGGTGCCTATTGTCATACATTGTTGTCTTTCGGCTTTGTTTGTTTTATATTTGTTGCAATCTTCATTACACTTTATGTATCTCCTCTATATCCGGCGAAAAAACTATTTTTTGTACTCCCCCCAGATGCAATTTTGACAATCATACATTCGAGTGTACAAATGTGAGACTAATTAAGAATTCCCTTTAGTATATAACACACTTTGTACAATGAATTATAAGCCGCGGATAAAATGTGAGCGGATTAAGGCGACAACTTTCTGTCGAGATTTTGTCCACTGGTGTTTTCAACACCAACACTGTAAAAACATTTTCGAATTTTAAAAACAACTGTCGAATTAAAAAGGAAAACACGAAAGCAATCAAAACTAATGGAGTGTGTAAGAACACAATAGAGGAGTGGGCGTAGATCCTTTGCAGCCTCTATTAATTAACTGGAATCAAGAGTTATGCTTAGAAATTTTAAAGTTTGAGATAAGGTTATTACAAATGAAGTAGGAATGAAATTTTTGAAAGATGACATTAGACCAATAGCCAGGGAGTTGGCGACAAATAGCTTCCAGGGTGCGAATCCTTCTATTATCATATGATTATATCATACTAGCTCTACGCGGTCCCGCGTTGCTGTGGCGAAATCTGGTTAAATGGAAAAGAGAGAAAATATGGGCGAACATACCACACAGTAAATTAAATAGTGTTATCATCAATACTATTTAACAACTTATCGCAGCCGACTGTAAGATTTTAGGCAGCACAGCGTTATGTTGAATTGATCTCACGGCAGAGGAACGTCTTAAAATTACCTTAATTACATTAACTTCACGTAATAAAGACAAGTAACTAACATTTCCTCGGGATGGAGATTTACATTCCCTCAAACAAAATTCAGCTGATAAACCTTGGTTTGACGAAAATTGCGAGCAGAGTACAGCGGCAAAAAATAGAGTTTTTAAGCAATGGCGCTTCAATCCCACCGTGGTTAAAAGAATGAATTTTGTTAGAATCAGACTGTTATAAAGCTTTTTTGCACTGCACTATATATGCACTTTACTATATATATATACACACACAGAGAGATAGAAAACACAAACACACACAGAGAGATAAGCACCCAAATAGTTAAATAAAACACACGTGTCTGTTCTTAATTTAAAGTCACCTTATTTACCTAATGAATCTGTTTTTTAACCTTCTAAATTGGGTACACCGAATGATCGTCAGGGCGAACACAATCAATTTGTTCTTACAAATGCGGTTTTTGGGTGTTGATTTGAAAACAAAGTTAAGTTTGTCCAAAACAGTCTTCTTTATGTTTGGGTAAAACGAGAAACACAACACTGACACTGAATTGGATTTTGCACACGTATCCAGAAGATTCGAATTATTATTTCACCTTTGAGGACACTCTGGTTGTATCCATGAAAGGAACTCGAGGAAGTCGTACGGTAAGCGCAAAAAAAAACGATGTTCCTTTTCTTAACCACCGTCAAAAGATTACTTCTAGCGACTTTATCTTCCGTCTTCGACGACGGGTAAATAATTACTTTTTTTTTTTTATTGACCGATCGTACTGACGGTACCGCACAGACTCTCTGATAGAATCTCCAAAACCGGCCGACGTTCATACACACACGCCCTTGTCTCTCTTTCGGTCATGCAGACCGAAAGATGCATCCATTGTTTACACACAATAGATCTTTTTTGATACACATGAGGTATGCTTCGCAGTACATTTCCTGAAAATCATAAACATTGAAAATGTTTATGATCTGTGAGACCTGATTGTGTGGATGCGTGTATACAATTCTTAGAACCTTGTATTTATACAAGTGTTCATTTATGGTCAACGATGGCAAAGATATTTTGTATACCTTATTGCTTCGTTACCATGGTGTTGCGTTTCTTGCAGGGGTTTTTATTTTCAGGAAGCGTGTCT
This sequence comes from Microdon myrmicae, assembly GCA_963931805.1. Lineage (NCBI taxonomy): Eukaryota > Metazoa > Arthropoda > Insecta > Diptera > Syrphidae > Microdon > Microdon myrmicae. The sequence goes on from OZ007501.1 coordinate 29,473,977, forward strand.
CCTTGTCCTTAAAAGGACAAGGCGATCTCTTAAAATTTGACCGCTCCTGAAAACTTGTCCTACAAAAGGGGTCGTTGCCGTGCTTCCTCTGAATTCAAAGGGAAAAACAACGTCCTTTGATTCGGCCTTCGTCCTGATGTCTTCACTTGGTCTTCCGTGGGGGCCAGGTGATATTTAGATATCCGTGGAAATTAAAAGTCGTCTAGTTTCCTTTTCGAATATGATTTTATTATATTATTCAGGATTTTCCTGGGGTACTTCCTCCAGGGACTGTGAATTTAGACTGCGGCCCGGAGATCACTAAACTATTCCTTTATAAAGGAAAAGGAATCGAAAATTGTATCCCAAAGATACACATTTTCGTACAACAATCTCGATTTTGTTGGATATCTCGAGCGAGATGTTGTATTTACATAAGATAATAAATCAATTTCTTCAATTCTTACGAAGCTATTACGCAGATGTGTGAATGTATCTGCTTTTGAGTTTTTGTTTGTTTAACTCAATGGAATTTTTTGGGATAGAGATAACGATCTCTGAATTTTGAATTTGGGTGATTCTGTGGACCAAATGTAGAAAAATAAACGAATATTAGATTCGTTTATTGTAACTTTTAATTTTAATTTGGATTTTTGAGTTAATAATGCAGTGGGGGCAAATGTTAGGCAATAACGAATGTTTGATTCGTTTATTGCGAATTTGGGTTCATGTTTGGGTTTTTGTGAGTTTTGATAGGATTTTACGTTTTTGCGTATTATTGCTGGGATTTGGATGTAGGAATGGGGGAAAAAGGTAGTAGGGCTTTTTGGAGCACTACAATGGAATTGTTCTTTGTTTTGCGTAGCACATTATTTTCTTTGTGCCGTCATGGATATTTTCCAGATGTGGTATCTGGATTCCATGGTTCGTCTGTATCTGCATTTTGTATCTAATGCACTTTTACAGATGCTCATTGGATTGGATATGTTGATTTGGATTAATCAACATATGTGGCTTCACATGAAGGTGAATCCTGTCAATGGTGGTGGATGGCCCCCAAAAGAGTGAGTGATTGGGGGAGGGCGGGGGGCTACGCGTTGCGTGTAACAAGACAACAAGATGATTGATACCGCGAAAAAGGCTTACAACGACAGAGTGACCAATAAACTCCTTGATTGCCCAACTGGTGTGCGTCCCTTCTGGTCAATGGCAAAGGCTATCAGCAGTAACTTTGGTTCCTCCTCTTTTCCTTCGCTAGTGACGGGGATCCGGACGCTGGTCTCAAATTCAAAACATAAAGCTAATGTGTTCGCGAATATATTTTCCGCGAATTCAAACCTCGATGCCGGTCTTTTGAAATCACTAGCGATCGCGCCAGTCTTCGATGCGGGATGTGAGGCTCGGCCAGCATACTATTCAACGCATTTTACGTGAACTGGACTGGAGGGAGGTAACCGTCCCGGACGGAATACCAGCAATAGTCCTTACGAACTGTGCTCCTGATTGGTCGTCGGTTCTTGGAAGGGTCTTTCTTATGCACGGAGGACATTCCATGCCTGCTGGAGAAAAAGTGTCCCCCACAAAATTACCAACCGATAGCATTGTTGTCTATGTTATCTAAGATGATGGGAAAGGTCATTAATGGCGAGTTAATTAAGTTTTTGGAGTGCGATGGACTTTTGAATGACCCTCAATACGGATTCCGTGGCGGGCGGTCCACGGGAAACCTTTTAACACTTATAACCGATATATCGACATCTGCGATTGAGCGGCATGGTGAGTCAAAGCCGATCGCATTGGATATCTCCAAGGGTTTTGACCGCGTCTGGCACGAGGCATTGCTGAGCAAACTTCATTCATAGGGACTTTCCCAACAGCGTTGCGACTGGATGAGGAGCTTCCTCGAAAATCGATCGATCTGGGTTGTTGTGGACAGCGAGTGTTCGGATCTGTATTCTGTTAATTCGGGGGTGCCTCAAGGTTCTATTTTGCCTCCAACCTTGGGTTTGCTTCACAGAAATGATTTGTTGGAGTCAACAGATAACAGAGTGTTCAATTTTGCGGATGATAGTACGCTTGTTTCCTCTTTTTCGAGTGATCGGCCAATTAGTGTATCAACGCCGCACTACTTGAGATGTGGCCAAATCGACTCTCTGAATCGGTATCTGGATAAGGTCCTGCAGTGGGGAAGGGCCAATTTCGTCGACTTCAATGAAACGAAGACACAGTACACAACATTCACAAAGAAAAGTGGATCATCGGTTCCACAGCTAATGACGAATGTCCGGGACCTCGAATCTGGGGAAAACTTGAAATTGCTCGGCGTCACGGTCTGAGGAAATATATCGTGCCATAAACACGTGTAGAACATCTCCCGGTCCGCCCTCGGAAAACTGAGTTATCTTTTTAGAGCTAAGAAATATTTTACTCCGGTCCAACTTCTTCTCCTGTATAAATCCCAAATTAGACCCGCGCTCGAATATTGGTCTCATCTTTGGAGCTCTGCTCCTAAACATACCCTCGACCTACCTCAAAGCATACAGAGACGAGCGATCCGCTTGATCGGGGATACGGCGCAGACATCGGGACTATACTCGTTATCACATCGAAGGCGCGTAGCCCACCTCTGCCTGCTTTACAAATATTATCACGGGTACTGTACTTCGAAGATTTGTGGTATTAGCCAAATTCGGTTTCTATGCGTTCCACGAGACAATCCGATGGATCGCACAACTTTGCGGTTCATTTCCCGACGGCGCGAGTATCCCTGGATCAGAACTCTTTCCGTTACAGAGCGGGGAAGATGTGGAGTTCCCTCCTTCCAGAGCGTTACAACCTGCAACTCTTCAAGAGGAAATGCAATGGTTATTTAGTGGATATAGGTTGGCCTCACCTGCGGGAAGTACAATAAAAAAAAATGAATGGAAGTCAGATACTGCTATCCCAAATAGGTTTTTATTATTGTGATTGTTACATAATTAAAGCCTCATGAATAATTATGCTAATTCACGTCGTTGATAATCTTCTACAAACCCACATTGCACGCTTTAAACGGCATTTCCGGCGGCTGGGGTGGGAACCATTCAACAAGTTATTGGAACAAGATTTTGGGATGAGGATGTTTTTTTTTTTTATAACAACAGTGTAGAGGATATCAGCGACTTCAGGAGGTTTTTATTATTGTGTCTTATGGGAGCCGTTCAATAAGCCACTGGAAAAAGATTTTCAGATGAGGACGTTTTTTTAAATATTTTATTTTAACAGTGTAGAAGACGAAGATGCCAGCGACGCCAGCTATGAAAACAGCAGGGTTTAATTATTCTAATATACAGGAGTCGTTCAATAAGTTATTGGAAATATATTTCCAGATAACGTTTTTCTTGATTTCTTTGGTCAATGGTTATATATTGTTTTTCCTGTTCCACGTAATTGAAATAAAAGATTCTGCGTGAATTGCAAAATATCGTTGAGATCACCTTGTCGGCCGATTTCATCGTGTTCGTTTTCATTGGAGCTCGTTTGCCTGTTTGGATCTCCTCTTTATCGCTTTAAAAAACCATTGTTTTGATTGTTCTTTTGCCTCTGGTTGCAGTAGTGTATCTATGTTTCATCCATAGTTAAGCATCAACGCAAACACTTGTTAGGAATCTGGTGGAAACGTGCCAAAAACGAAGGAACCACAAGATTGCGTTTATTCTCCACTGAGAGTAAATACGTTATCAATTTAGCCGAGATTTAGTTCACGCCCAATTTTCCGTGCCGCTGTCTAGTGAGTGATGATGCCTACTAAAAACAAACTATTTTCTATACGACGACCGGTATCTCTTCGATTTTCGACATACTTATTGAACGACCGCCGAAGGTTATTGTCGCCCAGAACTTGTTCCTTTTATCACACAGTGAGCAAAGCATCTGGTTGTACCAGGGAGGGGGTGGGGTCGATGTCCTTTGTCAAGGATAGGGAACGTACAGGGAAATAGAATACAAGATTTCAGTATAAATGTGAGTCGTGGCATTACGGAAATCATAGGCGTGAAGGTCGCTAGGCCTGACAGACAGGAGTGAGCGGTCCTGAAAGAAGGTTATAAGGCAACGGGATGATGGATTTCAATAGGTGTAAGGACGAAGGGACTGAGTGAGACTGCAGTATTGATAGGGTCTCTACTGAAGACAAGGTTTAGCTGCCTAGCCATGAAATTTAGAACGTAGCTGACTTGATAGAGGCAGGTATCAACTAGTCGATCGACGAATAGACACTCCTTGACAGAGGTGGGATGGTATAAATAGTGAGCTTGGTTGTATAATAACACCTAGTTGACTTGTCATCATCATCATCATCGGCAGTACAACCGGGATCCGGTCTTGGCCTTATTTAGCAAGTTCTGAGGCTTGTTAAATTTTCCATAATGATTTGTTTTTTCCTGGCAAGGTCATTAGTGTTGCGGCAGAGGCTCCCCGACGGGGAATCGAACCCCGGTCTCCCGCGTGACAGGCGGGTATACTAACCACTATACTATCGAGGAGTCTCTAGTTGACTTGTGGAAGGTTAAAATCACCAATGATGGCGATTTCGTCGTGACAATTGCTTACTCGATTATGTGGTCTATTGCCTTAAGACCGAGCTCGTAAATTTCAGTAGGCTGGAATGGTAAATTACAAAAACGTATGACAAATATGGTCTTGTGAGGAAGAGTGATTTTGACTGAGACAAAGTCAAGGGCAGAAATCGATAAGGGACATAACAAGGGTGTCATATAAGCGCAAGGGGCATGCTGGGCAAGGGGAAACGTCAGAAGAGCGAACAGTTCAAGGTTATGAATACTGGCTATTAAGTTCGTTTCGCTTAGGGCGAATATGTCGACAGGTAGACTGTGAGAGTTAGTCAGAATGGTGTGGATCTTGAGCTAAGACATCTACCGGTCTGATAGTAGATTGTAACGGGGATAATATCGTCGGTTTTGGACGAGTGGGGGAGGGGGGTGGACAAAGCGGTAAGATACGAATCAAGTCTGTTGTGCAGAGCAAGGAGTACGCCACTTCAAAGGAAAATGTCAAAAGAGCGATTGGGGTCATTGTCGCGGAAGATGTTGAACGTTAGGGGGGGGGGGGGGGGGCAGTTCAAGGTTATGGATAGTGGGTATTAAGTTCGTTCCGCTTGGAGTGAATATATTAACAGGTAGAATTAGTCCGAATAGTGTAGGTTTTTCAGCAAAGACCTCTAACGTTCTGATAGTAGACAGAGATAGAAGAAATATGGTCGGTTTTGGGAGAGGGGGGGGGGGGGGTCAGAAACGAAAAAGCTTGATATGGTTGTGCTTACTACTCTGAAGAAGTGATAACCTTTTGGGGTGAGGGTATTGGGCGGAAGATGTAAGGTTGTTCAAAACTTTATGAGGGGGTAAATTGAAATTTTGGTGGAATGTTACAAAGAATTTGTGGAGACTGGAAACGTTGACGGGTAAACCTCGTTGACATTGTTTTTGGTTTTGCCTTTGTAGCAGACAGAATCTGATTTGTCGTGAAGATACGTCAGGAAGAGAAGAATATATTCATATGTCTTTCTACGAGCGTAGGTCAATCGCTTATAGTGTGTTTTTGTTGTTTTGTTCATTCCTCACTAGTTATCCGTCAATTTTCAATTTGTTTTATGTTTCAATTTCGGATTATAAATTGGGTATGAAAAAAATATTTTCGAGTTGGGTGCCGTATCTGCTCTCAGCTGAGAACTTTTGGAGCGCATGCGTCGCAACCCAGATGAGTTTCTGCGCAGATTAGTAACGATAGATGAAACACGAATACGCCAGTATACTCTCGAGATGAATGAACAGTCAAAACAGTGAATTGTTAAAGGCTAACGGGTTCGAAAGAAGGCAAAGACGGTGAAATCAGCTGGGTTGTGGGTAGTGTATTTTGAGATACATGTGGACATATCATTGACTATTGGGAAAAGGGATACACGAAAACTCGACAGTATTATCCCTCATTATTAGGTCAGCTTAGCGAGAAAATAAAAGAAAATTGACTTCATTTTTTAAAGAATTAGAGTCGGAGGAGAGCTGCATAATCTTAACCGAGTGGGGGGTGGTCAAAAGTGTAAGGAGAGCGAGAAGTAGTTGAGGAGTTGTGCGGGGGAGATAGGGGGGCACCCAATACTCTTGGAGGATGTTTCTTACAAGTTGCACGAATGCACCATCTTCATTATGCTTTACTACACTAAGCATAGCAAAATCCGGTACCGCCAAAGGATATTCGGAAAACAACAACTAAAACACCGATTTCGAGAATGCAGTACAGACTTTAAGAATGCAGTACAGACATTCCAGGTTACTAGATAGACTGGGCTTTGTTATGCGTACGAGGGTTGCCTCTTATGTTTCGGGATTTGGCAACCCTAGTGTTGCAATCCGGCAATTGACAGCTCTGTCGTAAAGTTGGACATTTTTGAGGTTATACGCACTCAGAACGTTTTGACATACGAGCGCTATTTGTGTTGTTTACAGTAACTTAAAAGATTCATCTCGGCCCAAAAATGGAATTAAATCGTCAACATTTTCGTGCGATTATTTTTTACAACTTTCGGCGTGGATTAACTCAGCAACAGTGGATAGATGAACTTAATTCAATTTTTGGCGATGAAACTCCATCAAGGACCAGTGTTTATCGATGGTATGGTGAATTCAATCGTGGTCGTAGTTCACCCCAAGATGAGTTTCGTGAAGGTCGTCCAAAATTAGTTGTTGTTCCGAAAACCATTGATGCTGTGCGCGAACTGATATTGGAAGATCGTCATGTGACCTATCGTGAGATTGAGACAACCTTAGGCGTTAGTGGGACCAGCATACATTCAATATTGCATAAACATTTGACTGTCAAAAAAATTTGTTCGCGTTTGATCCCACACAATTTGTCAATCGCCCAAAAAAAGGCTCGTGTCAATTGGTCGAAAGAAATGCTCAAAAAATACGGTCGCGGTGCTTCGAAACACGTCTATGACATCGTGACAGGTGATGAATCGTCGATTTACGCGTATGAGCCCGAAAGTAAACAGCAGTCGACTGTCTGGGTGTTTCAAGATGAGCCAAATCCAACAAAAGTTGTTCGCGCACGAAGCACTTCCAAGCAAATGGTTGCCTGTTTTTTCGGAAAAACTGGACATGTCGCAACCGTACCACTAGAACAACGCAGAACAGTCAATTCTGAGTGGTACACAATCATTTGTTTGCCAGTTGTCTTCCAAGAAATCAGGAAAACCAACCGCCGAAGACGGATCACTCTTCACTACGACAATGCGAGCTCTCACACATCGGCTGCGACAACTGCATTTTTGAGCACCCAAAACATCAATTTGATGGGTCATCCGCCGTATAGTCCTGACTTGGCACCGATTGACTTCTTTTTATTCCCGTACGTAAAAAACAAACTGAGAGGTCAACGTTTTTCGACACCTGAAGAAGCGGTTGCTGCGTTCAGAACGCATGTGTTGGAGATACCTCAATCAGAGTGGCAAAAGTGCTTCGACAATTGGTTCAAACGCATGCAAAAGTGTATAGATCTTCATGGGGAATATTTTGAAAAACAATAAAGTGATTTTCGATGATCAATATTTGTTTTTGTTCTCTAATCCCGAAATATAAAAGGCAACCCTCGTATATCCGAAAAGTAAATGTCGACAGTCGTTCTCTTTTGAAACAAATTCTCAAAGAGTGTTGACTTAGCTACAAAAAATGTTAAGCGCATAATGTTTTGCAATACATTGATTAGAAATTCTCCTAGATTCGCTTCACCTATAATGGAAATATTAGAACTGCGGCGGTTAAACTTTTAGTTTCGTTTGTTATTGCGTTTTTGCGCTCGGAAACACAATACATGGCCATGTTAGTAGACCACGTTTCTTAAAATGTAAAAGATCATGTTATTTATTGTTTTTAATACAATTTTCCTTATCGAAATTTACCTTTCGATTGATGTGAGTAAATTGGAAATTATAACTGGGACCGAATCTACATATAAAACATCTTAAACAACTGATTCTTCAAGTTATTGTCATATTTCTCTTAACCATTAAACAACATTAAACAACATTTTTGAAAGTGATCTTCATTCTCTTTTGTGAGTTAAAGCGGACAAAAAAAAAACAATTGTGTCGCACGGAGGCGAAATCTCCAAAGAGATACAATACAGATTATTTTTAACAGTTGATTCATGATATCAAGACTTGCTAAGCTCGTAAAAAAATGACATAAAAATGCCTCTTTTAAGAAGACGTATGTGTTGTAGAAATTGTTTTTCAAACACATAAATGAAAAAACACAACAAATAAAATATAAAAACTCAATAGCGACTGTCATCATTCATCAGGCAGTTTCTAAGTATTTTCCTGAAAAATTACCACTCCGATTGAAAAAAGTTGTTCTACCTAAAAACTGCATTCTTACAAGACCTCTAAATTATGTCTAAAACAATTTTCCATATTTGTTAAAATAAATGCAAAAAGCGTCATTTTTATCGTTTTCGTAAATTAAATTTGTTCCAATTTTCAAAACCATAAACCGTAAGTATTCGTTACTCCAAAAAGATCAGAGACAAGTGCTAATCGGAATAGTACTCTAAAATGAGAGGAAGGTGCAAGCAAATTCTCTGCTTTTCCATGTCATCGGTGCGATCTGACTAATCGCTCATTTAATTAAGGGCAAAGTAGCTCACGAACGCATCCAGAGATTAATGAGTTGTCTTTCAGCACCAGTCAAACAAGGATTCAAATCACACCTCATTCAAGTACAAAGTGCTTACAATATCTAGGGTCTGATATAATCTGAAATATACTTCTTAACTCCAATTCGCCGGAACGCGTAGTCAAACGACGCCGGTGCTGCGGCATTAATCACCTTGCAGAGGAACGTGCTCGACGTGCGCGGGACCTACGAAATATGCACTGGACAAAAAACAATTTTTTTCTTTTGATTTTGAGATTCTGTTCAAATCGTCAGGGGCTGAGATATTTTGGAGGGTGGTCAGGCTTTTGGGTTCCCTTTGTTGTTGGTCCTCGGTTAATCTAAATTAGTCATTATCAGTCGCTTTTAAACAGGGATGAAAGGCGCTTATTGATGACGCGTGTCGGTCAATTCTCAAAGAAACAAACGAATCTCAGGCAGGAACATCATAATTGTCAATGTTGTAGATATCCAATTGGATGCCATTCATCTCATTAGAGGTGAAACCCTTTTCATGAAAAGAAGTCGCTGTGGTCGTTTAAAAGTGGACTTTGATCTAATTTGCGAGATTGTGGCCGAAGTATTTGGAAAGGGGTAATATTTGAAATTTCTTTTTGATCTTGCCTTTTCTTATCTCTTTTTATAACTTGTGAACAATTGGTTTGAAAAGGAGGAATAAGATAGGTAAAGAAACTATCGACTCACATTGGCTTTGAATGTCTGGCGATTCGAATCGCGAAGGAAAACATAAACAGACACAACGCACCATCTTTATATGATCCAACTGAAAAACGAGACCCAATTTTATTATTTATTTATTTATTTATTTATTATTATTTATTAATTATTATTTATTATTATTATCCAACTGAAGAACGATTCCGTGTTTTATTATTTATTTATTTATTTTTTAATATTATTAATTGTTACTTATTTATTTATTTACTTATTATTATTTATTTATTAGTATTATTAATTATTATTTATTTATTTATTTATTTATTTATTATTATTATCCAATTGACGAACGATTCCGTGTTTTATTATTTATTTATTTATTATTATTTATTAATTATTATTTATTATTATTATCCAACTGAAGAACGATTCCGTGTTTTATTATTTATTTATTTATTTTTTAATATTATTAATTATTACTTATTTATTTATTTATTTATTATTATTTATTAATTGTTATTTATTTATTAATATTATTAATTATTATTTATTTATTTATTTATTTATTTATTATTATTATCCAACTGACGAACGATTCCGTGTTTTATTATTTATATATTTATTATTATTTATTTATTTATTTATTTATTTATTTATTATTTTTTATTTATTATTATTTATTAATTGTTATTTATTTATTTCTTTATTATTATTATTCCCTGTTTTATTATTTATTTATTTATTATTAACAAGTAATTTAAAAATACATATAAATAAATTAACATAATGAGCCTAGCAGCTGAGACTATGAGCTCAGTACTTTTAAATTTTAGTAACATTTTAGGTTTTTTATAAAATATTATATATCTATGTTTTCAATATTGTCGGGGAGATCCTATTAAGAGTATAGATATCTATGTTACGAAATAGATGGTATTTTATAAGTTTCGGGTGAGGGTAGTCCTTTAGTATATCGATGGCTGTAAGTATTGTGATGCGTTTTTGCCAGATTGGGGGTGTATTTCTGTTGAGTAGGTAAATATGAGTAGCGAACATATGACCAAATCACGGTCTCACACAATTTGTGATTTTAGATTTAGTTAAATCCGTTAGATAGGAGGAGTGATATATTATATATATATATATATATATATATATATATATATATATATATATATATGCGATTAAGTTTTTATAGGCTTGCTTCTTTACCTTTTTTATCCTTGCTTAACGCTACAATCCCGACGAGATCTGTGTACAAACAGCACACAATCTTTCATAGGTAAACATGACTTTAGTACTACGGTCCCGACTTCTGCACAGTCCACCGGCTCACCTGTTCCGACGTTAGGGCGCTTAGTGCAACGGCAGGCATATGAGGTGGGAGGTTGCATTTCTCACATATTGTGGTGTTGGTGCAGAATTTTTTAGTATGGCCGTGCCGTTGGCAGTTGCGATATCATAGGGTTAGGGGTGTATTCGGTAATCTTTGCTTTGTACAAAACTATATCTACAGATTTCAGTGGTTTTAAGAGATCGAAGGGAAATACCATTAGCCCCGACGGTCGTTGGATTTAATTTTCATCCCTTTTTATGAATTTGTAAAGTTCCGCTACATTTTTCATTTCCATTCCCGAGATTCAGGAACATTTATTAGGCAGGGAGCGAAACTATACCCTCGGCCTCGTTCAATATATCATGAAGCTGAACAATGACGGGACACTACTATTATTATTACTATTTATTGGCCTGTAGGAACCCAGAAGTTCATGACCTCACCGACTCGACTCCGCCATCGTTCCCTGTCCTGGGCACTATCCTTCCACGCTTAACCTGCTGATCCGATCTCCTCAAGGTCAAACCTAACATTGTACTCCCACCTCCGTCGCGACGTCCTGTCGGTCCCCTTCCCGTTGGTATACCGTCAAGAATTCTACGCACAGTCCTATCGTTGCCCATTCGCACCACGTGTCCGGCCCATCTTAATCTTCGCGACCTGATTACTCTCACTATTGTAGGTTTGCCGTATAGCTCTGCCAATTCTGGTTGTGGAGTTTCCTCCATTGTCCTGCCTCATCGTCATATTTAGCTCCAAAGATACCCCTTAAAACTTTATTCTCGAATACGCTGAATTTGTTTTCTTCCCGTTTTGTGAGAGCCCATGTTTCGCATCCGTATAGGGCAATCAGCATGATTATGGTTCTATAGACACAGAGCTTTATATTACGTGATAGCAGTTTGAATTTCAGCAGTTTACTGACTGCATGCCAAGTAGCGTCGCCGGAGGGCAGTCTTTTGTTAATTTCCTTCGATATTTCGTTACTGGCAGTCAGTTTCGTTCCCAGATATTTAAATTCTTTAACTTTTTCAAATATCTTACCTCTGACGTTTATATCTGTTCCCTGAGGCTCACCTGCTCTCGCGGTGATTATGTATTTTGTTTTGTCTTCATTTATTTCTCGACCCACCTCTTCTGCCGCTTGCATGACGATTTCATTGTTTTTACTTATAGTGTCTAGATTATCGCCCAAAACGGCGATATCATCCGCATATGCGAGCACTTGTGTGACCCCGTTGAGGGATGATCCACCCATGTTGTCGTCTTGTACCTTTCTGATGACATACTCGACCACAAGGTTAAAAAGACATGGTGAGAGGCCATCTCCCTGTTTTAGTCCGTCCTGGATTTCAAATGGTTCTGGTTTTCTATTCTGACTCGCCCTTTGTTTTCGTACCTGCAAATTTGAATGAAGGCGGCATATTTTTTTCGGGATTCCCAGCTCAACTTCTTCGAAGTGAACTGTCTCTCCGTATCCCCACTCTTTTCCAGCAGTTACCTTATTGTGAATATTTGGTGGCTTGTTGATGGGTTCCTACGAAATCCACATTGGTGGTCTCCCAGTATTTCTTTTGTGTACGGTGTGATTCTCGCCAATATGACATTTGTTAGTATTTTGTATGTGATATTCCTCTGTAGTTTTCGTAGTCAGATCTGTCGCCTTTTTTTGAAAATGGGGGCGACCATTGGGGTTTTCCATTCTTCCGGAGTAACTTCCTTATCTCATATTGTTTTGATGAGTTCGTGGATCTTTCGAGCGGTTGCCTCTCCTACATGCTTCACAAGCTCTGTCTGTATGCAATCGACTCCGGGAGCCTTGTTGTTTTTCGATCGATTTATTGCGATTCAATCGATTTATTGCTTCGTTGAAAGAGGGCTCTGGTATCTGAGACTCGGCTGTATCTATGTCTGGTGTGTTTACTTGTGGTTGATGAGTACGCACATTGAGCAGGTTTTCAAAGTACTGCTTCCATTTTGTCACGATATTGTTTGTTTCTGGGACCAGACAGCCGTTTGCGTCTCGAATTATTTTGGCTCTCCCTCAGTAGCCATTTCTAATTGAACTTATGCCGGCATACATACCTCTGATGTTCTTTGCTCTGGAATTTTCTAGAATTTTTTCGATCCGAGTCTTCTCCCATTCGTGTTTTTTGCATTTGAAAAGCTTCATTGTCTCTGTCCGAATTGCCGCGTATCTTTCTACGTTGACTTCATCATATAGTAAGTGTATCACTCTGGGACACACATTGTCTAAACTAGTTGTCTTCAGGAGCCGATCCGCGATTTTTGGGGAGTTAACTTTCACTAATAAGTTTCCGTCGCGTAAGATTGCAGTTCGTTGGTCTTTTCGACTAATATCATTTATCTCTTTTTTTTATTACGAATAGTAGATGTAGTGTAATAATACGATCATCAGATGACCATGTAGAGTAGAGTAGCTCTACCATAGTTGAGTAGCCCTACCATTTCCTCCCCCCACATATACATCCAAATCCCGAAACCCAAACAATCATCTAAATTCGAAATTCGCGATAAATGAATTACATGTGCAATTATCGCCCTTGCACCCAACTTCCCATAACCCTAAACTCAAATCCATCATCCAAATTCGCAAATACATTCTCGGGATAAAACAAAATTCCTGATAAACGAATCAAATTTTCGTTTATCATCCATACACCCAATTCTCCATAATTATCCAAACAGAACAAACGCATGGTAAATTGAACCAGATGTTCAATTATATGCACTTCAGTTCCGAGGATTCAGCGAGGATTCACCTAAGCCAAACTATAACCTATCTCATCCCCCATATTTCAACCACTTAAACACCCTTAACCCAAAACACTTCTCCTTATCCGTCCGCAACCACCTCGCCTCCCCCTTATCATCACAAAACTGTCCGCTCCTCGCATCTCTGCACCCCAGTTCTACCCCCCCCCCCGCACCTTCAAACCTCAAAACCGTGGCAAAGTATCCAAACTTCCACAGATCACACACCCACTCACCCCCCCCCCCCCCCCTCCAGGGCCGACCCACTCGACCGCTGAACCCAACTCTACGCCGAACGTCGTCGCCGCCCACTCCACATCCACATCTCACTCCCGCCTAACTCACCCTCCCCCAAACCAAACATTAACACCAAACAAAAGGACCTAGGAGACCGTCCTCCTCTATCTTTCTTACCTCCATGACAAATCCGACTTTGTCTGCTTTGATAGTAAAACGAAGGCCAGCGTCTTGGTTTCTATTCAGCAGGAAGATCTTCCCACCGACCTTCCTAGCCTTCGCAACCTATTTATAAAATTTCATATAGACTTCAATATGCTCCCAGACTCAGTGTCAAAAGATCTCTTGACTTATCGCCAATACATTGACAAAAAAATGACCTCTTCCAATAGTGACAAGACCCCAAACAGTCAACCTCCCCACATCATTTCATGATTTCATGATGCACCGGGTACTGGTGGAGAGACTTGCTAAATAAGGCCAAGACCGGTTCCCGGATGTTGTGCCGATGATGATGTTGATGATGATGATGATGATGATGATGATGATGATGATGATGATGATGATGATGATGATAAACAGTTTAAAACTATTCCCTTCCTCTTTTAGCGGTTTGCGGGATGACAAAATTCATCGTCAATGTCCCGATTCCCCATCCCGTGGGGCGTTACTTGCCATTTATAACAGACTCGCCTCATCTCTTGCTCTCCCAACCTTGACTATGGCGCAATAAAAATCGACGGGCGCGAAAGTCGTTATATGTTATATGGTTCTACATATCCCCTTCACGACCTATCGTGTCATACGAACTCGCAATATAAGCGATTGATCACCTAACGAAGTTATGCTCTTCCCTAGACGATTTCGTCGTGATGGCGATTTTAACCTCTCCCATCTCCAATGGTCACTGGCAGACGATCAATCCTTCTACTTCTCTAATCCCACAAGTACCAAAGAACATCTTTTAATTGACGGTCTCACCGACTCTACTCTCCGTCAAATAAACAATGTCCTAAATCATATAGGTAGACAATTAGACCTCGTGTTTACAACGGACCCCTATAATTCCACACGTCCGCTCAATCATTGACAATTTTCAATACCCCACTTCATTTATCCCCACATCGTGATCACGTCGCTCAACCCTCTCCAACTCATGACAGCTTTTCCCACAACTATCGCCGAGCCAACATTTGCTCTATAATTCCTCAGTCGCCCGTAGTCCACACGCCCTCTCAACCATTGACAATTTCCAACACCCCGCTTCTCTTATCCCCACATCGTGATCACGTCGCTCAACCCCCTCCAACTCATGGCAGCTTTTCCTACAGCTTTCGCCGAGCCAACTTTCGCCTTCTGAATGAGCATCTCAGCAAAATCGCATTTCGCTTTGATCATCTGGAGGTAGAAGCAGCTACTGCCACCATCTACAAGGATATCTACAACGCCATATCCTTATATGTTCCTTATTCTCGACTTAGGCAGCTGCTGCTACCACCTACAAGGAGATCTACGACGCCATATCCTTATATGTTCCTTATTCTCGACTTAGGGCTTCAGTTTCATCTCCCCCGTGGTGCAACCGCACACTTCGCACTCTTCGTAACAAGAGGAATAACTTGTGGAAGATTTTCCTAAGAACGCGTCGCCCCCTAGACTACTCCAACTATATCGGTTCCTTTTATAAATGCACCGAGCTTTACAACTCTCTCTACTTCAACTACATCTCAAAAACACAAACCAACCTGATCAACGACCCGAAATCTCTTTTCCGCTTTATTAATTACAAACGGAAATCCGACGTCTATCCCAACTCCCTTTCCTCGATTACCTTAACCGACCCCCAAACTATTGCCAACCTATTTGCTACTATCTACAAAAAATCCTTCACGGACATTTCATTCCACCCCAACCCGTCGTACTTCAAAGTCCTGCTCGAATTTTCCATTGGCCCTTTCATCTCTCAACCTATTCAGCCTCACCCAGTAGAAAAAAAGCTAAACCTTCTTAAAGGCGAGTTCGAGCCCGGTCCCGACGGACTTCCCACTGTCGTGTTTCCTCTTTTCCTTCTCTCCCACTCGAGAAGATTTTCATTCACACAAGGCATTTTCCCTAGCATTTGAAAATCGTTCTTTGTAACGCCTATATATATATGTAACTCCTATACATAAAAAGGGTCACATCGCCAAACTGTCTCATAGCCCAAAACCGTTCGAAGGTATTCTTTATAACGCGTTATCTTTTCGGTGTAAATCCATTATCTCATCCAATCGACATGGTTTTCTTTCGGGAAGGTTGACCATCAACAATCCGTGTGATTCGAACTGACGCTATGACGGTTAGAATCGCTAAAAATGTAACCAACGCTCAACACATCAGGCCACTGCCGCGTGTACGTATTCGATTTCTAAACTCCAGTACACTCAACTGATGTGGAATTGCTATGTTACCGCCATGGTATACGGCTATGGTGCTTTGCATATTCGAATTTCCTTTCGGTGTTCTTCACTATTTGCTTGTATATTGTGTGTGTATCTGTTAGAAACCCAACCAATACTCCCTTTTCAGTAACATTGTTACGACCAACTTCGTGTGCGAACGGCGGAGCAAGGAACGAGCGAGCGAGAGGACGTCGGGTACAAGCGAGTGTGCCGGTGCTCTATGCGGAAGTTGTGATTATAGTAGTAAAGTCTGTTAACCTATGGGAGATTGTGTGTTGTATGTATACAGATCACGTCGGATTGTTGCGTTAAGCAAGGATAGTGAATACGCTGATTTGAACACACGATGAAACTAGTGAGGCGCGAAGCATTGAAGCATTAGACTACTGCCGCATGTACGTATTCGATTTCTAAACTCAAGTACACTCAACTGGTGTGGAATTGCTATGTTATCGCTATGATATACGGCTCTGATGCTTTCTATATTCGAATTTCCTTTCGATTTTCTTCACTATTTGCTGGTATATTGTGTGTGTATCTGTTAGAAACGCCACAGTCCTATCTTAAATCTCGAACCCATCGTGTCAGATTTAGAACCTGCCTTTCAAATCCTCTTCTCCCCACGTCAGGGGTCCCCCAGGGCAGTCACCTAGGACTCCTCCTGTTTATCCTTACTAATAATGACATCGATTCTAAGATCAAGTACTCATCTATCTTTCTCTACCCTGTGAAAAATAAACTTTACAAAACGATACGCTCCCCCCTCGACTCCTCGCCATTCTCCAATTGGATGTCCACAGTTTATCAATTTGGCGCCATAACAACTGCTTCGAACTTAACGTTGCCAAATATCACTCTACTACCTTCTCCCGCAAACAACCCCCTTCCCCACAACATTCCTAATCCTTACTCAACCAACAGATATCAGCTGTACCCTTGATTCGCGACCCTAGTATCTTATGTGATAGGGAATTTAACTTCACTCTACATATCGATGACATTATCCTCAAGGCCAACTCCGCCCTTGGATTTGTGAGACGCTGATCGAAAGAATTCTCTAATCCCTATATTTCGCGAACACTCCACATAGCCTTTGTCCACCCCCTTCTAGATTACGCTAGTCAGGTCTGGTCTCCTTACTACTCGTCCCATAGTCGCAGGATCGAAAACGTCCAACGTCGGTTTTTGCGTTTTACCCTTCGTGGCTTGAACTGGGAAACTCCTCGTGCTCGCCCCACATACACAGCCGTCTGCATCTAATAAATCTCAACACACTTGAAGAGCGCAGACGTCACGCTAACATGCTCTTCATCCACCATCTTCTCACTGGTTCAGTCAACCTGTGGGGGCTTATGTACGGTGCGCCAGCACGGACGCGGTTTCACTGTACCCCCAACACGTCACTGGGCAAATAAAACTGCTAACGTTCACCAACGGGGAAGAAAAAAGGAATAAAACGCTCCGGCTTGTTGTTTGATTCGCCAGTTAATGTTTTTTTTTATTTTGTCTTCACTTAAACATTTGTTTATTAATTAATTTCCCCCTTTACTTAAGATTATTTCAGTGTTATATTTCTCTTAACCACGGTTCCAAGAGTACTTAATCTCGGTTGGATTTCCAAAGCGAAATTTTGCAGATTGAATTCAATTAACAATGCATGAGGACTTTCGAAAATAACGTCTCGAGACACACCACGTCTTTCCGCATCTGGTGGTTGGGTAAATCCGCATAAAAGTGACCCGTGTTGCGCCGCACTATATCACAAAAGGCCGTTTGATACGCGAGGATTGCCAAACATAAGGTGGCCAAAATGCACGTCACGTAATGACAACGTACTCCCGAAATACACTACGTCAACACCGACTGAGCGGATCGGATGGAAACATTTGAAACTAAGTAAATAGCTTGCAGGCGGCGGTGTGGCCCTGGTGGTGGTTGGATCTCAATTGACCCTGTGTGGTATATTGTGCACCTTGACGGTTGTGACTCGACTGACTAATAAATGGAAAGAATCTATTCATCGTGTCGTGGCGGTTGAGTCATAACTGAACTAAACTCACTGCCACTTACTAGGAACTTGAACAGGGTTGCTATGCCTGTGTAGGGAATTTAGTTCCGTAGAATCATCGCCGTATAAGCCGAGTTGGGTTCGTTGGTTGTGTGTACCGGGAAATTGGTTTCGGCGGCATAGCCAAGTATGGTCAAGGGTCTTGATCGTTGTGATCGCTTCGCGGAAAATTAGCTGCCGCTTGGTTGCAAGCGAGAAGTATAGTTTAAGGAAGAAATGAACCGAAGTGGTTTTTGGGTAAACTGCATGCGGTTTGATTCTAGGGAATTGATGTGGTTTTACATCTTTTAGGTAGAATAGGAACCGAAATGGTTTTCGGGGGAAATTGGAATTGCTTGGTTGCAAGCGGGGATATAATTTAAATCGGATGTGTTGTCACAGTGTGGTAAACAAAATTGCGGCTCCTCGCCTAAAAATGGTTTATTTATTATACAATGTGCAATACAGTCAAAAAGGCAAAGAAAAAACTAATATCGAGCTCCGTCCCACGTTGCTGCTATCTCCACTGTCAGATGTACTTGTGCGTTCGTTCTCCTATTGCTCGCAATGCTCGGTCCGGCGCTGCAATCGCATAGCTCGCGCAGCTTAAAGCCATTCCACAACAGGAAGTTAGCCGAGATGGTTTTTAGGAAAATTATATGTGGGGTGATGTAATTGAGGGAGATGATTAATATTTTCTAAATTAGAATATGCATTTATTACAGCTTGGGAAATTGATTCTTGGTAAGTGGGGGGATGTATGCAATTGCGGATTTCGGGGACGGATGCTGTTGTGTATTGGGATGTGTTTTTGCATGTTGGGAGATGGGTTACAGGTTGGGTTAGGGTGACGAGCTGTTAGCAGTCAAGATTGGTTGGCATTGTGTGTTGGTTCTCCAGGTGGTATAGAGAACCCCCACAAACCGCCCAAGCTTGCTCTCCTCCATCACTCTTCGCACTAATCCCCGTTACCTACAAAACCCTCGTCTCTTCTATATGCCCGTCCATCACACTTCTTAGGGCTCTAACGAACCCCTTTCACGAATGCTGCGAAGGGCAAATTCGCACCCGTCCTCCTTCGATTTCAATCTCACCTCTCCTGCTCGCAGACTTCGTCTCCTCTCTTTCTCATCCTGATCCCAGCCCACCCGCCGCCCACACCCTTATTACCCGCACACACTCCAACTCCCGATCATCCTATCCTACCACTCGTCTTAACCGTCAACCTTCGTAATAAAATTAAAAAAATTTCCTGGTCCTTTCTCTTCCTTTCTTAGGTTAAGTTTAGTTAAATTATTTATGTTTTATTGTAATAAATGTAATAAATCTATATAAGCTTGTACTAAACTAATAAATGGGGCAGTTACACACTAAATTAAAATCACAATGGACAAAAAATGTGTGGGTTTCAAAAGGATGTTTGACGATGTTAAAAAGCAATCGGAATGTTTTTTTGTGTCAATTTATAACTCATGAGAAAACCTGGATGTATCATCGCACACCGGATATCAAAAAAAAAATCTAAAAAGTGAATGTTGCGATTATTTTTCCATTGTTGTAAAATCACACAAGTTGCAAAAGATTATGTATACGGGAAATGTCAATTTTTAAATAGTAGTAGCATCATCTCTGGTCCAGGCAAGTTATTTGTCATACAGCCCTTGTATTCAAAGCAAAATCCTATTGTCGATATTAAAAAAAACAACCTATTGTCGTCACCTATTTAAGAGAATATTAAACGGTTAACATAAAGAAGTCATGTCCCAAAGAAAAAATGCTACGACTAGTTAACCGCAAAGACTATTTGAAGCGCGACGGACGTCGGCGCCTAAAGACTAATTTACAACTTTAAACAATTAATTATAATAAATTTAAAGAAGACGGTTTTCAGTGGAAACGCTAATATCTTCCTATTTTAGAAGACCAATAAGTTGGCGCCTTCAATTTTATTGACCATCGATTAGCACAATAGTTGTACCACATTCCATTGGGTGACTAACTTTGGCCTTGCTCCATATCATGTTCCCCCATAAACACGTTTCATTTGCCTTATCATTTCCATGCATATGAGTATGATCAGTTGGTATGAGATTAGTAACAATACTAGGTGATCACTCGATAGTTAGAGATGTATTTCATTTCCGCTTCCAACGATACGAAAACAACTTCATTAGTCAACCGAAAGTCCGAAGTGAATCAAACGATAATAAATGCAAATTTAAGTAAACCATTGATCAGTTACTAACCAGCAGCTACCATTAGTCATTATCTCTAAAACGCTTCTCAAGTGCGTGCGTAAATGCCAAGGATACCGACACCCACTTCGTCTTGGACTAAATAATTGTTTTCTGGCATTTTTTGCCTTATTCTTTTTCAAATCGATTACTGGTCGAGTTGCGTGCAAAATAAGGGACTGCTGTTGTCGTTTACAAAAGTTGCATGATTGCCCAGAGCACTATTCTGCACAAATGTGAAGGTGACTTCTGGTGTGCTGTTGAAGCTCGTGTCCCGCTTTGGGTTTTTGGCGTTCTACGGTGATCATTGCCTATGCAGAAACTGACCAAATGTCTCAGAATTATTCAACATGAACCTAAGCAGTGTAAATATGCAACGAGATAATTTGGAGGGAATAGAGATGAAGATGATTACGGAGTATGCTATTCCGACACATGTCATACAAGTGACGAAAATGGTATCAAGGTGGTGCACACTTACCTCGGCCGCTCCGTCCAACGAATCGCAGGTCATTAAATTTGGCAACTTGGTTTTTCATCACGGCTGTACAATTCCTTAATTCGGCACAGTAGTTTTCGTCGTTTCCCGCTCGTATCGTTACTATAGTACCGTCACCGACGTCCACAAGGGCCACGACTTTGAAGGCCAGGGGCAGAGTCTTATTAGAACGCCAATGTCCGGGAAGGGCTGAACACAGGAAGTAAGGGCTACCTGTTCGAACTGAAATGATATCAGATTAGATATTCAAAAATTATTGTGTGGTTAAATGAAAGTGTTTAGATGACAGTAGTATGTTTGTTTTGAGAGTTGTGTAAGTCCTCTTTTGAAGAAAATCGAACTAGGTATAAATGAGCTTTTGCCATGTCTGCATTTATAAACAATATGTAAATAATATTATTTCATTTGTCAAAAGAAATGTTAAACGCAAATCCTTAAAATAAATGAGCCTGTACCGCCTTCAAAATAAATGGCTCAACTAGCTTAGTAGTTTTTATTGTGCAATGTGTTAAGGGGAGCTCGGAAATTATTCATTTCAATAGCATCAATGGCTTTGTTGGTAAGGAGGTTGCGCCTTGCGTTTGATTGTGGAAACCTAGGTTCAACTGACGACTCTTACTATTGTGCAGTTCGGCACAATTACTGAGTTATAGGTAGGGTCCCAAAGCCCTGCCGCCCGGTGAAATACCACCCCAATAAGCTATAGGCTTCGTAAAATGGTTGAAAGAAATCCTTGAGCATACTTCGGAACTTGGCTGATGGACCCGGTTGAAAAAAATACCGTCTTAAGGCGCTGACTCGGCGTTATAAGTTCGACTTTCCTGGAAGAAGTGCGATATGAAGAAAAAATAAAAGCCCACAAAAGTGCAACGGGAATTCGTTCAACCAAATTCCCTATCCAGTTCCTGAGAATTTGTTTTCTTTGAAGCGCATGACAAATCTTATTGTTATATTAATGTTTAACAATTTAAATAATGGAGGGAAAACAAAAGAGTTTTAGGGGAAGGTGAAGTAAAGTGACTTACTTGGCAGGTTCTGGAATCGTTGGACCGTGGAGCGGTCGTTGCCGTTGGACTCTTTTGTGGATTCTCAATATCTGTTTTTAACGTTTTCCAAGTGGACTGGTGTATTTTATAAAAAGGCTGTTCGGCGATTTCTGTTGCTGTTGGAGGAGGAGGCAGGACAATGGAGGAAACTCCATAACCACGAATTGGACGAGCTATATCGCAAACCTACAATAGTGAGAGTAACCAAGTCGCGAAGATTAAGATGGGCCAGACACGTGGCACGAATGGGCAACGATAGGACCGTGCATAAAATCCTTGACGGTAAGCCAACGGGAAAGAGACCGGCAGGGCGGCCGCGACGGAGATGGGGGGACAATGTTAAGTTTGACCTTGGGGAGGTCGGATCGAAGGTCAAGCTTGGAAGGAGAGTGCCCACGACAGGGAACGATTGCGGAGTCGAGTCGGTGAGGTCATGAACTCCCGGGTTCCTACAGGTCAATAAATAATAAATAATAACAATAATAAAAATGAGGCATAGGGTAGGTGAGAGTGCAGGTGCCTGTTGACCAACAGATAATTTTTTTATACTGACCTGCACACAAGAGGTGATTTTGTAGTACATTTAAATGTCAGAGCTCAGTTGACTCCTTTGTTTTTAAAATCTCAATTGAAGCGTCCACTTTCCTTTTGTTACAAATCTCAATTCATTATTATTATTTTTTTTTTGCCGTTGACGTATATAATTTATTTTATTCGGCGACAACGCCGTTTATTATTATTTTTCTGCCAAGTAGAATGTTTATGCAAATTAGCTACTTGACGATTTTTCTTATTTACAGGCAGAGAGGGGAAATTCAAGTCGTGGGAGTTAGTTGTTGGGCGAGGGCATGGACACGAGGTCCATAACAATACCTTCCCCACACAAATAGTGGTAGCTTCATTCTTAGAAGAGGAATGAAGCTCGGCTACAAAAGTATACAATGTAGTGTTGAACCCTGCACCGGCCGTGATGCGTAACTTTCCTTTATTTTTCGTGGTTTGTCTGTTTTTGGCCTCCTCTATTCATAGTAGGGTTTTAGCCTGTTGTTGTGCATCACCACGTTTCTTTTCCCTACCTTCACTAAGCTATTCACCGGACTTTTTATTTGTATTACCTTATAGGGACCTCTCCATATGGAAGCTAGTTTTCCTTGCTTTTGCGCGTTCCGTAGTAAAACGTTGTCGCCCTCATGGAACGTGAATGGGCGTGTCTTGCGGTCGTAGTATTCTTCCGACTTCCTTTTGAAAGTTAACAGGTTACGCCTTGCTATTTCGTACGTATGTTGAAGTTTGTACTTCAATAACTTATGGTAACTGTCATGGTTATATACCGGTTCGGGAGGTTGCTTTATGCTCGTCGGTACCTCCGGGGTGAACCCAAATAGACACTTCATTGGCGTAAGCTTAGAACCTTCGTGTACATTGGTGTTGTATACGAATGTTGCCATCCTCAGGTATTGGTCCTATGATTGGGAATTTCCATCCACAATACTTCGCTGGTAATCTATGAGTGCACGATGGGCTCGTTCTAAGGCTCTATTCGATTGTGGGTGGTACGCTGAGGTCTGTAGTTTTTTAATACGGAGCACTTTGCACACGCTTTTAAACAAACCACTTACGAAATTGCTTCCCTGATCGGTGACCAATTGCTTCGGCACACCATACCGAGCAATTATTTGGTCAAAGAAGACTGTGACCACCGTTTCTGCCTCCGCATCTGGGAGAGTGTAGCAATCTATATACTTAGACAAGTTGTCTTGGAATGTGAGTATATATTGATTGTCGGATGGAGTCCGATTATGAGGACCTACTATATCTAAGTATACTTTCTCAAAAGGCCTCTTTGCAATGTCGGTTATTACCATGGGCATACGTAGGTTCGGTGAAGATTTCATGGTTTGACATGTTTTATATACCTTGATGTCGCGCATCATGTTCTTCCACCAGAAATGCCTACGTATTTTATTATACGTTTTGCTCACTCCTTGGTGTCCTCCCAAATGAGGATCATGAGATTCCCGGAGTAGGAACTGGGTGTCTTCAGAATTTGTGATCTCCATTCCTTTTTCCGTGCAGGCCGGAATGGGATTCTCGTTAAGAGAAGACTTGTCGTCATTTGCACTATCAACCTGCAGGTGTCCAAAAAGAACTGCAACAGTTATTTGGTGGCATCTCGGGGCACCCCCTCGGCGCTATAGGTTCGCCTCTCCGAGAGAAGTGTACGAGTAATAAAAAAAAAAGAAAAAAAATCTGGAGTTTCTTCGCTTGGGCGAGTGTTAGTACATAGCACCTTGGTTGTGTGGGAGTCTCACCACTGTTGTATTTACCGAGTTTATACTCCATTTGGTAGTTGAACTCCAGTAGCTTGCGATTGAACCTTAGTAAACGTGACGTGGGGTCTTTCATGTTAAATACTCCCTTTAATGGTTTGTGATCCGCGTATATGTTGAATTTTCGCCCTTGTAAATAACAGCGGAAATTCTTCACGGCCCAAGCAATGGCTAGTAACTTTTTTTTTTTTTTTTTTTTTTTTTTTTTTTTTTTATTAGACTTCTCTCAGGAGAGGCGAACCTATAGCGCCGAGTGGGCGCCCCGAGATGCCATCAAATAACTGTTGCAGTTCTTTTTGAACAGTTGCAGGTTGTAACGTTCCGGGAACACTCGCGTGGGAAGGGAGTTCCACAGCTCCCCCGCTCTGTAGCGGAACGAGTTCTGATGTAGGGATGTTCTCTATCGTAGAGTAATTCTTTTCCGCCTTATTCACGGTTCGGCTGGCATATGGGACTGGCTGGTCCTTATCTATTTCGCCTTGCGACAGTACGGCACCCAGTGCTTCATTACTAGCATCCGTCGTCAGATTAAAGGCTTTGGTAAAATCTGGATAGATTAATAGTGGCGGCGAGACCAATAACTCCTTTATGTTATCAAATGCTTGTTGGCATTTGTCCAACCAGGTGAATTTAGCGTCCTGCCTTAACAAGTTTGTTAAGGGGCGTACTATCTTCGACAATTTTTTAACAAATTTTCGGTAATAATTCGCCAAGCCTAGAAACGATTGGAAGTTCTTAACCGTCTTGGGAATGGGGAAATCCCTGACACTAGCAGTCGTATCAGGATTTGGCATTGCCCTTATTCGGAACAAACATGTCCCAGATATACTACTTCCTTTTGTGGGAACTTGTATTTCTCCGGTTGTAGCTTGAGGTTGTGGTATGTCATTTGGTCGAATACTTTCCGGAGTTTGCCATTATGGTGTTCTAGGTTTTTCCTATATATGACCACTTTGTCCAGATAAACAAAGCATTCCATCCCTTGCAACCCGGTTAGGACATGGCTCATGAGTCTCTGAAACGTAGCTGGTGCTCCCTTTAGACCGCATGGCATACATTTGAAGTCATAATGCCCGTAATTTGTGCTGAATGCTGTCTTATCTCGATCCTTCTGATCCACTAAGACTTGGTGGTAGCCGCTGGCTAAATCCAGCGTGGAAAAATAGCGTGAATGACCGAGGTGGTCCAAAATGTCCTCTATTCGAGGGAGAGGGTACGCGCCACCAATGGTTTTGTCGTTCAGTTTCCTGAAGTCGACCACAACCCTCCATCGGGCTTTTCCATCGAGGCCCGCTTTCTTAGGAACTACCAACAGTGGTAAGTTCTGTTTGGTTGAATGATATCATTCTCCAGCATTTCCCGTACTTGCTCGTTTATCACCTCGTTCTTGCACTCAGGCAGACGGTACATTTGTTGATTTATCGGTGCTTGATCCTGTATCACCGGTAAATCATGTGTTATGGCACTGGTATATGTCAGGAGGTTACCTTTGAGGTGGAAAATGTCGTTAAACTCCTCACATATTTCCACTATAGATTGGTTAAATAACGCTGTGGCGGTTCTACGAGCCACACAATCCACCATAGGTTGAGATATCGTCGTTCCACCAAGGAACATACTCACCTATATCCATTACACAGACACGTTTCCCAAAACAAAAGATAACATTCCAAATACCCAACATTGAATTCAATAGTAAAAACCAATCAAACTAAACGTTCAGAATTTCCTAATATTGAATTCAATGCATCCATTCAATTCAATTCAATGCAATTCCCCCATTCACTCAATCCATCCATTAAACGCATTTTTCTGAAAACAAACAGAATAACGCATATCTTCTCATGTAGCTAATAGCAATTAGCACCCTAAATTCCTCGCAAGACCCAAACCGAGAAGCGCACGTGCGCAAACAAAGGCCTAGCGATTCGCCTGCCGACCAACAATTCTCGCAATCATAAACATCGTAACGCCTACCCCACGCTAGATGTTTATATCTGGGAAATGCGATCTAGAAACCAAATCCCACGGCTCCTTTGTTACCCATCTGAAGCACACAAAAACTCTTGTTGTCCTAAGCCAGGTGGGTAACGCAAACAAAGCCCACGAAAGGATCGAGAAATGAGCTCGATCCTTCGAACAAAGAAAAACAGATAAGGAAATGGGAATGATGATCATGATGAGAAATTTCTTTTACAGATAAGAGGATTAGAATGAAAAGTATGATGGAAAATTTCCTTTACAGATGAGGGGAAGAGAATTGAAAAGGGAAATAGGATTTTGACAAAGACAGTCGAGTTCGAGCAGTCAGTTGTGTCGAGTAACGTCATATGTGAGTTGTGTGTGCAATACAAAAATATATTCATATCGACTCTGTATTATTGTGAAATACAAAAACATATTCATATCGACTCTGTAATATCGTGTGAGAACAAAACCATTAAAACATTCGTGTATCAAATCCTAAAACCGTGACAACAAACCATTAAAAAAAAATCAAAAATTTAAAGCCGAGCTTTTCACCGTGTTTCATTTGTTGAGGTGTTCACTCTGTGTTTTCTATGTTACAGTTCTTTTCTTATGTGTGAACAGTGTCCGGCGGAAGACAACGGCGACTAAAGACAACATCAGCCAAAATACCATTCTCCAGCATATCCCGTACTTGCTCGTTTATCACATCTTTCTTGCACTCAGGTACTCAGAACCCTCGAAACCTGCGAAACCCTTGTCTCTTCTATTTGCCCGCAGATCACATTTCTTACGGCTCTAATGAACCTATTTCGCTATCGCCGCCCTGGGCAAACTCAAAGGAGATTCGGGTGCATTCACTTTTACGGTGGTGATAACCGGATCTCATAGAGGAGCTCGTTATGGTACACATGTATGTGTGTACATTGGTTCATTTTATAGATCAAAGCCATGGGAACGAATCTAAAACAAAGAAAGGGCATAAGTGCATTCATGAGATGCGAGTTCGGTAAAGCAAACAAAACCGAAACTCGTCAGATGCTAATTGGAGATTTGTTTGAGATGTGCGTCGCGGCTAAATAAATAGACGCGACGCATCGAAGATATTGTGTTAATGGGTTGGTGCACTAAACGAATCCCTTGCCAGCCTTTGTATATGCAGGGAAATTCGTTTGTGGGAAACGGATTCTATATTTGCATTATTTATGCTTTGAATTCAATCCGGCGGCTATGCGCGAAGTCGATGTTTGTTTGGAGATTCAAACGAAGGAGCAATTCTGGATAAAGTGCTTGCAGCTATATCGATAGTTGCAAGTCATTGCAAGGCAGATTAGATGGTTATACAATGACGGTTTGTATATACCATCTGTGTCAATGGTACATGGTATCTATGGCGACGCAAGTGTCGAACTCTAGTGTGAAAATCTACACTAATTGGAAATTCGGTTTTTGGTCGCTTATGCAGAGACGCATTGATACATGTATGAATGCCCTTTTAGGAAAAATTCTTTGCAGGCATTTCCAGGTAATGCATTGAAAGCATTAATTATCATTGGGAAGGAAATGTTTTTACTGCGGGGAGATTGCGGTGCAGGTGTGGGAAAGTTGGAATTTGCCTGGCAACCGAAGGTACCGAATAGGTTTTGGGATTCCTGAAAAGGTAGAAAAGAAATCTTACAGGAAATTATAAGCGAAGAGATGCATGAAAGGTAAGTTTTCTTTTACAGGGACTTTTAGATTACAAATTTGAAAACCTAGATGCGTAAAGCACTTAAGGTGCTAATGCGCTTGCATTAGCGAAAACTTATGCCGATTGGGATATGGTTATGGGGGTTTTTAGGTAAGTGGCCGTTGGGTTTAGCGGAACCGCCACCTCCTTATTTAACAAGTCTGAGGCTTGTTAAATTTTCCATATAAATTTGTTTTTTCCGGGCAAGGTTATTAGCCTTGCGCCCGATATCCTAGGACGCCCTATGTAAATTATAACATTTATGTGTGGGTCCTCTCGTCGTCTAAAATACATTTTTTTTAAAACCCTCCCACTTATACTTGTTTCTTACTTCTCATATGGCGAACCTATAGTGCTGAATTAGCCACCTGAGACGCTTTCCTTCCTCGACAGAATCCATCAGCCAAGCTCCAAAAGATGGGCAACGATTTCTCCCGAAAGTTTCGCGGAGCCTCTAGTTTGAAGGAGTGACATTCTGGACGGTAGGGCGTTGGGGCCCTATCTATAACTAGTTGTGAATATATTCTAAGGCCTTACTCACAGAGCTACAAGCATTTAAAGCGACAAATATAAATATTAAAGTCTTACTAAAATTATTCGGACTATAGCCGAAGGTCCTGGTAGCTAGTGTTTAAACTTGGAAAATTATTGATATTGTAATTAACTACGAGTATGTATCAATAATAATCTTCGGTGCAAGGCTGAAAACCTAGCGCGGAAAAGCAAATTATTATGGACAATTTAACAAGTCTCGGATAAGCACCGGATACTGGTGGAGAGACTTGCTGAATAAGGCCAAGACCGGATCCCGGTAGTAGTGCCGATGGTGATGTGATGTATCAATAAAGTGTGATAATTCGGACTGATAATTTACTAATATATGAATTTAATATTATATATGTATTTTATTATACTTCAACTAGAAAGAATGAGACAAAGTCATCCGCGTCACTGTATGCTGTGTATCAATTTTGTCTCACTTATAAGCAGCAATGTAAGTTCACAAGCTCAGGACCATACAGATATGTATCCCCTAAAATAAAGTAAGTGAACTTATTTATCCTTACAAACTGCCTTCATTCCGTAAACCAATTTGAAAAAGGAATTATTCTAAATCAAAACAAATTCCGAAATATGAAAAAATGGAGGTTACCTTGATTTTGACCGGAGCTACACGTGATATTGAAACGCATACCCTTTTGTTATTGATCCTTCTACGGTTGCTATGGCTTCATTAATAAACCCATCATTTTTACCTCGTCCACTTTTGTATTAATTTACTAACGTTCCCGAAAGAATGTGCACGAAATAAAAACAAGAATGACTATAAAAACGGCTCTTGTCCTAAAGGGTGGAAAGATAGTACGAGTGAAATTTGATAGCGACTTCGCCCTGCTATGATATGGCGTTGCTCCACACGAGTTGTGGGAATTGGGTTACACCTCAATTTTTACTTTCGATTATCCTTCAACCCCACATTGATAGAAATTTTGATTGAAACCTTTGCTCTTAATCTAGGCAAATCAATTTCAAATTTTATTACTTATTTGATTTGCTAATACGAGTACCACAAAATTTGAATACAACAGACGGCCATTAAAATTATAGCTTTCAAATCACTCGATTTTTCAGCATTGTCTGTTATGCATGGAGGATGAACGTTGCATTGACAGGAGACTTATTTGGAATGGTGATTCTAGTTTTTAGACGAAAGATTGTTCGCAAAGTTATAAAAACTCGCAGGTTAATTGAATATGGACGGAAACACTTTCCATACCGGAACTACTTCTATCTTATCAGTCTCCATATTCCCCATAATACAATATGTAATGTCAGTTCTCTTAATTAGTTGGGACTAACCAATCACAATTCAGTGTTCTTGCGTCCAAAATCGGTTGGAAGATCGAAAACCTTGGCCAGATTTTCAGGAATAAATATTCAGTTTGTCACTTAACCGCAGCAAACAAAGAGGCGTGAATTGATTCTGTGTACCTATGATCTAAGGCACGTAATTCTCAATTAATTGAATTGCCCTACTGAGATGGACAGATATCAGCTATCACTGGTCTTGATTAAGATCATATGTATAGGTACCATTAGTCAAATCCAAGAATTAAATTTCCGCTTCAATGGTTCTTGATGGTGTGAAATCTGCCTCCCATCAATTTAATGCAGGTCTCACTCTCTCCCTTCCTAATCTTTATAAATGATCTCTTGTCCACTCGTTTGTTGATGATAGCACAGTTTCGCATACTCATACGAACATTCCCGACCAAACTTTTCGAACGTCATTACCAATCAGTAGGTTATGTTTAATACATTGAATGCCGACCTAAACCAGATATTATTTTAAGAAAAAGAAAAGTTTGTAAAATCGGATTTAGCTTTTAGTCCTAAGTCAAAATTTGTTAAATTATTGTACAATAAATGCGTTATTCATCATCATCATCATCATCGGATCGGCTGACGTTACGATTCGCATGGAGTGTTGCAATATACATACGACGACGCTGGAAGTGCAAGATCAGGATTTAGCCCACCGACAACGTGCTATGAGTGATCCGTGGGTTTGTTCTGCCCGCATCCGGTGGTCGGATCATATTTCGCGTTTTCGAAACATGATCCGTTTTACAAACTAAGATTGTCCATAGTGCACACAACGTCCAATATACGAAAG
Source organism: Microdon myrmicae (assembly GCA_963931805.1). Classification (NCBI taxonomy): domain Eukaryota; kingdom Metazoa; phylum Arthropoda; class Insecta; order Diptera; family Syrphidae; genus Microdon; species Microdon myrmicae. Next base: position 29,504,664 of record OZ007501.1, read on the forward strand.
AACTGCAATAGATAAGTTCAAGAGACAAAACAACCTCGGTAGTCGTCAACATATTAAGAAGTTCCATAGTCCACAAAGTACAACAAAAAATTATTAGATAAGTCCCAGGATCAAAAGAGGTCCGACAGGTGACAACAAATTAAGAAGGGATCTATAATTCGTAAAATGTCTGATATCCACTAGACGAATCCTACATTCGCTAGACATGCCAAAAAACGTTCGATAGTCACCAATCATATAAAAAGTTACATACTCCATAAAATGTTCGCTTTCTATGAGGGCTACAATGAAAAGTCCAGAGCCAAAAGACGATCGATAGTCGACAAAAGCTTAATAAGCTCCATAGTCCGTAAAATGATATCCAAAAGCTCTCTAATAAGCAAGTCCTAGAGCCAAAAGAGAATCCATAGTTGGAAACGTTCCATAATCCGTAAAATATCCGGTATTCAAAAGACTCTAATAGACAAGTTATAGCGCTTGGGTTAATAGTGAAGAACGTGTGATTCGAACTGACGCTATGACAGTTAGAATCACCAAAAATTGAACCAATGGCCGTGCTTAGAATTCGATTTTTAAACGCAAGTATTTTCCACTGATGTGTATTGTTATTTGATTGCTATAGGCCGCACACGAGTTGGTTGTATATTAGATATAAACTTACAACGTCTGAGCTGAAGTATACCCGCCTGTCACGCGGGAGACGGGGATTCGATTCCCCGTCGGAGAGCCTCTGCCGCAAGACTAATGACCTTGCCCGGAAAAAACAAATCATTATGGAAAATCTAACAAGCCACAGGACTTGCTAAATAAGGCCAAGACCGGTTCCCGGTTGAAGTCCGATGATGATGATGAATTGTTATTTTATCGCTATGGTATACGGCTCTGATGCATTATCTTATTCGATTTTCGTTCGGTGTTCTTCACTATTTGCTTGTACATTATGTGTGTATCTGTTAGAGACCCCACTCTACTCCCTCCTCAGTAACTTCGTTACGATCAATTTCGTCTGCGAACGACGGGGCGAGAGATCGTCGGAGCAGGCGAGTGTGACGGTGCTCTATGCGGAAGTCATGATCGTGTGTGAAGTTCTGTTTAGTACGGGAAAGTGTGTGCTGTGTGTACAGATCACGTCGGGGTCACCAATTATAGCGTTTGGGATAATAGTGAAGAACGTGTGATTCGAATTGACGCTATGACAGTTAGAATCACCAAAAATTGAACCAAAGCGCAACCCACCAGGCTACTGGCCGTGGTTTGAATTCGATTTTTAAACGCAAGTATATTTCAATGATGTGAATTGTTATTTTATCGCTATGGTATACGGCTCTGATGCATTATCTTATTCAATTTTCATTCGGTGTTCTTCACTATATGCTTGTGTATTGTGTGTATATCTGTTAGAGACGCCACAAAGTCATACAGCCAAAAGAGGATCGATAGTCGGCAAAAGGTTAAGATGTTTCATAGTCCACAAAATGATATCCAAAAGCTCTCTAATAAGCATGGCCTTGAGCCAAAAGAGGATCGATTTTCGGCAACGTTCCATAATCGGTAAAATATCCGGTATTCAAGGGGATCTAATAGACAAGTTCTAGAGCTAAAAGTGGATCGATAGTCGGAAACGTTCCATAATCCGTAAAATATTCCGTATTCAAAGGACTCTTATAGACAAGTCCTAGAGCCAAAAGAGGATCCATAGTCGGCAAAAGCTTAACATTTTCCATAGTCCACAAAATGATATCCAAAAGCTGCCTAATAAACAAGTCCTAGAGCCAAAAAAAGCTTAAGATATTTCATAGTCCGCAAAATGATATCCAAAAGTTCTCTAATAAGCAAGGCCTAGAGCCAAAAGAGGATCGATAGTCGGAAACGTTCCATAATCCGTAAAATATCCGGTATCTAAAGGACTTTAATAGGTAAGTCCTAGAGTCAAAAGAGGATCGATATATCTCATGTATTGAAGGGCCTCAATAGACAGGTCCCAGGGGCAAAAGGGGTTTGGTAATTAATAATCGATTAACAAAAAAGGCAGGAACTAAGTCACAGGAGTTTTGACAGCGTACAGCAAATGATGAAAGTCCACAATCCGAAGAATTTGGAATATTCAAACAGACTGACAGAGACGAGGACAAGAGGTGAAAACATTACCCAAAGGGTTTAACATAATATCTGAGGAGGGTCAGAAATCAAATGAGGTTCCATAGAGGACGAATTTATAAAATCACAACAAGGTTAGTAGCCGTGAAATACCGATGTGGCAGAAAACCTTCCATTCTCAGAAAGAAGTCGAGACAAGTACGATAATAAAATAAAGTTTTACACTCAAATAAAACAATATATTATCAATAACTAGATGAGATTCGAAAGACATTGTAAGATTGGTAGTCAGTTTAAACCTAGTTGTCGATAAAGCTGTAATTTTCAGAGAACTTACATGAGCCGCTGAAGGACTACTCGTGATATATCATCATCATCGGCACTACAACCGGGAACCGGTCTTGGCCTTATTTAGCAAGTCTGAGGCTTTTTAAATTTTTCATAATGATTGGTTTTTTCCGGGCAAGGTCATTAGTCTTGCGCCAGAGGCTCCCCGACGGGGAATCGAACCACGGTCTCGTGATATATAGTAGTAGTATTTTCAACAGTGAGATAAAATCCAATAGTCAGAAAAAGCTCATTATAGAGTTGAAGTCCAATAGTCAGAGAAAATCCAGTGGAAGGTCACATTTGAGATGTCAAAGAAATTCGTTCTTATTTTTAAAGAACTTGCAGGAGTCCAGGTAGAGATAAAGTCCAACTGATGGATTACTATCGAAACAATCGCCACGTGAAGTAACAAGTGGTGACGAGAGTATTCATTGTAATATTTTATTAAATTACTCTCCACACTCTACACTCTAAGCTGTTAGCTTGTGTCACAACAAATGAACTCAACATCTATTACATTGTTTTGTGGCACAAGAAATACGGAGGACATATCAAGAGAATAGTACAACGGTACTGATCTTGATCTGTAATAACATGAAAAGTACGTGGGGGAAAAAAGGAGAGATGGATTACGGTGGACAAGAAAAAAAAATAACGACGAGAGAGGTTAGAACAAAGAAGATGATTAGCGTAGGAATCGATTTAACACCAGCTCATCAGCTGGGTAGAACACAGCATGAAGTAGTTCGTATGGTCTATTTTAAATAAGTCTGAAATTCTCCAAGTCTTGTAAACTAATAACTACCGCGAAGCTTGCGAGATTAGTGTAAAATCTTTAGAGTTTTTACGAATCGTTTCGTCGAATGTACATAGAGGAGAAAGAGAAAAAGAAAAGAACAGAAGATCAAGTACAAAGAACTTGAACAGTGTTCCACCCAACCAAGCTGCATCCGAATAATTTATCTCATCGTAGCGGTGTTCCAACCCACCAACCCACATACTAACATACTGCATATCATCAACAGATCGTGATCAGTAATAATCCAACATAAAATAACACGTTTGACTCAATCAACATAATACAGTCCACGAACCGCACGCCACAACACAAGAAAAAACACTTGGTCCTTCGAGCCGGAGTTTTTGGAGCAGACGATATTATATTGGACGGAACGGGATATTATTGGAGCTCATTCAGGATCTCGGGACTTGGAGTCAACGACACACTTCAACACACTTAAGGAGATTTGCATCCGAATTTAACGCAGCTGATATCACATCAAACATTATCAGCAACGTTAAATCTGACCGCTCAATCGACGTTAAACCGCAACGACATCATTCCATTCGGAATCGCAGTAAGTTTTTTGTTTATATCGTTGTGTAGCCCTGTGAGTAGGGCGTTAGAATATACTCACAGTTAGGCCGCTTGTCGTAAGAGGAGACTCGTATAAATGCTCGTTTCGAATGTCAAAAACAGATCTTGCAGAATCACCTCGGGTATCCGTCACTCGCGTAGGTTCCTCCAAGAATTGAGTCAAATTGCGGCTAACAGCGAACATCTCCGCCAGCCTCCCAGCTTCGTCGGTTCTGCTAGAGTGTACCAACCAACCGCGATTACATTAAAATCACCAAGGACGACAAGTTCAGAAGCTGGGTGGTTGATCTGAATCCAGTCGACGGTACGTGAAAGATGTTCGAAAAATGCCGCCGGTCGATCACCATTCGGGGAGCGGTAAAGGCAACAAAGAAATTTAACAGAATTCCCCAGCATGACCCCCAGCCATATGGTGTCCATGCTATTTAGTACCAACGCCTCCATCCTTTGGCAAGCCAGATTGGAACGCGCAAGAACGCAGGTTCCGCCCTTAAAACGGAATCTCGAATGTAAGTCGTATTCTGCGCAACGAAAATATGTCGAATCAGTTGACGAATTGACCTGAGGCTCGGTTAGGGCAAGGATATCAGGTTTCGCTATTTGCAAGTGTTGGTGGACGGCGTTTACATTTGTATTGATAAGACCGGTGCCCCTGATGTTACAAAATGCCGTTCTCAATCGAACATCGACAGAGGCTCGAGAACGAACCCGATAATGCGATGACGAATTTCTTAAAGTTCGGTTATTTATCATAATATCTGCATGATGTTCCCCCTGGCATAGTCCGCCCGGAGATCCGAATGGGAAACTAGTTTAGCCACTTACGGCTGAGTCTCCAATAAGTTTCACTGCTCGTTTTTGGATCCTGTCGAGCACGTGTGGTGCAGTTTTAGATGCGCCTGATCAAATACGGGAGTCGAATTCCATTTTGGAACGATTATACGCACTGTAAACAGTGGCCAGGTTAGATGGAGTGAAGTATCTTTTACATCTCTTAAAAACCCCATACATTTAGCTGCACTTTTCGCAGCCTCAAATATGCTCCAATAAGAATCGAATTATTTCGAGTGCCGAGGATTGATAGTTCCTTGGCTTCGTCGATGCAAGTGCCGTTCATCGACAGTGTATTTACTTTGGGGTTCGCGTTTGACGACAATAGACAGCACTGAGCTTTTAAGGTATTGAATTCTACTCGGTTAGATGATCCCCATTGATATATCTTGTTAAGATCTGAATTCAATGTATGAAGCATAAGTTGCTGGTTGGTAGTGACGTTCGAAGAGTTTGGACGGGAGTGTTCGTATGAGTATGCGAAACTCAATGCGCTATCATCAGCAAACGAGTGAATTGGGTTGCGGGTAATGGACAAGAGATCATTTATAAAGATGAGGAAGAGAGTGGGTGAAAGTACAGAACCTTGCGAAACACCTGCATTCATTTTATGCGTGGCAGATTTGACACCATCAAGAAACACTTGGATTGAACAGCTAGAAAGATAATCTCTTATCCATTGGATCAGGGAATTGTCCACTCCATATTGAATGTAATTTTGATAAAAGGGCTGGACGCCAAACTCTGTCGAAGGCTTTTGAAATATCAAATGCGACTACCTTGCTTTCGCCGAGGTAGTGGATGGGATTGCTTCACTTTTCGGTAAGGCACGCCATCAGATCTCCTGTGGACCTGTTGCTGCGAAAGCCATATTGGCGGTCATTGAGTAGGTCATTTGATTCCAGATATTTCAAAAGTTGACGGTTGATAAGTTATTCCATTATCTTGGAGAGAATAGAAGTTATTGCTATGGATCGATAAGAAGAATGGGATGATTTGTCACCCTTTTTTGGGAATTGGCTGAATGTTCGTTGACTTCCATCTATTTGGGAAACAGTCAGTAGAATAAGACAAATGGAAAAGTTTCGGCAGTTATTTAGCGAGTGAAGAGGAACACTTCTTCAATAGAATTGGGGAATACCATCCGGACCAGCGGATTTGTTTGCGTTTAGCTCCTGGGTTGCGCGGACAACAGCACGCTTTCGGAAGTGAATCTAGCTCATGGCGTGATGCTTATGCTCAAGTCGACGTGGAACTGATGTGGTATCAGGCAGCCTTGAGTTGGCTGCAAAATGTCCACCAACTAGATTCGCCTTTTCTCTCGCCTGGTGACTGGTCTGTCATCGACTATTATCGAAGCTATGGATGAGGAGACCGAGTTTGGATGTTTTTTACGAATGCCCAGAAGTTTCTACTACCTGTGGGAGAGTGTAATATTTTTAGTCTCACTCTCTGTCCATGCAAGAACTTTGCGCGTTGAATATACGCATTGCACTCATTTCTAGCTCTCCTGAATCTTTTCTGTTTTTTCTCAGTATTGTTTGATTCATACAACCGGAATGTCAACTCTTTAGCCTTAATGGCCTCTCTGCACCCAGAATCGAACCACATATTCCCTGCCAAGCAGAATCGTGTCTGTCAATGTGTCCGCTATAGAGTCAACATCGTTATTGAGGAGAAACAAAACGACCAATGTAACTTCCCAAAAAAAGTCGTTCAGACATTCCCAGTTGGCTTTCTCGTAAAACCATGCTGTTCTTTTGGGAGTTTTTCCCGTTAGCGTTGCTGTTGTTTAGAGCAAATTTAGCTGACACGACACAGTGGTCTGAAGTGTCCAAGGGCGAAGAAACTTCAATTGTGTATTTGTTCGGGTGGAAGGTGAGAAACAGGTGCAGTGTGTTGGCGGAATGACCATCTATGTCTGGTACCCGTGTTGACTCATTGACGAGTTGAGTTAATTTGTTTGAACCAGCTGCTGATTCTGATGGAGGGCCGGACATACTGACCATCAGGTGTTGTGTGTCCGGAGTGACGAAGCCATTGAGAGTTATGCACATTGGAATCACCCGCAATAACGATTTCAGTGCGCGGATATAGGGTCAAAATCCTATCGATAGAATCAGACATACCATCAAATTCGTTAAGTATGCATTTCTATCCACGTTTGGACTTCGGTAAAGGAAGCAGGAATGTATGATATGCCTACGAGCGTGAAGTTTGAGCCACGAGAAATTAAATTCTGGATTGGAGCAGAGCCCATATTGTGGCAGAATCTTATACGCCTTATCTTATACGTCTCACTAGGTGCAAGGATTGCTTTTTTGTTTCTGGTTAGAGACGTGGGCAGATACAGGGGGAAATTGCATCTTAGGCCGCGAATGTTACAAAGATCGACGTGAAATTTCCGCTCCATTGAAATGGCCTGACACAGAAAACCAATACCGCTGGAAATATTAATGTCGTGTACAAAAACGGCATATAAGAGGTGAGAAATTGTGTACAGCACTAATATTTCGTTTTGGAACTTAAGGAAAGCATAGGTGCTTCTCTTCACTTGTGTATGGTTTCCCAATAGGGACGATGGGTTGGATTTCTCAATAAGGATGATATGCTTTGTAAATTGACTGAAAAAAGGGCGGAACCAGCGATAGATGAGCGAAGCCACCACTATAGTTGTTATGCCCTTGTAGTAGGTGCCCCAATAGATCCGTGTTGAAATCTAGGTCACATCCTTTCCATGACGAATATTACGCCACTCAAACATCAAACACTCTCCAATGGGTATAAATCAGTCGAGAGTTCGGGACCTGAGGGACGCAGAGAGGTGTGAAAAGAGGAAAAACATATACAAGGAAAGGAGAGGGTAGGGAATTTTCCCGCACTGCACTTCACTCGCGTGTATATTTTCACACTTTCCGCACACTCGCAGATCCGTTTGTTTATTTCAGATTCCACAAATAATTCAGCACTGACCCGGACGCGTGTGCGTTTAAAAAAGGAAGCAAATAATGTAGCAGAAAAATGGTCCATCAACCCTGAACTACCTAAAACTCGTCAGTGGAAGGTGAAACGGCATTTTAAGGAAATTTGCGAGGATGGAAGTCTCCTAGTTCCCGAAGGTTGTTTAAAGTGAACGTATTCTATCGGGTATTGGATATCATCACTAATCAACTGAAATCGCGCGTTAACTTGCAATGAATGAAATCGTTGACAATTTCAGTGTCCTACCACCTGCCACTTTGGCAAATTTACGTGACACCGATTTATTGGAGAACGCTTTAGAATTTGTTGATTTATACAAAAAGGACATAGGAACCGGTCAACAAGTGACCAAATGTTCACAATAAGACAACTGCTGGAAAAGAAGTGGGAATACGGAGAGACGGTTCACCAACCGTTCGTTGACTTCAAAAAAGCCTACGACTCAGTCGCACGGCAGAGACTCTACCATATTCTAATTGAGCTGGTCCCAAAAAAAAATATGCCGCCCTCATTCAAATTTGCATGAACGAAAACAAAGGGCGAGTCAGAATAGAAAACCGCCTATCAGAACCATTTGAAATCCAGGACGGACTAAAGCAGGGAGATGGTCTCTCACCGTGTCTTTTTAACCTTGTGCTCGAGTATGTTATCAGAAAGTTACAAGACGACAACATGGCCGGATCATCCCTGAACGGGGTCACACAAGTGCTCGCATATGCGGATGACATCGCCGTTCTGGGCGATAATTTAGAAACTGTTAGTAAAAACTGTGAAATCATCCTGCAAGCGGCAGAAGAGGTGGGCCTAGAAATAAATGAAGACAAAACAAAATACATGAATACGGCGAGAGCAGGTGGACCTCAGAGAACACATATAAACGTCAGAGGTAAGATATTTGAAAAAGTTAAAGAATTTAAATATCTGGGAACGACACTGACGGCCAGTAACGAAATGTCGAAGGAAATTAACAAGAGACTGCATTCCGGCAGGGCTAGTTGGCACGCAGTCAGTAAACTGCTGAAATCCAGGCTGCTATCACGTAACATAAAGCTCCGTATCTATAGAACCATGATCATGCCGATAGTTCTATATGGATGCGAAACATGGGCTCTCACAAAACGGGAAGAAAACAAATTCCGCGTATTCGAGAATAAAGTTTTGAGGGGCATCTTTGTAGGTAAATATGACGAGGAGGCAGGACAATGGAGGAAACTCCATAACCACGAATTGGAAGAGCTATATCGCAAACCTACAATAGTGAGAGTAATCAAGTCGCGAAGATTAAGATGGGCCGGACACGTGGCGCGAATGGGGAACGATAGGACCGTGCATAGAATTCTTGGCGGTAGACCAACGGGAAAGAGACCGGTAGGACGGCCGCGACGGAGATGGGAGGACAATGTTAGGTTTGACCTTGAGGAGATCGGATCGAATGGTCAAGCGTGGAAGGAGAGTGCCCAGGACAGGGAACGATGGCGAAGCCGAGTCGGTGAGGTCATGAACTTCCGGGTTCCTACAGGCCAATAAATAATAATAATAATACAAAAAGGACATATCTACCTCATTTGTAAATGGAATTCTCAGTTTTCGATCCACTCTTAGACGCCAAATAGAAAAATGAACATGTATAAGAGACCTTTGCTGATTTATTAATCATAAAGAATCATTTTATGTCTTGTAGCTTTCCTGAAGTGTGTACTGCATTTATGTTATTTCTAACACTTCCTGTGAGCACCCCGTTAATGCCGAGCGATCATTTTCAAAATTAATGTCAATACAAACTTATTTAAGAAAGTCTATGGGACAAGAAAGGCTACGCAACTTGGCTATTCTATCCATCGAAAATCCTATGGCTCGTTATTTGAACTTTGATGTTGTCACCGACACTTTCGCTGAACAGAAAAAAAAAGGAATTTTAATAATAAATATTTTGCTAGAAATATTTTTTTTCCTTAATATAATACCTTTGCTATTTGAATTAAACTTTACTAGATAGATTATTATAGCGCAAGGGTAATAACCTTGCTCGGAAAAACAAATTATCATGGGCAATTTTACAAGTCTCGGATAAGAGCCGGATACCGGTGGAGAGACTTGCTAAATGAGGCCAAGACGGGATCCCGGTTGTAGTGCCGATGATGATGATGATGATGAGGTAGATAATTAACCAAAAATGTCCACAATAGTTATAAGTGTTGGTAAGTATACAATCTACTTTACTTCGTGAATTATAAAGATGAAGAAAAAAGGAGTTGCGGGAGGCCGACTGAAATGAGACAAGGACAAATGTGTCCTTCATCTTGCCTCTGGCTTCTTGTCAACTTGCGACAACCAGAATCACCTGCAGCCGTGAGGATGTTGGGTTCGGTCTCGAGATATCTGAAAAAGAAGAGGGGAGGTATCTAAGGACAAATCTGAAAAAGAAGACGGGGAGGTACCTAAGGATAGTGTGGACAGGGTTAGTTCGAAAGCTCTCTAACTACTTGGGTAGGGTGGTGAGATGGCGGGTTGGTGGGATGGTGGGATGGTGAGATAGAAATCATACAATACCGGTAGGTCCTGCGATAGTAAACGCAGATTACGTCTTTGGCGTCTGACAATCTGCGCTGTGGTCGGTGTTTGTGTATATGTTCCGTCTTGTACTGTACGTGCGTGAGTGTAGTGTGTCAGTAGTAGACCCCATGGGATGGGTCCAGGAATCTCTTATTATAGAAGAGAATGTTGGAAAGGGTGCTTACTTCAGTTTTATACTGAAGAAGAAATTGTGGTGGTCAGATCCGCAGAGATCGCAGGAGAGGAGGATCAAGAACTCAAGACTTCCCGTACAGGTAGGTTCTCGCTGTTCAGAATGATTTCGAGGTATTTGCATGCTAATTGTAGCAAGTATTCGTCGATGAGGAGGAGGCACCTTCATATAGGTGAGAGTTGTGGTAACGGCGACTACTCGTATTAGGCCGTCTAGAGTGGTTGATGCATCTTCTGAGGAGTTTCCTTTCGAAAACTCGAAGTATTTCCATTTGGGCCGAAGATATACAGGACCACATGGGAAAGGCGTACGATATTCCAGATTGGATTAGCTGCTTATAGCAGAGAAGCTTAACTTTAGTATTAACTTTGTTGCTCCACTTGAAAATGTTATGCAATTGTTTAGACCCATGGCCCTTTTAAGAATGTGGGTCACATGTTTGATGAAATTCATTTTTGCGGTAAATATAACCGCGAGAACTTTCATCCTGCCCTGTGGTCTAATCATTGTACCTCCTACTTGTAGTCGAATCTTCTGTGAATATCAAGAAGAAGTTTGGGAATGTTTACTACTCAATTATAGCTACTGCTTTGGAAGGATTAAGTCGAATTTTCCATCGACTGTAATACTGATACAGTTCGTCCAGATGACGGTTGAGTCGATTTGTTGCTAGTTTGCGACTTTTGGATGACGTGTACACTAGAACGTCATCCGCATAGCATATCTGGTTTACTCCCCCGTCCAGTGGGCGAGGAATATCTAAGATGTTTATATTAAATAGGATGGGACCTAGAATGGAGCCTTGTGGTACGCCTGCAGCCGCGTTAAAAGTTTGGGATAGCTTTCCATTCACTCGAACTTGAAAGTTCTCTTCCGAACGAAGTGGTAGATAATACTACACAGCGTTGTACTGAGGCCAGTGCTCAATAATTTAAATACAAGACCTTCGATCCACGTCGTGTCAAAAGCCTTTTCAATGGCCAGGCTCCCCGTAATAGAGGGTTCCATATTAAATAGGCGTACACAGACGTGGTTTTGAAATACATTGAGAGCCATAGTGTGTGCTCTTCTAAATACAAATTGGAAAACAGTCAGGTATTAGGTTCCTGGCACTGATAAAGTTATTCAGCTTCTCGTATATGAATTTTTTTACATATTTTGCTGATGCAAGTGAGGAGCGAAATCGAACGAAAGCTTGAGGGGTGATACGTTGGTTTGTTAACTTTTGCTATTAGACAAACAATATCGTCTTTCCTAGCTTAGGGAAAGTCCCCTTTTTAGGCTTGATTGAACATAATGGAGAGCTTTATAAAGAATAATGCAGATATCTTTCGCAACGAGTGGTACGACATGTTGCCGATACCGGGTGACTTCTTAGGGTTTCGAGATTAAATTAGGTTCTGAAAGGTATTTGGTGTGACGAAACCGTAACCATTACCACGTGTGTCGTCGAAGTATACACTGGTAGCTGAGTTGAAGACAAAAATTGCCTCGTTAAAGTAGTCTAATTTATTGTGAACCTCTGAACTAATGATTGTACTCGTTTTAGAATCCGGGTCCCCAAACTCGAAAGCGAGCCTACGATTGTTTTCAACGATCTCTCCAATGATGTTTGAGCTATTGGAGTCATTATTGACAACAACGCCGTTGTGGGATGGTTGGGCCAATGATACGAGAATTGGCACGCATCTTTTTAACGTTTTTATAAACCTTCTGGACTATCTGAATACCCTTCAGTTTGTCTTCCAATTGTCGGGTACGATTGTTTTGGATTCTCTGTTTTATCAGTGTACCAATATTGTGAATAAAGGATCGCAATAATGGCTACTTTTGCGTAAAGTGGTGACGATATCTCATTCTGCAGAGCTTTTTACGTTTCCGTATGGACGAAGAGTCTGATAAGCCTTTTCAAGTTTGTACTTCGGGACATGTGTCTCCGAAGTGTTAACTAGAATCTCGTGAAGTCGAGTTGCAGCATTATTTATCTCAACCCTCGTTAGGTTCCTGTCAGTGGGAGAGAGAGAGAGTTGGTGGAGTTTTTCGTTCAATGTGACAATGAAATTGTCCCAATTTGTGCGTCCATAATGGGTTACGTATCTGATATGAGTCCGCGATGCTCGACAGCAGCGAATGAACGTGGTCACAGCGTTGTGGTCACCTACACCCGCTGATACTTGGGGAGGAGTGGCTTGGGCAGGAGTGACTTGGGGAGGAGTGACTTTGGGAAGTAACTCTTTGGACACAAAAAACATGTCCAGATTTCAGCCACTCGAACTAACCGTAGGGGCGACTATTTCGAAGTTAAGAGCATTAGATTTTTCGGTGTACCATTTGTACAATTTTGTGCCATTTAGGCAAGAGACAGAGTTTTTCCAGTGGATATGTATGAAGGGTGTATGCCCCGAGGACCTTATTAATTTACCCATATCTTCGAGATTAATGAGGCCATTATTGGTTTTATGTGAGTGGTATACGGAGTATATAGTCACTCTACCATTATTAGTAAGATGCAGTTCCACCCCGGAGACCTCTACGGTCTCGTAATGTGGGAGGTCCAGAGCTTCACGGCGAACTCCGCTATTAACTAATATACAGGTGCCACCTCCATTAATGGTGGGGCCGCCAGTGAGGGTTCGATCTCTTCGAATCTTAGAAAAGTTTGGGAAAGCGGGATAGTGACATGGACGCAACCTAGTTTCGGTTACAAGAACCACGTCCACCTGGTTATCCTTTATGAAGTCAGATACTATCATACGCTTTGATAGCGAAACAAGGGAGTTGACATTTATCAGGATAACTTTAATTTGGGATCCATTTTGGACGGTATGTTTTACATATGCCGTGGAAAGGGGTGCATCCCTCTCAGCCTCCGTTATGAATTTTTCATATCGGGGTCAAATATCCTCAATGAAGCGGGAAAGACTAAGTAGTTTCACGAGCACTGAGGGTTGCCCCTTTGGAGACTTTTGTGCCGCCGCTTGAATTTGTGGCCTTGTGTTGACCTGCATAGCGGATCGATCAGGGACTTGAATATGTTTTGAGAGAAAGGTGGTGGGAGAGTTTTCATACTCTTTGTTTGATTCTCTTTAACCTTATCCGCGAACGTAAATCCATTTTGGATAACGTTTTGTGTTGCCTGTTTACCGAAGTTTGACTTGTCTACTTGTATAGCTCGAGTCTCCGTGGATCTCTGAACTATCTCTTTATACTTAGAACAGTTGCTGTTCCTGTTTCTTACCGCAGTTGCAGCATGTTGGCAAAGTTATCTCATCCTTCACATTTATTGTGGACTCATATTTTGCTGGCGGGAATTCGCACTTGCCAATATCGTGGGATTTTTCACAACGGACGTAACGCCGGTTCATGTTGCAGTTTCGGGAGACATGTCCGAAACGTTGGCATCGTCTGCATTTGGGTATTTCATTGTTATGAAATACCTCGAAGACAACTCGCTAATGCAAGATTGGAAGCGACTTTGTCCGAATTATATAGTCTATGTTAATCCCTACTCTACTTTTCCGATCTGATTTTTACAAACCGTTGCGGGGAGAGAACTTTTTTACATTAGTGAATTCGACGTTGGGGGGATGGGTGCGAACATACAGGGCAAAGTCTCTGATTGCTTTCAACCCGGCGAAGGCCAGGACGATCCTTGTCCCTGTTCAATCCAAGTTGACATGCAGTCTCCACGTGACACCCCTGGATAGCTACTTTGACACCCGCCAAGTAGTGAAACAATGCATGCAGCGACATCCTGAGAAAGGTTGGCGCAAGGCTAATAACCAAGCCCGTAAAAATGAATCATTATGGCAAATTTAACAAGCCTCGGATATGGACCGGATACACGACGACGACCACGGAAACGAAAATGGCTAAATGATTTAAGGATTTTTTCATGGAACATACGCTCACTATACAGAGCTCGAGCTGCACAGCAGCTAGCCGATGCCCTGTCCGAATATAAGGCTGACATAACAGCATTACAAGAAATAAGATGGACGGGGAGTGGTGTTTTTCAAAGAAAAGAGTATGACATTTATTACAGCTGTCACGCAAAACACCATGTGCTCGGGGTAGGTTTTCTAGTCAGCCAAAAACTGAAGCCTGCCATCATCGGCTTTAATGCAATAAATGAAAGGCTATGCACTCTTCGCGTGCGAGGCAAATTTAAGAACATAAGCCTCATAAACATTCACGGACCTACAGAGGAGTCCCCTGACGACGAAAAAGAAGAATACTATGAGAACGTCGAACGGGCCCTCAATGCCTGCCCAAGATACGATGTGAAAATCGTTCTTGGGGATTTGAATGCGAAAATAGGTCAGGAGCCGGTTTTCAGGCACTACGCAGGTTCCCATAGTTTGCATGAGAACACTAATGACAATGGACTACGAGTCATCGAATTGGCAGCATCGAAAAACTTGGTCGTTGCGAGTACCAGGTTTCCGCGTAAAAATATCCACAAAGCCACCTGGGTATCACCTGATGGAGCCACTCGCAACCAAATTGACCACGTGTTGATAGATCGCCGCCACCCTTCGAGCCTGATGACGGTACGAACGTACCGAGGTGCCAACGTCGACTCGGATCACTATCTTGTTGGTACAGTTTTCCGAGCGCGGATTGCCTTACGGAGACGTATTGCATCCGCGGATCAGGTTCGAATCAACACGGCTGCCTTACGCAATGAGAACACCAGCAACACCTTTGGTCATGCGTTAAGACTCGCCCTCGAAGAGCTCGACGGAGGGAGAGTAAGTCCTGGGGCCAGAATGCCGGGCGTAGAAGAGAAATGGACACGCCTTAAGAATACTGTCAGTAGTACTGCCAACTCCAACTTAAGCAGTAGTCGTAGAGATCGGAACGACTGGTTTGATGATGAGTGCAAACTAGCGACTGAACGTAAGAATGCTGCATACCGGGCAATGCAGCAGTCTCATAGGACGCGGGTACCCGAGGATAACTACAAAGAGCTCAGAATATCTGAAAAAAGACTTCACAGACAAAAGAAAAGTGCCTGGGAAAAAAAGCTTGTCTGTGAAATAGAGAAAAGTAGAGAGCGAGGTCCGCACCAGGCGCGGAAGTTCTACCAAATAATCCGCAGTATGACGCGGTACACACCACGCTGCACTTACTGCAAGGATAAAGAGGGTAATCTGATCACCGATCCTGAAGGCATTCTGGAGCGATGGGAAGTGCACTTCAATGAATTGCTAAATGGTCAGCTCACAGAAGAATTGGAGGCTCCACCAATGCAAGACCAAGACCAAATGCTGCCGCCACCAAGCATTGAGGAAACACTAAAAGCCATTAGACAGCTCAAATCAAATAAAGCCCCTGGAGCTGATGGAATACTAGCTGAGCTGATCAAACAAGGAGGGACAGCGTTACATCACGCAATTCACGAGATCGTGGTGCACGTATGGGAGCAAGAGGAGATGCCGGAAGATTGGCGTCGTGGTATAATTTGCCCCATACATAAGAAAGGAGATATCACACTGTGCAGCAACTATAGGGGTATAACATTGCTGAGTACCGCCTACAAGATACTCTCCACTATCCTACAAGACCGGATATCCCCATACGCTAAAGCCATCATTGGTCAATATCAGTGTGGCTTCATCCCAGGCAAATCAGCAATTGATCAGATATTCAACCTTGGGCAGGCGATGGAAAAATGTCTGGAATTTAAGATTCCGCTATATCATCTGTTTATAGACTTCAAGGCCGCCTACGACAGCATAGCCAGGGTAGAACTATATAATGCCATGAGAGAATTCGGCATTCCAAATAAATTGATACGACTTTGTAGGTTGACCATGACCAACGTAACTAGTCAAATAAAAGTATCTATAATGGACTCCGACAAGGGCACGGTCTGGCCTGCCTCCTCTTCAACCTGGCGTTGGAGAAAGCAATCCGTGACTCTGGCGTTACAACAAGAGGGACTATTGTCATCAAGTCCAGCCAGATACTTGCCTACGCAGATGACATCGACTTCATCGGTAGAACCAAATCGGCGGTACAAGAATCCTTCACCCAGATCGAGCAAGCGGCACAAAAATTGGGACTGCACATTAATGAGGGAAAAACCAAGTACATGGTGGCAACTTCTGCGAAGAGAAGACCTAACGGTGGTCAAACTATCAGGGTAGTGGAGCACGAATTTGAAGTAGTGCAATCCTTTAACTACCTTGGGTCAATAGTATCAGCCGATAACAATATGAAAGAAGAAATACGCGAACGGCTGATTAAATCCAACAAAGCCTACTATGGTCTATCAAGGCTCTTTAAATCCCGAAATTTATCCAGAACATCCAAGCTACTACTGTACAAGACCATGGTCTTACCAGTACTCATGTATGGATCCAAGACCTGGGTGCTTAATAAAAGGCACTCTGAACTCTTGGCCGCGTTCGAGAGAAAGGTCTTAAGTAGAATTGTTGGCCCCGTATGTGAGGGAGGACGATTCCGGAGACGCTACAACCATGAGTTGTACGCAATCTACCTTGAAGCTCATATTGTAAAAAAAATCAAGCTCGGTAGACTCCGGTGGGCGGGACACCTAGCTCGATTGAGCGAAGAGGAGCCTGCCCGGAAAGTCCTTTGTGGCAGGATGTATGGAAGGAGACAGCGCGCCAGACCTTGTCTGCAATGGAGGGATGGCGTAGACCAGGACGCCCAGAGCCTGGGAGTGCTAAACTGGATGACATCGGCTCGAAATCGGGACCGGTGGAGAGATTTGTTAAATAAGGCCCCCGGATCCCGGTTGTAGTGCCGATGATGATGATGAATTCGACGTTAGGAAATGTTGCATCAAGGGCAATGATGACGTCGTTCTTTTCCCAAGCAGAGACTTGTTTTAAAAGAATGGTTCCTGACTTTTCGTCGACCGGGGTGAAAGTGCAATAATTCATCTCTTTATAAAGATGAAACTACGACGTGAAGCTTTTTTATATTAAGGAAGGACGCCATCCGATAAATTTGCCACGGGCCTCAGATTGTATAATTACGCCACTGTTTCTAAACTACTTCGTAGAAACAAATAAGGAAAGGGGACCAATAAGGGAACGTAAGATTATATAATCGCCCATATTGGCGGAAAAGGAGAAGCAAAGGATGAATCAAATTTTATGGACGGTAATAAGGGCACCTCTGCAAGTAGGTCCGAGAAGAGACTGGTCTTCAAAGATCCAGATGAAGACAAGAAGTTTTAAACGCCGGGTGTTTTGAAGTCAGCCTTTATTTTATTATATTTTATTAATTCTTCTTAATTGGGCTCCTCGGTAGTATAGTGGTTAGTATACCCGCCTGTCACGTGGGAGACCGGGGTTCGATTCCCCGTCGGGGAGCCTCCTGCGCAAGACTAATGACCTTGCCCGGAAAAAACAAATCATTATGGAAAATTTAACAAGCCTCAGGACTTGCTAAATAAGCTCCCGGTTGTAGTGCCGATGATGATGATGATTAATTCCTTTTAATATTTTCGGCATTACATTGTACAGTAAAAGACATCTCCACTGATGGAATGGCATAGATATAAATGCAAAAAGCATCAGAGTGAGATCTCGAGATCATGATAAGGCGACTAATGAAAGTTAAAACCGAATAGTTCCGCAACTGACTAAATAATAATTAGATATATAATTTGAAAGTTGATTGCGAATTAGTGTTGTCGGGATGTTGGAGAACAATGGTTGAATGGCGTTAACTTTGCGATGCGCGGTCTTCGGTACACACCAACTCTATCTAGTTTACGCCTCATTTGGTTGGCTCACTAATATTATATATTTCATACGAGTAGAAAGAATTATTGATGTGATTATGATATATCAAAATGAGGGCGGGCAGGATATTTAGGGTGCAGAATAAAAGAGTGAATAGTAATACTGTTAGCGAACCTTTCACCAAAGCTTCGTACACGAAATAAACTGGCATACGGGGATACAAGGACAATAGTGCTGTAGGCACAGATACCGTGTACATACGACCGTTAAAGATCTGCTAGGGAAACTTAAAAGGAGCATAAGCCTCATCTCTTTTCCCAGGTCTTACGCCTATAAATCTTGATACAACAATTTTGAAATAGATTTTCAGTTGCTTGATAATATATTTAAAGCTTGTATTTAAGTGTTAGATTGAAATAAACCAATCTACGTTGTATTATTAAATAGAATTTGGTGACTTAAAGGGGAAGGCGTTTCAAGATTCTTCCCATGATATATATATATATATATATATATATATTTAAGGCACCGTTTTTAGGCCAGCTAGCGCTGGTTTTTATTTTCTTTCGTTTAGAGAATACAGTTTACTAAAGGGGTTGTCTGTGTTAAGAGATGCCGCCCGTCAACAACTTTTATTTCGAAAATAGAAGTAAGTCTATGAACAGATCAGCTGTTTTGTTCTTGGAGAACCATCAAGTATCTAACCCGCCGCCTGTATAAAAAGAGGAATGTTTCCCACGCGCTTAGTTCTAGGTCAGACTGCACCTGTCACTGTGCATACCGTCAGAGGGCAACAACTGCGCAAAATGTCACCAGGCAAGAGGAGACCGATCATATCCACATGTCTACATTCAACCCGTTGAACAAGTATGAAGAACTGTTGGTCTACATAACCGAAGAGAAAAGAAGTCATATCGTCCATGTGGGGATCTATGCATGATTCGACCCTCCTGCTCCTAGCCTAAAAGCACCAACTGGCATATAGCGTTTACGACGATAGTGAAAGAGGTGTGATTCGATTCGACTATGAAGGTTAGGAATCCTTAAAAGATAGAACCAAGGCTTAAAATATCAGACCACTGCCGCGTGTACGAATTCGATCGTTATTCTCAACTACACTCAACTGATGTGAAATTGTTATGCTATTGCTGTGGTATACGGCTCTGACGGATATGTTTTGATTTTTCGATTTGTCTTTCGGTGTTGTTGTCCTTCACTACTAGTTGTCTGTGTATCTGATAGAAACGCCACGGACCCATAGTCAAATGGGTTTCTGAGAATAAAAACGGAGACCGAGGCAACAATGCTTGCCCGGCGTGAAGTGAAACTCGCCGAGGTGGAAGCAAGATTAGTAGAGGCAGTATAGCGTTTGGAAGGATAGTGAAGAACGTGTGATTCGAACCGGTTAGAATCATTAAAAATCGAACCAATGCTCAACACATCAGGCCACTGCCGTGTGAACGAATTCGATTTCTAAAGTCGAGTACAGTCAACTGAATTGGAATTAGTATGTTTTTGCTATGAGATACGGCTGTGATGCTTTTCTTATTCGATTTTCTTTTGGTATTGTTCTTCACTATTTGCTTATATACTGTGTATGTATCTGTTAAAAACGCCACAACAAAGCTTGAACTGTTGCAAACAGGTTTAGAGGCAGAAAACAAGACGGTGAGGAAGGATTTCACTATGGACAGGAAGGATCGTGGCTCATCGATGCTAGTCGAGGATCAGCAAAGGATGTCGAGGCACGAACCTGAAAAGAAGACCGACATCCGGAAGTTAGCGCAAACTATGATACGGCTTTCCCAAACTTTAGAACTGCTTCAAAGCATGTGATCGAGCTCCTGCAGTTCAACAGTGCCAATGCCAGCGCATCAATAGCTGAGTTGGTAAGAAGATTCTTTCTTGCGTTTGATTGTGCAAATATAGTTTAGACTGACGACTCTTGCTATTGTGGAGTTTGGAACAATTACTGATTGGCAGGTTGGGTACGAAAGCCCAGTCGCCCGGCGCAATACCACCCCATTAAGCTATCGGCTCCGTGAAATGGTGTGGATAAATTCTTGACCATCTTTCGAAACTTGGCCGATGGACTCGGTCGAGGAAAATAGCATATCAGGACGTTGACTCAGCGCTATAAGTTCGGTTTTAATGGAAGAAGTAAAATACAAAAAAAAAAATGTGCCAGTAAAGATGTCTGGCATTTCCGAAGATGTTCGATGACATGTTCATAGAAGCTCAGTAATTAGCGCGTTTTTGAAGATCGTTCCAGGCGACAATAAAAGAAACAATGGGTCTTTTGATGATGACCCCAAGGAGGTGATGAAAAAAGCTAGAGGCACCCTTTGGAAAATCAGGAGCATTGGAATTAGCAGAATTGAGAAAGCTCACGAATTTCCCATGAATTATGGAAGACCAGTTGATGTATATAAGGGCTCCAGTCACATGAGGAACTCAGTCATTAAATTGAAGGTATTAAGAAAGGCACACTACTTGAATTCACTCGAAGCGGTGAAGGAAGCGATTAGCAAAATACAGATGATTCATGTAATCACCACACTCAGCGGGTGCAAGACCAACTAGAACTTGTGATTTTCAGTGAGTTCGTGGAGATAGAAGCAATCATTTGCGATGGCTTTGCTCCGTTCCAAATATCCTGTGAACCGACGAGAGACCACTGGCAGCATACTCCGTCTGAAGACACCGCACGGTTCAGTAAAGAGAGCCGTCTACACCGTCCAATAAAACGAAGCCCGTCAGAAAATGGAAAAAAACAGTGGGTTCGGTATGCCACCAAGGACATTGGATTTTTGAATGCCCCAAGAAGGCCAGTATGAATAGCGAATGGCAGGTGCCAAAGAGGGCGATGCGTTGCCCCAAGTGTTTTCGTCATCGACTTGTGAAGTCGACCTGCGGACTGCCTATTTGTGGGAATTGTTCAAGATGGTATCACATTATTTTTCATTCCGACGAACCTTTATCCATTACGGCGCACGCAAGCCACAACGCAGTATGCTGTATTGAACAGACGAAAAAGAGGAGCTGAGAAGGGAAGTAATTATTTCCGAATGTACTATATAAGAAAATGATGCAATTCAATCTGTATGGTCCGAAAGGATCGACCCAAGTTTTAAAATCCAACATCTCGCTATTGGATTCCGTAATCGTCCAGAAGATTGGTGTAAAAGTCAGAGGCGCGTGCCCTAAAAAGATTCAATGGACAGGCTACCAGAAACTGCAATTTGCAGACGATACATTTGAATATTAAAGGCGCCCACAGGAATAACGAAAGGCCAATTGAAGTGAAGACGGTCAAAAATATAAAGCTTACCAGATTGGAAATGAAGAAAAAGTCGATCAGGATATGTAACCCCATGTGAACTATTGGGAACAAATTAATATACATACAAAGAAGAAGAAGCTAAAGAAGAGAACAGGACTCGAACCATAAGTTTTACTTATCGGGTTGGGTGGGCCCTTCATGAATACAACGCCGGAGACAGTAAGTATCGCCAACCATTGGTGACAAATAGATGATTGAGCAGAAGTGCGAGCTTGGTGATATCGAGAATTTAGAGACGGCCGCACCGGCGAAAAAATAGCGCAAATAATACGAATGCGAAGCAGTAAAACTAATGACTATAGGAAAATGTTCAAGGCGAAAAGAAAGCAAAACAGTGAAAAGAGACGATGTGGTGACAAGAAAAATGACGACTTTAAGGTGGTATTTAATTGTACTACTTAAGAGTATATAATAGGAATGCGAAGCAGTGAAACTAACGATTTTAGGAAAACGTTCAAGGCGAAAAGAAAGCACAACAGTGGAAAGAGACGATGTGGTGACGAGAAAGATGAAGACTTTATGGTGGCATTTAATTGTACTATCTTAAATGCCGCCCAAAAAATAGCGTAAATAATAGGAATCCGAAGCAGTAAAACCAACAATAAGGCGATTTTAGGAAAACGCTCAAGGCGAAAAGAAACCAAAACAGTGGAAAGAAACGATGTAGTGACAAGAAAGATGACGACTTTGAGGAGGCATTTAATTGTACAATTTTTAAGTGCCGCCCGAAATATAACGAAAGTAATAGGAATGCGAAGCAGTGAAACAAACAATGAACCGACTTTAGAAAAGAGTTCAGGGCGAAAAGAAAACAGAACCATGGAAAGAAGCTATGTGGTGACGAGAAAGATGACGACTTTAAGGTGGCATCTGATTGTACTATCTTAAGTGCCACTCAAAAAATAGCGTAAATAATAGGAATCCGAAGCAGTAAAACCAACGATAAGGCGACTTTAGGAAAACGCTCAAGGCGAAAAGAAACCAAAACAGTGGAAAGAAACGATGTGGTGACAAGAAAGATGACGACTTTGAGGAGGCATTTAATTGTACAATTTTTAAGTGTCGCCCGAAAAATAACGAAAGTAATAGGAATGCGAAGCAGTGAAACAAACAATGAACCGACTTTAGAAAAGAGTTCAGGGCGAAAAGAAAACAGAACCATGGAAAGAAGCGATGTGGTGACCAGAAAGATGACGACTTTAAGGCGGCATCTGATTGTACTATCTTAAGTGCCACCCAAAAAATAGAGTAAATAATAGGAATCCGAAGCAGTAAAACCAACGATAAGGCGACTTTAGGAAAACGCTCAAGGCGAACAGAAACCAAAACAGTAGAAAGAAACGATGTGGTGACAAGAAAGATGACGAGTTTGAGGAGGCATTTAATTGTACAATTTGTAAGTGCCGCCCGAAAAATAGCGCAAATAATAGGAATGCGAAGCAGTGAAACAAACAATGAACCGACTTTAACAAAAAGTTCAGGGCGAAAAGAAAGCAAAACCGTGGAAAGAAGCGATGTGGTGACGAGAAAGATGGCGACTTTAAGGAGGTATTTAATTGTACTAATGGTCTACAGAGAAAGGACTCTAGCACTCCGTCAAAGCAAAAAATTCGAACAGAAAGAGAATAAGAAAAGAAAGACAATTTAGGAAGGAAACCTGAAGGGACTCGAGAATCGGACAATCACAAACCATTCGATGATGATCACCACGAATGGGCTGAAATTTGTATTTCGATACACGGAGCAGAGCATAGTATGTTAATAATTGGGGAAGAAGAAGTGGCTTATGGCGAGGATGTAAAATGGTGAGTATATAGCCCACTGAGTTGGTTCAGAGGGCATGAGAAATGCCCCCCCCCCCCCCCCCCCCCCCCCCCCCAATTTTTAAAACCAATCGTTTCTTCACCCGGCAGGCGTTGGTGTGATAAGCCGACACTACCATTAGGGAACAAATCATGAAGAAAACACCGACTCGGCAAAAAGAAGATGTAGGGAAAAACGGAAAAAGCGGGATATACGCGTCGGCACATGGAATGTTCGAACGTTATATAAAGCAGGCGCGATACAGACGGTCGTAGAAAACACGAAACAATATAAAATGGACATCGTCGCGCTTCAGGAAGTCCGACTCCCGCATCAAGTAATCGAAACCAATGGGTTTGCACTGGCATGTGGGGGTACCGATACACATAACCTCGGGACTGGATTCATCATAAGCAAGAAGATTACGCCCCATGTAAAAGATGTGCAATGGCCGAATGTTGGTGCTATAAATACAGGGACCATGGTACAATTATGTATTTATAAACGTACACGCCCCAACAGAATCTACGGACGAAGAAACGAAGGACACATTCTACGAGACCCTAGAGGAAGTATTCGATGGGATCTCATCATTCGACGTTAAAATCCTCCTCGGGGACCTCAATGCGAAAATTGGAAAGGTAGACATCTTCCAACCAACTATAGTTAAAGAGAGCCTACACGACGTTTAAAATGATAATGGAATTCGAATTATCACGTTCGCAGCGTCCAAAGATCTGGTAGTGAAAACCACGATGTTCAAGCACAAGCAAAACCATAAAGCCACATGGATATCACCCGACGGCGTAACGGTTAACCAAATTGACCACTTCCTCATAGACAAAAGACACCACTCGAATATCCTTGACGTAAGATCATATAGAGGAGCAGATTGCGACTCCGATCACCTTCTAGTGATGGGCAAAATTAGAAGTCGGCTCGCAGCAAACCCACATGGGCAATCACGGGAAACAAGCAAAAAGTTCGACATTGATAATCTAAAGGACCTACGCAAAAGGGCTGAATATCAAGAGGAACTGACGAATAGATTTAGCATCCTAGAGAATGGGAGTAGTGAGGAAGAGGAAATCAATAATCTGGGCACTAAATGGGCATCGATCAGAGACACAATCAAACAAAAAGCCCAAATGGTATTAGGATTTAAGAAAACAATTAAGTCCACACCTTGGCTTGACGATGAATGCAGGCCGCAGATCGAACAACGTAAACGCCTCAGAGTGGTCAACTTACAAAGATATGATGAAGTCAACGCAGAAAGATACGCGACAATTCTGAAAGAGACAACGAAACTTTTCAAACGCAAAAACCATGAATGGGAGAAGACTAGGATCGAAAAAATTCAAGAAAGTGCCAGAGCAAAGAATATCAGAGGTATGTATGCATAAATTCAATTAGAAATGGGTACCGAGGAAGAGCCAAAGTAATCCGAGACACAAACGGTGACAGAAACAAACAATATCGTGACAAGATGGGAGCAGTCCTTTGAAAACCTGCTTAATGTGCGCACCCATCAACCACAAATAAACGCACCAGACGTACATACAGCCGAGCCTCAGATCCCAGAGCCCTCTTTCGACGAAGTTATAGACGCAATAAACCTATTGAAAAACAACAAAGCTCTTGGAGTCGACTGCATACCGGCAGAGCTTGTGAAGCATGGAGGAGAGGCAACCGCTCGAAAGATCCTCCAACTGATTAAAACAATATGGGATAAGGAAGTTATTCCGGAAGAAATAGAAAACCTCAATAGTCGTCCCCATTTTCAAAAAGGTGACAGATCTGACTGTGAAAATTGCGGAGGAATATCATTGCTCCCAACCACATACAAAATACTAACAAATGTCATACTGGCGAGAATCAGACCGTACACAGAAGAAATATTGAGAGACTACCAATGCGGCTTCCATAGGAACCGGTCAGTAAGCGACCAAATGTTCACAATGAGGCAACTGCTGGAAAAGAAGTGGGAATACGGAGAGATGGTTCACCAACTGTTCGTTGACTTCAAAAAAGCCTACGACTCAATCGCAAGGCAAAGGATCTACCATATTGTAGTTGAGCTGGGAATCCCGAAAAAATATGCCGCCCTCATTGAAATCTGCATAAACGAAAACTAAGGACAAGTTAGAACCACCTCTCAGAACCATTTGAAATTCGACAGTGGCTTCTCACCATGTCTCTTTAACCTTGCCCTCGAGTATGTCATCAGAAAGGTACAAAATGACAACATGGCCGGATCATCCCTGAACGAGGTCACACAAGTGCTCGCATATGCGGATGACATCGCCGTTTTGGCGATAATCTAGAAACTGTAAGTAAAAACAGTGAAATAATTATGCAAGCGGCAGAAGAGGTGGGCTTGGAAATAAATGAAGACAAAACAAAATACATGATTATGGCGAGAGCAGGTGGACCTCAGAGAACACACATAAACGTCAGGTGCAAGATATTTGAAAATGTCAAAGAATTTAAATACCTGGGAACAATACTGACGGCCAGTAACGAAATGTCGAAGGAGATTAACAAAAGACTACACTCCGGCAACGCGAGTTGGCATGCAGCCAGTAAACTATTAAAATCCAAACTGTTATCACGTAGTATAAAACTCCGTGTCTATAGAACCATAATCATGCAGATTGTTCTATACGGATGCGAAACATGGGCTCTCACAAAACGGGAAGAGAACAAATTCCGCGTATTCGAGAATAAAGTTTTAAGGGATATATTTGGCGGTAAATATGACTGGGAGGCAGGACAATGGAGGAAACTCCACAACCACGAATTGGAAGAGCTATACCGCAAACCTACAATAGGGAGAGTAATCAAGTCGCGAAGATTAAGATGGGCCGGACATATGGCGCGAATGGGCAACGATAGGACCGTGTATAGAATTCTTGACGGTAAACCAACGGGAAAGAGACCGACAGGGCGGCCGCGACGGAGATGGGAGGATAATGTTAGGTTTGACCTTGAGGAGGTCGGATCGGATGGTCGAACGTGGAAGGAGAGCGAACAGGACAGGAAACAATGGCGGAGTCGAGCCGGTGAGGTCATGAACTTTCGGGTTCCTACAGACCAATAAATAGTATAGTAATAATCGTTTCTTCAGGAATGATAGGATATTGCAAAATAGATCATCACCGAATAAGTTTATGAAAAAAATGTCGCCCAAAACCACAGGGTTAGCACTACTAAACAAAAGTGAATGCGAAAAATATATGGCAGTTATTCAACCAACTAGAGGAATAGATCAGGAATTTACTAGAGATAAATAAATAATCTGACGATCTGAGAGCAGGCCAAAACTAATTCTCAACACTACCAAGTAAAGTTGAAGGTGAAAATCCCAGACAACTAACTAGATCAACTAGAACCAATAGGCTCTAGGGATAATACAATAATTCAATCGTACAGTGGGATGAAACAAGAAGCCGCATAAAACGCAACAGACCAACCAAAACAGTAGATAGGTTTTAATACTACAGATAATTTAACGATTGGATTGCTCTAAGTGGTTTACTTAGAATCTGCCCAAAATATAGGATCAGCAGATAGCAGTCAGTAGAGAGCAGACTAATTTAATCAATTAGAGCAGTATGTCAGCACCAATACGGACAATAGTAATAATTTAATAATCTAACCGTTTAGTGCAGTGTCTATTCTTTTAATGCCTTGTTTCCGAGGGTTTTCTTGTGATTTGTTTGAAGCAACTTACCTAGTTCTCCTGGGTACTCTTGTTGTGCATCCAAAATCAATCTCTCTGTCCACCATAGGTCCTGTGAAGTTGGTGGTGAACTGCTGCTATTGCTGGGGGGATCAACCATGCCCCCTTTATTATAGATGACACCGCCAGTTTGTTGGCCCCAGTCCGCTGCGCCCGTAACAGCCGCCGTCGAATTTATCGATCCGGCGGTAGAGCCAGTGTATACTGCCGTCGTTGTACCGCTTGGCAGATGCATTCGATGGTAAGAGTTTTTGGGCGCTATTTTGACGGTTTTCTTTTCGGCCAATCGCGTAAAAAAAATATTATTCACTACACTATTTCTCCTACACACACGCGCACTTCCCGCTTCACACAAAATCGAGTGTTTTTTTCTATTTGTATCTTCTGTCGTTTACGCTACGTGACAGAGATACGATTAGTCACTAGAACACACTTCAAAGCGCGCACCAGTTTGGGTTTTGAATAAGCCAAACAAGTTGATGTACGTCTGCGTGTTGGCCACTTTGTACCGTGTTAATCTCACGCTTCGCGAACACTACTCGCGGCTCAGCACTATTTTGGCAACAGCTCGCGTTCCGAGGACTGACTCATAAAATTCGCCGAATCAAGTCGATCGAACCGGTAGTGTTAGTTGTATCAATTGAGGCTCAGAGGGTCGGATGGCTTTGCTAATCTTCAATTCATTAGCATCATGACGATGCAGACTTAGTCAGAGAGTCTCGGACTTCCACTGGAGAAATCCCATTCGCAATTTCACCGAACAATCATATGATGCATTTGTTACGTTAGCGACTTCCGAAACAGAGGCGGAAATTAATGCTCGTAAACACCGAAAGCTTTGAATTCCCGCGCTTTAAAAAACCCAATAAGTTGAAAACGTCACGCGAGATTCAGATACTACATGCACAACCGCACACATTCACCTGCCCAATTCACCCAGCTAGCTGCTATGCGATGGAATCACGAACTGTTACTGAACCACATGGTAAACGAAACTTTCGTATAGAGTTTGTGAGAGCATTCACGTCGCGAACGCCGATACCTGACAGATACTCGTTGGAGTCGAGAGAGGTTTCGAATGAGAGAGTTCACATCCTATTCAGCGTTTGGATTCTTAGCGGCTACCCCTCCCGACGGGGGTAGCTCTCAGGAGGACCGCCTGTTGACAGTGCGTGATTTGTGAGATGACTTGTCGCTCGATGGAGGTTGGCCAGCGTCAAAATGGAGGAGGATTGGTCTCTCACCGCAAGACTTGTGGTTGTTTTTAGTTCGTTTCCGCTGGCTTCGATGTAGATACAGATAGATGCAGGGGTCGTTCTTTTAGTTTTTCTTTTCACTGGAGTGAGTGAATACTTTGATGCTGGTGTGGCGAAGTGGTGGTTGTGGTTATTTTGTTGTAAGACGGCTGCATGCGCAAAGATTGGCCTAAGAAAGCGAAGTGGGTTTGGCACACTCCTTTGGGAAGGCGGGATTCCGCCCGTTGGTTGACCGGTATGAACGGTAGAATATGGGAGAGGGGATTTGGTCACATTGTGGAAAAACTAGGACGCACTGCGTTGCTGAGCTGAATTAGTGCTCGTTCGGACTGTAAAACAGCAGATGGGACTTGGTAATGTATTTTGAGAGAAAGATTTAAATCGGATACATTGAAGCTCTGGAACTCGCAGAGTGATCGAGATAAATTAACAGTTGAAATAAGTCAATGCCATTAGTAGTACTGTGAGATGTAGGCGATCATTTGCCTAGCTGCCGTTTCATGAAGAAGAATATTTAATTGACAGGTAAAAGCCCAGTGTATGTATATTGTGTTTCTGTTATAGAATTAAGACAAATTGTTATAATATTTTTTATAGTCGACGGAACTATGGTGCTCTTTTAAATACTGTTTTCAAAGAGGCGATCCAGCAACGCAAAAGCAGTGGCCGTAGGGCCCAATAAGTGACTGGAGATGTTAAACCAGGAGGAATAATAAAACGTTTTAATATCAGCAATTCCTAATCCCTAAAATATTATGTATGCTAATTTAACAGAAACAGGATATCATACCACAAAATATTTGCAATTATCCTGCATAAACATATAAACACCGTCGGTTTTCAGAAAATTGGAGGTTAACAGATCAACTTCTGGAGTTTAAGTTGCATTCCAGCCCACAATCGAA
Organism: Microdon myrmicae; assembly: GCA_963931805.1. Lineage (NCBI taxonomy): Eukaryota > Metazoa > Arthropoda > Insecta > Diptera > Syrphidae > Microdon > Microdon myrmicae. Next base: position 29,533,807 of record OZ007501.1, read on the forward strand.
GGATTTTGTGTATATGCAAGGATTACCACAAAAGAGGGCCTTATAGTCGCTGGCCCCTCTTTTGGTCGAACGATTTTGTGTTTGTGCGAGGACGCTCTAATCACTACCTTCTTTGTTTTTTTAGTATGTACATCTTAATTTACGCCTACATGTTAATTAAAAACATGTTTAGATAATTTAAAAAAATAAAATTCGATAAACTGGAAGCACGCGAATTTCATCTTTCAATAAAACATTATTTGTACGCGAAAAATCGATCAAATAAATCGAAGAAAAAAAAATAAAAATATGTTGATGATTCTGTATTGTTATGGAATGGTGCATATGCGGTTTACCGAAATACGTTGTGGTCGCTTGAGTGATTCTGATTGCCTGGGTTGTCCATATCGGGTACAAAAAAAAATAAAGAAATGAGGAACACAATTTGTTATCTGGTGATAATTGGCTTAAGAATAAAGGTTCACTAGACAGCTGAGGTAGTAAATGGATGAATGTGTTTGTTTTTTTTTTTTTAATATTTCACAAGAACATTTGGGCATGAGAAAGCTATCAGCGGAGTGAACACAGCATTTACTCAACATCATCGGCACTACAACCGGGATCCGGTCTTGGCCTTATTTAACAAATCTCTCCACCGGTCCCGATTTCGAGCCGATGTTATCCAGTTTGGCACTCTCAGGCTCAGGGCGTCCTGGTCTACACAGCATTTACTCGCGGTCGAATAAAAATGGAAATTTATCAAAGTAGTATAGTACCTGTGGGGAGTTTTTATTAGATGCATCGACACGGACGCTTATTCAATAAAAACAACCACCGCGGAAAACAAAGGAACAACAAGGAAAACACTGGAAATGTTCGACAACGAAGGAGAAAATAACACCACAGACAAAAACCAATTGCAAAGGTAAATAAAACGGCACGGGAGGATCTTTGTTTAACAGTTTTCTTTATTGAAGCTATAACAATTATTCACAATTCTAACTTTGTTTACAATTACAGAAGTCAATATTAATAAGGTCACTCGAACTTTCTAAAGTTTATGTTTGTTACATTCTGCGCACCGATGATGAACTATTTCCTTTTGCTAAGGTATATACTTAGTCTCGCACTTTACAATCGCACTTCTAAGGAATTCCTTTAACTTCCAACAAATACTCGTAGTACTTCAAAATTAGTTTAAGAACGCAACAGAACTCCGACACCGTTCGATTAAGACTCGATCGTCTCTATGGCGCGTGAATTATGTTTTCTTAAACTCCACTTGAGTGAAATGAAGGAAAACACTTTTAAATAAAATTTATATTTTATTCAATTTCGAATTTAACAAACGTCTGCTCTTCAGAGTGCCGTTTTGTAAAAAAAACTTACTCTGACATAAAATCTTATATCTAGGTTTGCTTCTCTACGTTGCAATATAATATCTTTATCACAATGGATATTATATTGCAATTAGTGTAATATTCATTTTCGTGTTTCCACGAGTTCTTGCTAATTATCTTTGAGTTTGTTCATCTGGATGAAATGTGCAATTAGGTAACATATGTTGTGATATACATTATATTCTAATTTGGTTATTCCATATTTTACGTTTCTTTGAATTTTTGTAGTTAGTAACCATTTGAGTTTTGTTCTTAATAATATTTCTGTCTAGACAAAATGTGTAATTAGGTTACACATTTTGGTTGATGGGTTTTTGTGTCGTCAAGGATTCTTTGACGCAACACGTGCGCACACTTCGGGTAATAAAATCTGACTCAACGATGCAATTCACACCCATCAGATTCAATGGCCGCGAATTGCATCAATAGGGGAGGATTCTATGTGTCCGTATAGAACAAGTACGATGCCATGCGATGAGGACGATGATCGGCGGACACCTGATTAAACATACGTACGATGATCGGGGGCTACGGCGATGTACCCATACATCGTTGATGATGTATGCCGGGGATCGAAATAGATTTTTGTTTCAAAGTAAACAAAAACTCTATTTCACAGATCAAATGGTGACACACATGATGTAAATGATGTGCCTATGATACAAAGGGGTCGTCGTGGTATTTGCCTAAGATTCCTTGGAAACACCGATGTAGGCATTATCCAATCTAGCCGTATGGCTCCGGTGCCCAAGGAGACAAATTATTTTGTTGACATAAGTCAGCAGAAACTTCGTCGACGGGGGCAAAGGGCCAGGCTGGATGGCTATATGTTTGATTAATATGTGAGTAAGTAAAACGAACACAGTGAGATACTGTATGTTTAATTTAGGTTTTCAGGCGGGTCATCATAGGCATGGCATGGGTAAGATTGCCTAAACAATGATCTTACCCATGCCCAAATTTATGATCGGCTGATAGCCGATAACGGGAAATTGTCGCAACTGTCGCAGACCTAAGGGTGTACGCGCGATATACAATCGTGAACTAAGGAAAGAATATCGGCTACAGCTATGTCAACAATACGCTGGCCAGCGTTTGTTTATCGTAATTGAAGACAGGCTGAGCCGATAGGAGATGAACTGGTTCATGGAATATGAACCAGGGAAATTCAGAATGTGTGAACGCCGTCGGGTAGGTTTTCCTTTCAGGTATGATGCTGCAGGGGAGCTTACGCTGCCCCTAATTGCAGGTAAGTACTATGGGTTTGCATACAAAGAGGAAGGTGGTTAATTTAAGAGGATGGGCGGTTCTTTGGGAATGTATTAAAGAACCGCCACATACCCTGATCAGAAAATTCCCAGAACTACCACAGTGTTATATTAGCACATCTGTCATTGACATTCCCCACAAAGTTTGTGATTGTTTGTAACTTAAATGTTTACCTTAACATTTACAATTTTATGCGACTTGTCGATTTTTTGCAATGTTAAAAATGGAATTGAATTTGCAAAAACGATTTTGTATCAAATTATACGTTTAAAACCTACTGAATAAGACGACGACCTTGGAAATGTTCGAAAAGAGTTTCAACAACGATACCAAAGCATACGTTTTCTAGTGGAACAAAAGTAGTCGCGAGTCTGTCAAAGATGACGAGGACAGTGGAATGTCATTAACATCGATAACCTATGAAAATAGTGATAAATGGCAAGGGGTTATGGTGTATTTAATAACAATTGAAATTATATATAAATATGGGAATGAAAACACTTTAATTGGAAACTGTTGGAATGAGACTTTATTCGTAAGGATGATATTTGTAAAACAGAAGTTAACATTTAGTCTTAAGTTAAATCTTGAGTTAAATTGTGTTGACGACAGGTCCAGCGGCGAAAGGAGAGAGAGAGTAAGTCATCGGTGCCACTGTTTATATATGCCCTGCTTGTTGACCCAAGCGCCACCTATCCGGCGCTAGAACTACTAAGGTTGTTACCAGAACACTCTGTAAGCGTTCCCTTTCCAATACTCCTTCTCGCTTCAGAATGTTCCGGTCTATGCAGTACTAGTCTTTCTGCAAGGAGGCCTTTCTGTTTGGAGGAAGATCTGCTATATCCCAGACTTGGTGGTCGTTCAGTGACTTCATCTCTTCTTCGGCTGCCACTCGCCACGGGTTCTGCTCTCTGGGTGACATCTGTAACAAATCTTTGCAATCCTTTGGTTCTCTTACGATGCAGGCTCTCACCTTGTACCCCAGCCTCGGTGGTGGTACATTTTTGTTGCTTCGTTGAGAAACTCTTCTTTGTACTGATGGGGATGTTTGGAATTGTTCGTCTGCGGAATCGCCTTCCCGTTGCTCTTCTTGACCTCTCAAGTCTATTGTCTCTCCATCTGAGTCTTGGCCTTCTTCCCCAGAGTCGGTTTCTCCTTCTGGTTCCTCACTGTCTGGCATCTCGTATGTGACGTATCGCTCTGGTAGCTTCTTGTTCTTCTTCTCTTCATGGCAGCTCTTCTTTCGTATGTTGGATGTGCACTAACTGATTATCTTCGACACTCAGAGTTATATATGCCATGGCTTTGATGTTTTTCTTTTTCCACTCGGTGTCTTTCGGCGTGGGTGCCGGCTCACACCACTTCCCATAACTCATCTCGAACCAGTACTGCTTTAAGTTTTGTCTTCCAGGGTATGTAATTTCCTCCGTTTAACAACGGAATATTTGTCTTCATTCCGTCCTGCATCGTACCGATTACTTGGCGTCACTTTTGGGTCTTAACGTATTGTCGCCACGTGTTCCGTCGACGCGTGCTTTAACCTCACTATTTATTCCGGCGTTGACGACAGATTCAGCGGCGAAAGGAGAGAGAGAGAAAGTCGTCGGTGCCACTGTTTATATATGCCCTGCTTATTGACCTAAGCGCCACCTATCCGGCGCTAGAACTACTATGGTTGTTACCAGAACACTCTGTAAGCGTTCCGTTTCCAACAAATTTCCTGAAAGAAAATTCATCGGTTCATATATAATACAACCGCATAATCAGGAAATATTACCCTTGAGTTGGCCTATCCCAGCTTCATCATGTGTATCATATATTACCAGACAAGCACATTGGCTGGCGACCTACACCCAAGGGACTAAAACAAATACACGCATCTTTTGGCACCAATTAAATCCTACAGCATAAGCAAATGCAAATAGGAATTCAATACTTACCCTTACCAGTGATGCCATAAACACCATATCCCGGTAATCTAGCCAAAATCCATTAACACCATTTCTGCGATGCGTTGCGTCTATTTATTTACCCGCGACGCACATCTCAAACAAAGACCCAATTAGCATGCGACGAGTTTCCGTTTTGTTTGCTTTACCAGACTCGCATCCCATGAATGCACATTATCCCTTTCTTTGTTTAGAGTCTTTCCCACGGCTTTGATCCATAAAAGAACCAGTGTACACACATACATGTGTACTGTGGCGATCTTCTGTATGAGATCTGTTTGGTTACCCTAAAGAGAGACTTTACGTCTCTCTTAATTTAAGAGAGCTTCACTGGCTGAATTTCTTTTGACAACGATTGAATATCGTTGAGCCCATTTCGATCCGCCGACCGCCACGGTCGTTGCCGCTCCCGCTCCTCGTCGCGCGCCGAGGATGCGTATATACCCTACTTCCTAATTGGTAGTTTTTACCAAGTCGTGTGGCAGTGCGTTGTGTTAACCGAACGAAATATCATAAACTCTTTGTAATCGTAACAAAAGTAATTAATCAAGTGAGATATCATAAACTCTTTGTAATCGTAACAAAAGTAATATAAATATAGTTTGTTTACAATAAAATAAACCAAAGTAAAAACAGTGTGTTTCTTTTCCTGTGTCGCAGTTTCCACCAGTGTGTTGCATCGTACTTTTCCTTTCTGGGTGTTCTATTGTTTTTCATTGTTTTTGGTGATCGTGATTGTTATCTTCGGCGGACCTTCTAACAGTCGCGAAATTGTATCGGTGGAACATTTTATGACGGGGATGCGAAGAGAATTGACTTCCAGACAGCCACCCGACGGTAGTCCCAGTCGAAGACCATGCCAACGACGATGGGAACTGCAACGTCGCAATTTTCGCCGCCAGTCATCCTAAGGTGGCAACCTTACACCTACTCTGGCTGTAGTTCCACCCCAAGGATCTGGGAAAATTTCGATTCACAGTGACGCGAATCTGATTTGCCCATAGCAAACAGCATGAATGCGCCTGGGTAAAATTACCTTGCAGGTGATGTGGTGTTAGGTGATTATCAACGTAGCTGCAATCCGCATGTTAGAACATGGGTATGGGTATGGCGGGATGTGGGAATTGCAGAATTACAATTTTAGGTATGCGAGTGGGAAATGCATGCATTTCAAGGTGATGGGAATTGGATTTGCCTATGGCAAATGGCGTGCAACATTAGATGCGTTGCAATTTCAGACATGTTTCAAGTTGCATTGTGCAATTTGCATGGATTGCTATATGTTTTGAACATATGCGTATATGATATATGTTATATGTATGTTAGTATTATTGATTATTGGAATTTTAAGGTTATTGGAATTTTGATTAATGGAATTTTGCGTACAGCATACATGCGCATACATGCGCATACATGTCATGTGTACGCGAATAGTAGAGTCCGGGAGTTTTTGAATATTAGAGTATTGGCTGTTATATCAGGGTATTGGAAATCTGCGTGTAACAAGGGCATGGGCACGAGGTCCGTAACAATACCCCCCCCCCCCACCCCCCCCCTTAAACAGTGGTATCTTCATTCTTAGAAGAGGAATGAAGCCTGTCTACAAAAGTATAGAATGTAGCGTTGAACCTTGCACCGTCTGTGGGGCGTTCCTTCCCTTTATTTGTCGTGGTTTGTCCGTTTTTAGCCTCCTCTATTCGTAGTAGGGTTTCAGCCTGTTGTTGTGCACCACCACTTTTCTTTTCCCTACCTTCACTAAGCTATTCACCGGACTTTTTATTTGTATTACCTTATAGGGACCCCTCCATACGGGAGCTAGTTTTCCTTGCTTTTGCGCGTTCCTTATTAAAACTTTGTCGCCCACATGGAACGTGAATGGGCGTGTCTTACGGTCGTAGTACTCTTTCGACTTCCTCTTGGAAGTTAACACGTTACGCCTTGCTATTTCGTACATATAATGAAGTTTGTACTTCAATAGCTTATGGTAACTTATTATCATTATTATTATTTATTGGCCTGTCGGAACCCGCAAGTTCATATCCCCACCGACTCGACTCTGCCATCGTTCCCTGTCCTGTGCACTCTCCTTCCACGCTTGACCATCTGATCCGATCTCCGCAAGGTCAAACCTTACATTGTCCTCCCATCTCCGTCGCGGCCGTCCTGTCGGTTTCTTTCCCGTTGGTCTACCGTCAAGAATTATACGCACGGTCCTATCGTTGCTCATTCGCGCTACATGTCCGGCCCATCTTAAACTTCGCGACTTGATTACTCTCACTATTGTAGGTTTGCGGTATAGCTCTTCCAATTCGTGGTTGTGGAGTTTCTCCATTGTCGTGCCTCCTTGTCATATTTACCTCCAAAGATACCCCTTAAAACTTCATTCTCGAATACGTGGAATTTGTTTTCTTCCCGTTTTGTGAGACCCCATGTTTCGCATTCGTATAGAGCAATCAGCATGATTATGGTTCTATAGAAACGGAGCTTTATGTTACGTGTTAGCAGTTTGGATTTCAGCAGTTTACTGACTGCGTGCCAACTAGCGTTGCCGGCGTTAGTCTTTAGTCTTTATTTAATTTCCTTCGACATTTCGTTACTGACCGTCAGTATCGCTGCCAGATATTTAAATACTTTAAATTTTTCAAATATCTTGCCTCTGACGTTTATATGTGTTCCCTGAGGTCCACCTGCTCTCGCCGTAATCATGTATTTTGTTTTGTCTTCATATATTTCTAGGCCCACCTCTTCAGCCGCTTGCATGATGATTTCATTGTTTTTATCTTATGGGAACGTCATGGTTATATACCGGTTCCGGAAGTTGCTTTATGCTCGTGTGTACCTCCGGGGTGAACCCAAATAGACAGTCCATTGGCGTAAGTTTAGTACCTTCGTGTACATTGGTGTTGTATGCGAATGTTGCTGTCCTCAGGTACTGGTCCCATGATTGGGAATTTCCATCCACAATACTTCGCAGGTAATCTACGAGTGGACGATGGGCTCGTTCTAAGGCTCCATTCAATTGTGGGTGGTACGCTGAGGTCTGTAGTTTTTTAATACGGAGCAGTTTGCACACGCTTTTAAACAAACTGCTTAGTAAATTGCTTCCCTGATCGGTGACCAATTGCTTCGGAACACCATTCCGAGCAATTATTTGGTCAAAGAAGACTGTGGCCATCGTTTCTGCCTCCGCATCAGGGAGAGCGTAGCAATCTATATACTTAGACAAGTTGTCTTGGAATGTGAATATATATTGATTTCCGGTTGGGGTTCGATCAAGAGGACCTGTGGTAGTGTTTAGCTATGCACCAAGCATGGGTGCGGATTCAGCTAACACCCACTGATAGTTCTCAAAAAACCGCACAACGTTCGCCGAAAGAGGAAAATAAATAAAACTCGCCGGATTAATTTTAATGTTCCTTTATTAGCTACGAAGGCTTAATTTTAATTTACACGAGTTCTCAACTGCACAAAAATTAATCCAAATCGGTTCTTTATAAAATCTAATTCGGACACACGCACAACAAATAGTATGAAGATTCGTTGATCTCCTCGACAACCGCACACTCTCTGGAGGAAAATCTGACTGACTATTGGATGTCTCTTTACAGACATCGAACGAAAACGAACCTAAAGGATTCGCCGCCAATGGCGAAGGTCCAAAACAAAAAAGAAAAGAGAAAAATTCACGTAGCAGATCGAATCGGCTGCTACATGTTTGGGCATGATAAACTGCCGCCATACGCAAGGGATAGATTCTTGATTGACGTGAGTCAATAAAACCCTTGCCGAAGGCAGAAATCTATCTTGGAAAAATGTATCGAACATTGGGCATGGCCGTTGTTAGATCATCTAGCATAAACAAATTTCGGTCGTATGACTCGATGCATGTTATGTTAGGGATGTGTTAATCCCGTTGAAAGGCACTGTCAGGCGAAAGTATCCGCTTGAATGTTTACTTTGTGTAAACTAAAATTGGTGGCCATGACCGATGCTGGCGATCGTTCCAAGAAACGGCAACGGATCATACAATCGGTCATGCTGAGATCCAAGCAAATATGCGCGCCTGAAAGGCCAATGTTTAATTTGATCTTCTCTACTTTAGGAAAGATAGATCGTAGACATGCCGTTGGAAATCTGGCTTGCAGATGTGCAAGCAACCCGAAATAATGCTAGGTCAATGAATAGGTACGAAGATAACACACGGAAAGATCAGCGTGTGTTGGTGGGCATGTGCCATCCATTGTTCGGTCGCGGAAGCTCGGTTGATGAATTGATGTCGTGGCAAGATGATAATCTTGCCATGAATTATGCTTTCAGGAATGACCGCGGGGAAGAGATTTGAAAAAGCCCCCAACAAAGGTAAGCTGCCTAATATATATTTATGTCGGTTATCCTTGGGGATAACCGAATTAATTCCAGCGAATTGGTTGGCGATTAATGCCGTAGCAAGGTTGTATAATCTTGCTGAAGATTCGACTTCAAGGTAAGTCGCATTGCTGGAAATGGTGGGGATCGAGCGATGCATGGCTCTTCGGGCCCTGAAAAGCCCCACAGACCTACTATATCTAAGTATACTTTCTCAAAAGGCCTCTTTGCAATGTCGGATATTACCATGGGCATACATCGGTTCGGTGAAAATTTCATGTATTGACATGTTTTACATACACTGATGTATTGTTTGATGTCACGGATCATGTTTTTCCATCAAAAATTACTACGTATTTTATAATACTGTAGCGAGCTTATTAGGGTTCGCTGGATTAATTATCCCCAATAAATAAGAGCCGTTAAATTGATCTTGAATTAATGTAACACTTTATTTGTCCGTTAATAACAACCGTTACTTTTACCGTACACAACGATTTCCTGACTTATCGCTTCCGTACTCATCGCGTATTTTCCTTCTTACTTCTAACTTGAGACTTATCCTTCCGCTCTGCGTGCGACGCATTTATACCGTTTTTCCTCATTCCGATTTGGTGCATCGCCTCCGTCCGTTCCATAGTCTCGAATGTTCTATTCCAGCTTTCCAGAACTTCCCAAAATAATCTAGTACTTTGTTTCGGACTTTCTCGAAGATTCCAGTACCGACCGTCATATGCGTCACAATACGTTTTGCTCACTCCTTGGTATCCACCCAAAGGAGGATCATGGTATTCCCGGAGTAGGAACTGGACGTCTTCAGGATTTTTTATATCCATTCCTTTTTCCGTGCAGGCCGGAATGGGATTCTCGTTAAGAGAAGACTTGTCGTCATTTGCACTATCCTGAGTACCTTCTATTGCCCTTAGCTTTTCAGCATGGGGGCGTGTTAGTACATTGCACCTTGGTAGTGTGGGAGTCCCATCACAATTTTGCGGGATACGGCTCAAGGTATCTGCATTGGTGTTGTATTTACTGGGTTTATACTCGATTTGATAATCGAACTCCAGTAGCTTGCGATGGAACGTTAGTAAATACTCCCTTTAATGGATGTGATCCGTGTATATATTGAATTTTCGCCCTTGTAAATAACAGCGGAAGTTCTTAGCCGCCCAAACAATGGCTAGTAACCTTTTCTCGATCGTAGAGTAATTCTTTTCCGCCTTATTCAAGGTTCGGCTGGCATATGCGACTAGCTGGTCCTTACTGATATTGCCTTGCGACAGTACGGCACCCAGTGCTTCATTACTAGCATCCGTGGTCAGATTAAAGGGTTTGGTTAAATCTGGATAGATTAATAGTGGCGGCGAGACGAATAACTCCTTTATGTTATCAAATGCTTGTTAGCATTCGCCCAATCAGGTGAATTTAACGTCCTTCCTTAACAAGTTTGTTAAGGAGCGTACTATCTTCGAAAAATTTCGAACAAATTTTCGGTAATAATTCGCCAAGTCTAGAAACGATTGGGCGTTCTTAACCGTCTTGGGAATGGGGAAATCCCTGACAGTAGCAGTCGTATCGGGATTTGGCATTGCCCCTATTTCGGAACAAACATGTTGTTATAAATTTGCATATAGCACCCTACATACACACACACACACACACACACATACAGAGAGAGTGAATGAAAACGCACACACACCGAGAATGAGCACACACGTAGTTAAATGAAACCAGGAAAACTATTCTTAATTTAGTTCACCCTTTATTTATAACTTCGGTTTTTTGCTTTTGTTTATATTTCAATTCACAAAATTCAGTTTTCTAAAACAATCTTCTATATGTTTGGATTCTGAGAGAAACACAACACTTACACTGAATTGGATTTAGAACACGCATCCAGAAGATTCGAATTATTGTTGCACTTTTGAGAACAGGCTTGTTTTAAATAGAATATCTTCCGGGGAGATAAATATTATCCGTGTAAGAAACTCCACGAAGTCGTGCGGTAAGCGCAAACCGCCGATGTTCTTTTTTTTAACTACCGTCAAAGAGTTACTAGCAGCGACTTTCTCTTCCGTCTTCGATGACAAGTAATATTCACTTTCCTTTCTTATTGTCCAATCGGCACCACGGTTGCGCACAGACTCTCAGATAGAATTTCCAAACCGGACGACGTTCATACACACACCCTTATCTCTCTTTCGATCGTGCAGACCGAAAGATTCATCCATTGTTTACACACAATAGATCTTTTTTGATACAAGAGAGGTATGCTTCGCAGTACATTTGCTGAAAATCATCAACATTGAAAATGTTTATGATCTGCGAGACCTGATTGTGTGGATGCGTGTATACAATTCTTAGAACTTTGTATTTACACGAGTGTTCATTTAAGGTCAACGATGGCAAAGACATTTTGTATACCTTATGGCTTCGTTAGCATGGAATTGTTCTTTGTTTTGAGTAGCACATTATATTCTTTGTGCCGTCATGGATTTTTCCCAGATGTGGTATCTAGATTCCATGATTCGCCCCTATATGCATTTTGTATCTAATGCACTTTTACAGGTACTCATTGGATTGGGTATGTTGATTTGGATTAATCAACATATGGGGCTTCACGTGGAGGTGAATCCTGTTAATGGTGGGGGATGGCCCCCAAGGTGTTCTAAGTTTTTTCCATATATGACAACGTCGTCCAGATAAACAAAGCATTCGATACCTTGCAACCCGGTTAGGACATGGCTCATGAACATTTCGTCGCTTGTTGACCGGTTCCTACGGAATCCACACTGGTAGTCTCCCAATATTTCTTCTGCGTACGGTGTGATTCTCGCCAGTATGACATTTACCTTCATAGCAGACTGAATCAGATTTGTCATGGACATTTTCGTACGTCAATTTATTTCTACGTTTCGATAAGGCGTAGCTGGTGGGTGGGTGGGGGGGGCTTCCTGCCATTTAGTAATTGTGCCGAAATGCACAATACCAAGAGTCGTCAGTTGAATCTAGGTTGGCACAATCAAACGCAAGACACATCCTCCTAACCAACTCAGCTATTGAGGCGGCAAATATACACAATATCATTGCTAACACGACATTCAATCGTAAATATATCTTCACAACTAACCTCCCAACCCTAACCCCAACCACTATTCTTTCTTGTTTTTTTTTCAAAAAATTGGCCGAAAATTGCTTATAAAATCAACATCCTCCGACGTTCATTAGAAAATATTGTTTTCAAGCTGAACTTAAAATTTCAAATCAATCGGATAAAAATTGAGGAAGCTACTGGGGCGCGCAGTTTGAAAAATATGGAGCCGAGATATTTGAAGTAGAAAGTTTTGAGTAGTGAAATTTTATTTAAATTTTCGTTCTATCTCCAACCTGCGATGGCTGCTGCATACAATTGGCCTTCTAATTGAAGCCTTAAGATGGAGTACGAGACGCATCTATTAGTCAAAATAAAATCTGGAGACTGATATGTGTTGGAATAATTCATCATCATCATCGGCACTACAACCGGGATGCGGTCTTGGCCTTATTTAACAAATCTCTCCACCGGTCCCGATTTCGAGCCGATGTCATCCAGTTTGACACTCCCAGGCTCTGGGCGTCCTGGTCTACGCTATCCCTCCATCGCAGACAAGGTCTGCCGCGCTGTCTCCTTCCATACTTCCTGCCACAAAGGTCTTTCCGGGCAGGATCGTCTTCGCTCATTCGAGCTAGGTGTCCCGCCCACCGGAGTCTACCGAGCTTGATTTTTCTTACAATATTAGCTTCAAGGTAGATTGCGTACAACTCATGGTTGTAGCGTCTCCGGAATCGTCCTCCCTCACATACGGGGCCAACAATTCTCCTTAAGACCTTTTCTCGAACGCGGCCAAGAGTTCAGAGTGCCTTTTGTGGGGCTTTTTAGGGCCCGAAGAACCTCGCATCATTCTTAACCCCCATAAAAATCATATAAGCTCCTTAGCTGCCCTTAATTCGAATCCTTGGCAAAATTACACAACCTCGCCACAGCATTCATCACCACCCTAAAATCCTGAAAACAATTCGGTTGTCCCCCAGGACAACTGACATAAATACCCGTAATAGCTGAGGAGCTTTTCCCTACATTCGACAGGATGTGTTTACCTTTTTAGCCATAGATCCATCGAGAGATCTTACTATTTTCTAATGCAGCGTAGCCATGGTAGGTTTCCTGCAAATGGCCTTGTGTTATTTTAAACAACACACATGTCACCACATCGACCGATAGGATGTTCTGATGATCGGAACAATGTGTACCCAGACACTGTTTCAATGCCCATTATCTCCCAAAACACTGGCTGGGCTATTGGCCGGCTTGCACATCTGCAAACCAGATGTCTAACAGCCTGTAAGGGACATAACGAGTTGGATAATAAAAGATCACTCTCGATGGCGGGCGATCTTCTGCCAATTTAACATCACAGAAGAATCTAACACCGTCGCCTTATTATCCCTTACACACCACCCATAAAACGTTTCTGTCTAGTTAATGTAGGCAGAAGATATGATTTTCGTCCGGGCGGCAATTTCTATCCAAACTATGTGACCGAAAAGATAAACACACAATAGAGTACCCTTGAGTGTCTGTTAATATCATAGGAAACTATTTCTATGATTTATGACCGCCATTACTGCCAGCCGCAACCTCGTACTTCTAGTCGACCAGATGTGCATTGGTATTTTCCGTGCGCATCTGTAATTATTGGCATCGTCACCACTTCCAGCGTGTGGGCGTGTCCTCCTAACCGGTATCGTTTCTATAGGAATTTTTCAGTTGGAATTTTCCAGGACAATAGCCATTGTATCCCTAATCCAACAATCGGATTGGTTCTTCGATGGCATACCATCTGATCCTCGATTCTACCAGGAATGTGGAGGACGATTGCTCCCGGCAGTCAGATATTAATCGTGAAAACGAACGCTACAGAGAGTCCGATTTCTTATTCCAAAGTGTGCACATGCACCAGGCGTCAAGAGCCAAATTTAACCACCGGTAGAGTGTACAAGAGTCGTGACTGATTATTTAAAATATAGTAGAGTCGCGGATGTCATAGTGCGGTTTATTAATTGCTAAACGATTGAGTGTCGCTGTTGTGGACAATTTTATATGTACCTAGCATTGTAAGGAAGTAATCATCTGTTTAGTGTTGTATTATCGAGTAGCTGCTAGCGTAATATCCGTCGATTTTATGCAATAAATAAAGAAAACTAATACACAAGAATTTGCATGTGCCTTTCATTAGTCGGACAATTGTGCATCGGATTAACATCGATATTTGTCGGGGTTAGGAAAGAACTTACCCCCACACTTTTATTAAGCACTTTTATTAAGCACCCAGGTCTCGGATCCATACATGAGTACTGGTAAGACCATGGTCTTGTACAGTAGTAGCTTGGATGTTCTGGATAAATTTCGGGATTTAAAGAGCCTTGATAGACCATAGTAGGCTTTGTTGGATTTAATCAGCCGTTCGCGTATTTCTTCTTCCATATTGTTATCGGCTAATACTATTGACCCAAGGTAGTTAAAGGGTTGCACTACTTCAAATTCGTGCTCCACTACCCTGATAGTTTGACCAACGTTAGGTCTTCTCTTCGCAGAAGTTGCCACCATGTACTTGGTTTTTCCCTCATTAATGTGCAGTCCCAGTTTTTGTGCCGCCTGCTCGATCTGGGTGAAGGATTCCTGTACCGCCGATTCAGTTCTACCGATGATGTCGATGTCATCTGCGTAGGCAAGTATCTGGCTGGACTTGGTGACAATAGTCCCTCTTGTTGTAACGCCAGATTCACGGATTGCTTTCTCCAACGCCAGGTTGAAGAGGAGGCAGGCCAGACCGTCCCCTTGTCGGAGTCCATTATAGATGTTTATTGGTTTGGACAGCAATCCCGCTACTTTTACTTGACTAGTTATGTTGGCCATGGTCAACCTACAAAGTCGTATCAATTTGTTTGGAATGCAGAATCCTCTCATGGCTGATCAATGCTGTCGTAGGCGGCCTTAAAGTCTATAAACAGATGATATAATGGAATCTTAAATTCCAGACATTTTTCCATCGCCTGCCTAAGGGTGAATATCTGATCGATTGCTGATTTGCCTGGGATTAAGCCACACTGATATTGACCAATGATGGCTTTAGCGTATGGGGCTATCCGGTCTTGTAGGATAGTGGAGAGTATTTTATAGGCGGTACTCAGCAATGTTATACCCCTATAGTTGCTGCACAGTGTGATATCTCCTTTCTTATGTATGGGGCAAATTATTCCGCGACGCCAATCTTCCGGCATCTCCTCTTGCTCCCATACGTGCACCACGATCTCATGAATTGCGTGATGTAGCGCTGTCCCTCCTTGTTTGATCAGCTCAGCTGGTATGCCATCAGCTCCAGGGGCTTTATTTGATTTTAGCTGTCTAATGGCTTTTAATGTTTCCTCAATGCTTGGTGGCGACAGCATTGTGTCTTGGTTTTGCATTGGTGGAGCCTCCAATTCTTATGTGGGCTGACCATTTAACAATTCATTGAAGTGCACTTCCCATCGCTCCAGAATGGCTTCAGGATCGGTGATCAGATTACCCTCTTTATCCTTGCAGTAAGTGCAGCGTGGTATGTACCGCGTCATACTGCGGATTATTTCGTAGAACTTCCGCGTCTGGTGCGGACTTCGCTCTCTACTTTTCTCTATTTCACAGACAAGGTTTTTTTCTCGGGCATTTTTCTTTTGTCTGTGAAGTCTTTTTTCAGATCTTCTGAGCTCTTTGTATTTCTCCTCGCGCACGCGCGTCCTATGAGACTGGTACATTGCCTGGTATGCAGCATTCTTACCTTCAGTCGCTAATTCATAAAAAGAATAATACAGACCTCCGCGAACTCGAAAAACCGATAATTTTGCTTCACGAGTACGCTTGAAAAATTGAAAAAATTGAAAAAAAAAGTACGCCACATTTAGAAGTTTCTCTCATTCATAATCGACTTTTTATAATCATTCTTGGATACTTTAAGGAGTGTTTAAGGCTATAAAAAAAAAAACGTTGATATTACCCCTGAATTTCCCAACCGACCTAAGCTCAAGAACAAAGATACTCATAAACTTCTCCGTTATTCAGTTTCTCAAACCCTAATGTAATCCCTCGCTCCATTTTTTTTTTTGTCAATACACTCCTTCCGAGAGAGGCGAACATATAGTGTCGATGAAATCTTCGTCCTATACACTGCTAAAAAAGAAGAAAAACGTCCTCACCCGAAAATTTTTCTCCAATGACTTATTGAACGGCTCACATCCCAACCGTCGAAAATGTAGTTTAACTGTGAAGTGTGGGTTTGTAGGAGATTATTAAGGACGCTAATTAGCATAATTATTCATGGGGCTTTAATTATGCAACAATCACAATAATAAAAACCTGCTGGAGTCGCTGAAATCTTCGTCCTCTACACTGTTGATTCGGGATAGCAGTGTCTCAATTCCAGGCATTTTTTTTATGTTACTTCTCTCAGGAAAGCGAACCTATAGCGCCGAGTCGGCGCTCCTAGTTGCCACCAAATAACTGTTGCAGCTCTATTTGGTGGGAACAGCTTCCCCACTCTGTCATGGAACGAGTTCTGTTGCAGGTATATTTGCGCCGTCGGGAGATGAATCGGAAAGTGGTGCAATCCATTGGATTGTCTAGTGGATTGCATATAGACCGAATTGCGCGGGATAATACCACGAATCTCCGAAGAACAGTATCCGTGATAATATCTGTGAAACAGACAGAGGTCGGCTACGCGCCTTCGATGTGAGTAAAATATTTCTCGGCTCTAAAAAGATAGCTCAGTTTTCCTGAGGCGGACCTGACATTCCCACAGACCATGACGCCGAGTAATCTCATGCTTTCTTCAGATTCGAGGGCCTGGCCATTCATCATAGGCTGTGGGACCGATGATCCCCTTTTCTTTATGAATGTTGTATACTGTGTCTTCGTTGCAATGAAGTCGACGAGATTGGCCTCTCCGACCACCCAGAACCCGATTCAGAGAGACGATTTGATTGCATATCAGCCGGTGCAACGTTGATGCACTAATCGGTCGATTACTCGAACAAGAGGAAACAAGCGCACAATCATCCTCGAAACTGAACACTTTGTTATCCGTGGATTCCAATAAACCACTTACGTGAAGCAAAAGTAGGGTTGGAGGATACAGAACCGAAGACTTGCAGAATATCTTAGCGTACCCATAAATAAAGAATCCCTTAGCATACTCATTAGAATCCCTCAGCATACCCATACATGACTACGAGCCCATACCAATGGAAAGTACGCCAAGATACCAACGCAGCACACATGGGATGCACGACTATCAGAGCGAGTACAAATAGATAATACAATTTGCATCGGTGCTGATTTTTGTGTGAGAACTCGAATAGTGAAGGGTGGAGTAAAAATCCGGTCGGGTGTAAACTCTAGCCCTGTGAGTAGGGCGTTAGAATATACTCACAGCTAGGCCGGCTTGTCGTAAGAGATTATAGCGTTTGGGATGATAGTGAAAAACCTGTGATTCGAAGTGACGCTATGACAGTTAGAATCACCAAAAATTGAAGCAATGCGTAACACATCAGGTTACGGCCGTGCTTAGAATTCGATTTTTAAACTCAAGTATATTCCACTGATGTGAATTGTTATATTATTGTTATGATATACGCCTCTGATGCATTTTCTTATTCGATTTTCGTTCGGTGTTCTTCACTATTTGGTTGTGTTTTTGTGTGTGTATGTAGGGTCCCGACCCCCTGTCGCCCGGTGAAATACCACCCCATCAATCTATAGGCTCCGTGAAATAGTCGAGAGAAATCTCTTCGGAGCTTAGCTGATGGACTGGTTCGAGAAAAGGTTGGTTTAGGTGGTAGTCGGTCCCAAGGTGAGATAGCATCCCGTCACGCTGTACATTCCGCGATATCGTCGAGAGAAATCATCAACGGTGTTTCGGATGTGTGGCTGATGGTCCGGACTGACACGGAGATAATTCATGGTGGTACCTTCTGATATAAAAAATTCCGGATGTAAACCAGTTTCCCATTCGGGTCTCTGGGGGGGACTATGGCAGGGGGAACATCATGTGGATATTATGATAAATAACCGAACTTTAAGAGGTTCGTCATGGTATAACTGGCTCTGCCCACGGTCGACTGGTAACGCCATTTTGTAACATCAGAGGCATCGGTTTCACCAATACGAATGTAAACGCCGTCCACCACTATCTGCAAACAATAAAACCTGATATCCTTGCCCTAACTGATCGATTCGTCAACTGATTTAACATGTCTTCGATGCTCAGGATACGACTTACCTTCGAGATTCCGTTTTAAGGGTGGACTCTGCGTCTTACGTGGTACGATCTGGCTTCCCAGAGGATGGAAATGTTGGAACCCAATAACAAGGACATCATATGGTTGAGGGTCGTGCTGAGAAATTCCGTTAAATTTCTTTGTTGTCTTTACCGCTCCCCGAATGACGATCGACCGGCGACATTCTTCGAACATCTTTCACATACCGTCGACTGGCAACAAATCAACCACTCAGCTTCTGAAATTGTTGTCCTTGATAATTTTAATGTGCACAATTCCGGCTGGTTGGTACATTCTATCAGAACCGACGAGGCTGGGAGGCTGGCGGAGATGTTCGCTGTTACCCACAACTTGACTCAACTCGTGGAGGAACCAACGCGAGTGCCGGATGCCCGAGGTGATTATGCGAACACCCTGGATCTGTTTTTACATCCGAACCGAGTATTTATACCGTAGAGGTTTCTGCGCCACTAGGAAACTCACATCACTGCTTGGTATCTGTCGCGCAACCATATGCATTTCAAGCGAATAACCGGCCTAGGCAGCTTCGCCATGTATGGAAGTACGAGGGTGCTAACTGGGACGATTTGCGAGATTTCTTCGCATCCTTTCCATGGTCGGAGGTGTGCTTCGGAGACTCCGAGGTTAATGCTTGCGCGGAGTCGGTCACAAAGGTTATTCTTCTCGGGATGGAGATCTACATACCATATTCCATCAAACGAAGCTTATCTGGTTTGATAAAAATGGCTTGGTTTGAGAGGAGGCGTTGGCACCCAATAACATGTCGCCAGTCGATCGTCATTCGGGGAGCGGTAAAGACAACAAAGAAATTTTATAGAATTCCTCAGCACGACCCTCAACCATATGATTAAAAAGGCGAGCAAATTACAGCGGCAAAAACTAGAGCTTTTAAGCAATGGCGCCCTAATCCCACCAATGTTAACAGAACGAATTTTGTTAGAATCAGAAACGCGCGCGACCAGGCGATTGATACCGCGAAGAAAGCTCACAACGACCGGCCTAGGCAGATTCGCCATGTATGGAAGTATGGGGCTGCTAACTGGGACGATATGCGAGATTTCTTCGCATCCTTTCCATGGTCGGAGGTGTGCTTCGGAGACTCCGATGTTAACGCTTGCGCTGAGTCGGTATCAGAGATTATTCTTCTGGGGATGGAGATGTATATTCCACATTCCATCAAACGAAGTTCGTCTGATAAACCTTGGTTTGGCAAAAAATGCGAACTGATTACAGCGGCAAAAATAGAGCTTTTAAGCAATGGGGCTTCAATCCCACCGATGTTAACAGAACGAACTTTGTTAGAATCAGAAACGCGTGCAACCTGGCGATTGATACCGCGAAGAAGGCTCACAACGACAGGGTGATCAATAAGCTCCTTCGGTGCCCAACTGGTTCGCGCTCCTTCTGGTCAATGGCAAAAGATGTCAGCGGTAACTTCGCATCCTCCTCTTTCCCTCCGTTGGTGATAGACAGCGGGACTTTAGTCACGGAATCCAAAGGATAAAGCTAATGTGTTCTCGAATTTATTTTCGGCGAATTCAAACCTCGATCCCGACCTTTTGGAGCCACCTGTGATCTCGCCGGTACAGTCTTCCATGCGGGGTGTGAGATTTCGGCCGCGCACTATTCAACGCATTCTACGATTGTAGGAAGACAACCGGCCCGGACGGAATACCAGCAATAGTCGTTAAGAACTGTGCTCCAGAACTATTGCCGGTTCTTGGCAGACTCTTCCGCTTATCTTATGCACGGAGGACCTTTCCTGCCTGCTGGAAAATCGCCCGAGTTCAGCCAATCCCCAAAACGGGAAAAAAGTGTCTCCCACAAAATTACCGCCCGATAGCATTACTGTCAATTTTATCTAAGGTAATGGAAAAAGTCATCAATACAGAGTTGGTTAAGTATTTGGAGTGCAACGGACTTCTGAATATACGGATTCCGTGGCAGGCGGTCCACAGGAGACCTTTTGACACTTATAACTGATATATCGACATCTGCGATTGAACGGCATGGTGAGTCAAGGGCGGTCGCATTGGATATCTCCAAGGCTTTTGACCGCGTTTGGCACGGGGCATTGCTGAGCAAACTTCGTTCATATGGACTTTCCCAACAGCTTTGCGACTGGACGAGGAGCTTCCTCGAGAATCGATCGATCCGGGTTGTTGTGGACGGCGAGTGTTCGGATCTGTATCCTGTTAATTCGGGAGTGCTCCAAGGTTCTATTTTGGCTCCAACCTTGTTCTTGCTTCACATAAATGATTTGTTGGAGACAACGGATAACAAAGTGTTCAGTTTTGCGGATAATAGTACGCTTGTTTCCTCCTTTTCGAGTATTCGGCTGATTGGTGCATCTACGTCGCACCAGCTGAGATGTAGAAAAATTGACTCTCTGAATCAGGATCTAGATAGGGCCCTGCAGTGGGGACAGGCCTATTTTGTCGATTTCAATGCAACGAAGACACAATATACAACATTCACAAAGAAAAGTGAATCATCGGTTCCACAGCTGATAGTGAATGGCCGGCCCTCGAATCTGGGGAAAGCTTGAAATTGCTCGGTGTCACGGTCTGTGCGAATGTATCGTGGTATAAACACGTGTCGAACATCGTCAGGTCCACCTCAGGAAATCTGAGCTATCTTTTTAGAGACAAGAAGTATTTTACTCCGGCCCAACTTCTCCTCCTGTATAAAACCCAAATTAGACCCGCGCTCGAATATTTCTCTCACGTTTGGAGCTCGGCTCCTAAACATACCCCCGACCTACTTGAGAGCATACAGAGACGTGCGATCCGCCTGATCGGGGACTCGGCGCTGACGTCGGGACTACAGTCGCTATCACATCGAAGACATGTAGTCGACCTCTGTCTGTTTGACAGATATTACGAGGGTGCCTTTTATATTTCGGGATTAGAGAACAAAAACAAATATTGATCATCGAAAATCACTTTATTGTTTTTCAAATTAATCCCCATGAAAATCTATACACTTTTGCATGCGTTTGAACCAATTGTCGAAGCACTTTTGCCATTCTGATTGAGGTATCTCCAACACATGCATTCTGAATGCAGCAACCGCTTCTTCAAGTGTCGAAAAACGTTGACCTCTCAGTTTGTTTTTTACGTACGGAAATAAAAAGAAGTCATTCGGTGCCAAGTCAAGACTATACGGCGGATGACCCATCAAATCGATATTTTGGGTGCTCAAAAATGCAGTTGTCGCAGCCGATGTGTGAGAGCTCGCATTGTCGTGGTGAAGAGTGATCCGTCTTCGGCGGTTGGTTTTCCTGATTTCTTGGAAGACAACTGGCAAACAAATGGTTGTGTACCACTCAGAATTGACTGTTCTGCGTTGTTCTAGTAGTACGGTTGCGACATGTCCAGTTTTTCCGTAAAAACAGGCGACCATTTGCTTGGAAGTGCTTCGTGCGCGAACAACTTTTGTTGGATTTGGCTCATCTAGAAACACCCAGACAGTCGACTGCTGTTTACTTTCGGGCTCATACGCGTAAATCCACGATTCATCACCTGTCACGATGTCATAGACGTGTTTCGAAGCACCGCGACCGTATTTTTTGAGCATTTCTTTCGACCAATTGACACGAGCCTTTTTTTGGGCGATTGAGAAATTGTGTGGGATCAAACGCGAACAAATTTTTTTGACAGTCAAATGTTTATGCAATATTGAATGTATGCTGGTCCCACTAACGCCTAAGGTTGTCTCAATCTCACGATAGGTCACATGACGATCTTCCAATATCAGTTCGCGCACAGCATCAATGGTTTTCGGAACAACAACTAATTTTGGACGACCTTCACGAAACTCATCTTGGGGTGAACTACGACCACGATTGAATTCACCATACCATCGATAAACACTGGTCCTTGATGGAGCTTCATCGCCAAAAATTGAATTAAGTTCATCCATGCACTGTTGCTGAGTTAATCCACGCCGAAAAATAATCGCACGAAAATGTTGACGATTTAATTCCATTTTTGGGCCGAGATGAATCTTTTAAGTTACTGTAAACAACACAAATAGCGCTCGTATGTCAAAACGTTCTGAGTGCGTATAACCTCAAAAATGTCCAACTTTACGACAGAGCTGTCAATTGCCGGATTGCAACACTAGGGTTGCCAAATCCCGAAACATAAGAGGCAACCCTCGTATTACGGGTGCTGTTCTTCGGAGAATCGTGGTATTGTTCCATGCAATTCGGCTTATATGCACTCCACAAGACAGTCCGACGAATCGCACCAGTTTGCGGTTCATCTCCCGACGGCACAAACATCCCTCCATCAGAACTCATTCCGTTACAGAGCGGGGAAGCTGTGGAACTGCCTTCCCACGCGAGTGTTCCCGGAGCGTTACAACCTGCAACTGTTCAAGAGTAACTGCACCCGTTTTTTGGTGGCATCTCGGAGCGCCCACTCGTCGCTATAGGTTCGCCTCTCCCGAGGGAAGTGTAATATTAAAAAAATAAAAGAGAGTTTTAAAATGTAATAAAGAATCATACGAGACTAAGTTATAGTCTTGTATGAATTAATTTTTTACTACGCCGGAGTAGTATTATTATTTAAATCGCGCAACTGAAGATGCTTGCGAAACCTGTAGTTTAAACCGATTCCACGCCCTCTGTATTCCCCTGATCATGCGCCATGTGATTTTAATTTTTTTATTCTGGCCAAGAGAGATCTCACATTACACCTCCGACGATGAGGGAAGGGCCACCGTTGAGTCTTGGATTCGAAAAAAATCGAAGGAATTTTTCAGTGACGGAATAAAATAAGTTGTTATATGTTGAGAAAAATGTATTAGCCTCAAAGCCGACTCTCTTGAAAATACATATATGATTTTGAAGCTTAAGAATTGTACTTTAATATACTTCTTATCCGATCTTACTACTTCGTTTTTGTTCGCGCTCCACAAGCACGTGTGCATGACTTTTCAGCCCGCCGTTGTATGTAATATTCTTCAAGCTACATGCTAACGGAAAGGTCAATATACACACGGAGAAAATGGTGGTAAATTAAATTACCAAACCACTAAAAGCGATAAGTCCTTTTTATACAAAATATGTATTCTCAATCTGAGTTGGATATCACTTCGAAGCTTTCTTACGGGAAACGCTGTCCACCGCACACCGCATCTAAAAACAACATAATTGTTTAAATTAAACCACATCGTGAGACTTGTAATCTAAATAGATTCCACGACAAATACCTACAGTAGTAGCACTCCAATTCATAATTGTATAGTAAATGATATCAACACTTCCCACGATATCCCCTGTTCAAAAATATACGAATATTTTTTGTTTTCTTTTCGTATTTTTGTTTTATTTCAAGCATCGACTTGGTGATAAGAGAAAGTGAACCTTCATCTGGAAATAAACTAGTCAAATACAAATCAAATCAGGAACAACAACAACGTGCAAGAATTCTCACGGTAGCAAGTAAATTATAAAAAGAACACAATAGAGGATATGCTACCCTGTGGTTTGCCATATGTTCTAGTCATATTCGACTTGTACACGTTGCGTTGCTTTTATCAGAGCGACTAGTGGTTTTAGTCTGATTTGGTTCGTAATTAAAAAATAACATTCGATGTTTGACTTAAGATAAATAGTGCTCAAGCAGATAACATATGTACAAACATATGGCTTTTAGTGCTTGAGCATTTTAACTGATTCAATTTGTTGTTTTTGGAAATATTTTTTTTTGTAATTATATTCATTTATGTGTTTTTATTTTGTTCTTCGAATATGTGAATTGAATAAAACAAATTTCGTGGGTTATGATTAGCGCAATTGGCTTTAAATCTTTCTCTGTAAATAACTTATATTCTAATAAATAATTATTATTATTTTTATGTACAAATAAAAAATAATATTAAATTATAATACATGCAAATTAAAGAAAATTATAATAATAGATAATTAACTTTTAGCAATATGCCAACTGCCGCCAAAACAAGATAATTGGGCACCATTATGGTACAAAAACTTGTTACTGAGTTTTACTACATGTATTCTGAGCATTTTTTGTTAGAATTCGAGACTAAAAAACGAACTACAAACAACCACGAAAATAACCACTTGAACTTAGTTAACTCCTGGCTCCGCATCTGGCTAAAATTCACAGAAGCAAATAATAGTTTTATAGCAACATCACTCGCTTTTGTTTTCATTTCACGTACATTTTTTTATTTTGTTCTTCTTCTTATATTTATCTTACTTGCTACACAAAAAATTCTTAAATTCTAACTTATTTAAATTATATTCTAACTTACTGGTCCCCTGCGGACACTCTAAGCTAAACTTTGGTAGATCAATGAATTGCCACCAAGCTACGCTCTGCTCCAAGAGTGGTCCGGAAATACTTTGAAGCGAAACACCGTACGTCTAAACATTCTAATCATTCTAAGTTTGCTTCTCTTTTTTTTAATATGTTGCGGATTGGCAATTGAATGTGCTGGAATGTACTGGAGAAATCTAGTACATTCGCAGTGTATACCAGTTACGCAGCAGCTGGCACCAGCTGGCCGATTGTCACCATCGATGAGGTCATAGCGTCCTTTTTTGAATTGGCAGTTATGCCCAGTGAGTCAGTCTGCATTCAACCGCAAACGCGTACACACCGCCAAGAAGTCCAGCGTTCGAGGTCACAACGTTGATTTTGCCTTTCCTCATCACTGTTTCCATTGACTCTTCCTTTTGTAATTTACATTAGCAGCCGTTTGCTTTAGATACATGTGTTGTGTTGTGCAGCCAACCCAACAACCGACGTAGAACAAAAAAGGGATCTCGGCTATCTTCTTGCATGCAGCTCACCGCTCCTGGACGCTGCCCTCCAATACAGACCAATACCCCAGTCTTGGATGCAACTTCATTATCGCCAGCCACTATTACAACATTTTCTGGTCCTTCGAGCCGGATCCAGTGCCTATTTGGATCTACACCATCGCCGCCCAGTTCGCGGCACAACATACCTGTGACAGGTACACACGTCGAAAGATCATTAAAACTTCGAAGTGCCCTTAAAGTGTGACCACTTTAATATCATTCCCTAAATAAAGTACATACAGATGTATCTATCCATACAAAACTTAAAGGAAAGGTTACGTCACCTGAAAATAGAACGAGCATTGAAAATTGTACATCATCGCCGCCAAAAGAGCGCCAAAACCACAACACACTACAGATAGTGCACCATCAGTTGTAGACACTGCAACTAGATCGACAACTGCCAGTCACCTCGACACAAATCAAGGAACTGAAGCTGCAACATTCATGAAATCATAATATCTGTAGGATCTGAAGGTATTACTAAACGTTTTGTATCTGTTATTCATAATCAAGCAAGCAGCAACATTTGCTGAAGTATCAATTTAATTTTCAATCCAATCGTCTGTGAAACAAACCCAAGATGTCTGACTGGGACACAGTTACGGTTTTACGTAAACGGGCTCCGAAACCACCTGCCCTCAAAACGAAAAGTGCTATTAATCAGGCACGTCGTCAGGGCGTTCAAGCGGATACTCAACAGAAATTTGGTGCCGGTACTAACAAGCAGCACATCAACACTAAAAACACCGCTAAATTGGACAGGGAAACTGAAAAACTTAAACATGAAAAAATACTTTTAGAAGTCGGCAAGATCATTCAACAGGGACGTCAAGGGAAAGGATTGAGTCAAAAGGACTTGGCAACAAAAATATGTGAAAGGAAACCACAGGCAAATGTAGAAGCCGATCTACCGAAGCTGCGCCCAGTGCAGCAGCACATGCTGGCGATATCCGGACAAAATGCTGGTGAATCCCTGAAGGGAACGGAGAGTGCTCAAAGGAAACGGGGAAAGGAACAGGACCCTAAGCCTAACCACAGTGAGAGTGACAAGCAGGAAGAAAGTGATACATCGAGTGAAACCGGTGACGGGGAAAGTGATTCGACGCCGAAACCTGGTAACGATGCTCCTCGGACTGGTGCACCGGCCATCTCCCCGCCAGCAAGTCTCCCCGCCAATGATGTTCCGGCCACCTCTACGGCGCCCGGAAACTCCACCAACACCTGACATGCGCATCTCGCCCGGCCTCCCACCCGGATCGCCATCACGGATGATCATCATCATCATCATCGGCACTACAACCGGGAACCGGTCTTGGCCTTATTTAGCAAGTCCTGAGGCTTGTTAAATTTTCCATAATGATTTATTTTGTCTGGGCAAGGTCATTAGTCTTGCGCCAGGGGCTCCCCGACGGGGAATCGAACCCCGGTCTCCCGGGTGACAGGCGGGTGTACTAACCACTATACTATCGAGGAGCCCCCATCACGGATGATGCACCTGGAAAATTCCCCCCGTAGGGACACCGAAGCCGCGACGACAACCATTGCGGAACCACCCCAGAAGGGCAATGAACCCAACCAACCTATCAATGAACAAATCACGATTGAGGAACTCATCGCCGCTCAGTTCGCGTCACAGACTACCATCGCTCGCACCTTCCTCAACATGCAGGAAAAGTGACTACTAACGACCACCAGCATAGAAACCACAAAACTAGACCTCCACACCGAATGGGAAGCCATCCGCAGGCGGCATAACCAAATCATTTACATGGCGCCCCCTGAGTACCAAAATCATCACTACTTCGCGGAGGACTTCATCGGCGAGACCGAAGAAGTATACCTCGAGGAACAGACGAAGCTCCTCGAGGCCCAGTATGCTCTCGATTCAGCCTCCCCAACCATGGCCAACAGCGCCAATCGCCGCCACCCTAGCGAGCTGCCCCTACTGCAGCTGCCAATGACCGCCACCAAGCCAGCGGAAAGGGAACCGCACCCCAGACCAGTGAGTCCCGATCAAGAAACAGACCAGAATGCCGCCGGCCCAATGATCAACCAGACCCGTGTCCCGATACACGGACTACCGCCGGAACCCCTAAGGCAACAGGCTCCATGCGCATTCTGCGGGGCCTCACGCCCTATCTACGCTTGCGAGGGATTCCGATCACTGATCACTCACACCTGGCCGTCGGAAGTCCTTCGCACACAAAAGAAACCGGTGCACCAACTGTTTGGGTCGCCACCGCCTACGCGACTGCCATTCCAGCAAGACGTGCCGTCGATGCCGGCGGAGACATCACACTCTGCTGCATGTCTTGACTACCGCCATCGACGGGACAATCTCACCGCCGCTCCGGGCCAAAGCATCCGCCCCCCGAATCGACCGTCATGAAGGGGCCTGCGCACACACAGTCAGCACCCCTTCACAGCATTCCGCGTTGCTACCAACAGCGAAAGTTACTGTGACGTCGGAGAACCAACGGAGAATTGAAGTCCGTGGACTCCTGGATCCCTGCTCCAGCGGCACCTCTATTTCGTCATCACTCGCCCGAAGGCTGCATCTCCGACGCCAAGCATCATCCGCCCCCATCTACGGTGTTGGGGGTACCCGTGGCCTTGCCACAAGGACTCAAACCGACATCAACATCACTCCTCGCCTCTACGGCTCGGAACAATGGACACTGAGGCCCTTCATCCTGTCCGCGCTATCGGTGTATGTACCACCACCACAATCAACGACGAGGGATCTCTCGCTCGTGGTGGACCTGGAACTTGCAGATCCAAACATCGCCTCCGCCGATAAGTTGGACACGATCATTGGGGGAGACATGTACCCCACTCTCATTCTGGGGGGTCTAAGGAAGGACCCACGTTCCGGCCTCGTCGCGCAGGCCACTGAACTGGGATGGGTGCTAACAGGCGCAGCACCCACCATATCATCCAGCCTAAAGGTGACAAGGCCTGTCACCAGCCATCATATGGCCATTCCTCGTGGGTTGCGAATTTACAACTCCGACCCAGAGGAACTGGCCGACCCTACGATTGATGATCGCAGCTCCCATCAGAAGACCAAAAGGAGGTCTCGCCGGCATCGGCCCCAGGGGCCACCTACGAGGCCCATGCAACTACCAGCCACCGATCACTTGCGCGACCCAACTACAAGACACACCCCCCGCCCGCTGAACCATTGCAGGGGCAAGAGGCAATCGAGGAACCAGGAGCTTACCCACTCGAACACTTCAAGGCATCCCACCACACCCAAGACACCACGTGGTCAAGCTCCTGCCCGGGTCCAAAACTACCCAGGCCAACCGCTGCCACGTGCAGCCACCAAAACAGGACCAGGAGTGCGCAATGCCCCGCTTGGCGGGCGGCGCTCCCCAGCAACCAGCGGTCTCTCGAACTCCAACAAGAAAGCACGCCTCTCAGGGCATCAACAGAGGCTGCACCCCAACGACTCCGGAAGGCACTTGGCCCGTGACTGCCGTTCCGCCAAGCCACGCGGATAGTGCCAGGGACGACATCGCACCACACTCCACGCATCAGCCTCACACGCCAGCGGCCGCATCCCGCTGGCTACTAACTTCGGACGGGCGCCAACGGGCGCATCACTTTTCACCACCACTGGCCTCGACATAGCGAAACCCATCACCAGTCATCACGTGGCCATTGATCGTGGGTTGCGACCTTACAAATCCGACCCAGATCAATTGGCCGGTCCCGTGCCCACAAAAGTCCTGCTCCAAGAGTGGTCCGGGAATACTTTGAAGCGAAACACCGTACGTCTAAACATTCTAATCATTCTAAGTTTGCTTCTCTTTTTTTTAATATGTTGCGGATTGGCAATTGAATGTGCTGGAATGTACTGGAGAAATCTAGTACATTCGCAGTGTATGCCAGTTACGCAGCAGCTGGCAGCAGCTGGCCGATTGTCACCATCGATGAGGTCATAGCGTCCCTTTTTGAATTGGCAGTTATGCCCAATGAGTCAGTCTGCATTCAACCGCAAACGCGTACACACCGCCAAGAAGTCCAGCGTTCGAGGGCACAACGTTGATTTTGCCTTTCCTCATCACTGTTTCTATTGACTCTTCCTTTTGTAATTTACATTAGCAGCCTTTTGCTTTCGATACATGTGTTGTGTTGTGCAGCCAACCCAACAACCGACGTAGAACAAAACAGGGTTCTCGGCTATCTTCTTGAATGCAGCTCGCGCTCCTGGACGCTGCCCTCCAACGCAGACCAATACCCCAGTCTTGGATGCAACCTCATTATCGCCCGCCACTATTACAACATTTTCTGGTCCTTCGAGCCGGATCAGATCATCATCAAATAGGATCTCGACGGACGACATTTCTCGTCCGGCAACGAGATATTACAACAAATGTATAAATTTTTTCTTGACTCTTTTTCGTTTTTTTATTGTTCTTATAATTTTTATCTCTTAGACCTTTATATATATATATATTTTTTTTATATTTTTATATTTTCAATTTTTTTTTGTTTCTGAATTCTTATTTTTTGTCTTCTTTTTTTGCTTAATACTTGTCACCTTGTTATCTCAATTTTTAATTCGAATATTCATCAATTCTTTTTTTATTTTGTTCGTTAAGTCCTTTTATTCTTCTCTTATCTATGTCCCTCATCGAACTTGATGTTAGATTTTTTCTGTAATTTATAACTTTTGTCATAATATTTATCTTTATCTTTATCTATATTTTTAAATACTTATTTTTTCTGTTTTTTTTAACTTGTTTTTGTTCCTTTTTTCTTTTTTGTTTTCTAATTTTTATTGACTCATTAATTTTTATCGTTGCTTTATTCTACTTTCTTTTTTTTTATTTTCAATTTATCATTGTAATTAATCATCATCATCATCGGCACCAATACCGGGTTCTGGTCTTGGCCTTACTTAGCAACTCTCTCCACCGGTATCCGGCCCTTATCCGAGACTTGTTAAATTGTCCATAATAATTTATTTTCCCGGGCAAGGTTATTAGCCTTCCGCCAATATTTTAATTAATCTCTCTTCTATTATTTCTTGCACTATCACTTTACCCTCCTGTCTTCTCCTTTTTCTCTTTTCCTTGCTTCATTTTTCCTAAACCCTGAATCCTCCTTTACCGTTGACGTATACTCTTTGATGGGGGGCTGCGGCAAACCGGAGTGCATTTCCAGCGAAACCGGTGCAAACCTAATCCCTTGCGGTGGATTATGTGGTAAATCTTATCACCCTCAATGGAATGGTCTTGGAAAAAGAGGCGCCTCGTGTATTAATGAGTACTCCCGTAGCTTTACTTTTTATTATGACAAATGTAATTACATCTCCCTATCGCATATGCTGCTCGCTATAAAATGCCACGACGAAAGTCTCACTCAGAATTCTGCAGACTTTAAGCTCTACCACAAAAAGAGGATAAAGATCAAGATAAATCTTACTGCGAGTCTTTAAAAGTCTACGTAGACGGCCGCATTAATAACTTGTTTAGTGATCTTAGAACAGATCTGCATACGCAACTCAAGGCCGGTGACCATTCCAAAGACTTAATCGAATGTATGAATTATGTCAAAACAAATATTGATCTTTTTCTCCAAAGTTCTCCCCTGCCAAGTTGAACGATTACTCTCCGAACTTGCAAGCAGAATGATGGGTATGGGGAACAATCTTGCTCAGATGAGGGTTCTCATCAGCGACCAAGCTGACAACATTAAGGCGTTATCAAACCATACAGCCGTCGTTCCAGATACGGTTGTTATATAATTAATATCAAATACTTATCCGCCCCCCCCCCCCCCCCCCCCCCCCGGATAACTTTTAATACTGGCCAATCCATCATCATCGGCATTACAACCGGGATCCGGTCTTGGCCTTATTTAACAAGTCTGTGGCTTGTTAAATTTTCCATCATCATCATTATCGGCACTACAACCGGGATTTGGTCTTGGCCTTATTTAACAAGTCTAAGGCTTGTTAAATTTTCCATAATAATTTGCTTTTCCGGGCAAGGTTATTAGCCTTGCGCCAAACTGGCCAATACATATCCCTTCCCAATACGAAAACATCACATTAACAGTACAATAGCATATTCCCACCAAGCAGTAGACACATTTTTAAAATTAAATAACATCCCTAAAAATACCTAATCCCTATCCCCGTAGATAATATTTGGTTCGTCATAAAGGTCCCAAATATTATACACTGAATACAACAACAGTTTCCCCAATAAGTTCCATCACAGTGTCACATAACGATGCATTGGAGAAAGAAAATGAAACAAAGAGGGAAATGAATTGGCGGGTACGACAGGATTCGCTCTCTTGGAATTGTATCGTGAACGTGTGCGGTTGTGTTTGAATATTCAAATTAAAAATAAAGATAAAGAAAATAAAAATTAGTGATAAATAAGTTCGGTGAGGCGGTTCGGTAAAGGAAAATATTACCATGTGCAAAAGTTATAAAATTACCGGCCGATAGTTTAATGTGATGGAAAAGGTCATCAATGCCGAGTTGATTAAATATTTGGAGTGCTACGGACTTCTGAATAATCGTCAATGCGGATTCCGTGGCAGGTGGTTCACGGGAGACCATTCGACCCTTATAACAGATATATGGACAGCTGCGATTGAGGGGCATGGTGAGTCAAGGGCTGTCGCATTGGATATCTCCAAGGCTTTTGACCACGTCTGGCACGGGGCATTGTTGAGCAAACTTCGTTCATAAGGACTTTTCCAGCAGCTTTGCGACTGCACGGAGAGCATCCTCGAAGATCGATCGATCCGGACTGTTGTGGGCGGCGAGGCTTCGGACCTGTAAGTAGTAGATTCCGGGTTGCCTCAAGGTTATATTTTTGCTCCAACCTTGTTTTTGCTCCACATACATGATTTGTTGGAGTCAACGGGTAACAAATTGTTCAGTTTTGCGGATGATAGAACACTTGTTTTCTCTTTTTCGAGTGACCGGCCGATTAGTGCATCAACGTCGCAACAGTTGAGATGCAATCAAATCGTTTCTTTGAATCGGTATCTGTAGAGGGTCCTGCTATGTGGAATGGCCTATCCCGTCGACTTCAATACAACGAAGACACAGTATACAATATTTACAAAGAAAAGTGGATCATCGGTCCCATAGCCGATGATGAATGGCCAGGCCCTCGAATCTGGGGAAAGCATGAGATTACTCGGCGTCACGGTCTGTGGGAGTGTATCGTAGCATAAACACATGCCGAACATCTGCAGGTCCGCCTCCGGAAAACTGACTTATCCTTTTAGAGCCAAGAAATATTTTACTCCGGCTCAACTTCTTCTTCTGTATAAATCCCAAATTAGATCCGCAGTCGAATATTGCTCTCATGTTTGGAGCTCGGCTCCTAAACATACCCACGATCTACTTGAGAGCATACAGAGACGAGTGATCCACCTGATCGGGGACTGGGCGCTGACATCCGGACTACAGTCGCTATCACATCTAAGGGGCGTAGCCGACCTCTGTCTGTTATACAGATATTATCACGGGTACTATTCTTCGGAGATTCGCAGTATTGTTTCGCGCAACTCGGTTTATATGCGTTCTTCAACACAATCCGACGGATCGCATCAATTTGCGGTTCATCTGGATAGCGATAGCGACATTTTTACTGATTAAGATCTGTTACATTTTTTTATTTCAGATGACCAGAGTGGTTAGAACCGGGTGCGCCAGTATATCCCTTTTTGTAATCAATATTAATTTTTATATTTTGTCGAAAGTTATCGGCGAGGAAGAACGGAACAACAAGGAAAGTGAGGTTGCACCTTACCACCGAAAAGTGAAAATAGCGCTGCGTATGCTCGCTAGGTTACATAAAGAGTAGTGAAATTCATCGGTAACCTGGACGAGAATGTTTTTTATCCGTAAGTTATAGGCTGGGATTATGTTACCTACATTTTCTAACATTGATCTCTTATCTGTGGGATTTGTATTTTGTATGTTGTAAATTAGGGATTGATGATCGGTATATATCGTTAAATCTTATATATATGATCTTAATTTTTTCCAAGCAAATACTATGGCGTACAATTCCTTTTCGTTGGTGGCGTAGTTTTTTTCTGTTTCACTTAGTATTTTAGATACGAATGTATTGGGTGTTTTCCCCTGTGATAGGACTGCTGTTATTGCAAAGTTTGAGGCGTCAGTCGTTAGTTCGAATGGCTTCGAATAGTCGGATTGAGATAGTTCAAGACATTCTTCAAGGTGTCTTTTGTGATTCGTAAAACTTTGTATTTCTTCGTCAGTTAGTTTTATTTTATAGTTCGAACTCTGTTTTTGAGAAACCATTTGATCAGTCTTGAGCAAGTTTGTCAGGGGTTTCGCAACTGTAGCGTAGTTTTTGACGAACTTCGGGTAGAATCCAGCCAAACCGAGGAAAGCTCGTAACTCTTTCAAATTTGTAGGCTGTGGATATTTTCGAATAGTTGTTGTGGCCCTTCTCTCAGGGAGCGTCTCCTCTTAAGACCGCTCCTGAGGGGACCCGTTGCGGTCGCCACCGTGCTTCCGGGGCCTCCGGGAAGAGTGACAACCGATTGCTGAATACAGGCCTGATATTCGGCCGAATCCAATACAACGGAGGTATTTGCAATTAATACTATTTTTATTAATTTCAATATTTAATTTAAATGATTGACGTCCTTAAACGTCGGACGCCAACCTAGAGACTGATCCGGAATCTGAATTTCATCACCCTTATATACAAAATCTTATCGGGATTTTGTATCGCGGATGCATCGAAATGCAAACAGGATTTCGAAATGTACTTCGACTGGAGTCGAGTACTGGAGAAAAGGAGTGTGATATCTATTTTTAGAATGTACACAACTGGCAAGAATGGAGATAAAGATAAGGATTTGTAGGAACATGAGTTTGTTTTCATGCGATGATATGAATTGTGGTGTTTTGTTTTTAGGAAGTTCTGAAATATGGGATTTTGTATTGGATCTGGGTAATGGATTTTGTAAATATGAGTTTGGGTATAGGGATTTGGATATGAGTGGGGAAAGGAGATGGTAGGGCTTTTCAGAGCACTATATAGTTTCGATTTTGTCTGTCCGTATTGTTTTATGGCTTATCACGTAGCCTAGAAATTTGACGTAATTTTTGAAGAAATGGGATTGTTCTTCTGAAATTGTTAGGTTTGCCTTATATAGGACATCGAATATTTGTCTTAGATTATTCGTGTGTTCGTCTTTGGATTTGGAAAAAAACTATTATGTCGTCAATGTAAACGTAACAAAACTTTGTGATAAAGGGTCTTAGGATATCGTCAACGCAGCGTTGAAAAATTGCTGGGGCATTTTTAAGTCCGAATGCTAATCTATTATATTCGTACAAAGCTCCGTTGACTGCGAATGCTGTCTTTTCTTTGTCTTTTTCGTCGATTAATATTTGATGGAAGCCGGATTCTAAATCTAGTGTCGAGAAGATCTTTGCTTCACCTAAGTTCTGAATTGTATGGATGATGTTAGGCTTTGGGTATCTATCGTTTATTGTGGCTTCGTTTAATTTCCTATAGTCTTTTACGAGACGTTTCTTGGGTGTTCCGTCAGCGTTTAGACCTTTTTTTGGTACTATCCATATTGGTGAGCAATATGGCGAATGTGAAGGTCTAATTATGCTTCGTTTTAATAATCCTTCTATTTCTTGGTTTACGAAGTCTTGGTCCGCAATCCTGTATGGGTATTGTTTTGACCACACAGGCTCGTCGGTTTTAGTTTTAATTGTTGCAATTATGTTAGTAGCGTATGGTAGGTTTTTGTCCATTCTTTTGTTTCTATTCATTAATTTGTCTATTTCGTTCATAAATGTTTGGTCCTCTGTCATGTAATTTATTTTTTGTTCTGTTTTATTTTGTGTTGTATGGGTTGTTAGGGCATTTTTGAAAAGTCTAAGTGCGCGTTCAGTTCGCGTAGTCCTTCTATTCCTATTATTAAGTCGAATTCGTTTAATTCTGGAAGTTCAAAGAATTTTAACCTTTTCCCTAATATGTGAATGTTTCGTTGTTTGTTAATGACACTTTTTCCATGGAATGTTTTGGAGTATGTCTGAGCTATGGGTATTGAGTATCTTAAATCTATTGACTTAGAACAATAATTCTGGGTTGCCCCCGAGTCTATTAAAATTTCGTATGTTTTGTCAGTTTCTTCGTTTTTTAATGTTAGTATTGGCAACCCTTTCCTTAGGTTAAAAAAGATTCTTTATATTTGTTTTGACTTACGTTGTTCGTCATTGAGCTGGTTCGTGAGGCTGGTTCGAGGTTGTTCATCCGTTGTTGTTCGTGCCTGTTGTTGGTTTGCTGATAGCTCTGGTGTGGTGGTCTTCTAAATGGGTTGTTGGATCTAGAGTGGCCTACAGTTGATTTGTCCACATCCATTTGTTCTGGTTCATCTTGGTTTGTGAACTGGTTTCTTCCTGTTGGTCTGAAGTATTGTCGGGATTCTCTATCTCTGTTGTACCATTGTTGTTTGTCAAAGTTTGGTGGGTGCTGCTGTGATTGTTGATCTAGGTTTCTTCTGGTTTGGAAGTTTTGGTTTTGGTTATACGAGGGTTGCCTTTTATATTTCGGGATTAGAGAACAAAAACAAATATTGATCATCGAAAATCACTTTATTGTTTTTCAAAATATTCCCCATGAAGATCTATACACTTTTGCATGCGTTTGAACCAATTGTCGAAGCACTTTTGCACTCTGATTGAGGTATCTCCAACACATGCATTCTGAATGCAGCAACCGCTTCTTCAGGTGTCGAAAAACGTTGACGTCTCAGTTTGTTTTTTACGTACGAAAATAAAAAGAAGTCATTCGGTGCCAAGTCAGGACTATAAGGCGGATGACCCATCAAATCGATGTTTTGGGTGCTCAAAAATGCAGTTGTCGTAGCCGATGTGTGAGAGCTCAAACAAATTGTGTGGGATCCAACGTGAACAAATTTTTTTGACAGTCAAATGTTTATGCAATATTGAATGTATGCTGGTCCCACTAACGCCTAAGGTTGTCTCAATCTCACGATAGGTCACATGACGATCTTCCAATATCAGTTCGCGCAAAGCATCAATGGTTTTCGGAACAACAACTGATTTTGGACGACCTTCACGAAATTCATCTTGGAGTGAACTACGACCACCATTGAATTCACCATACCATCGATAAACACTGGCCCTTGATGGAGCTTCATCGCCAAAAATTGAATTAAGTTCATTCATGCACTGTTGCTGAGTTAATCCACGCCGAAAGTTGTAAAAAATAATCGCACGAAAATGTTGACGATTTAATTCCATTTTTGGGCCGAGATGAATCTTTTAAGTTACTGTAAACAACACAAATAGCGCTCGTATGTCAAAACGTTCTGAGTGCGTATAACCTCAAAAATGTCCAACTTTACGACAGAGCTGTCAATTGCCAGATTGCAACACTAGGGTTGCCAAATCCCGAAACATAAGAGGCAAGCCTCGTAATAGTTTTGGGTATTTTGCCTGTAAAAGCCTTTGTCTTCTTTTCTAAAGTTTGGTGCCAGGTCGTGATTCCTGGTGTCGTGGTGTACTGCAAGTGCGATTCCATATGCCTCTGAGAGTGATTCGCATTTCTGTGCATAGAGTGTCAGTTTCGTCATAATGTTGTTGAGTCCGTTCAGGAATACTCTTGTAGCTTCCCTTTTTGCTTCTTTGAGCAGTGCTTTTTTTTGTACCTCATGATGTTTGTTTTCGTATTGAATTTTCAATGTTATTGCATTTAATGCTCTATTTATTTCGTCGTAAAACTTGCCTAGAGGGTTTTTCTCTTGTTTTATGCTTGTCATATCTTCTTTTAGTACGTACAGTGGTCGGTTGTCACTGTAGGCTGAGTCCAATCTGTCTAGTATTGCCCCGAACAGAATCTTGTTTGACAGTTCGTCAGTAAACGCGACTATTTTATTTTTTATTATTGATAGGGCGGTGACATATTTTGAGTGTCCTTTATATATTTTCACATGCTGTCATCTTGGGCGGGCGCTTCCCCTCCATGATGGGTATTCGTCCGGATTTCCATTAAATCCGTTTAGGTTTTTGAATCCTTCTAGATCCATGTACTCGGGTCTCTCGAATGTAAATGGCATGTCTTTGTGTTCTGTGAGCTGTATACGTTGTAATGGAGCTTT
The DNA here is from genome assembly GCA_963931805.1 of Microdon myrmicae. Taxonomy (NCBI): domain Eukaryota; kingdom Metazoa; phylum Arthropoda; class Insecta; order Diptera; family Syrphidae; genus Microdon; species Microdon myrmicae. Next base: position 29,571,150 of record OZ007501.1, read on the forward strand.
TCTGTCTTGCTTGATTTGCTCCTGCAATGTACCTATGGCACCAGGCATATTCTGCATTTGTTGTACTAAGTGGATTATGTCGGGTTTGAGTGATGCTATTTCTGATGTCATCGTGGCTTCGTTTTCAGTTTCGGATTCACTAGTTAATGGCCTGTCTGATGTCTGTGTTGATCTCTTTCGAATTTTTTTAAGTTTTTGATTTCCATTCACTGAATTGGTTTACGCTTACTGGGTTAATTTCTCTATTAAGCTCTGAATTTCTTTATTTTATTTTATTTTTACTTTGGTCACTTGATTTGCACTGTCGAAAGAATGTCCTTATAGCTATCGTCTTCTTCGCTAGACGTTTGTTTCTCTGGTGCTGGTTCTTGCAGATAACCGTTCCCTGGAACGTGTAGAGATAGTCCTGGGTCTGTCTTGTCGATGTTTCCTTAACTCTTCCCAGAGTCTGTAGTAGAATACGACGAGTAGCAGGATCTCCAGTTAATGTTGTTGTTAGATCTTTTGTAAAAAAAGATATTTTTCTTTTTTGGGGAGTCTAGCTCCTTTATTTTTAATCTTCATTTAAACTACTATGTACACGTTTGATCCACTCTCTCTCTGACTGAATGCTTGACTTAATCTACATTTCATATTTATGTATAATTCTTATCTTCGTGACTTGTATCTGTAAGATGCGAGTCATAGGCTGGGATTATGTTATGTACATTTTCTAACATTGATCTGTTATCTGTGGGATTTGTATTTTGTATGAGTTATGGGCTATGATTGTGTTAACTGCATTTTCTTACATTGATATGTTATCTGTGGGATTTTTGTTTTGTATGAGTCATGGGCTAGGGTTGTGTTAACTCGTGTATACGTTTTGAAGATCTTTGCATTCTACGGCGGTATTATAATTAGTGTGATTTTAATTGCATCCGTCCTCCAGGGCAAGTACACTCCTTAGCTGAGCTGCTTGTTAATTTATTAAATATGTGGATAAGTTTTATGTTATAATATTAATAAATATTCATTAAATAAACTGATAGAACAAATAACAAAAAAATACAATAATAATTAATTTAAAACCACAATTGGGAACTAAGTGCCAATTAAATGACAGCTTCGAAAATCTATTACCTTCTTAACGCAGACGTCATCTTCAAACGTCTAATTTGTTTTGATGAAACCCGAAATGCGTTCAGTGTGGTAACCTTATGTTTGCTAATTACAGTATCAGATGTTTATTTCACCGCATGTAGTTTAGTTGCATTATCTCTTATAATTTTTTCCGGCTTCTAAATACCAAAGGAAATTATTGTTATGTTAACATTTTAAGTGCCCCCAATATGAAACACCTCTTGTTGTCATCTAGTGCTTTGCCTACTATCTTGGCTAAGAATATCTTTCGCAATTTCCCATTTCGATTGTATTCTGTTCACGCGATCAAAGGTCAATTAACAATCGGTGATGTAACTGCACACATCGGACTACCAAAGAATCCGGAACTAGTTCCTCAAAAATATGGTAAAACAACTAAGCAATCCTTAAAATGATTACAATTACGAGTCACTCTCATTGTTTAGTCAAAATATCTAGTGGTGGCGAAGTTCAGACAGCCCAGTCTGCATTACACCACTTGCGGTGGATGTTGCAGAAGGATAATTTAAAACAAGACATCTTTCTACTGGGTGCCCCTGGATGTTTAAGACGAAATTTGGCAATGCAGTTCCTAGAATTGACTCAGAGGGAGTTGGAGTACATCGCTCTTAGTAGGGACACGACTGAAAGTGATCTGAAGCAAAGGCGGGAGATCACAAACAAAGATGCTGTGTATATTGACCAAGTTTAGTTTGATACTTGTTTGATTTGGGTTTGGATTTAAAGTGGAATGTAATATGTTTTCAGTGCGCTGTACGGGCAGCCTTGAATGGAAGAGTCCTAGTTTTAGATGGAATCGAGCATGCTGAACGGAATGTCCTTCCTATTTTGAATAATCTGCTGGAGAACAGAGAAATGCATTTGGAGGATGGAAAGTTTCTGATGGCGCCGGAGAAATATGATAAATTGCTTGAAGTAATTTTCCTATTGGACTTTATTATAATAGTAGGAAAACAGAAAACTGATTTTTCCTTCTGTTTTTAGCATCACACAGATGTTGAGTTGAAACAAAAAGGCATTTTACGAGTATCAGAAAATTTTCGGGTAATTGCGTTGGGCCTGCCGACACAAAAGTACAAAGGAACACCTTTGGATCCACCGTTCCGATCCAGATTTCAGTCCCGTAATGTGACTCATTTCACCTTTGATGTAAGTAGACCGTATTATTAAGAGAATGGGTTAAATGTTTGACTATTTAATGGAATTTAAGAGTCATCTAGTCTGTTTTCCAAATGAGTGAAGCTTTAATTTGCCTTCTAAGTGATCGTATGATTTGGTATATAGGGTGGGTCATAAATGTTTGCAAATGGCAACACTTGATTTTTTTAAAAACCGTTGAAGGGAGGAGCGCGCGAGTGGCGGGGCGTAATAAACGTATAAACAATTCCAACAAAAACGGAATAAACAATTCCCCACCACTCGCGGGCCTCTCCATCTAACGGTTTTTAAGAAATCAAGGGTTGCCACTTGCAAAAATGTGTGGCCCACCCTATAGTACGAGTATTATATCTCACGAACGGTCGAAACCACCATAAATTTATTTTACGTTACGTCACTTTGTATGCATTTATGGACATAAATAGTGACGTTAGCAGCGCAGTGTACTATCTTAAGACACTTTCGGCACATTCCGGTTTGTCGGGTCAAAAAAAAAGGGTTATTTTCATGATTTTTTTTAAAGAGAAAGTATTAAAGATATAACAACAATTTTTTTTAAACATTTTATTCATCTTTCGACTACGTTTGTAAATTTTGTCGAGTCACTCCGAAACCTGCGCCACTGGGAAACTCAGATCACTGCTTGGTATCTGTCGCGCAAGCACTTGCATATCAAGCGAATAACCGGCCTAGGCAGATTCGCCATGTATGGAAGTATGGGGCTGCTAACTGGGACGATATGCGAGATTTCTTCGCATCCTTTCCATGGTCGGAGGTGTGCTTCGGAGACTCCGATGTTAACGATTGTGTGGAGTCTGTCACAGAGATTATTCTTCTCGGGATGGAGATCTACATTCCACATCTCATCAAACGAAGTTCATCTGATAAAATTTAGTTTGATAAAAAATGCGAGCAGATTACACCGGTAAAAAATAGAGTTTTTAAACAATGGCGCTTCAACCCCACCGATGTTAACAGAATGAATTTTGTTAGAATCAGAATCGCTTGCAACCAGGCGATTGATTCCGCGAAAAAGGCTCAGGACGACACAGTGGCCAATAAACTCCTTCGGTGCCCGACTGGTTCGTGTTCCTTCTGGTCAATGGCAAGGTCTGTCAGCAGTAACTTCGTTTCCTAGTTTTTCGACCGGTTGGTGACGGGCAGCGGGTCGTTAGTCACATCCGATGTTAACGCTTGCGCTGAGTCGGTATCAGAGATTATTCTTCTGAGGATGGAGATGTATATTCCACATTCCATCAAACGAAGTTCGTCTGATAAACCGGGGTTTGACAAAAAATGCGAGCTGATTACAGCGGCAAAAAATAGAGCTTTTAAGCAATGGCGCTCCAATTCCACCGATGTTAACAGAACGAACTTTGTTAGAATCAGAAACGCGTGCAACCTGGCGATTGATACCGCGAAGAAGGCTCACAACGACTGGGTGATCAATAAGCTCCTTCGGTGCCCAACTGGTTCGCGCTCCTTCTGGTCAATGGCAAGGGCTGTCAGCGGTAACTTCGCATCCTCCTCTTTCCCTCCGTTGGTGACAGACAGCGGGACATTAGTCACGAATCCAAAGGATAAAGCTAATGTATTCGCGAATTTATTTTCGGCGAATTCAAACCTTGATCCCGGCCTTTTGGAGCCACCTGTGATCTCGCCGGTACAGTCTTCGATGCGGGATGTGAGATTTCGTCCGCGCACCATTCAACGCATTCTACGCGAACTGGATTGTAGGAAGGCAACCGGCCCGGACGGAATACCAGCAATAGTCCTTAAGAACTGTGCTCCAGAACTATCGGCGGTTCTTGGCAGACTCTTCCGCTTATCTTATGCACGGAGGGCCTTTCCTGCCTGCTGGAAAATCGCTCGAGTTCAGCCAATCCCAAAGACGGGAAAAAAGTGTCCCACAAAATTACCGTCCGATAGCATTACTGTCTATTTTATCTAAGGTAATGGAAAAAGTCATCAATACAGAGTTGGTTAAGTATTTGGAGTGCAACGATATATCGACATCTGCGATTGAACGGCATGGCGAGTCAAGGGCGGTCGCATTGGATATCTCCAAGGCTTTTGACCGCGTCTGGCACGGGGCATTGCTGAGCAAAATTCGTTCATTTGGACTTTCCCAACAGCTTTGCGACTGGACGGAAAGCTTCCTTGAGAATCGATCGATCCGGGTTGTTGTGGACGGCGAGTGTTCGGATCTGTATCCTGTTAATTCGGGGGTGCCCCAAGGTTCTATTTTGGCTCCAACCTTCTTCTTGCACCACATAAATGATTTGTTGGAGACAACGGATAACAAAGTGTTCAGTTTTGCAGATGATAGTACACTTGTTTCCTCCTTTTCGAGTGATCGGCCGACTGGTGCGTCAACGCCGCACCAGCTGAGATGTAGACAGATTGACTCTCTAAATCAGGATCTGGATAAAGTCCTGCAGTGGGGAAAGGCCAATCTTGTCGATTTCAACGCAATGAAGACCCAGTATACAACATTCACAAAGAAAACTGGATCATCGGATCCACAGCTGATGACGAATGGCCGGGCCCTCGAGGCTGGGGAAAGTTTGAAATTGCTCGGCGTCACGGTGTGTGGGAATGTATCATGGCATAAACACGTATCGGGTATCGCCAGATCAGCCTCAGGAAAACTGAGTTATCTTTTTAGAGCCAAGAAATATTTTACCCCGGCCCGAATTTTGCTCTCATGTTTGGAGCTCGGCTCCTAAACATACCGTCGACCTACTTGAGAGCGTACAGAGACGAGCGATCCGCCTGATCGGGGACTAGGCGCTGACGTCGGGACTACAGTCGCTATCACGTCGAAGGCGCGTGGCCGACCTTTGTCTGTTTTACAGATATTATCACGGGTGCTGTTCTTCGGAGATTCTTGGCATTATTCCACGCAATTCGGTTTATATGCGCTCCACAAGACGATCCGACGGATCGCACCCGTTTGTGGTTCATCTCCCGACGGCGCGAACATCCCTGTATCAGAAGCTGTGGAACTGCCTTCCCACGCGAGTGTTCCCGGAGCGTTACAACCTGCAACTGTTCAAAAAGAACTGCAACAGTTATTTGATGACATCTCGGGGCGCCCACTCGACGCTATAGGTTCGCCTCTCCCGAGAGAAGTCTAATAAACAAAAAAAAAAAAAAAAAAATTGCGTCTAATTGCAAGTTCGTAATACGTCGTCAATTCTGTTATCATGTTTCCCGTAAGTTTGCCAGGACCAGCTCCTCCTAATTGGTCTGTTTTTTTTTGTTGCTTTTTTTATGACACCGCGTAATTGCGAATCGATTCACTTTTCCACGTGATTGATACACTCGGCCTTTACAACATTTGGAAATGATTTCTGCAACGCATTCATTATTTTTACATCCCCGTCTCCAACGTACCTTTCGTAAATGCGGCCGTGCAGATCAAAAGCGCACTCGAACATCTCTAACATTCCGTCAGGCTCCATTTTACCGAAGTTTATCGAACCGTCAGAGTTTTTACACTTTATAATGTTTGAAAGTTCGGAAAAAACTAAAAAAAAAAGTAACATCACGTATGCTGCCGTCACTGTGACCATTGGAGCGAAGTCGGGCGATGTAGCCAATTTTTGTGCCGATGTAGTCGCATACTCCGTTTCCAGTTCATTTACAGTTCCCATAAATCCTTTTCGTTTTTTATATCGACTCCCTGGACGCACCCCTGACTTACGCGAACCTTTAGAAAAATTTACTGTTGAAAAACGTATGAAACGGACGCCTAAACGCGAGCACTGCACGCCCTGAGACCACGTTTACACTAAATACTTTTTCCTCCTCATGAAAAAAAAAACAAAGGAACATCAAAAATACCTACCCCGCGACGTCACCGGTAGGAACATCTTCCATAGTCACCAAACAAGAAAAAACCACTAGCACCGTGCAACGGGCAAGTTAGTTTCATATATATGAAACTAACTAAAACTCAGGCAATCGCAGGTCACCCGCAGTACGCCCGAATGTAAAAACAACATACACAGGAGCGACTATCCATTGCCGCTTATGAACATGTTGTTCAGTCGCACAAGATTGCGACATATTCAAAGAAGTGGCAGTTGGCCCAAGCCAACAGCGAAGTAAATTAATGCCCATAAATGGATAGTCTGCATCTTTCTAAATACACGGTAGTTGCCACCTATGATACGAATTTGTATCCGCGACCCGACCCTTTAATGACCTATAGCTTTGGAACCGCCTAAGATTTCGTTTCTAAATTTTAACATATTATTTTTGAAGGATAAAACTATCGATTAAGCAAAAAAAAAAAATTGATTTTTTCAACCGAACAAACCGGAATGTCCCCTTAATTGGTTGCGCACTATCGTTGGATGTCGTCACACTAAGGACCAAAAGTTCCTAAAGTTCGTTCCAGTATCCGAAATTTATCTCAAAAATACAGATACAGCAACCAAGCTTATTGTTTATTCCCCACGTTTAGTTTATTCGACTTATGAGTCTAAAACGGTAAGGAAGTTGCAATGAGTTTTTCGTTTATATATTACACATAGATAAAAGGTTTTCTTTCCATATGTGCGGTCAGAAGATGTAATATTGTATTTAGAACAAATATATTGGAAAACCTCGTTTGCAATCTTATATAAAAGACAATAAAATTTCTCATCATTTTTCTACCCTACCAGGAAATATTGAGTGCCCTTCGGACCATGTCGCCGAATGCAGACGAAGAGAAATTGCGTAGATTAATTTCTTTTGGAATGACGATAAGTGCGACCGATACATCGGCGAATTTGCCTGACTTCCCATTAGACAATCTTCAGCTTGTAGCACGAATGTTGGTACATATTTCTGTCCTCAAATATTGCTAATATGAAAATTCCAAATCACATTTCTTTCACTTAATCAGCACAATAATCCGGCGTTCAGTGTGCGAGAGGCGATTCTTACTCTCTACCCTTACAACATGGCGCTAAAAAAAGAACAAGTCGATCGAGTGAATGACCTCTTCACTACTTTAAAGGTGGGAAATCATCAGATGTCACCTGTCCACAAGATTTCAGGATTGAGCACCCCCGAAAACACTATTCAAATAGAAATAGACGACGTTTCCCTTACAGTAAATGGTGGTAGAAATCCCCATTCACTCGAAGGCATTGTTGATCTTGACCATCAACGGAAATTGCTGGCCACACTGATCCAACAATATTCTGTTGGTGATATTTGTTTAATCGGTAAGATACTCTAGTTAAATAAACCAATCATCCTGCCTCATCAGAATGGATTCTTTAAAAAGGGCAAAGAGGTGTTGGAAAGGCTACTCTAACAAAACGACTGGTACATGTAATGAATCAATCTGCTGAACCCATGGTCCTGTACGAAGATATGACATCAAGGGATTTAATTCAACAAAGAGTAACCACTCAAAATGGGGATACAGTGTGGCGTGACTCGCCTTTGGTTCGCGCAGCTAAAAGAGGAACTGTGGTAATACTAAACGGCTTCCATCGACTTCACAAAAGTACTGCATCAGTTCTACAAAGGTCAGTCGCCTCTCTACTCCATCCATTAGTATATATCTCGCATTTATTTAGACGCATAAATCAATTATACAGGTTATCACCACATCCGTTTTTTTGCCACAATCATCTCATCTTCTGGTTCCAATCGTGTGTCTAGTATAATCATCTTTTATGCTAACCTTCCAGACTGATTCAAGATCGTGAATTGCAACTGTGTGACGGAACCATCATGCTCCGAAGTGATCGATATAATGAGCTAATCAAGAAAGGTCTAACTGAAGCTGAATTAATATCTCGAAATGTCCTAGAAATAAAGGACTCATTTCGAATTATAGCCTTAGCTGAAGCTCCCGACCACACTAAAGCTAACAAGAACTGGCTAACGCCAGAGATCTTAAGCATGTTCTTATTCGTCGAAGTGAGACCTCTTCTCCGGAGTGAGGAGTTCAAAATCATAAATGGCTTACATGGAAATGTCGACTCCCAAATCGAGAAAGTTGTAAACCTTTCTCACAATCTCCGGGAAGCGAATGATCCGACCTTAAAGAATCTCTCTGGAACATTATCAACTCGACAATTGCTCAAAATCGCTCATCGCATGGCTACCTTCCCTGAGGACACTGGACGATCCAACCCATTTTCTACGATATACGAAATTCTCCATGACACATTTCTCGCTAAGTTCCTCCCAGCTCTTCCGAGGGCAGATTTGGAAAGGTCATTCAAACTCGCCGGAATAACAAGACCAAAAAGAAGTGCCTCCAAGCGAACAAGTTCTATTGTAGTGCAAAACGATGTCCTTAGTATTGGAAACACAACTATGAAACTCCAAGAACCTTCGGATAAGAGTAAAGTTCCGAGTACATTGTTCTACGACGTTCCTCAACATGTTGATTTGCTCGAAAGGCTGCTTCAGGACTTTATAATTGGCAGTCATCTTCTTCTAGTCGGAAATCAAGGCGTCGGAAAGAATAAATTGATTGACAAACTTTTACAACTGATGAACAAGCCCCGGGAATATATTCAACTCCACAGGGACACCACTGTTCATAGCTTAACGGTGCAGGCTACCTTGCAAAACGGCCAAGTAATATACGAAGACAGTGCCCTCGTCAAAGCTGTTAAAAATGGTCACGTACTCGTAATCGACGAAGCAGACAAAGCTCCAGTCAATGTAACTTGTATCCTGAGGACACTTGTGGAAGACGGAGAAATGATCCTCTCCGATGGTCGAAAAATTGTACGTAAGAACTTCGACCCGAGCGATCAAGGAATCATCGAAACTCATCCCGATTTCAGAGTTGTCGTGCTGGCGAACAGACCGGGCTTTCCATTTTTAGGAAATGACTTCTTCTCTTCACTAGGCGATGTTTTCAGTTGTCATGCGATTGATAACCCATCTCCCGAGTCCGAAATTTATCTTTTGCAACAATACGCCCCATCTGTTCCCAAGGAAGCTTTATCAGTTCTGGTCAACGCCTTCGGTGAATTAAGAAATATGGCTGACGAGGGGCTTCTAAACTACCCCTATTCAACCCGGGAAGTCGTCAACATCGTCAAGCATTTAGAAAAATACCCTGAGGATCCAATGTCCGAGCTCGTTGGCAACATACTGGATTTTGATAGGTACTCTCCTGAAGCTCTAAAGCAAGTAACGGACGTTCTCGCGAAGCACGGGTTACCAATTGAGTCTTATGCGAAGGATGAGCTCTTTGCCCTTCGTCGAAAAAGTCAACTGAAGGCCTCTGTAAGCAGCGTAGATAGGGTAAGCGGCTTGGACGTAAGCCAACCGAAAATTGGGAAAGTTGATTCTAAGAATGAACCCCATGTGGGTGGAAATACTTGGGCCGGCGGTACAGGAGGCCGGGATACTGCGGGTTTGGGCGGCAAGGGAGGACCATTCCGGTTGGACGCTGGCCACACCGTCCACCAATTATCCGACGCTGAAAAAGCAGCCATTCCAGAAGAAGTCAAACAAGCAGCTAGAGCGATGAACCGAAAAATATTTAAAGAAAGACTTAAAGAAATCCAAATGTCCGAACACGACTACAAAATCTACGCAAGTTACAGTGAACCTATTCGAAAACAGGTAAAACAACTAAAGGCGGTTATGGAAGCTCTCCAAACGAAGAGCGATGAACGCCAGTGGCAAAAGTACCAAACCCATGGAGACCTAGACGATACTCGACTAATTGAAGGCGTCGTTGGGGAAAAGAACATTTACCGTCGACAAACAAAACAAAATCCATGGGCTGACAGCGCCAACGAAAAACCTAACCGACTGAAAATTGTTGCGGATGTGTCAGGTTCGATGTATAGGTAAGACTAGTTGACCTTGGGGGGATATTCTGGCTCATGAAACTCTGTTTGCAGGTTCAATGGATTGGATAGCCGATTAGACAGGGAACTCGAGGCTATAGTTATGATTATGGAAGGTTTGGAGGGATTCGACAAAAAGATTGTATATGATGTTGTTGGTCACAGTGGAGATGACTGGGATGTTCCATTTATTCAACCACACCAGCCACCACCCACAGACAAGGAGCGACTACAGGCAATTCGCTGTATGCATCTGCACTCTCAGTTTTGTATGTCTGGTGACAACACAGTCAAAGCTGCAGAGGAAGCTGTGAAATCTCTAGCCAAAGAAGACTATGAAAATCCAATAGCAATAGTATTAAGTGATGCCAATATGGCAAGGTATGGTATTCAACCGGAGCACTTAGCCAAGGCCCTGAGGAGTGAGCCTAAGGTACGAGCGTATATCATATTTATTGGCAATTGGGGAGAGGAGGCAGACGAGTAAGTAACCTTTATTTGGAACAACCGTCTCAGTGATAAATTGTGAATTCTTTTCCAGAATCAATGCCCGAATGCCTGCTGGGTTGAGCTATGTGTGTATGGACGTTTCCAACTTGCCACAGATTTTGAAGCAGATCTTTACCACGGCTCTCCAGTGATAAAGTTTTAGTGTAAAATTAGTAAATCTATTAATTTTTTTTTATAATAGACAAATCTATTTGTAAAGAGTTTTCTAACAAGAGTTTTCATTTGCTATAGATATTTCTTTTGGTTTCATTAGTGACTTACTGCGAATCATGACGCTTGTCAAATCCTGCTCGTAGGCACATGCATGCATACGCCTTGCTCTTGGAGTCGCCGACGGACTGACACGAGTCTCGGGTGTTATTCTTTACCCGACATATAATGATAAATTTCGGGCTTCGGCAAAAGGGAGCGATAGCAATGTAACGATATATTATGTAAATTAATGTGTGTGTCTTTCGCTTGGATTTCGGAGGAAATGAACTCAGCGGCGCAGAAATACAAGATCGCTTTGTCTGAATTCAGGATAGGGAATTCTACTTGCAATCTTATCACTCTGATCCTGAGTGATGCTGGAGTTAGTTTACCGACTTCGGTACATATGTCTTTATTTGCCATTCAACCACCAAAACTGTTGTTGTTGTTTAATAATATCATCCCGGTCTCTTTGGGAAATAGCTCTATTGAACCGCAAAAGCTCTTCTTCGGTGCCCGTGACTTCTCGATCGTAGCACAATCGCCCGTCTACGAAAGATCTACCTACATGATAAATCAGCGGAACTCCGGATTCATTTTGTATAAGACCGTTCATATCAAATTCGAGGAACGCCTCTGGTCGAACAAAGCCGTTGTGGCGCACCCTCTCAAAATACAAAGTGTTTGTATAATAACCTCCGAAAATTAGATCATTGGACCCAACTATTGCTCTCGCAATATGTCCTCTGATTAATTTGATCATAAAATGATCCACCCTGTTTATGTAGGCTTCGTTACATAAGGTCTCATTTGGATAATACCTTTTATAGTCAGATTCCGGTGTTCGATATAATCTGAGACAAGTTCTAAGACATTTTCTTTCGAACACCCGAATCTTTTCCATCATATTCTGACCTATATTGAACCGTACTGGGCATCCATATATAATCATGGGCCTGATTAGGGACATATACCATATAAGTTTTACCCTGCTATCAAGTTGGCTACTGTGAAATAGCCTCCTTGTCATAGCAAATGTTTTCTCGGCCTTGACTAAAGCAGCCTCCACATGTCTATTAAAATACAGGTACTGACCAAGCCAAATGGCAAAGTATTTAACCACACTCTTGGCTTCCAGTTTGTGATCATGCGGTCTCATGATAACTAACTTTCGCCAGTTTTTTCTTGTGTCAATTTGTGGTTTTATGCAACGGGGTTCTAAATAGATTAGTTTCACATTTCTGGAAGTTTATATTAAGTTTCCAGTCGTCGCAATGTCGCTGCACTTTATTGAAGTCGCATTGCAGTAAACTGTTTATGATTTCAATCGGGGCTGTTTTATAAAGTATAAGATCGTCTGCGTACGCAATTGTGTCGGGAAGTGCGCTTAATATGCCCCTAACGTAAATGTTGAAAAGAATCGGAGAGAGTACCACTCCCTGTTGTAAACCATTCTTGGTATTATACGTTATACTGAAGGTCACTCTGCCACTTTTGACCACAAACCTCCGTTATTTAACATATTGTAGCGAGCTTAAGGTTCCCTGGATTAATTATTTTAATAAATAAGAGCCGTTAAATCGATTCTCTTTGCAAACACTTTATTAGTTTGTTAATAACAACCGTTACTTTTACCGTACACTTGACGATTTCTTGACTTATCACTTGCTTACTCTGCTTACTTCTCACTTATTACTTATCTTCCCGATTTTTTTTTTTTTTTTTATAAAACGCTGTCTTTATTGACCATTAAAAGTTTAGTTACATAAGTTTACAGCTAACTTAATTAAGTTGTGACAAATTTACTTACAATGCCTAGAACATTTTTCCAAGTAATATTTAAATTGAGGTCTTACGTCTAAGGAGATCTATAAGATATAATTTATTAGTATGACTCCTGGAAAGGTCATGAAAACCAGGATGGATTGTCAATGTTTACAATAAATATTCTTAAAACTACTTATCTCTACTTAAATCTAGCTTATATCTAAGGTAGTTAAATAAATTCACATATAGTCATTTAGAACAAATTTGACTAGTCTTAAGATTAAGTTGAGATTCCATACTTTACATACCCTAAGGAGGGAAGGGAGCGGCAGAGGGGGGTCTCTCCACCGACTGCTCGTTAAAGGAAAGAACCCGAGAAAAGGGTTGAATGTTTGAGTATTTGAAGTGGTTAAGATCGGTTACCCTGTTATGGTAGATGATTTCGTTCGCATCATTTACTAATCTTCCTGCGTAGAAGAGAGCCTTTAAATGGAGTGCATGAAGATAGGGATTTGATGCATTGTGGCTGGGGAGGCTAAGGGAATTGATGAGAGGGTTTGGATTGGCTGACAGGTTTTCAATGAATCTTATCGACAATTCCAGGAACCTTCTATCCAATCTCTCCAGGCCGACGGAGTGGTATAGCGTAAGGCTTCCGATATATTTGTGGGAGTCGCGCTGTCGACGTAGCCCTGTGATTAGTCTGAAACACTTCCTTTCGAAGATACGAAGTTTTTCCATTTGAGAGGGAGAGATATGGAACCAGATGGGACAAGCGTAAGTAAGTGTGGGCCTGATGATTTGTTTATAAAGTAGAAGTTTGACTTGTTGAGAGAGACCATCTGCCTTCCACATTACTTTCCGACAAAGGTTCAGCTGTATCCCCGCTTTGCGGATGACATTGTTTATGTGAGTCGTGAAAGAGAGATTATTTTCGAAAGTAATGCCCAAGTATTTTAGTGATTTAGATGGTTTTATGAGGGTGTTGCAGAGGTTCAGTCGGATTTTTGAATGGTTACGTACCGTGTTATTGGTACAGTGAACGTTTCTACCTTTAAATACAGTCATCTGAGTTTTGTTGGGGTTTAAGCGGATCTTCCATTTAAGGAAGTAGGAGGAAAGAATTTGGAGGAATTCATTTACGCGGTTTCTGGCAGATAATACGAGCCTGCTGCTGGAGTAGACAAGGGTATCGTCTGCGTAGTTGAGGATTCGAGTATTCGGTGAGACGGGTTGAGGAATATCAGATGTGTATAGTAAATATAAGAGGGGGCCCAGAATGGATCCTTGGGGGACTCCTGCTGTTATTGAGTACGTCTGGGAAAGGGTGGAATTTATCTTGACCATGAATTTCCTATTTGATAGGTACGAGTAGAGAAACTTGGAAGTGTGATTGTTGAGACGATACGTGGAATGTAATTTGTACAGAAGACCCGCAGTCCACACGCAGTCGAAAGCCTTGGATATGTCAAGGGAGATACACACAGTGGGGCACTGGTCGTTAAGAGCCATAGTGATGTCGTGAGTAAACTTGAGGAGAGCGTGACATGTTGAGTGCTGTGCACGAAAACCGAATTGAAAATCAGGGAGTAATGAGTTAGTTTCCGCGAAGGAGAGTAGGTAATGGTGAATTTTTAATTCAAGTAATTTGCTTAAATTATTAAGTAGTGAGATGGGTCGAAAATTGGCCGCCGTCAGGGATGCGCCTGATTTTTTAATGGGGATGACTATGGCAGTTTTCCAAGACTCCGGTATGTGACCAGCATTTATTATGTGGTTTAGCAGGGTCATGATGTATAGTCGATTTGAAGGGTTGAGGTTTTTGAAAAGCACATGTGGAATTTTGTCCAAGCCGGTAGAGTTTTTACTGCTACGAGAAGATATCATTTGGTTAAATTCCTGTGGTTGTAAAAAGAAGTTTGTATCGGTGGGTTGAGATGCTCTATTGTCATTATTAAATTCAGTTATGAATGGAGTGAATGAGGAGATTAGTTCATGGGATGTATAACGGTTGACCACTTCCTCAAACTCGGAGTTGCCTAGGCTATTATTTTGCCTATGCACTTGGGAGAAGTGTTCCGCTAAATAGTTTGCTATTTCAGAATCAGAGTACAGAATATTATTTCTGGGACCAATTAGTCTGTCTATTGAGGTGTGTATTTTTCGTCCTGTAAGGCGATTGATGTTTTTGTAAAGATTACGGTCGGGTCTGATACTATTTAAAGTGGAGATGTAGTTCTGCTCTACGAAAGCATTTAACTGCTGGTTAATGAGGGCAGACAATAATTGAACCTGTACTTTCAGGAGGGGACAAAATCTTCGAAATAGTTTTCGGCGGAGCTTTTTTTTTAATGAGATGAGTTTGAGGGTGAGATATGGAAGTGGTTTACCTACGAAGGAGTGTGGCATCCTTGAAGGGGTATTAGCATACAGGGCTTGCTGTAAGATCCCTTCCATCTTACAAGCTGCTTCTTCAATTTCGTTAGGATCCAAGTTATTAGTCTCTGTGATGGGAAGCGTTTGAAACATATCGCTAACGGATTTGTTGACCTTTCTCCAGTTAGTTCTGGAGAAATTATGGACTGGGTTGAGAGATTGAAGCGGATTTAAGGGGCCAAGGTCAATTACCGAGTGGATGGAGGCATGATCAGAGGGGAAGAAGTGCGACACAGTAGGGGGAGATACAGAGCGTAGGATCGCAGATTTTAAGAAGAAGTCTATAGTTGATTGAGTAGAGCTGGAGCAATGAGTAGGTTCCGTAGGGGAGTCGATATAGACGTAGGGGTGGAGAGGTAGGAAAGCAAGCAATTGTTTGCCAAATTTATTGCAAGCGGTGTCGTTGAAGGCGGTATGACGGGCATTCCAGTCGCCTCCGATGATGAATGAGTGGGGGTGGCATTGACGGAATATTTCATCGAAGTCTGAAGATGGGAAGTTAGGGTACCTCTTGGGTTGTAAATAGATGGCTACTAGAACCAAGACTTTGTTGTTGTCACAAAGCAGTTTGACAGCGGTGTATTCGACACAGGAGATGTTTCTAAATTTGACTTCGCTGAATTGGAATCTTTTATGAATAAGGATACCGGTACCTCCTCTTGCACCGTCAATTCGAGGAGTTGAAACAAGTTGGTAATTTGGAATAGAAATGCGAGAGTTGGGTTTGAGCCAGGTTTCACAAAGAAGGAGGACGTCTGGAGAAAACTCCTTCACTAGCAGTCGGAGGTGATGCCTCCGTATGTTTGACGAAATGGAATCTACATTGAGGGCAACTACACTTAACTTAGACATTTTGTGATAATATATGTGAGGTTATAAGAGAAAGTATCTGACCTTTTTTTTCGAAGTTACTTAATCCATTTAGCGTCGGCAAGAGAGCTTGCAACTCTCGGATGTATCCCATGATGTCGAGTCCAAGGTTTGTTCCTGGTTGTGATGAGGGTGCGTTGTTTCCTCTGGTAATTTCCGCATAGGATTTCGATCTCGTTGTTGTAGTAGCTGCTGCTGTTGGTTGCTTAAGTTGGCCAGTGTTGTTTTTGGTTGGAGGCACTCTCTGCTTCAGTAAACGGAGCTTGTGCGGGCATTTTGTGAAGTTTGCTGGATGCGGTCCACCACAATTGCAGCATTCAACTGACAATTCCTTTACAGAAATGGAGCCATCCGGATTTTCCGTGTGTATACGTTCTGGTTCCTCACCCGGTGGCTTGACTTTGCATTGGTTCGGTTCATGCTCCTGCGCACATTTTACGCATCTTCGTGGAAGATGACACGAAGATGAAAGATGACCTGACTGCTGACAGCGCTTGCAGTGGAGAAGCTCCTGCTTGTGAGGTACCTCTATGCCAATTTTATGAGTGAAGAGGTATTTAATTTTTTTCAGGTTATTAATGTCTTCGTCTGGTGCCAGTTGGATGATCCGTAGGTTGAAAATGTTGTTGGATCTCATGTGTGGGGTTTGATAATAGTCGACTTTGGACGTTTTCAGGTTGGGACTTAATCTGGACAATTCCGCGCTTAATTCTTCGTTAGTCCAAGCAGGGTCGATGTGGCGAATTATGAATGTTTTCGGCTTGAGATCTGACCTTAGGAAGGTGAAGAAGTCCAGCTTATTCAGAATAAGCACTTTTTCGGCAAGAGCGTGGTCTTTTAAGGAAGATAGTGATACGGAAACGTTGTCACCCTTAGATCTGGTGGTAAAATTCCGGTGTCCCAAAGCGTTCTCCAGAAGCTGGATAACTTTTTTGATGTTGTTGACCTTTTTTATGTTGATTGGCGGGGGCCTCTCGTTCTTCGGAGCTCCTCCTTTGACGGTGCCTTCATTCGTATGAGCTTTCGGCTCATGGGTTGTTTTGAAATTTGATATTGTTGGCGTTGCCTTGGCAGCTGGTGCTGGTAGCTGAGCAGGTTGGTCTTCCATGTCAGACTCATCTGATAAATCAGGAAGGTTTAAGTTGTTTTCCAGTTCGGCGATCTTTCTGGTTAGGTCGTTGATGATCTTCTCCTGGGCCTTGATGTGATCCAGGGCCTGCTGCAGTCTTTTATCAGGTGAAATTGACGCCATATTTTCGGGGATAGGGCTCAAGTAAGTTGGGACGGTCGAATTTCTTTTAGGGGGGTTGCGAAGAAAGTCGATAGCCTTTCTTTTTCGCTTTATCAAATAGTTTTGGGCTGGTGCATTACTGCACAGCATATACCGCACTTTGAATTATATTTCGATTAACACTTTGAATTTTTGAATTTACTTTGAATTGAATTTTCACTTTGAATTATAATTTCACAACTGTGCTCAGATACAGATGATAGGACCAACTGTGTTCAGGTACAGATGCAGATACGAAGTGGTGATATCTTCCCGATCTGCGTGCGACGTATTTATACCGTTTTTCCTCATTCTGATTTGGTGTTTCGTTTCTGTCCGTTCCATAATCTCGAATTTTCTATTGCTTCTAGTCTCCAGTTGTCCAGTACTTTCTAGAATATTCTAGTAATTTGTTTCGGACTTGCTAAAATATTATAGTACTGATTGTCATATGCGTCACCCTACCCACCACCTGACTCAGCTAATATCAGGACATGGGTGCTTTCGGCAGTATAAATATGTGAATCACCCATACTGCTTGTATTGCGAAGGCAAAATAGAAAATGCGGAACACGTACTCACAGAGTGCGTGAGATTCGAGACCGCACGAACGATTTTGGAAAGACATATGAGACGGGCAGTTACTCCGGGAGGAGTAATAGAATACATGCTTAGTTCAAAACAGGCATGGTCCGTAACAAATAGTATTCTCTGTGAAATGATGCAGCAGTTGCGACTCGACGAGCGGAGTAACAGGTAAACTCCGTCCCGCCCGGCGATGGAATATCTAAAAGAAAGTTCCGCGGGGATCAACGGGAATATGAGCCTGGCGGAAGGTGGTTGTAGTCGGTAAAAACCCGGCCTCTGGATCGGTCAAGAGGTATCTTTTGAAGATTTCCACCTTCCTACCGAAACCAAAAAAAAAAAAACAAAAACCCTCCGCCTAGATTAGTTCGTCCCGAACTAAGTTCACTGGTCTCCTGGGTTAACAAAAGTCGCCAGTCGGTCACAATGTACCACTTTCATCTTGGCGTTCCCTCTTCGCTGAATCCTATAGACAACGTCGTTAATTCTTGTGAGAATATTATACGGTCCTTCCCAATGTTGCTGCAACTTCGGAGACCTTCCCTTTCGCCGATAAGGGTTATAAAGCCACACGTTATCGCCAGCATTAAATCGGGATGCGTTGGCTCGAACGTCGTACCTTGTTTTCATCCTGTCACTTGATACCTTGATTTGCTTTCGAACCAAATGATGAATCTCGCCGAGGCGATTTCTCCATTCGGCTACGTAGTCTTCGGCCTTATCTATGGCGTCTGGAGGTATTCCGAATCGCAGATCGGCTGGTAATCGTATCTCTCATCCAAATATAATTCTTGCTGGAAACTGGCCTGTCGTATCGTGATTAGCCGATCTATAACTCATGAGAAAGGTTTGTACATATTTGTCCCAATCTCGTTGGTGATCACTAACGACCTTCTATAAATGCTCTTTTATTGTCGATTGAACCTTTCGACCATTCCGTCTGACTGCGGATGTAAGGGTGTGCTCCTGGTTTTCCTTACGCCCACTGCCGCACAGATGCCTTGAAATACCTGTGATTCGAAGTTTCGGCCTTGATCGGAATGAAGCTCACAGGAAACTCCATATCTGCTGATCCAATTATTGATAAGCTGCTCAATTATGGTTGTTGCTTCTTGGTTTGGAATTGGAAGGACTTCCACCCACTTGCTGAAGTAATCCATGATAACCAACGTGTATTTGTTGTTGTCGTTTCTTTTTGGGAATGCTCCTGAGATATCAATCGCAATTCGCTCGAAAGAGGCACCCACGTTGTACTGGTTCATAGCGCTCCTTGGTTTTGCTGTTGGTCCTTTGGTCGCAGCGCAAGTCGTGCACTTCCTACACCAAGGCTCGACATAATCTCTCATGTGAAGCCAGTAGAATCGAGATCGTAATTTTGAAAGTGTCTTATTAACTCCCAGATGTCCACCGGAGGCCCCGTCGTGCATTTCTGTTAGAACGTCTTTCACTTTTGATGGTGGGACTAGAATCGGCATTCGATGGGATTTCCTGTCCGCGGCTTCCAATTTACGCTTTAGAATTCCATCTTCCACCAGCAAGGAATTCCATTGTGCCCAATATGCCTTAAATATTCCACTCTTGTCGGAAATATTGTTCCAAGTTGGCCGCTCGTTTTTTCTTTGTGTTTCAGGATTAGCGACATATCTTCGTCCTGAAGTTGAGCTGCGCGTATAGCATCACTCGTCCACCCATCTAGTACTTCTACTTGTACATTTCGCAGGTCGTATGCCTCTTATTTCTCTTCCGCTCTATGACAATGTTTACAATCTGGCTTACATGGTCTTCTTGATAAAGCATCAGCGTTATTATGCACCTTCCCTTGACGGTGGGAAATCTGGAAATCGTACGTTTGAAGTCGTTCGATCCATCGAGCTATTTATCCTTCCGGATTCTTAAAATTTAACAACCATTTCAGGGCGGCATGATCCGTCCGAAGGTGGAATCGACGTCCGTAGAGGTACTTATGGAAATTCTTAACGGCTTCTACGACAGCCAGCAGTTCCTTTTTGTTGCGCAGTAATTTCTCTCTGGCTTAGATAGAATTCGACTATAATATGCAACAACTCTTTTGGCGGTTCTTTCGAACGCCACTACTTACCTTCTCATTTACCACCAGGTAACCGTTTCATCCTACTACATAAAAAGTGCGTACTTACCTGCCTTTAGTCATACCATAACACAAGAAAAGCCTGTGAAACATAATGCCCGCTGACATGAAATTTCATCAGCAAAAACGGAAATTGACCGCAAGGGCATAGTCGCGCGAGACGCACCCATGTCCCTTAAAGGCAATACGGTTGCAAAAACAGCAATCAACATTGCCCAAACCGTGTCAAAGAAATACCTCCTAATGTGTCTACCACATACCACAGGAGATATTTCTTCCTTTTTGTTGTCGTCGATCGACCACCCGATTGACAAGCGAATTTATTGGCACCAGTGAAATGCCCCTGAAATACAACTCGGTATAACATTATGTAGCCGACATGAATCCGTGACGTCGTCCATGCACACAAGAGGAAAGAATTTTTCCCACACACGTGCATGGCAATTCATATCAGAGGACGCCAGCAACGCGCCAGTGACGACTCCAATCTGGCCACCCCGCACAACCCACCAAAGCCGCAACAAGACCACGATAATCAACATTACCCTCACCAAGGCCCCACCAGATTTGAAAACACAAAACACCAACAGCGGTCACATAATTTAGTCCAGCAACTCAAACCAAAGGCTGTCCTAATTAAAAGATCAAATAAACATGGACATTCCCAATCCTATCGAAGTATATGGTGTCAAACGACTATGACCCTCGTCAAGCAGTTGCACGATCTAGGAAACTCGAGCCAGCTGCAGATGCTACAACCTTAATCATCAGCCTTAAGATGATCAGAGTTCGGCAGAGTTGCTTTGTTTACTTTTCTCGCGGGCAGGAGTATCCGTACAATCGTTGGATCATCAGATTCTGGATGCTTTCCAAAAACACACACGAAAACCAATTCATGACGGGTCTTGCTACGCTGTCACGTGTATGTGTGCATCTGGAATGACTGAGCCGTGTAACAGGATCTTGTGCCGGCAGAAAAAGAGGCTGGCAGAATTAATTGAGTACGGTTGTTGAAGAGAAGTAAACGTACTGTAGAGGGGCCTTATATTTTTTCAAAATAAACTTAAATATAAAAGTAATTTTCGATCATTTTCTTTCCTCCCACGGAGATAAACTTAAGTCGCGCCCGATCAGCATGAATGTTCCACACAGTGCTGGTCGGATAAACATTTCCTTTATGGAAATGTAATGTACACGGTCAGCAATAATGCTTTACGCAGTCGTTGATCGTGTAAACATTTCAACCCCTTTTGAAGGAGATACTTGCACCTGCTGCGAATATGTCGATCCGATCGATGCTATGTCTGCATACTCGCGGACACACACGATCAGCAGCAGAAGCAATCATTGTATATGTGTTTCAACCCCTTTTTGTTGAACAAAACGCGAAAAGGATATTTTACCATATATGGTCATCGAAGTGATGGATGGAATTTTGGTGTTCTGTCGCTTCGATGGCTGAAGTCAATCGCGAGATTGTGCCCTAACGTTAATAAAACACTAATCTCTCGTGGGGCGTCCCAAGAGATACGAGTCTTCGGTGGATCGTCCTGGTGGAAATAAGCTCAATGTCGTTAGCTAAGTTATTTGAATAGTGAACGTTCCCTAAGTTAAACTAAGCACCAAGCTCCAGACAGTGTATACATCTTAATGTTTGTATAATGAACGTTATCTAAGTTATTTGAATAGTGAACGCTCCCTAAGTTAAACTAAGTGCCACGCACATAACATGTATACATCGTAATATTTGTATAATGAACGTTATCTAGGTTAATCCAAGTGCCAAGCACATAACACGTATACGTCGTAATATTTGTATAGTGAACATTATCTAAGTTGTTTGTATAGTGAACATTATCTAAGTTATTTGAATAGTGAACATTTCCTAAGTTAAACTAAGCGAAAAGCGAATTACTATTGAACACTAGTTACTTGTAAAAAAAAAAAAAAAGGAAAAGGAATCTGAAATAAAAAAAAGTCATTTGTTTTTTTTATCAAAACCGGAGCGTTTCATTTGACTACCGTTTTGTGACGATGGGAAGACCGGTATTTAGTTTGCGGAGTTCACTCTAATGTGGAATCCTTTCAATAACCAGTGCCCAACCAGGTTCAACGACGAGGGGAATACCTTTACCATCGACTTCCTGTGACAACACTGCTCCGATTCCTGTTTACTTCCATCAGTATCCAATATAAATGGGCGATTCGAACTTGGGAATGCCAATGTTGGAGTCTTACATAACTCGGCCTTCAATGTATGGAATGCTGCCTCACACTTTTCCGTCCAATTGAATTTCTTATCTTTACCCGTTATTTCGTATAGGGTTTTAGCCACGTTGGCGAAACCTTTAACAAACCGTCGGTAATATGGTACTAATCCCATAAAGCTTCTTAACCGTTGCTTATCTTGTGGCGTAGGCCACTATTGGACAGCTGCTATCTTATCAGGATCCGTTTGAACTCCTGCAGATGAAACGATGTGTCCTAGGAATTTTACTCTCCCTTGGAAGAGTTCACACTTCTTTGAATTGAGCTTTAAGTTGGCCTGTCTTAGTCGTTCGAAGACGGAACGCAGATTATTGATGTGTTCTGGTAAATCCCTTCCAACAACGATGATATCGTCCAAGTACACAAGACACGTCTTCCATGTAAGTCCCCGTAGAACACTTTCCATTAATCGTTCAAACGTTGCTGGAGCATTACACAATCCAAAAGGCATCACGTTTGTTGTATTCCAGAATAGTACCCTTATTAGCTTTAACACTGAATCTCATTACTTTTCTAACAAATCCTTAAAACTTCCTCTTTATATATCTTCATCATCATCATCGGCACTACAACCGGGGGCCGGTCTTGGCCTTATTTAGCAAGTCCTAAGGCTTGTTAAATTTTCCATAATGATTTATTTTTTCTGGGCAAGGTCATTAGTCTTGCGCCAGCTTTATATATCTTACATTCTCACTTAATACATACCATTCATAAACATTCACAATATTCTATATCAAGCCAGTTACAGCACATTTAATAACATGCCCCTTTTCATAATATGCACCTTTTTTCATTCAAAACATAGCACTCTGATTTTCGTTCAAAGTTTATTCAAAATTTACAAGTCACAGAGACTAAAGGAATACTTTGATAAAATTAGTTTTGTTCACATTATAATTTACAACCAATTAGAACAATAAGTAGCATAAGAAGAGAGAAATTTTAATTGTAAAATCAGTTTAGTTTTGGCAGTTCAAGTGGAGAAGCAGTGGAGTTAAGTTTGAGTTCTGATACAGTTCAGTTTAAAGTTTAGAGTTTAGAGTTGACTTTAAGTTTGATTTATCAGTTAAGTTGAGTTGAGAATTTATAAAAGTAATTCGAAGAATAAAAGAATTTAAAATGAAATTTGATCAAGAAAATGAAATAAAATTATTTTAAACTAAACCAAAGAAGAGGAGATATATGCTTATATCAAAACCTCCACGCTCTTCCCTCGATATAAAGAGGAAGCACGGCGCTGGAGATGTAACACGTTGAATTGATAAAGTCCGTTTCCTGTAGTAAACGCTGTCTTCTCCTTGTCCTCCTCCTTTACTTCCACTTGCCAGTAACCGCTTTTTAGGTCCAATGTTGAGAACCACTGACCTCCAGAAAGGGTATCTAGTGTGTCGTTGATTCGAGGAAGTGGGTAACTGTCTTTCTTCGTAACGTCGTGTAACCGGCGGTAGTCGACATAAAATCTAGTTGCCCCATCCTTCTTCTTGACGAGCACTACCGGCGAGGCCCATGGGCTCGATGATTTCTCGATGACTCCTTGCTCTTCCATCTCTCGAATCATGTTGCCGACTTCTGATTGTTTGGCCAACGGTAGTCACCGAGGTGGCTGCCTTATTGATCTTGACTCACCCGTGTCAATGCGATGTTTAATGATACCGATGCGTCCGAATTTATCATTTCCTGTCTCAAAAATATCAGAAAAATCGTTCAGGAGTGATTTAACGCTTGCCTTTTCTCTATCGGTTAATTCGATTTTCTGGGACATCAATCTATTAACCACAGAGGATGCACCAGAGAGCTGTTGAATTGGATGGTCCTCTCCCCTTGTCTGAATTGAACTTATCATTGACACGGGTGCACATTCTGCGATTACCTCTCCTTTTCTTATTGTGACTGGCTCCTTGGACGCATTTAGTACTCTGACGGGTACGATGTGCTTCTTCGCATCTATAAGGGCTTTCCCAACAAGGATGTTCCCCTTACTGATTTTGTAGAGCCTCGGTGATGTAAAATCGATTGTCACCGGGATCACTCTCGAGACTGGTCCAAATTACCGAGTCTGAACGAGCTGGGATCTCATCCTCCTCACGCACATAACATTTCAGTCTTCGCAATTGTTCGTCCTGCAGTGTAAGAGCAAATTCCAAGTTACCAATTCGCAGTGTTCTTTGCCCGATATCTAGAACAACTTGGTGCTCCTTCATGAAATCCATTCCAAGAATGCATTCGTCCGTAATATCGGCAACCAAAAATTGGTGGGAGATGGAAATATTGCCCAGCACTATTATGCTCTCGACTTCTCCGTACACTGTAGAACGTTCTCCTGTGGCAACCCTCAAAGCGTATCTTCTATTTTTCATCATCATTATTGGCACTACTACCGGGAACCGGTCTTGGCCTTATTTAGCAAGTTCTGAGGATTGTTAAATTTTCCATAATGATTTGTTTTTTTCCGGGCAAGGTCATTAGTCTTGCGCCAGAGGCTCCCCGGTGGGGAATCGAACCCCGGTCTCCCACGTGACAGGCGGGTATACTAACCACTATACTACGAGGGTTGCCTTTTATATTTCGGGATTACAGAACAAAAACAAATATTGATCATCGAAACTCACTTTATTGTTTTTCAAAATATTCCCCATGAAGATCTATACACTTTTGCATGCGTTTGAACCAATTGTCGAAGCACTTTTGCCACTCTGATTGAGGTATCTCCAACACATGCATTCTGAACGCAGCAACCGCTTCTTCAGGTGTCGAAAAACGTTGACCTCTCAGTTTGTTTTTTACGTACGGGAATAAAAAGAAGTCATTCGGTGCCAAGTTAGGACTATACGGTGGATGACCCATCAAATCGATGTTTTGGGTGCTCAAAAATGCAGTTGTCGCAACCGATGTGTGAGAGCTCGCATTGTCGTGGTGAAGAGTGATCCGTCTTCGGCGGTTGGTTTTCCTGATTTCTTGGAAGACAACTGGCAAACAAATGGTTGTGTACCACTCAAAATTGACTGTTCTGCGTTGTTCTAGTGGTACGGTTGCGACATGTCCAGTTTTTCCGAAAAAACAGGCGACCATTTGCTTGGAAGTGCTTCGTGCGCGAACGGCTTTTGTTGGATTTGGCTCATCTTGAAACACCCAGACAGTCGACTGCTGTTTACTTTCGGGCTCATACGCGTAAATCCACGATTCATCACCTGTCACGATGTCATAGACGTGTTTCGAAGCACCGCGACCGTATTTTTTGAGCATTTCTTTCGACCAATTGACACGAGCCTTTTTTTGGGCGATTGACAAATTGTGTGGGATCCAACGCGAACAAATTTTTTTGACAGTCAAATGTTTATGCAATATTGAATGTATGCTGGTCCTACTAACGCCTAAGGTTGTCTCAATCTCACGATAGGTCACATGACGATCTTCCAATATCAGTTCGCGCACAGCATCAATGGTTTTCGGAACAACAACTAATTTTGGACGACCTTCACGAAATTCATCTTGAAGTGAATTACGACCACGATTGAATTCACCATACCATCGATAAACACTGGTCCTTGATGGAGCTTCATCGCCAAAAATTGAATTAAGTTCATCCATGCACTGTTGCTGAGTTAATCCACGCCGAAAGTTGTAAAAAATAATCGCACGAAAATGTTGACGATTTAATTCCATTTTTGGGCCGAGATGAATCTTTTAAGTTACTGTAAACAACACAAATAGCGCTCGTATGTCAAAACGTTTTGAGTGCGTATAACCTCAAAAATGTCCAACTTTACGACAGAGCTGTCAATTGCCGGATTGCAACACTAGGGTTGCCAAATCCCGAAACATAAGAGGCAACCCTCGTATACGCGGAGCCTTCTTCTATTTTTATTAAGGGCAATTTTGCCCACGATATCCGGCCGAATTATGGATCTTGTTGCTCCAGTGTCGATTGTCACTGTTGTTGTCCTTGCATTAACAATCGTAGTTATAACTAAACTTTGGTTATTCCGTTGGAGTTGTCATACAGTTACGATGCTGAGGCTGCACATTCCACCAGGTGACTTTCGCCCCGTAAAACCCGCCCTTACAAGTTTCCCGAGCTATTGATCTCAGGTTGGTCCGTTGATAGTCTTCTCTTATGATTAGCGCATGAACAACAATTCTCAATTGATGTTTCATTCATTCGTCGACGTTTCCTACAGTCAGAGATGTGGCCGACTTCGCCGCATGTCCAACACTTCATATCTGGGGGTTCTCCGTTGTACATGCCCGATTCTTTGGCAGGAACGTTCCTGGACGGACGTTTCTCGGACTCTATATGTACTCCTGGTAGCCAGTTTAGCAGATTCATATGCCAATGCGAACGCCAGTATTTCATTAGTCGTCTTCTTTTCTGCCAAGTGAACGGCTTGTTGCAAGTCCCGATCTTGGAGTGCATTTATGAATGCATCCATTGCTACCTCGTTCAGAAATTCCTTAGTCATATTTGAATAAGACAAGTTTGCCAATCGCTCAATGTCTGCCTGTAACTGTTGAAGATTTTCTCCAGGTTTCTGCGTTCTGCTCCGCAGTTGCATGCGGTAGACCTGCTGCATGTGGTTGTCTCCATACCTAGCTACCGCTTGGAAATCTGTTTGCTTCTCTGCTGGTATGATTTGTAGCAATTCTGCAGCCGCCCCGCGGAGTGACACGATTAGTGATGTTGACTTTGCTCATCTGACCACTTATTATAATTGGCCGCGGCGTCAAACTGACGTATAAATACGGAGAAGGATCCCGTTCCATCGAAGGTTGGCGGTTGTATCCTTGTATCTTTGTAGTCATGTTGATTGCTAGGCGATGTCTTATTTCTCTCAACACACTCAAGTCTCTTTTCGATTCGCGTTATTTCGTCGGTGACTTTCTTAAATTCAGCTTCGTTTTTTAGATCCAGATTTTCTACTTCGTTTCGAATTTCTTCCTTAAAGTGTTGAAAATTACATTTCATCCACTGCATAACACATAACATCTGCAGCTTGTGCGTCCAATTTTGAGTTAATATCCGTAGGTTGCGCGTCCAATTTTGAATGTTGGGCGTCGAATTTTGAATTTTGGGCATCCAACTTTGCATTAACATCTGCAGCTTGCGTGTCCAATTTTATTATCATCATCCTGAACATCTCCGAAATGTCCAATTGTGGCGAACTCTTCTCCGTCACATTGGCACCATCTTTACTCGCTGTTTCTTCTCCATCCGGACAGTCTGGCCCAATCGTAAAAACATATGAGTCGACATCAATACCCTCTTCCTCCATTGGTGCTTGCAGACGCTGTCGAAGAATTTGCTTCTGTCCTCTGCTATCCAGATTCCGGTCCTCAAGTTCCTTCTTCAACTCAGGAACGTGAAGATCCTCCAAATGTCGATCTGACATCGACTTATTTACTTCACTAATAATTAATCCCACTTTTGTCACCAATTGTAGCGAGCTTAAGGTTCGCTGGATTAATTATTTTTAATAAATAAGAGCCGTTAAATCGATTTTGAATTAATGTAACACTTTGTGGCGTTTCTAACAGATACACACACGACTAGTAAAGAACAACACCACCAAAAGCACATCCATTAAAGCCGTATACCATAGCAATAATATACCATTACCACATTAGTCGAATGTATTTGAGTTTAAAAATCAAATTCACATAAGCGGC
This sequence comes from Microdon myrmicae, assembly GCA_963931805.1. Classification (NCBI taxonomy): domain Eukaryota; kingdom Metazoa; phylum Arthropoda; class Insecta; order Diptera; family Syrphidae; genus Microdon; species Microdon myrmicae. Next base: position 29,598,952 of record OZ007501.1, read on the forward strand.
AGTGGCCTGATGGGTAAGAGCTTTGGTTCTATCTTTTAGTGACTCTAACCGTGATAGCGTCGGTTCGAATCACTCGCTCTTCACTATCGTCGCAAACGCTATAACTTTATTAGTCCGTTAATAACAACCGTCACTTTTACCGTACATTTAAGGATTTCTTGACTTATCGCGTCTTTGACTGCTTACTTCTTTACTTACTTGCTTCTTTTGATCTGGGTGTGACGTATTTATACCGTTTCCTCATTCTAATTTGGTGTTTCGTTTCCGTCCGTTCCATAGCCTCGAATTTTCTAGCTCATAGTCTCCAGTTTTCCAGCACTTTCTAGAATATTTTAGTACTTTGTTTCGGACTTTCTAGAATATTCTAGTACTGATTGTCATTTGCGTGACAATATTAAAAAGTAATTAGAACGAGCTTTGCGAGGTTCAAAATAAACTGAAAAAAAGAAGTAATTACAACAAACCTCATGGTTCAAAATAAATGAAAAACCACTTCACAACAAACCGTTTGCGTTTTGTTTTTCAATTATTACCTAAATGGTGGGGGGATGGGAGCGAACACACAGGGCAAAGTCTCTGAATGCTTTCAACCTGGCGAAGACCAGGACGATCCCTGTTCAATCCAAGTTGGCATGCAGAGTCCAGGCACCCGCCAAGTAGTGAACCAATGCATGCAGCGAGATTCTGCGAAAGGTTAGCGCAAGGCTAATAACCGTGCCCATAAAAACAAATTATTACGGACAATTTAACAAGCCTCGGATATGGACCGGATACACGACGAGGACCACGGAAACGAAAATGGCTAAACGATTTAAGAATTTTCTCACTATACAGAGCTCGAGCCGCACAGCAGCTAGCCGATGTCCTGCCCGAATATAAGGCTGACATAACGGCATTACAAGAAATAAAATGGACGGGGACTCCGACAAGGGGACGGTTTCGCCTGCCTCCTCTTCAACCTGGCGTTGGAGAAAGCAATCCGTGACTCTGGCGTTACAACTAGAGGGACTATTGTCACTAAGTCCTGCCAGATCCTTCCTACGTAGATGACATTGACATCATCGGTGGATCCGATTCGGCTATACAGGATTCCTTCACCCAGATCGAGCAGGCGGCACAAAATCTGGGAATGCACATTAATGAGGGGAAAACTAAGTGCATGGTGGCAACTTCTGCGAAGAGAAGAGCTAACGTTGGTCAAACTGTCAGGGTAGTGGACACGAATTTGAAGTAGTGCAATCCTTTACCTACCTTGGGTCAATAGTATCGCCGATGACAATATGGAAGAAGAAATGCGCGCATGGCTGATCAAATTCAACAAACCATACAATTATGTCTATTAAGACTCTTTATATCCTGAAATTTATCCACAACATCCAAGGTGCTACTGTACAAGACCATGGTCTTACCAGTACTCATCTATGGATCCGAGACCTGGGTACTCAATAAAAGGCACTCTGAACTTAGCCGCGTGCTAGAGGAAGGTCTTAAGGAGAAGTGTTGGCCCCGTATGTGAGGAAGGACAATTCCGGAGACGGTACAACCATGAGTTGTGCGTAATCTACCTTGAAGCTAACGTTGTCAGAAAAATCAAGCTCGGTAGACTCTAGTGGGCGGGACACCTAGCTCGAATGTGCGAAGAGTAGCCTGCCCGGAAAATCCTTTATGTCAGGATGTATGGAATGATACATCGCAGCGAACCTTGTCTGCGATGGCGGGGTGGTGTAGACCAGGACGGCCAGAGCCTGGGAGTGCCAAACTGGATGACATCGACTCGAAATCGGGACTGGTGGAGAGATTTGTTAAATAAAGCAAAGACCGCATCCCGATTGTAGTGCCGATGATGATGATGATGATGACCTAAAAACCTTACGTAGATGTTTATGGTCCGCTCTGTACTAGAAATATAATATCTAGTTGCGCTGTTCAGATCTGTTATTTGTTAAATGTTAGCTCTTGGTAAATATGATATAAATTTATTGTTTTTATTTGTTTCTATTACTTTTCTAACCTATACACTATCACACTGTTACACAGGTACACATACCATGCACACATTTTCACTTAAGTACTCTTAACTTATGAATCTAAATAAATGACTTGACATTAGGGCTCGTCGAAGAACTAGATACTTCTACGTGTTATCTTCTTTCGGAGGGATAAGAACCCATCCATCATCTGCGGAGTCCGCAACATCTGTTTGCTGTATTTTTGCAGAATGCGAAGTCTGCGGATCGGAAGACGTATTTTGATTCTGCTTAGAAGCACGCAAACGGTCTAATTGTCCTTTCAGATCATTGTACAGTTCCAACAATTCCTCCTACAATAAAGTAATAAATATTAAAGAATATTGTGTGCTGAGTTTTCTGACTCATCTTACCTTCTCCTCAAGCTTTTTCATGAGAGTCAGTTTCTGTTCTCTTTCCACTGGATCTAATTGATCTAGATATTTGTCTCGACGATCTGTGGCATAATATAATTCAGTGACTACCCGTAAATACTCTTTGGCAAGCCTTGTGTGTTCTCTGTAGATCTCTTGCGATTGTCTGTTATTTGGGATGGGTGGTTCGGGCTGAAGTGATGGATCCAACATTTGGGGTAGAGATTGTTCAGCCTCGTAGTCATCATCGATGGAACAAGCATTTGATAAGTCATCTTCCTCTTCTGGGATCACAGGTTTAGTGTGTGTCACTGTTAATCGTTCCCTGCCATCACTTTTTGCTAGAATTGAAATGAAATAAAACAGAAGAAGCAAGTAAGATGGTTGTTTTGAAAAGTAGAAGGTAAAGAGTCATTTTAGATCGTACTATATATAATCCAGCAACTGTGTACTTCGGTTTTGGACATAAGAGCAGCAGCTTCGCACATGATTTATGAAATTATGGTTCTTTAAAGAAATAAATTGTGAATACGGCGAAATAAGAAATTGTACATGGTTTCAGAGTTTGACCAAACACTTTGACGTTTAAACCTCTGGCTAAAACACATTTATATATTTAATCATCTTATGAAGCACAAGAAATTGTGTATGGCAGGAAGGTTGAAAAAACGCCCCTAGTCTGTTCTGGTTATGTTACATTGCCAAGAAAGTTTAATTTAGGAAAACAGAATTAGAGGCATAACGATTTGCTTCTACTTGTAACCTTTTATTCGCGCTCACACACTCAACTGACTAACTAAGTATTTTCAACTAAGTTAAATAACAAAATTCTTGTAAGGTATTTTCAAACAGGCTTGTGCTATATCAGTCTTAAAAAATAGCAACTGAACGCACATAAAAAAGGGCGCAATGGTCTGAAGTTGGTGAACCTATTCTGAAGATTTTTTTCGGTATATATAGGGTTCTACAATAGGCACTTGCCAATTTTGAATTTAATTTGTGAACGCACCCTTTCACTAATCATCGAACTGTCACTGTCAATTTATTCAGTAAACAACATTTTCATCATGGTTAAGTACACGAACGAACAACGTCTGCAAATTATAAAAATTTACTACCGAAAAAAAGTTGTCAAGTCCCTATTGGAAAACCCATTATAAACGTATTGTAACGAGCTTAGGGCTCGCTGGATTGATTATTTCCAGTAAATAAGAGCCGTTAAATCGATTTCTAACTAATATCACACTTTATTAATTTATTGATAATAACCGTACACTCAACGATTTTCTTGACTTCGCTTGCTTCGCTTTCTCCTTTTTTGGTTGTCACCATCAGCTGTCTCGACGTCTTTTTATCATTTCTCACATTCTCATTTGGTTTCCGTCCGTTCCATAATCTTGGATGTTCTAGTCTCCAGTTTTCCAGTACTTTATAGAATATTCCAGTGCTTGTTTTGGACTTTCCCGAATATTCCAGTACTGACCGTCATATGCGTCACACTACCCTCCACCTAGATTAGTTCGTCCCGAACTAAGTTCACTGGTCTTCTGGGTTAACAAAAATCGCCAGTCGGTCGCGATGTACCACTTTCATTTTGGCGTTCGGTCTTCGCTGAATCCTATAGACAACGTCGTTAATTCTTGTGAGGACCTTATACGGTCCTTCCCAATGTTGCTGCAACTTCGGGGATCTTCCTCTTTGCCGGTGAGGGTTGTAGCGCCACACATTATCGCCTGCATTATATCCGAATGCGTTGGCTCGAACGTCGTACCTTGTTTTCATCCTGTCACTTGATACCTTGATTTGCTTTCGAACCAAATGATGAATCTCCTCGAGGCGATTTCTCCATTCGGCTACGTAGTCTTCGGTCTTATCTATGGCGTCTGGAGGCATTCCGAATCGCAGATCGGCTGGTAGTCGTATCTCTCGTCCAAATATGATTCTTGCTGGAGAATGGCCTGTCGTCTCGTGATTAGCCGATCTATAACTCATGAGAAAGGTTTGTACATATTTGTCCCAGTCTCGTTGGTGATTACTGACGACCTTCGATAAGTGTTCTTTCATTGTTCGGTTGAACCTTTCGACCATTCCGTCTGACTGCGGATTTAAGGGTGTGGTCCTGGTTTTCCTTACGCCCAGTGCCGCACAAATGCCTTGAAATATCTGTGATGCGAAATTTCGGCCTTGATCGGAATGCAGCTCACAGGGAACTCCATATCTGCTGATCCAATTATTGATTAGCTGCTCAATGACGATTGTTGCTTCTTGGTTTGGAATTGGAAGGACTTCTACCCACTTGCTGAAGTAATTCATGATAACCAACATGTATTTGTTGTTGTCGTTAGTTTTTGGAAATGATCCTGAGATGCCTATCGCAATTCACTCGAAAGGGGCGCCTTTCACTTTTGATGGTGGGACTAGAATCTGCATTCGATGGGATTTTCCGTCCGCGGCTTCCCATTTGCGCTTAAGAATACCATCTTCCACCAGCAAGGAATTCCATTGTGCCCAATATGCTTTAAATGATCCACTCTTGTCGGAAATATCGTTCCAAGTTGGCCGCTCGTTCTTTTCTTTGTGTTCCAGGATTAGCGACATATCTTCATCCTGAAGTTGAGCTGCGAGTATAGCCTCAGTCGTCCACCCATCTAGTATTTATACTTGTACATTTCGCAGGTCGTACGCCTCTTCTTTCTCTTCCGCTTTATGACAATGTTTAAAATTCGGCTTACATCGTCTTCTTGATAGAACATCAGCGTTATTATGCACCTTCCCTTGCTGAATTGAACTTATCATTGGTACGGGTGCACATTCTGCGGTTAACTCTCCCTTTCTTATTGCGACCGGCTCTTCGGACGCATTTAGTACTCTGACAGGTACAATGTGTTTCTTCACCTCAGGTTGTTCCGTTGATAGTCTCCTCTTATGACAAGCGCATGAACAACAATTCTCACTCGATGTTTCATTCATTCGTCGACGTTTCCTACAGTCAACAGAGATGTGGCCGACTCCGCCGCATGTCCAGCACTTCATAACAGGTCTCGGGGTCCTCCGTTGTACATGCCCGATTCTTTGGCAGGAACGTTCCTGGACGGACATTTCTCGGACTCTATATGTACTCCTGGTAGCCAGTTTAGCAGATTCATATGCCAATGCGAGCGCCAGTATTTCGTTAGTCGTCTTCTTTCCCGTTAAACGGACGGCTTGTTGCAAGTCCCGATCTTGGAGTGCGTTTGTGAATGCATCCATTGCTACCTCGTTCAGGAATTCCTTAGTCATATTTGTATAAGCCAAGTTTGCCAATCGCTCAATGTCTGCCTACAACTGTTAGAGATTTTCTCCAGGTTTCTGCATTCTGCTCCGTAGTTGCATGCGGTAGACCTGCTGCATGTGGTTGTCTCCATACTTAGCTTCAAGGCCGTCTCTTACCGCTTGGAAATCTGTTTGCTTCTCTGCTGGTATGGTTTGTAGCAATTCTGCAGCCGCCCCGCGGAGTGACAAGATTAGTGATGTTGACTTTTGCTCATCCGACCATTTAATTATAATTGGCCGCGGCGTCAAACTGACGTATAAATACGGAGAAGGGTCCCGTTCCATGGAAGGTTGGCGGTTGCATCCTTGTATCTTTGTAGTCATGTTGATTGCTAGGCGATATCTTATTTCTCTCAACACACTCAAGTCTCTTTTCGATTCGCGATATTTCATCGGTGACTTTTAGATCCAGATTTTCTACTTCGTTTCGAATTTCTTCCTTAAAGTGTTGAAAATTACATTTCATCCACTGCGTTTGGGCATCCAACTTTGCATTAACATCTGCAGCTTGCGCGTCCATTTTTGTCATCATCATCCTGAACATCTCCGAAATGTCCAACGGTGGCGAACTCTTCTCTGTTACATTGGCACCATCTTGATTCGCTGTTTCTTCTCCATCCGGACAATCTGGCCCAATAGTAAAAACATATGTGTCGGCATTAATACCCTCTTCCTCCATTGCTGCTTGTAGGCGCTGTCGAAGAATTTGCTTCTGTCCTCTGCTATCCAGATTCCGGTCCTCAAGTTCCTTCTTCAACTCAGGAACGCGAAGATCCTCCAAATGTCGATTTGACATCGTCACAACACGCTTTCACAGCTTATTTACTTCACCAATAATCAATCCCACTTCTGACACCAATTGTAGCGAGCTTAGGGTTCGCTGGATTGATTATTTCCAGTGAATAAGAGCCGTTAAATCGATTTCTAACTAATATCACTCTTTATTAATTTATTGATAATAACCGTACTTATCCCGTACACTCAACGATTTTCTTGACTTCGCTTTCTCCTTTTTTGGTTGTCACCATCAGCTATCTCGACGTCTTTTTATCATTTCGCACATTCTCATTTCGTTTCCGTCCGTTCCATAATCTTGGATGTTCTAGTCTCCAGTTTTCCAGTACTTTATAGAATATTCCAGTGCTTGTTTTGGACTTTCCCGAATATTCCAGTACTGACTGTCATATGCGTCACAGTATGTTAATCTTTTCAACTGAATTAGGGAGCCTCGAGAGATTCAAGATTGTCGAAACTGGCATTTTGAGACTTATAAGTGTCGGACCTCCTTGCATATCAGTTTGTAGACCCGATAACCGCGAGTTGTCTAGTTTTCCAAAGTTTTGGTCAGTTCGGATTACAAAACCGATGGACTGAGAAATGCCAATACCTCAAACTACCACTTTTTTATATGAAAAGGGCCCACAAAAGGTTTTTGAACTAGTATTAGATATCAAAGAGAATAAAGTTCTAAGGGGTATCTTTGGCGGCAAATATGATGAGGCAGGACAGTGAGGAAAAAAGTATTGTGCGCCGGCGTACGGCACTAATTCCCTTCAATCCCCATCACTAGTTCGGTCAAAAATGGTTCGCATGTACATTAGAATTGTGGGGAGGAAGTATTGTGCCAAACACGGACACTCCGTTCATCTTCCTCCTCCATCATAATGTTCCACCAAGTAAAACGCCGAACCAAAAGACCGAAACGCCGCCACGTTTGTTGTCCACATTAAACGATCGGTACCACCAGAAGTAAATAATCGAAACGCACTTTTTATTTATTATGAAAGGTTCTTATATTTCACTTAGAACTTGGTATTAATATAAATTGATTTTTATAAATCTTATACTAGATGAAACACTACTTTCTCGACACGACCTACGCTTCTCCACCGCGCGACGGAGAGCGGGAGCGGCACGATCGTGGTGGTCGGCGGATGTAATAAGACTCGGCGATAAACGGCTCGTGCAGAGCCGACTCGCTAAGTGGTGGTAGATATCCTCTCCACTAAGGATATTTTTTTACGTACCACCAGAGAAACGTAAAGTCTCTCTTGGTGGAATAGAAAACCAGATCTCGTAATGGAGATCATGGTGGTATATGTGTGATCGTCCAGATCTGTGTTGTTTACTCATGCGCGAAGGCAATGGAAAAACAAAGCAGACAGGCGGCAAGGACAAAGGAATCGGGGCGATCATGGTTTATGATGTGCATCGGGGCTAAAATAGACGACGATGCATCGAAGAGTTATGCTAAAAGCAAATATGGGACGAGGGCATCATAAAAGTCTTAGATGAGTGATGCCCTTGTGTAAATAGGCGAATAGCCATTGGGAAAAGGTGCTAATGGGTTGGTGGACGAAACGAATCCCTTGCTTGCATTTGTATATACAGGGAAATTCGTTTGTGGGAAACGGATTCTATATTTGCATTGATTATGTTTTGAATTCAATCCGGCGGCTATGCGCGAAGTCGATGATTGTTGGGAGATTCAAACAAAGGAGCATTACTGGGTAAAGTGCTTGCAGCTGTATCGATAGTTGCAAGTCATTGCAAAGCAGATTAGATGGTTATACAACGACGGTTTGTATATACCACCTGTGTCAATTGTACATGGCATCTATGGCGACGCCAGGATCGAACTGTAGTGTGAATATCTACACTAATTGGAAATTCGGTTCTGGGTCGCTAATGCAGATGCATCGACACATGTATGAATGCCCTTGTAGGAAAAATTCTTTGCAGGGATTTCCAGTTAATGCATTGAAAACATTAATTATCCTTGGGAAGGAAATGTTTTTGCTGCGGGGAGATTGCGGTGCAGGTGTGGGAAGATTGGAATTTGCCTGGCAACTGAAGGTACCGAATAGGTTTTGTTTTATGCTCCCGTATAATGGAAAGAATTCTTGTAGGGAATTTGTATTCGAAGAAATGCATGAAAGGTAAGAATTCTTTTACAGGAACTTGTAGGTTATATAAATTTGATCTATTTGATGCGTGAAGCTCTTAAGGTGCTAATGCGATTGCATTAGCGAAACTTATAAGGTCGGGTGGAAGTTATGGGGGTTCTTCAGGTAAGTAACAGTGGGGTTTGGCGGAACCGCCACAGAATCGCCGCGGTGCAACATTAGACTCCGGATACTGCCTGCTCAGCTTACTGTCCAACAAATGAAACACTAAGTAAATAAGCCGTATCTCATTGGTTAGTAATGGATTTCTGTTTGCTCATGCCGCGAGTCATGAGAAGCAGATCCAGAAATATTGCAGCACAAAGAGATCGTATAGATCTTGTCTATGATGCGCATTGCAGCTGTACTGATAGACCGCAATGCTGGTGGACATGGTGCTAATTGGTTTTAGCATATTCACAGGGAATTGGTGTTTATGGCATCGCTGCCAAGGGTTAGTATACAATTCCTGTTTGCATTTGCCTATGCTATAGGTTTTGGTTTCAGCGTCGTTTGCGCCAATTGTGTGCAGATGCGTTGGATTGTTTATAGTAGGGAGAAAAAGGTCGCCAGCCAATGTGTATGTAAAGAAATTTGTTGTACACAAGGTAAGGCTGGGAATAGACGACGTAATGTTTATTATCCCTGGTTATGGTGGTTACATTACATGTAAACCAAATTGTTTCGTTTTGAGGAATTCGTATAGGGAAAATGCATACGGTAAGATGGGGATTTGCCTGGCAACCGAAGGTGCCGAATTGGGCTTGGCATTTATGATAAGTTTGGACAGAATTCTTATAGGGAATTTGAATGCGAATTAATGCATGAAGGTAAGAATTCTCTTCCAGGAGCTTTTAGATAAGTACATAAGATATTTGATGCGTTAATCATTTACAGGTGCTAATGCGATTGCATTAGCGGTAAACTATGAAGGTTGGGTTGTAATTGCGAGGGTTCTTCGGGTAAGTAGACTGTGGGGTTTGGCGGAACCGCCACAGTACAATGGGGGAAACTCCACAACCACGAGCTGGAAGAGCTATACCGCAAACCTACAATAGTGAGAGCAATCAAGTCGCGAAGATTAAGATGGGCCGGACGCGAATGGGCAACGATAGGACCGTGCATAGAATTTTTGACGGTAAGCTAACGGGGAAGACACCGACAGGACGGCCACGACGGAGATGGGAACGATTGTTTTGTAAAGCGCAAATAAAACGAATTTCGCGGAATAATACCACGAATCTCCGATGAACAGTCCCCGCGATAACATCTGTAAAACAGACAAAGGTCCGCTGCGTGTCTTCGATGTGATAGTGATTGCAGCACCGATGTCAGCGCGGCGTCTTCTATCAGGCGGATCACCCACCTCTGTATGCAAGCAAGTGGCTAAAGGAAATGTTGTATGGTGGCTACCGTGATTCTCAGGGTGAGAGGAAAAGTAGTAATCAGACAGATTTTGCTGTCTGTAGTATGTCCTTTATGGTCCGCAAGTGATGCTCTGCTACTTAGTTGGCAGATTAGTTTGTTGCGTACGATGTCAAATTGTGTAGATGTATGGATACGGGGACGTGTATCTTCAATCCTTCCGGATAATCCAAAGGATACGCCAACAACAATCAAACTCTATGGGTCCAAGGGTCAATCCACATGCGTGAAAAGAAATTATCAAACTCTATCGATAGCACTTATTAAAAGGGCGAACTGCAGAGAACGACCAAATCACGATGCACTAGAAAATACGAAACGCGCCAGGTCCAACGCAGTGACAAAAGAACTTCAAACACACCAGTAGCCATAGTCAAACTAGACAGAATTTTGTTGAATCATATTATTTATTTTTCCGACTGAAGGAAACTAAGGAGTAAAATTAAATGTACTCAATTCGCTCTAGCAACCGACTGACCATCTTCTCTTTACCTTTTGACTACCCGCCATTCTTTTATTTTATTTTACTTTTTCGATCGGGATCATGCAAAAGGGGAAAGAAAGGAACAATGCACTTCGGCGAGAAACCAATCAACAAAGGATCATGCGGATGTGTATTTATGATCATATATGTTGATGGGCGATAAAAATGCATAGGAGCATTCCAAGCATGGGAACAATATTTGAGCAGACGTTTAATTTGAAATCGGTATCGCCTAATATAACTAAACCAAAGATGTTGGCGAGGTTGAAGGTGAGGCGATCACTCTTGACATCGACCATAGTCTCCCATCTAGCCCGTCAACCCAATTAACTTCGTCCCTTCGCGGTGCTTCTGAGCAGCTGCCTGAAATTAGTAATTCGCAAAATGGTGAGATTTTGAGCCAGCAAATACTTTCGCAACTGTCGCAAAACCTACTCGATCATTTTCACTCGTCCCAGTTGCTCTAAAAAGATAACTCAATTTACTAGAGGCGGACCTGGAAATATATTCACACAGACCGCTAGCCAACACGGTCCAAGCTTTCCTTACATTCAAGCGTCGGTCATTCATCATCAGCTGTGGAACCGATGACACAATTTTCCTTGCGAATGTTGAATATTCTGTCTTCGTTGCATTGAAGTCGACGTGATCATCCTTTCTTCATCGTTTCAGAGAGTCGATTTGGCTACATCTCAGTTGGTGCAACGTTAATGCATTAATCCGGCGATCAACGATGATGAAATACGTGTACTATCATCCGCAAAACTGAATATCTTGTTACCCGTTGATTCCAACAGATCGTTAATGTGAGCAAAAATAAGGTTGGAGACAAAATAGAACCCTGAGGTACTGTGGCGTTTCTAACAGATACACACACAATACACAAGCAAATAGTGAAGAACACCGAACGAAAATCGAATAAGAAAATGCATCAGACCCGTATACCATAGCGATAACATAACAATTCCACATCAGTTGAGTGTACTTGAGTTTAGAAATCGAATTCGTACACACGGCCAGTAGCCTGATGTGTTACGCATTGGTTCAATTTTTAGTGATTCTAACTGTCATAGGGTCAGTTCGAATCACACGTTCTTCACTATCATCGCAAACGCTATAGTACCATGGAATTAAGAGAATACAGATCCGAAGACATGCCGTCTACAACAACCGGGATCGATTGGTTTTTGAGAAAGCCCTTCGTCAAGTCGCAAAGTTGTTCTGAAAGTCCGTACGAACCAAGATTGTTTAGGGACACCTCGCGCTAGACAGGTTCAAATGCCTTGGAGATATCCAATGCAGTCGTCCTTGATTCACCATGGTTTTCATTTGCAGATTTCCAGATGTTAGTTACAAGGGTTAAAAAGTCGCCCGTGGACTGCCTGCTACGCAATAAACCAAGTATTTAATCAACTCGGCATTGATGACCTCTTCCACCATCTTGGATATCAAAGACAGCAATGCTATCGGCCGGTCATTTTGCGGGAGACACCTTTTCCCCTTCTTTGGAATCGGCTGAGCTCGAGCGATTTTTCAGTAAGTAGAAAAGGTCCTCTGTGCATAAGATAAGCGAATGTGTTTCTAAGAACGGGAGATAGTTCTGCAGCACCGTTTTTAAGGACTTTTGCTGGTATTCCATCCGGGTTACAGTCCAATCTGCGTTGAATAGCTCGTGGGGGGAACTTCATATCCGACATTGAAGATTGCACGGCGACAGGGCTATCTCCAAGGTGGCTTCGTGGGTTGAATTCGCCGAAAATAAATTCGCGAACACATTGGCTTTATCCTTTGAATTCATAACTAAAGCTCCGCTGTTCGATACTAACGGAGGAAAATAGGAGGAAGCGAAGTGATTGCTGATAGCCGTTGCTATTGACCAGACGTGACGCGAACCAGTTGGGTACTCAAGCAGCTTGTCGGCCACTTTGTTATTGTGAATCTTTTTCGCGGTATCAATCGCCCGGTTACACGCGTTTTTGATTGTGGTTCGTTTTAAAGCACCTGGCAGTGGTAAATTTGGTTTTTGAAATAATGAAGGATATAATTCAGATTCCGGTTAAGGATTGACGAAAACGAAAAACCCGATGAAAAAATTACCTGGAACATAAAAAAGCACTCTATAGTGGTAAATTTTGTTTTTGAAATTTTCAAGGATATACATAATTGAGATTTCGTTTAAGCATTGACGGAAAAAACCAGGGAGAAAAATGGCCTGGAACATAGAAAGCACTCGGTAGTGTTACATTTCGTTTTTGAACCTTTTAAGGATATAATTGAGATTTCGTTTAAGGATTGAAGAAAAAAAAGGAAAAAATGACCTGGAACATAAAAAGCATGTAGTGGTTAGTTGTACTCTTGGAAGTATAAAGAAGTTGTAGTGGTTAGTTGTACTCTTGGAATTTTCGAGGATATAATCCATACTCCGGTTAAGGACTGAAGAAAAAACAAAACAGGAAGAAAACAATTGGCCTGCAATATAAAAAACACTCTGTAGTGGTAAATATCGATCGTGGGATTTTCAAGGATATAATTGAGATTCCGTTTAGGGATTGAAGAAAAAAAAAAACCAAAGAAAAAACGACATGGAACATAAAAAGCACCATGTAATGGTAACTTTCGTTCTTGGAATTTTAAAAGGTATACATAATTTAAATTCCGGTTAAGGATTGAAGGAAAAACAAAACAGGAAAAAAAATACCTGCAACATAAGAAGCACTCTGTCGTGGTGAATTTCGCCTTCGAAATTTTCAAGGATATAATTGAGATTCCGGTTAAGGATTGAAGAAAAAAAAATCACCTGGAACATAAAAAGCACTCGGTAGTGGTAAATTTGGTTTTTGAAATTTTCAAGGATATAATTGAAATTCCGTTTAGGAATTGACGAAAAAGAAAACGAAGAAAAAATGACCCGGAACGTAAAAAGCACTCGGTAGTGCTACATTTCGTTTTTGAACCTTTTAAAGATATAATTGAGATTTCGTTTAAGGATTGAAGAAAAAAAAAAGAAAAAATGACCTGGAACATAAAAAGCACAATGTAGTGGTTAGTTGTACTCTTGGAATTTTCAAGGATATAATTCAGATTCCGGTTCAGGACTGAAGAAAAAACAAAACATGAAGAAAACAATTGGCCTGCAATATAAGAAGCCCTCTGTTGTGGTAAGTTTAGTTTTTGAAATGTTCTAGAATATAATTGAGGTTCCGGTTACAGATTGAAGAAAAAAAATTCAAGGATATAATTCAGATTCCGGTTAAGGACTGAAGACAAAACAAAAAAGACAGGAAGAAAATAATTGACCCACAACATAAAAAGTACTCGGTAGTGGTAAATTTGGTTTTTGAAATTTTCAAGGATATAATTGAGATTTTGGTTAAGGATTGAAGAAAAAAAGGACAGGAAGAAAAAAATGACCCGGAACATTAATATCACTTGGTAGTGTTACATTTCGTTTTTGAAATTTTCAAGGAAACAGTTGAGATTTTGGATAAGGATTGAAGAAAAAAAAAACAAAAAAATATGACCTGGAACATAAAAAGCCCCTGGCAGTGGTAAATTTGTTTTTTTACATTTCGTTTTTGAAATTTTCAAGGACAATTGAGATTTTGGTTAAGGGGGTATTCTGGTCTAGACGCACGAATTTAACGCAATTTGTGAAGTGCTGTAAAAAAAAGCAATCAATATTTTTATTACTCATTTTTTTATAGGATGTTTATTAATATTTCAAGAATAGAGTAAAAAAAATTGAAAGCAAAAAATTCAAAATTCAAAAAGTTAGCAGCTGATAAAGTGGGGGATTCAGAAGAAAAAAATTGACCTGCAACATAAAAAGTACTCTGTAGTGGTAAATTTGGTTTTTGAAATTTTCAAGGACATACTTGAGATTCCGGTTAAGGGTTGAAGAAAAAAAATGGGAAGAAAAAAAAAATGACCTGGAACATAAAAAGCACTCTGTAGTGGTAAATTGGTTTTGAAATTTTTAAGGATATAATTGAGATTCCGTTTAGGAATTGACGAAAAAGAAAACAGGAAGAAAAAATGACCTGGAACGTAAAAAGCACTCGGTAGTGTTACATTTCGTTTTTGAACCTTTTAAGGATATAATTCAGATTACGGTTAAGGATTGAAGAAAGAGAAAGAACAGGAAGAAAAAAGTTGACCCTCAACATAAGAAGCACTCTGTCGTGGTAAATTTCGTTTTTGCAATTTTCAAGGATATAATTGAGATTTCGTTTAAGGATTGAAAAAAGAGAAAAAACAGGAAGGAAAAAATTGACCCGTGTTACGACCACAACCACCCATCCTATAAAAATTACCCTTTTGGAGCTAGTCTCCACCACTAACGGCGATACACGCCAAAAACATCCACTTAAAGGATGTGACATAGTGCTAAATCAAAGCATTACCCCATACACCTCGTCACGCATAAATTGATAGCAAGCAAATCGAACTAAACGTTCAATTTGCACTAATCAATTAAACTCCAAGCAAATTGAACTAAACGTTCAATTTGCTCACATAAAAAAAACTTGCCCAACAAAAACTCCTAAAAGGCAAATGTGCGGACCAGATGCCATATTTCAAACAAAACCACTGAGCATCATAAAAAATTGCGCGCCAGCAATTTTACGAGACCTCAGAAAAATGGTTATCTAAAACAATGAAAACAACCAACACCAGTTTCCGTTTTAACAAAATTAAGTTAAAACAAGCAAAAGGCAAATATTCGCCTTTGTATCGATTCCCCACGGAAAAGACTCTTGCCCATTCAGCTACAATAAACAACATAGAGAATCAGAAATGCTCATTAGCACAATTCTCTATTTGTATTCCCTATCGTATTCTTACAAAAGGGATCCTTGCCGAGTCGGCTAGAACAAACAACAGACATCATAAAACGAATTACACATTCGTTTAGCGCTTATCAACATAGAGGATTATAAATGTGCATTCGCACGATCCTCTGTTGATTTTTCCCTTTGTGTTTCCGCGTTTGATCCCAAGCCGGGAAAGATAAAGAAAGAAATGCCATATCCTTCGTTCTTCAGGATGAAGAAAAAACAGGTCTTCGTTTGAGAGTTTGGTTTTTTGAATCTCGACCGAGACGGCGAGACTTTTGGGAGTTGGGTTTTGAATTTTGGCCGAAACGGTCGTCCGGCGTCCAAGAGTTGTTGGAGAAGAGTTAGTTGGGACCTAGTGACTGAGATTGTCGGAAAAAAGTGTCGGTGGTTAAAGTCGATGATAAAGTAAAGTAAGTGTTTGATTTCCCGGTGTTGGTTATTAAAATTTAAATCGTTATTATAAAATAAAATAATTTAAGGAGTATTCCTAAAATGTTTGTAATAATAGGTGACAGTTATTGAGTATAATAAAGTGCTTATGACTAAAGTTTTAAAACAATAAAGTGAAGTTTACTGTTTCTCCTCGGTGCATTAAATAGCAAACCTGACCTCCTATTTACAAAAGAATACTAAGTGCGTGGTAAATAAAGTAAGTGGTAAATAAAATCCTTTACACCCGGAACATAAAAAGCACTCTGTCGTGGTAAATTTCGTTTTTGAAATTTTCAAGGACATAATTTGGATTCCGGTTAAGCGTTGTAATTGAGATTCCGTTTAAGGATTGAAGAAAGAGAAAAAACAGGAAGAAAAAAATGACCCCGAACATAAAAAGCACTCTGTGGTGGTAAATTTCGTTTTTGAAATTTTCAAGGACATAATTTAGATTCCGGTTAAGCGTTGAAGAAAAAAACAGAAATAAAAAAATGACCTGGAACATAAAAAGCACCCTGTCGTGCTAATTTTGTTTTTGAAAATTTCAGGGATATAATTGAAATTTCGGTTAAAGATTGAAGAAAAAAAAACAAGAAGAAAAACATAAAAAGTTTTGGGCAGACATTTATTTTGCCACCAGGTATCACAGTTAGCCCTGTCAGTTAGAATATTAGAATATATAGAGTTGCGTCATTTTGTCGTGAAAGCTGACCAAGGACCGGTTGACTTTACATGGTTAGTGTGCTTGGCCATTGTCGCTATTGTTTGGTGTTTTATTTCATCCTGCGTGAGTTTGCAACTGTCAATCAAATAGCCACCCAAGGATAAGTCGACAAAATTTATCGTAAAGGCTTGTGTTAATTAATGAATAGGAAACTTACGAGATCCTTACTTTCACCTTTGCTTTGAGGTGTTGAGCTACTGTATTGAAATGTCTTTTGTAGGCGTTCTGTTATTTTATAGTTTCGTTTGATTGAAATTGACCTGCAACATAAAAAGCACTAACACTATAGTGGATATATGTCAAATATATTTTATAATGCACCATCGATACTTATTTTTTATCATATCAAATCGAATCCTATCCTTGGTTTTCGTTTCTCTTTTTCTTGTTCGCGGTTTTTTTGTCCATATCGTAAAGGTATCAATTATTCTTTTAGCGAGTCATTATTATTAGAAAATTATAGTTAAAAATAAAAACGTTTCCACCTTCAGCGTCTTTTATGTATTCTTTAAAGGTTTCACTTTATCACGCGATAACTGACTGAAAAAAATCACAGATCTGTAATACCTAAATCACAATTCTGTAATATTATGATGCAGCTAATGCATAAAAGGTTTGCTGTTATTTTATGTAGCTGATTTTAAATATTAATCTTTTCTTAAATTGCTTCATTTTCATATCAAAACCGAATTGTTGTCTCAAGTATTCACGCAAACAGAACAGAATGACCCCCAAACCCGAAAACTAGATATATATACATCACGTTGCCAATATCGCGAGCCACGATGTGTGCAAGAAATATATTAGAAGTCGAAATATTTTTGAATTTGACTTCATACTTCCCACTGGCGTGCTTAAATTTTACAATTTACATTACTCAACCTCGAGGGCAACACAAAATTATTACAAACAAAATGCTTTAAATTAAAAAATATATCTGAAATCATATTTCAAAATGTTTGGTCAAACTCGTTTAACATGGCGACGATCTACAAACTTGATTGATTTATAGTTCGATGTCTCGACTAGTTTAGTTAGGATAGATTTGTTCAGTCAGCACTTGATAATATTTTTGTGCCATCACAAGTTAAAAAGGGAAAGTTTGTTTTATATGTTGGTTTAGTTTGTTGTCCTTGCACGTTTGAAGGCTGATAGAAAACGCATCGCCACGTGATTACATTCGCTTTCCGGATTGTTTAATACGTTTGTTAAAAATAAAAATACAAAAAAAAAAGAAAATAAAACAGAACTATTCTAGTTAATTTGATATTGACTCGGGAACACTCCAAAGTGTACTAACGGAGCAGCTGTGTGCGCCTCCGCAATTTTCTCGAGACTATCCTCTGAGACAGTTGGCATTTTGTAGCCATAAATAAATTGGAATCGTCAGAATGGGAATCGGATGGAAATATGCTTTTTAATCCTCTGAAACGATCATCGCTACAAAGACGCGAAAACTACAGAGCGTTGTTCAGAAAATAAACAAACAAAAATGAGCACAACCCAATGTGAGGCGTTCTCGAACTTATATAAACGCCGGCAAAGTAGGAGACGACGGACGAACGCCAACTAAGCATTTCCCAATTCTAATGTAAACTCATTAAATAAACTTACTTTTAAAAATGCCGTCTTCAGTAAACTAATTTTTTTATGGATCCTAAAGAGTGCGAAGGTCTGTTTGGCCTTTTGGTAGTTTTATAAAGCAAGGTGTATGGTGTTGTAATTTAAATTGTGTATGAAATATTTAAAAAAAAAATAGAGATCTGTTAATTGCACTTTAGTGGAGTTTTAAAAGATATCTAACCTTCTGAAATTAATTAGATGTTCCATTTTGATTCTTTTAAAAATGAATTCATCTAAATCAATAACAGAAAGTCGTAGATTGAACCGACCCACAACCAACCACATTTCACACATGGAATACCATGTTAAACTCATTCAAAACATTTTTCGTTTACATAAAAACTGTTCGTAGTCATGAGTTTTAATGTAATTTTTAATTTGATGCGGGCAGAAATCGCTCATTTGTTCAGCCTAATACCAGCAATTGCTACTTAAAAAATAAGACTGTATAGTTAAGAAAAACTTAAGAAATAAGATAGAAGATGATAGCAAAGTAAACCAAATTTAAAATAGAAAATATGGTGCAGATAATTTGACGGAGATGTGGAAGAAAAAGGGGTGCGATTGGTTGTTAAATAGGCAGCACGAGAACATTTGTGGGGGTTTATCGGGTAATTGTGCCAGCACGGGCACGGGTTCACCAATATTCCAGCGGTCTTTCATACACTTTTACTACGAGAGACGAATCCCATAATAGGTGCACCAAATAGCATCACAGACGGTGGCGATAAATAAAGAGTGTCAATTCGAACCAATAAAAATCTTCGATGAACAGTTTAGTTAATTATTAACACTTCATTGGAAGTCTTTCTTCAGTTTGAGTCAATACAAATCTCCAGTGAACAGTTTAGTTATTATTAACACTTTATCGGAAATCTTTCCTCACTAGCGCTTTTCATTATTTTTGACGGGAATCTTTCAAGTTGCCGTTAAGTTGAAAAGGCAATGCGAATTATTACCACACCGACTCACGGCTTCACTTTCAGCCTGCTTCGCATCGACTTCCTGAGGCCCGACACGGGGTAATAAAAGGGAGATGAGCGCTCGACGGTGGTTGTGACTCGACTGATTAAAAGGAGGCAAGAATCCATTCGTGGTGTCGTGGCAGTGGGGTCATCGCTAAGTAAACTCACTGCCACTTACTAGGAATGTGAAGAAGGGTTGCTATGCGTACATAGAGAATTGTTTCGGGGAATTTTCTGCCGTACATGCTGAATTAGATTCCTCTGTTGCTATGTATACGGAGAAAACGGTTTCGGAGGCATAACCAAGTATGGGCATGAGTTGTCGGTTAGACAAAGGAACATGGGTCTTGGTCGTTGCGATGGTTGTTTCGCGAAAATGCGATGCATCGTGCTGTTGACTTACCAGTAAGGAGAATTGGTATTATTTCAGATGGTTTAGGTAGGATGAGAGCCGAAATGGTTTTTGGGGAAACTAAATGTTGCTTGGTTACAAGCCAGGGAAATGGTTTAAGCAGGAAGTGAGCAGGAATGATTATCGGATGAAATTAATGCTGCTTGGTTGCAAGCGAGAACTATAGTTTAAGTAGGAAATTAACCGAATTGGTTTTTGGGAAAAATGCATGCGGTTTGATGTAGATGAGGGAGATGATTTATATTCTGTTGTAAGTTTTGAAAATGCATTTTATTACAGATTGGGAAGTGGATTTTTCGCAAGTTTGAGGATGTATGCGATTGAAGATTTGGGAACGGATGCTGTTGCATATTGGGAAGTGTGTTCTTTGCATGTTTGCGAATATGTGCTACTGCAGATTTGGGTTGTTGGCGAGCTGTTAGCGGTCGGACTTAGGTAGGAATTGTGGGTGGGTTCTCCGTGTGATATACAGAACACCCCCCCCCCCCCCCCCCCCTGGTAACTGGTGGGGCGGAAGGAGCGTTCGGTGTGGTGGCGGAAGGGAGGTTATGTGCCTGTAGCTCTGAGTGGTTGGTTGGTTCCAGTAGGTGCGGTGGTAGGAATTGGAACTGTCCTCGACGAGTTCCTGGGCCCTGGCTGGGCTTGAGTCATTATTGGTAGTGGACCTGGTTGGTACCGCGTGTGTTGCCGGCAGGAGCGAGGGGATTGCAGTGCGGTCTACTGACCTGTTGTGGTTCACCAACTTTCTGTATATCACACGGAGAACCCACCCACAATTCCTACCTAACTCCGACCGCTAACAGCGCGCCACCAACCCAAATCAACGTTTTTATCCCCCTTACCCCTTTTCCGCATTTGTCCCACGTGTGGTCCGTATGGCAACATGCCCCGCATCCAATTTGGCCGCTAGACACTCGGATGGTCGATAGGGTAGGGTTTTGGGAGACAGAGCGTTGGTGTGGTCCCGGGTGTGCTTTCCTCTGGGACTCTCGCTGCTGGCGCGCTGGCCTATTCTTGTGGGAGTGGAATATGGTGCGCACGGCATTCTACAATGTCGTGGCCATACTGCCAGCACTCCCGGCAGAAATGTGTGTTTCGCCTTTTTAGGCACTCGGCCTTTTTTATGGCAAAAACTGCACGTGAAGCGTGGTCACTTGGTACAATCGACGAGCGCCTTGATCCCCCGTGGTTTGATCCACTGGTGTGGTATTCTGAGGGGGCGAAGGTCGACCTACCTATTGGGTATGCGCGTTTCGGCGTGCGCTTCTAACCCCCACGCTCCGTTTGATCTTTGGATAGCAAAGAAAAGAGATCGAGAGGCGAAAGGAAAAGGGTTTAACCACGAGGTGTAATGGTCCGGGCGGTTGAGTGGGGTCGAGAAGGGGGTCGGGATTGGGGAATGTAGAATGAGTCGAGTTGTGTCTGCGTGAGTAGCAGAAGGTCGCGAAGAGCGCACGAGGAGTCGAGTGGAGCCGCGTGGAATCGAAATACTGCTGAAACGGTAGTGCTGTAGTTTGTACCCGGAAGGGGCTTACAATATTTATTATTTGGAAGCGACCAGACTTATGTACGCAACAAATAAAGCGTTTTTATAAATGGTTTGGTGTGTATTGTTTTCTTCTTAAATTATTTTAATAATTCGACAATCAAATTTAGAGGGGCTCTTCTCTGTGCGAGAGGGGGGGGGGGGGGGGGGGGGGCATACAGGGCAAAGTCTCTGCTTTCAACCCGGCGAAGACCAAGACGATCCTTGTCCCGGTTCAATCCAAGTTGACATGCAGTCTCCACGTGACACCCCTGGATAGTTACTTTGGCACCTGCCAAGTAGTGAACCAATGCATGCAACGACATCCTGAGAAAGGTTGGCACAAGGCTAATAACCTTGCTCGGAAAAACAAATTATTATGGACAATTTAACAAGTCTCGAATAAGGCCCGGATATCGGTGGAGAGACTTGCTAAATAAGGCCATTGATGAGAGAGGGCAATGATAAGAATGTAGTATATATAGGAGGCCATAGGGTAGCCTCAAGGCTGTACGTTTTACACAGTATGTTATACACCCACGTAGCAGAATCATAGGAAACACAGTCATATGTAATTACTCAAATTAGTGTAAGAGATTCCTAAAAATAAAGACATGCACGCGTTTGTCGCGAGATTGAAACCCGTTTATGATTATTGAATTTCTAAGCGTTGGAAGTAATAATGGCCACATTCGCGTGTCATCATCACCATCATCGGCACTACAACCGGGAGCCGTTCTTGGCCTTATTTAGCAAGTCCTGAGGCTTGTTAAATTTTCCATAATGATTTGTTTTTTCCGGGCAAGGTCATTAAGTCTTGCTCCAGAGGTTCCCTGACGGGGAATCGAACCCCGGTCTCCCGCGCGACAGGCGGGTATACTAACTACTATACGTCGAACCGACGGTATCACGGTAAGAATTACTAATAGACAGAACCAAAGCTCAATGCATCAGGCCACTGGCGCGTGTACGAATTCGATTTCTAAACTCAAGACTGATGTGGAAGTGCTATATTATTGCTATGGTATACGGCTTTAATGAATGTGCTTTTTGGTGGTGTTGTGCTTCACTATTGGTCGTGCATATCTGTTACAAACGCCACATTACTCCCTTCTCAGTAACTTTCGTTACGATCAACTTTGAAATGAGAACGACTGAGCGAGGAGCGAGCGATCGAGAGAATATCAGAGAAGGCGAGTGAGGTGGTGGTCTGCGTGGAAGTCGCGTGATTGTAAGTAGTAAAGTTATCATCACGTTAGGGTCACCAGTTATAGCGTTAAGCAGGGATAGTGAAAATGGTGAATTGAACACACTATGAAACGGATGAGAAGTGAAGCATTGGAGCATCAGGCTACTGCCGCGTGTACGAATTTGATTTCTAAACTCAAGTAAACTCAACTGATGTGGAATTGTTATGTTATTGCTATGGTATACGGCTCTGATGATTTTGCTTATTCGAATTTCCTTCGGTGTTCTTCACTATTGGCTTGTGTACTGTGTGTGTATTTGTTAGAAACGCCACCCCACTCCCTCCTCAGTAACTTTGTTACGATCAACTTCATGTGCGAACGACGGAGCGAGGAACGAACGAGCAAGAGAGCGCCGGAGCAGACGAGTGTGCCGGTGCTTTACGCGGAAGTCGGGATCGTTGTTTTGAAGTCCTGTTTTATATGGGAGAGTGCGTGCTGTGTGTACAGATCACACGTTGGGATTGCAACGTTAAGCAAGGACAGTGAAGATTGTGATTTGAACATATGATGAAATGAGTGAGAAGCGAAGCAATGAAGCGCCAGGCTACTGCCGCGTGTGCGAATTTGATTTCTAAACTCAAGTACACCCAACTAATGTGAAATTGTTATGTTATCGCTATAGTATTCGGCTCTCATGCTTTTGCTTATTCGAATTTCCTTCAGTGTTCTTCACTATTGGCCTGTGTACTGTGTGTGTATTCGTTAGAAAAGTCAGTTTTCAAAGTTTTCGGCTGTTGTTCTTGCACTAGGAGGTTGTTGCGAATTCTTGACTCGTCGCTGTAAGAGGGGGCTGCTGTTAGGTGGCATCTGCTGTGGTGATTTGGGCACTCTACGCTTACACTGCTACAGTCACCAATTGCCTCGATTTTTATTTTAAATATTCACCGTGAGTGGGTCGTACTGTAGTTTTTAGTTTAATTTAGGTGCGGGTGTCAACACATTTGATGTAGGACTCCGTGGGATCCATTTACTCGTAAATTTAAAATTGTTTGAATATTCGCGTATGCAAAGCCACTAGTCGATTTTTGTTCACTATAATCTTCACCGCCGGTACATTGTACCCGATAGTTCAACGCAAATTTTTCTTCTTTGGTTGCGGTTTTGTCACTAGTTATGTTGTATTGACGCGCGTTCACTTTCTAAAGGACTATCGGGGTCACTAATTTGGCGATTCGAGCTATGTTTCCGCGGAATACTGCCCACAAATAAAAGTTCTTTTTTCAAAGTTTTATTTATTTATTTATTTTTTTTTTTTGAGAAAAATAACTCGTGTCGACACACCGTTTCAGACTGACACACTCTTGTCCGTTTTCTTCTGGAGGATCATTCCTCCACGAACGTTACCACTTGACTGGTTAAACGAATTTTTCTTCTTCCTTTCTCTTCCGGTCTCTTATCCCTTCGTGTCCTCTCTCTACCAAGGGATTTCTCCTTTCCAGGAGGTTGCGAGTCTTTTCCCTGCGGATGTTGTAACTTGACTAAATTAAAAAGTTTCTTCAAGGGATGGAAAATTCACTCGGTTGTTTTTCCTTTCTCTTCCGTTCTCTTTTCCCTTGGTGTCCTCTCTTTACCAAGGGATTTCTCCATTCCAGGAGATCGCACCCTCACTTGTCCTACGATTTCATATTGTTCGTAGGGATAGTGTGTCGATGCACCCCACACACATAGACCCAACGTTGCTGTCCGTGTGGCCGGAAATATGCCGAGGGTCGTCAGGATTTTCACACATCTCCGGTATCCCTTTGTGTACATCACTCCCGTGTGGTTTATGGCACTGGTGATGTTCTCGGCCGAAATCATTATCTTCGACTGCGACATTTACATGCTTTTTATTTCCTTGTAGGAACAGTGTCGGTTGTTTGGTTTAGTGATTTTTTTTCATTTCCATAAGGAAAACGAAATTGCGGTTGGCTCAGGGGAAGGTCATATATTTGTGTATTCCTTGGCCATATATTTATCGCCTGGGATTTTTCTGGCGCCGGCCACTTGTGTTTGCCCAGCTAATGGGTGGTCAAACAATTTCTTTTCTGGGTAGTGTCCTTCGAAAACCGTGCAGGCATGAGGAATCGGTCGAGAAATTGGGCCCACGTGTCTGTGGATACGTGGGGTTGAGGACGCCCGTATGTATGTCCCTTTTAGCTAGGCGAAAAGGTAAATTTTGGGCCCACGTGTCTGTGGGCACATGGGGTTGAGGACACGGTAGATATGTCCCCTTTAGCTAGGCGAAAGGTATTTAACCCCAAAGTGGTTTGTGCCGTTCGCAGAACCGCTACAAGTTCCTGCGACAATATTTGGAAAACAGACTAAGATCCGCTACGTGCTTTCGATGTGATAGTGACTGTAGTTCAGATATCAGTACTGAGTCCTCGATCGGGCGGATTGTCGGTCTCTGTATGCTAGCAAGTAGGTCTGGGATATGCTTAGAAGCAGAGCTCCAAACATGGGAACAATATTCGACGGCAACTTTAATTTGGGATTTATACGGGAAAAGAAGTTGGGCGGGAGTAAAATATTTCTTGGCTCTAAAAAGATAACTCAATTTTCTAGAGGCGGACCTGGCGATACGGAACGGAATTTAATAAGTCTCGGATAAGGTCCGGATACCGGTGGAGAGATTTGCTAAATAAGGCCAGGACCGGATCTCGGTTGTAGTGCCGATGATGATACTTGACAAAAGGTTGACTTTCAAGGAACCCCTGAGGAAAACGAGTGAAAAAACGGCAAGAGTATGCAAAGTTTTGGCGAGACTGCTACCCAAGGTTAGAGGACCCCGGCACCACATAAGGAAACGGATAATCAGTGTCAACATGCCCATTATAATGTATGCAGCTCACATATGGGCAGGAGCCGTACAGTATAAGTCGTACATGAGGGGAGTGAGCTCATTACATAGGCTGGCATCACTGTCTATGCTGTGCATTCAGAACGGTATCCGAATATGCCATAAATGTTTTGGCCGGGAGGACACCACTTGCCATTGCAGCTAAAGAAAACGCTGCATTGCATGAAGTCTCCCATGAGAATCATCGGAGAATGCGGCCACAATTAGAGCTCTCAAGCTCAAGAGAATGACAACGAAGGTGGTATTCTTCCACAAAGGAAGATGGACCCACACCATGATACCTGATTAAAAACATGGATGAAAAGAAAACATGGCGAGCTGAATTACCACCTGACTCAGCTATTATCAGGACATGGATACTTTCGGTAATACCTGCACAAGTATAAGCATGTGAATCATCCATACTGCTTGTATTGTGAAGGCAAAATAGAAAATGCGGAACACGTACTCACAGAGTGTGTGAGATTCGAGACCGCACGAACGATTTTGGAGAGACATATGAGACGGACAGTTACCCCGGCAGGAGTAATGGAATACATGCTGAGTTCCAAACAGGCATGGTCAATATCAAATGATATTCTATGTGACATGATGCAGCAGTTGCAACGCGACGAGTAGAGTAACAGGTAAACTTCGTCCCGCCCCGTGATGGAATAACTGAAAGAAAGTTCTGCGGGGATCAACAGGAATGTGTGCCTGGCGGGAGGTCTTTTTAGTCGGTAAAAATCGGGCATGCCTTTGGATCGGTCCAGAGGTATCTTTAGAAGATTTCCGCCTTCCTGTCAAAACCACAAAAAGAAATATAAAATAAAAATACATCGCGAGATACCTTAGCTGCTCGGCGGATTAAAAAAGCCACCCCTTTAAAATAATTAAGAGTAATTGATTTGAGTCACGAATTTTGAATCAAGACGAATTGGGAGCCCACGACGACTTTTGAATATCCACACAAGATAGGTTCTTTGTCCATTCGCGCCCTTTTATACCGATCACACATTCATCCTCATTTTTCCATTTCTCCGCCCACTAAAGCGAATAGACTATCACGGATTCATTCAGCAGTCAATGAACTCAGAGAGAATGGAAAAATTGCAAAAGAGAGCAGCTTGGGAAGGGGTTGATTTTCTTTCGCTTGCAACGGAAAACTAAAGCAAAGGATAGACTGTGTGTGTGTGTTTATGTTTCCTACTATTGGCCTTGATTCTCATTTAGAGGCTTGGATAACTCTTAGAATGAAGTCTTATGATGTGTGTTGCGAGAAGGGCAAATGGAGAGAGCTTAAAGTAAACGTTTGTATATTTTCCATCGGATGTTGGGACTATTCATAAGTGAATAGCCTGTACTTTTTGTACATGGAAGGGGAAGATTTGCCTTGGGAACTTTTACAGTGAAAAGGAATTTGTGGATGGGAAAATGTTTTGATACGTGTAAACAGCATCGTCTGCCAATATAGGGTTTTCCAATAGGGGCTTGACAATTTTTTTTCGGTAGTAAATTTTTATAATTTGCAGACGTTGTTCGTTTGTGTACTTAGCCATGATGAATGTTGAGTTTACTGAATAAATTGACAGTGACAGTTCAATGATTAGTTGTCAAGTCCCTATTGGAAAACCCGATATTTTGCTCTTGGTAAGCAGCGTGATAGATGATGGTGGTTTATAGGAAATTGGTATGTCGGATTTAAGGACGCGAATCAGCTCAATAGGGGGGGGGGGGGGGGGGGGTGGATTATTATGTAATAATGTTACAAAATGCATTTACCAGGTGAACATTGACAGTGTTTCGCGGGTGAGCCCAACTACGCGGTAACGAGTTGTTTACAGTTCGTTGTTTTATCAAAACATTTGCATGATGTTTCTCCTGACATAGCCCTCCCTCCTCGCCGGAGATCTGCATGGGAGACTAGTTTACCTCCGGAATTCTTTACCTCAGAAGGTACCATTATGACATCTCCATTTCGGTCGGAGCCATCAGCCAAATGTCCGGAATATGGTCGAACATTTCTTCCCACGATATTGTGGAATATACAGCGTGACGGGGTGGTATCTCACTTTGGGACCGACTTACCACATAAACCAACTTTTTCTGGAATCTGTCCATCAACTAACCTCCCAAAGATGGTCAGGGTTTTCACCCGACTATTTCAAGGAATCTATAGCTTGATGGAGTGGTATTACGTTGGACGTTGGGACCCAACATACCACTCTGCCTTTAGTCCCCTTTAAAGACAAGCTGGACTAGCTGTGATTATATTCTAACGCACTATTCACAAGGCTATTCAAAGTCAATGTTATACAACAATTTTCAAATTTGAAACATAATCTTTGTAAGGTTGGTAGTATCATGGTACCACAGTCATTATATTTTAATAACTACCGCCATCTATGTGGCACGCTGTTAATTCTGGGGCTGCCCCGTAATTCGAATAAGGAAACTCGTAGCATATAACACCCCAACATATACAATTTTGCTTTTACCAAACAACAGAAACCAACCCTGCATATCTCTCATTTACAGATGTGACCATTGTTAAGAATTTTTTTTATGTTATAAGGTTATATGCACATTCCATACTTGATGCAAACCCTACTGTAATCATTAGCATAAACCTTCTACTTTCTTTCCTTCCACAATCAGAACAGATAATGTGATTGACAAATGCCAGACAGGGTTTTAGATTTCGGTAATTGTACTCGTACATCATCTTATCCATGAGAATAATTTTATGCATGGTATCCAAATGTCTTACGGATATCATGCCCGAGCCACGTGATTCAATCCATGAGTTTAGTGAGGGTAGAACCCTCATATATTCAGCTTAATACAAGCGATAAAACTTAACAACTATCTTAAAACTATTCTTATATATATAAACTATGTTAAAAAGAAAAAAAAAAAGAGGAGGGGAGGGTATGTTCGGCGAGTTGGTTACTGGGTTTATCCATCAATCATCACTCATTCATTCACCTCGCTTAGTAAAGGATGTAAGACTGTAGACGGGGAGTGGCCGTGGCCAGGAGGGGAAAGAGAGGAGATGAAGTTTGAG
This sequence comes from Microdon myrmicae, assembly GCA_963931805.1. NCBI lineage: Eukaryota > Metazoa > Arthropoda > Insecta > Diptera > Syrphidae > Microdon > Microdon myrmicae. The sequence continues at coordinate 29,627,155 of OZ007501.1, forward strand.
AGCAGTAGAGGTAAAGTTGAAATCGAAAGAGGTAGGGTAGCAGTTTGCCCGCCGCAGCATTCGCGAGATGGGTTCATTAGAGCCGTAAGAAGTGTGGTGGGTGGGCTGATAGAAGAGATGAGGGTTTCGCAGGTTACGGGGGTTAGTGTGAAGTAGAATGATGGAGAGCAAACTTGGGCAGTTGATTGTGCCTGAAAGGAGACGGGGGACGAAAACGATATCGGCATGAGTTCTGCGCTCCTCAAGTGTGTTGAAGTTGATCAGATGGAGCCGGCTTGTGTATAGGGGGGGAAATCCAAGGATTCGCCCAGTTCAGTCCGCGGGGGGCAAAACGCAGAAAACGATGTTGCACGTTTTCGATTCTGCGTACATGGGGACCAGATCTGACTGGCGTATTCAAGAAGGGGGCGGACGAAGGGTATGTAGAGAGAACGGGAAACGTAAGGATTAGGGGATTATTTAGACCAGCGCTTCACAAACCCAATGACAGAGTTGGCCTTAAGAATAATATCATCAATATGTGGGATGAAGCTAAGCTCCCTGTCAAATAGGATCCCGAGGTCGCGTATCGATGGTACAGATGATATCTGCTGGTTTAGCAGGAAGTAGGAGCGTGGGGAGGCAGGTGGACGTTTCCGGGAGAAGGTGATGGAGTGACATTTGACAACGTTGAGTTCAAGGCAGTTATTACGGCACCAAGTTGAGAAGCTGTCGAGGTCCGTTTGGAGAAGTGAGGAGTCGAGAGGAGAGATGATCGTTTTGTAGAGTTTGGCGTCGTCCGCATAGAGGGAGATGGATGAGTATTTAATAGTGGAGTCAACATCATTGATGGTAAGGATAAATAGGAGGGGACCTAGATGGCTGCCTTGCGGAACCCCTAACGTGGGAAGAAAAGGATTGGACAGAGAGAATCTGAATTTGACACGGTAGGATCGATCTTTCAGATAAGAAGATAAGCACTTGATCAATAGGGGTTCGAAACCTAGGGAGGACAGCTTAAAAAGGATGAGATTATGGGAGATATTGTCAAAGGCCTTGTTGAAATCGGTGGTGACTACGTCGACTTCGTTCCCATTCTCTAAGGCACGGAGAGTATGGGATGAGTACTCGATCAGATTCGTTGTGGTCGACCTGCCCGAAAGGAAACCATGCTGGTTGGATGAGATGATGGATTTACAACGGAAAGATAACGCGTTGTAAAGAATTCCTTCGAACAGTTTGGAGATGTGACACAGTTTGGCGATGGGACGGTAGTTGCTTATATCGTTTTTAGGTTGAGAATGATTTTATGGAAAATATCCAAATTCTGGCGCAAGACTAATGACCTTGCCCGGAAAAAACAAATCATTATGGAAAATTTAACAAGCCTCAGGACTTGCTAAATAAGGCCAAGACTGGTTCCCGGTTGTAGTGCCGATGATGATGATGATCCAAATTCCGCGTCCGAGTCACATGATCTTTTCAATTCAATTCCCTTTCCCATTCCCACAATTTCTGTGATGTAAATTAGTATTTAAGATAGAACATTTTTGAGAATAAAGTCACTGGTTAATAGATAAGCGAAAAGAAAGGTGGTTGTCATCTTTATTATCTATCAGTGTATTGGTTTGCGTGCCTATGCATCGAACCTATTTCGACAAGTTTATGTGCTTGTCGAATACATCTGTAGACCAAATTAGGTTCTACCAAACAATCATAAATATTACTCAAAAGAAGTAGACTTTTACAGGCTTCCACCTCAAGTATTTGTCAGCGAGTGTTGCCGATCAGACAGTACACGATGATTCCTAGTAAAAGTAAATTTTCGATGTAGAGGATTGTTCTTCACCCGAACTGCTCGAATGGAGAACTTTTTAAGTGTTCTCCTGGAAAACTCTGATTGGTCACGTGGATATTTAAATGGACATGTGCTTCCTCGTGATTAAGGGATTCCAAATCAATGTTCATTGATACTTCCTTTCTCTAGTCCCCCTGTGCATTGTACAATTCACACGTAATAGTACCACAAAATCTTTAAATTGTTTTGAAGCTCGATAAGGTATTAAGATACGGGATTAGAAAACTCCAAATTGTTCCAACATGACACCTCCATTTGGGGTGTGACCTAGTACCCGACAAGAGACATCCTTTTTAAGCTATAAATTTGCCGAGCGTAAACAAATTTACAAAATTGTCGCCTATTTTCCAAAACTGAATATTGGAAAAATGTGAAAACAACAAAAACCGTGATGCGTGTCCCGAATATATAATTTCTCAGCAGATATTCAGATATAATTTCGTCCACAGATTTCTCTTCTATAAGTGAAAGATGTGCGTTTAAAGGTCTTCTTCGTTGGTCCTCCTATTTGTTTTTGTATTTTGTTTTCGTTATTTTGAAATTATAAACGTTATTTTAAGAAAGCAAAATAAACAGATGGTGCACGCTCTCAAAACATTGGGAAGATGATTCATCTCCGGATCTGCTCCCAGGCGCTTGAGTTTTTCTTTTTCCTGAATCAGCGGGCGTGCGCAGTCCCAATGGGCTATTAATCTGACCAGACAAAAGTATGATTCAGAGGAAAGTGTGGAAAATTTACACACGACGTACTATAATCAAAAATGCGGACGAATGGCTGACATATGACAGTTTGGTATTTTTGAAATGGTAAGTAAACATATAAAGTATTTTAATATCACTGTTCTGTTTATCACGAGTCAATTATCACAAAAAAATGGGAAGTTTGAGCGAAGCATGTTTAATTCATGGGTTTATGAGATTCGTAATTAGAGGTATTAAAAATAGTGGTTAACTCATGATCGGAGTATGAACAATATTCGTATGTCCTTAAGTCACGCCATGTTATGATTGTTTTTTTTTGTATCACTACGGAACATACCACACCAATTAGGGGGCTCGTGGTAATACATAAATCTATATTAGGATATTTAATTCGAAGTAGACGGGTGTGGGTGTACAACTGAGGTAGAGATGAGTTTTCAGGCGTAACTAGAGCAACTAGATTATTATTTACTTGATCAGCTGTTCCAGACAATTTATCGCTTCTTTTAAAATTAATGTTACTAGAAAAGTGATCATCTGTCACTTGGTCACTTTTACCAGGGTGGAATTACTTTCAGAGTTAATTTTTCCATTTGGGATAAATGACCGTAAATCATTTAGACATTTTTAGCTGACCACTAACGAATAAGTATATTATTACGAGGGTTGCCTCTTATGTTTCGGGATTTGGCAACCCTAGTGTTGCAAACCGGCAATTGACAGCTCTGTCGTAAAGTTGGACATTTTTGAGGTTATACGCACTCAAAACGTTTTGACATACGAGCGCTATTTGTGTTGTTTTCAGTAACTTAAAAAATTCATCTCGGCCCAAAAATGGAATTAAATCGTCAACATTTTCGTGCGATTATTTTTTACAACTTTCGGCGTGGATTAACTCAGCAACAGTGCATGGATGAACTTAATTCAATTTTTGGCGATGAAGCTCCATCAAGGACCAGTGTTTATCGATGGTATGGTGAATTCAATCGTGGTCGTAGTTCACTCCAAGATGAATTTCGTGAATGTCGTCCAAAATCAGTTGTTGTTCCGAAAACCATTGATGCTGTGCGCGAACTGATATTGGAAGATCGTCATGTGACCTATCGTGAGGTTGAGACAACCTTAGGCGTCAGTGGGACCAGCATACATTCAATATTGTATAAGCATTTGACTGTCAAAAAAGTTTGTTCGCGTTAGATCCCACACAATTTGTCAATCGCCAAAAAAAAGGGTCGTGTCAATTGGTCGAAAGAAATGCTCAAAAAATACGGTCGCGGTGCTTCGAAACACGTCTATGACATCGTGACAGGTGATGAATCGTGGATTTACGCGTATGAGCCCGAAAGTAAACAGCAGTCGACTGTCTGGGTGTTTCAAGATGAGCCAAATCCAACAAAAGTTGTTCGCGCACGAAGCACTTCCAAGCAAATGGTCGCCGGTCGCTCGTCGTTCGTCAAGCAACAAACATCGTAAGGCGGTGAGCAGTTTTAAAACAAAGAATATCGAGTGCGTGTGTGCGTGAATTCGTGAATAAACTGTGTTTTTCGCAGTTCGGCCGGCGTTGCACGGCGAAAAAAAAAAAAAACGAGTGTGTGTGTGTTTCGAAACCCAAATGGGCAAGACGAAGAGCGACGAATTAAAAATGGCACACTCATGTGTAGTCGCTAATTCAAAAACAATCAAAAAAATTAGCAAAAGGAAGAACGAAGTGTCAATTATAGATGACAGCCCAGTGGCAAATAAAGTCCGCTCAAACCTGTCAATGGAACGACAAAAATCAAATGTGACGAAAAAAACCGTCACAGAAGAAAATATACCTGCCAAGGATACTTGTTACTCAGGAGCAGGGAACAAATTTAAGGAATTGGAGATGCTGGAGTCAAACATTCCCGAAGGAGACGATGACCTAAACAGCTTAATTGCTGATCTCATCAAAAAACGCGAAGAACTTTCCAAACAAGTACGAGCAGCCCTGGAAGAGCGAAACAAAAGACGGAATGAAACCGAAGCAAAAAGAGAGCAAAAAACAAATCACCAGCGGCAGCATCAACATTCGCTACAAATAAGCGAAACAATGGACGCTCAACAACAGCATCAGAAACAACTGCAGCAGACAAAGACAGCCAAGACAGCCAAGGACGAACAACAACAGCAACCAAAAAAGGAAAAAATACCTCCAATTGTCATCAGTTACATAGAAGCGAAAGATTTAATGAAGTTGGGTGAGTTGACTTGTAAAGATTTTAAAACAAAAAGAATTAGTGCTGAAAAAACTAAAATTTTGTGCGAAGATCTAGAAGGTTACAATAAAGTAAAGTCTGCTTTGGGAAGGGCAAAAACCGAGTACTACACGTACACCCCAAAATCAGAAAAATCAATTTCCATACTCTTAAGGAGTTGATCCTTCGTTCTCCCCAGAGGAGATACTCGAGGAATTAAAAACGGTTGAAACAGCTAGTTTAAAATTTACAGGTGTGAAACCGTTTTCAACTGCGAATTCTAGAAAGTGCAACCGCAAATTGCCTTTCTACATTGTATCTCTAAATCCTAATAGTAAAGTTGATGCGCTTAGACATATAAAATGTCTAAGCCACCAAATTATAAGTTGGGAAAAAATTAGAAAATCTGAGCGCGTACTGCAATGTATGCACTGTCAACGACTTGGACACGTTGCATCAAACTGCAATATGAAATTCAGATGCGTAAAATGCCTCGCCGACCATAACATGGGCGAATGTCCGCTGGGAAAGGAACAGCTTCCGGATAGGGAAACACTGTCATGTGTCCTATGTAAAAATACAGGACACACGGCAAATTTTAGAGGCTGTCCCAAATTTCAACATATGAAGTTAAAGTGGGAATCAAAACAAAAGCAAGTGGCAGAAGAGAAAAAAATTAAAACTCGTTCTTATAATAATTTCGTTGCCCCGCGTGTATCATATGCACAAATCACGGGCAATTCTATGCAACGAGTCCCCGTGGAATCCTCACATACCAATGGGCAAATACCGGCAGTAGATGCGCAACCCGAGATATTAAATATGATATCGGCCATGCAAACACAATTTGCTAATTTTCAAAAAATACTTATTAGTATAACAAAAAATACTGACGGAACAAATGGCCCGAATAGATATGCTCTGTTCGGCTGTGTTTTCAAATAACTCCTTCCATCAAAATCTTCAACCTTCTAACTGAACTAAAACTAAAAATTATTTCGGTGAACGTAAATTCACTAATACACATAGACAGATGAGATAATCTAGGCAACATGCTTGAAGTCGAATCCCCTGATGTACTTTTGGCTGGCGAAACTAAGCTAAACCAAAGGCACAAAATTGTCTATAAAAACTATAAGATAATCAGACGTGACATGCCACATTCTACTCAAGGGGGTGGGGTTGCAGTTTTAATTAAAAAAGGTCTTTATCATAAGGTAATTTATAGTACAGAAGTACACAAATTTCAGGTGCTGGAAGCCTGCATAATAGATATTCCGTTGAGAAGTCAAAAGCACCTGTATGTGGTCTCCATTTATGCCCCTCAAGCTACCCAGTGTAAGCAATTTATCAATGAAATTGATATGCTATTTCGACACCTGAAATTAGACTCGGAAAACAACTATTTCCTAATAGCGGGTGATTTCAACGCCAAGCATAGTGCTTGGGGTAACTTAACCACGAATACAAGAGGCAATGCTTTATATGATTGGTGGCAAATCAATGCTATCGAGCGCAGATTAGAACTGTACGCCACAAGTACACCGTCTTATCCTAAAGGAAATTCATTTCTGGATTTACTTATGATAGACGATCGAATAAACTTGCCAGGCACAGATCTAAATACGCGAAACTGTCTTCGCACAATCGATTACGATAGCGATCACTACGGATTTGGAGCCATAATTGAAGTCCCAAATGAACAATATTCACTAGAGCAGTTCGACCAGATCCACTCTTTCAATTTTCGAAAAGCTCACTGGTCACGCTTTGATCGATTAATAAAAAAAGAACTTCGTAACAGTGCCATAGACCCACCGACTATTAGAAACCTCCATAACGACGAAATCGATCATTACTTAACAACATTGGACGATATTATTACCAATGCAATGAATCGTTCCATACCTAAAGTTCCCCATGCCGACGGTTATACTAATAAGTACAGGACATCAGCAATTGACGCTTTGTATAAGCAAAAGAGCATTATGCTCTCAAAGCTGAAAAGACTTTATAGACAGTTCAGCGACCCAAATAGTCAGGAAATAAGAACACTTAAGTCCCTAATCAAAAATCTCCAAAAATTGATCCGTGACAATTACCGTTCAAGAATAAATGAAGAGTGGAAGAACAAAATACAAGCCATTCAAGCTAGCGGATCGAATATGTTCTCACAAATCAATAAAACTTTTCGAAAGAAATATCACAATGACATTCCATATTTGCGGGTCCCACGGATTCCTGAGAATTGTCAAGCAATGCTGAACTCAGGACTCAATCTGGAGCATATCAACTCCAACGAAGAAGTAATATTAGTCGAAGACCCGCAAGACAAAGTGAACTCAATTGGTGCATGTTTCGAAGCAGTATACAGAGTGAACGAATCCACTCACTCCAATACGATCCTCGAAAAAAACGCATTCCAGACCTACAGCTCACTGAGAAATCAACTTTGTACCTGGAGGGACCAAAACCGTAGTTTTACCACGTTCAGTGAAAATAACAGAGCGGACTCCCCCAGGAGTAACCAGAATATGAATATGTTTGTGAGTAAGGATGAACTTACGAACATCCTTAAGTCAATCAAAAGCAAAAAGTCTTCTGGGATAGATAGCATCCCAAATGTAGTTTTAAAACATTTGCCTCCCGAAGCAGTAAAAATCTACACTACGCTATTCAACAACGTCTTAAATAAGGCATACTATCCAACCCACTGGAAAACTGCAATAGTCCACCCCATCCCTAAAAAGGGTAAAGACAGGACCAATGCAACCAACTTTCGCGCGATTAGCTTGCTGCCAAATATCAGCAAGGTTTACGAGAAGATCATAAACAAAGCACTGATGAAGTGGTGTGATGAAAATGAAATCATCCCCAACAACCAGTTTGGCTTTAAAGCGGGACATAGTACGGTGCATGCCGCGTCAAAGCTTGTTTCCGACATACAATGGAACAAGACAAAGCGCCAATGCAGAAGGTGCCTGCTTAGTTGACTTTGAAAAGGTTTTCGACACCGTGTGGTTAGAAGGACTTCTTCATAAGTTAGAAAACCTGAGAATGCCTCATTATCTATTGTACAACATTTACGAAATGATAACGGACAAGCAATTTGTGGTAAAATGCGGAGATATATTCTCAAGCAAGACCTTCAAAATTACAAACGGTTTACAACAAGGGGCGGTGAATTCTCCCATTCTGTTTAATATTTACACCAATGATTTAGTGGGTAAGCTTAACAATGCCATTGCATACGCAGACGACATTGTGGTATATAGAACAGGAGAGAAAATAGATGTCATCAATAGACTTCTCCAGGACGACTTCAATAAAATAAAACGTTTTTGTAATGACTGGAAACTAAAAATTAATTTCCACAAAACCGAGACTATCCTTTTCAGAACACCTCTCTCCAGGGCCTCTCAGGATACAAAGTACAATTGGAAAAACTTCTCTATCGTAGGAAATAATAATCTCCCACTACAAGTGAAAACTGTAGTCAGATATCTCGGTATTTGGCTTGATCAGTATTTATACTTTGACAAGCATATAGCAGTCACTCTCTCTGCAGCAAGAAACGCATTTGTTGCCACAAAAAGTCTATTCCGAAGCAGCATTCTCAATCCAAAAGTTAAAATAATTTCATATTCGGCATTCATCCGACCAGTGTTGGTCTATGGCTGTCCAATATGGTACAATATATCCCCATTCTACATGGAAAAGATTTGCGTGTTCGAGAGACAGTGTTTGCGTTCCTGCCTCGGACTTAATAGAACACCAGAGTCACGATACCAGAAATTTTACCCTAATAAAACCCTGTATGATAAATCAGGACTAACTAGGATAGACAACTTCATTATAAAAATTATTCGTGGTGTGGCATAGAGAGCCACATAGATTTATGTATTTAAAATTGAATGTGTTACCTGTTTTTCCTCTTTAGGTTCTTTTTCTGGTTCTTCCTCTTTTCGCGACCGGGGCGGCCGCCGTCAAATGGTGATTTTGTGGGAGAAGTCGACGTGTTTCTGCGAATTCAATCGCACCACAAACAATGGGATGCTCACTTCCCAATTCCAAACACTTGCGTCGGGAAACGGCGCTCAAAGAAGAGAACGAGCTTTTGTTCTTTTTCTACACGTTTTATTTCAAAACTTTAACTATTACAAAATGTTTCAACATTTTTTTGTGTTCCATTTATAAACTTGTTACTTTTACTTTTTTCTTTCTTTTTTTTCCTTCCTGTTCACTACAACGTTTTTTCTTATCTCCCGTTTTTTTACCGTCGCCAACGGAACCATACATGAACCGAACCTTTTACCTCCTGTCTCTCTCTCACTTCGCTCTCCACTCACGTCCACTTCGAAAAACAAATTCGAACTCGAAGAACTGCACGATCCACACCCGAATCAGGGTGGGTTCAAAAACTCACTTCAGGATCGTACAATTCTTCCACCACCTTACCATCGTACTATTTTAAAACAAAATTAAATGCAAATTATTAAATGATGGTGGTGGCCGACGTACGTAACACACCTCCCCCCCGCACAAGACTGCGTGCCATTCTTAGGAGAGGAATGTCACGCCGGAGAGTGGACGGCGGAGAGCAAACAAACAAACAATTAACAAACCAATCAACAAATAAATAAATAACTAAATAAATAAATTAGTCTACATGCTTAGAGGTTAATGTTAGTACGTTTTAGGCTACCTATATACTAGGGTTAGTAAAGATAATTAAATAATTAAATAAATTAACTAGTCTATATGCTTAAGTGCTAATGTTAGTACGTTTTAGGCTACCTATATACTAGGGTTAGTAAAAAATAAATAAATAAATAACACTTAATAGGGGAACACTAACTACACAGATTCCCATCTATCGCCGCGGGCCCGACACTGAAACGATGGTCCGACCGAAAGCTCGACCGCCCACACGATCCGGTTAGGACCACCTCGCTAAGGCGAGGCGATCCCCTATCGTTCAACCTCCGAAATGTCACCCGGCCGGCAAAAGCGTCCCGCTCCTATATATTTACTTTAATCCTCCTCTTTTGGACTCGGTACTTGCCTCGGTCCATGGGTTGGTAGATCGGGGGGTTTGTCCCGTTTCGACGGCAAAACCTACCATCACCCGACATTATAGTGCGCTTTCGCACTTTCATATATGCGATCCAACCCCCAGCACTGGGGTTTGCCTCTGCAGTCTTCGCTGGGACTGCGCCTGCAGCATTAGGCCTGGCCTTAAAGACTTTTCGTCAGACTCTCAAGTTGGTATCCCTCGACGAAGGTCCTTTACAAGGACGAAGATTCCGGAGGGTAACCAGAGTCTGGCCAGCTAGGATCAGGGGCTCCAAGTTATAGGAAGGCGTATCCTTCCCTTATTTGTTCGTTTATATAGAACGTTGTCTATAACTATATTACCAACGTCCGCTGTTCGGGGTTCATCCGGAGGACCCCGTGGGTAGCACGTGGTTGAACAGCTTTTCGCAGCCCTCCCCTGTATGGGTAGGGTCTCCGGGCGAGTACCTGCCGCAGTATCGACCTTAACAGGTCCCTTTGGCACGTCTCCCCGTTTGGCTGCCACACGCTCAACCCTTCCCGTCCCATAGTTGACAAATTGAATGGAGAATGGCACGGGATTTACGGTCGTTCGGGGAAAAACCAAACAACCACCCGGCCCGTCTACCTTACAATTCCGAGACAGGAAGTCGTACCCCAACAATCCGTCTTCCTCCAAACCCGGCAAGGAGTCTACTATTTGGAAACTGCAGGGAATCTCATGGTGCAACTTGAAATTCCCAGTGCAGCAACCCCTCGACTTACCTTTGACAAACAGCGCTTGGAGCGTTGTAGATTTATGCACATCCATGCCATATCTAGGATGGAGTGCCTTCAGCTTCAACAGGCTGATCTCAGCGCCGGTGTCCACGATTAGGCGCGTAGGGTTGCTACGGCCAATGTCTAGAGGGAGAGCGACAATCGGGACTCGAGTCGGCGAAAGCTGAGAACAGCTGGAGCTGGTTTTCGTTTTTAGTGCGGTCGGGTAGGATCTTGCCGACCCGACCTTGGGGAGTTTCCCGAACTCTCCCATTTTGCTTTATGTCGACACTCTGCCGCCTTGTGAGTGTGTCGACCGCAAAACTCGCACAATGTTCCGCTCCTCCGTTCAGGAATATTCCGCTCGGGAGTCCCACTGGACTCCGAACTAGCGGAACTGGAGCTAATCTTTCTGCCCACTTTGGGCCCAATGCGCCGGGGCTGCCATTCCCGGCTCCCCGCGCTGCCTGATGCGGCATCATGCCTCGCATCCGTCTTTGAGGATTTTGAGTCCATGGAGTCGGGTCGCCTACCGCCACCGCTCGACACGGACAGTCGTCGCCCATCATCTCCATCCACCTTCCGAGAATCCCTACTTTCCGCGCTATCCTTACCGGCGCCTCGATTTCGCCGACGCTGCCTCCGACGCCCTCTGCGCCTATTTCTCGCGCCCGCCCCAGTCTCCACACGGGTGTCTTGCTCTCGGCTCGCAACAGGTGCTGTTCCGCCGAGCCGCTTGTGGGGAGAACCCTGGGAATGCTGTTGTTTTTCCCACCTTTGCCTGTATTCGCACCCGCGCAAGCTATGACCCAGTCGGCCACAAAACTCGCAACAGCATCGGACGCTGAATACTCTGGGGCCTGATGTCGCCGGCCCGCCGCCCGTAGACGGGGGCTGCGGCTCTGGTAGGGCTCTCCGCTGAAACTGTGGTCGCTGATAAGGCGGTTCCTGCCGTGCGAATCCGCCCTGCTGACCTCTACCCCTGTATGTGGTCTGGGGACCGCGCGTCCTCGTCGGACGATCCGGGCAGTCCACTATATCGTGGCCATACCGCCAACACTCGCGACAGAAGGGAGTGTTTCGTCTTTGTAGACACTCGTCGTACACGTGACCCCTCAGATTGCAAAAATTGCATATTGTCTGGGATTCCAGGGGGTGCGCCGATCGACCAACCGGATCCCTGAACGGATTGTCCCGACCCGATCGATCTCCAGGCACATACGCCCCTTGAGCCAAACCCTGCGACCCTTCACTCCGACTCGAGGAAGGCACGGTATTTGACCACGCTCCCTCGCCAGAGGAGGCCGGAGCATAGGCACCAGCATCCCGTCTATAATTGAGAGGCCCGCACGACTGCTCCCGAACGAAATCATCCTCTCCCCGTCGACGACTATCAGGCTCTTCGGCCGGCAACACGAATGACACCGCCCGGGGATCCAAATTCGATAACACCGGCGCCGGCGCCGCGGTACAATCCCTAAAAGTGGAGGATGAATTTTCCAAAAGGGTCGAGCAACTTCCCGGTCCTAACTCTCGTGTTTCCGACGCTCGCTCGGCGATTCCGTGCCGCGCATCCACAAACAGGTCGTCCTGCCTCAGCATTTCCCTTCGAGCTCGCTCGAATCCGGTTAGGTGGTCCACCAGGCTACGAAAAGGGACATTACCCAACGTGAGGAGGAAGTGCTTTAGTCCTTCCTCCCTCAGACCCCTTACCAACACCGGTTTGGCCATGCCCTCAAGCTGGCTGGCGAAGACGGACCTGCCCTGGCGACCATAAAAGCGCTCAGCTGCCTCCTCGCGCCGTACCGCTTCACTCGGGAAACGAAACCTGTGGCATCCTCGGAAGGAAGTTGTCGCATTTTGGAAAGTTGCGCACACAACTCCCCATACGACACCCGGGGTTCGTAGGCCTCTCTAAGACGCTGTTCCGCTTCAAGGAATGTCGTGGGTGGTCTCTCCTCGAACATCCGATAGGCCTCGCCGCTCAGCCTAGAGGGCAGCCACCGGAGGAAGGTATGTTCCTCCTCCACCGCCAGCCCATCCAGGGTCCTTCTACAGCCCTTGAGAAACGAAGAGAGTCTCTCGGCCGTATCCGGGCCCTCCTGTCCCGAAAACATGGGGACCGCCTTCGACACAAGGTCGAAAACCCTATCTGTGCCCAGCATGGTCCGTACAGGACATGGTTGTGGGCCCAGTTTAAAATACGAGGGCATCGGCGTGTCCTCCATGCTCCCGACAGGCTGTCTACCGACGGTGGGAGGGGGGCGCGTTGGCGATCGTTCGTCCACAAACTCGTCCCGCGAATCGTGGAATGCCTCCGGATCCACCTCGTCAACCGGCGGCTCGGGAAATGCCTCGGGTCGTGCCCGGGCAGGGGTGCCCTCTCGGACATCTCTTTGACGCTGCCTAGTCTGCATTTATAGGACCTTCTTCCAAACCTAAGGTCACCTACACCAAAGTTAATCCCGGATACCCCGCGGAGAAAAGAAAGAAAAAAAAAAAAAAAAAAAAACAACCTCGTCGCCGACAGTATCCACCAACGGAAAGGGTGCGAAAAACAAAAACAAGCACGCTCCCAATACACAACAAGACGCCGGCCGACGAACCTTCCTCCCTCACAATCACTATAGGGGCCCGTTGCGTAACAGGGAAACCCGGAACACCAGAAGAGGTCAGCCCGTAATCAAAAATCCACCAATGTTTGGGACTGAAAAACGGTGCACTAATCGACAAAACAAACGGTCGTGCAATGAGAAAAAGAAACACACACTACACCCGTCGGTCAAAACAAACAAACAAAAACACTATTCTACTAACAAACGCAGTCCTCAGTGGGCGAGAATTGGAGAGAGAGAAAGGGGCAAGCGAATATAATGACCACTTTTCGGTCAATTTTGTAACACAACAACGAAAAGAAAAAAAAAATATTTAAACTAAAACCAAACGCGCAGCCGAAAAGGAAAAAAAAAAAGAATCACAATTCCAAAAGAAAAAAAAAAACATTTTCCATTAACATTGGCGACTCAATGTAACCAATCAATAACTAAATCAGCCACACTAACTTAAAGCTAAAACCAAAACACTTCTACTGAACTTCTAACAAAACTCGCACTTAACACTAAAAATAAATAAATAAATAAATAAATAGCAGTATTGGCTAGTGTACCAGAAAAGAAAGAAAAAGGGAGAGCATCTGTACAAAATTGTTGCCAATAATTCAACTGGAATTCAAAATAACATATAAAGGGACCGCATCAAAACTTCAAACAAAATCACCATCAGCAGGGTATACAAAATTTGAAAACAGAAATAAGAATATTACATCCAGTATCATTCAATGTAACAAAACGGAGTATTTAGGAACACTCGAAAATTAAAATATAAAGTTCCACAACAATACAAAAAAAACTTTCTCGACAAAACTGGATTCACAATCGCATTTGGGATCTCACAAAATTTCGGTCTGGTGATGCTACTGTACCATAATTCCTAGTTGTAAACGATGGAAATCGCCAAACGCCAAGGAAAAGAATCATCCGCAGCGCCAGTTCAACGTTATCCCGCCATTTCATTACCGCTCCTGTGCCAGTTAGCAGCAGTATACTGTAGTTTTGAAACTGTTTGGTATTTGGTAGGCCAGATTTTGATGTTTCACAGGTTCTTTCAGGATTCGGGCTTTTCGAGCGCTTACGAGTTTTTCAACCTCGGGCTTCCTCGGATCCTGTCCGCAGCGCCAATTGTGGCATAGAGAGCCACATAGATTTATGTATTTAAAATTGAATGTGTTACCTGTTTTTCCTCTTTAGGTTCTTTTTCTGGTTCTTCCTCTTTTCGCGACCGGGGCGGCCGCCGTCAAATGGTGATTTTGTGGGAGAAGTCGACGTGTTTCTGCGAATTCAATCGCACCACAAACAATGGGATGCTCACTTCCCAATTCCAAACACTTGCGTCGGGAAACGGCGCTCAAAGAAGAGAACGAGCTTTTGTTCTTTTTCTACACGTTTTATTTCAAAACTTTAACTATTACAAAATGTTTCAACATTTTTTTGTGTTCCATTTATAAACTTGTTACTTTTACTTTTTTCTTTCTTTTTTTTCCTTCCTGTTCACTACAACGTTTTTTCTTATCTCCCGTTTTTTTACCGTCGCCAACGGAACCATACATGAACCGAACCTTTTACCTCCTGTCTCTCTCTCACTTCGCTCTCCACTCACGTCCACTTCGAAAAACAAATTCGAACTCGAAGAACTGCACGATCCACACCCGAATCAGGGTGGGTTCAAAAACTCACTTCAGGATCGTACAATTCTTCCACCACCTTACCATCGTACTATTTTAAAACAAAATTAAATGCAAATTATTAAATGATGGTGGTGGCCGACGTACGTAACAGTGGCCACATTGCAAGGGCAATGTGCAGTGTAAATAATCTTATCGCGGGAGCATATTATCCGAACGATATGTATCTGGAGAGTACACTCCAGAACGGGTTCATTCCCCCGGAGGCGTTCCTCTTCTTGGACGGAAAAGGTCTAATCCAAGATGAGGGTGGAATACCTATTATATACCACGCTTTCCGTGGTGCTAGGGATACACGAATTGTCCACAATAGCGATATCTCTAATAGGCCAGACCGACTTCGATTCAGTATGGTCATCAGTGAAAGAGATAAATCAATAAAAGACCGAACCAACCCCAACTGGTGGTGGCTCCAAAACGAAGAAAGGACTTCACGTCCTCAGATATAATATTCAGCTCTGGCGCAGCTTCCTCCCTTCCTTTTCCTTTGCCCTCCTCCCCGTTAACTTCTGTTATTTTATCTTTTTTGTTTTCATTAAGCACTTATTGTTTTGTTTTTAAAATTTTTGCATCCTCAAAAAAAAAAAAAAAAAAAAAAAAAAAAACAATCATTATTTTTTTTTGTCATAATGCTTCGAAAAGAAGAAGAGGTAGACCTCTAAGATAACAGTTTATTTTTTTTATAATGTATGTGTATTATATTAAGAATAAATAAAAGAAAATGTAAGCTGAAAGGCATAAATTAAGCATATAATATTGTATAATTTAGAGTGCTTGTGAAGAGCCAGTAAATTACATTATGTAGTAAAATTGTTAAGATAGGTTTAGCATTTAGACTAAAATTGTAAAATATAAAAAAGACTTTGTGAATAAATGCGTCTGCAAACAAACAAACAAACAGCAAATGGTCGCCTGTTTTTTCGGAAAAACTGGGCATGTCGCAACCGTATCACTAGAACAACGCAGAACAGTCAATTCTGAGTGGTACACAACCATTTGTTTGCCAGTTGTCTTCCAAGAAATCAGGAAAACCAACCGCCGAAGACGGATCACTCTTCACCACGACAATGCGAGCTCTCAGACATCGGCTGCGAGAACTGCATTTTTGAGCACCCAAAAATGCGATTTGATGGGTCATCCGCCGTATAGTCCTGACTTGGCACCGAATGACTTCTTTTTATTCCCGTACGTAAAAAACAAACTGAGAGGTCAACGTTTTTCGACACCTGAAGAAGCGGTTGCTGCATTCAGAATGCATGTGTTGGAGATACCTCAATCAGAGTGGCAAAGGTGCTTCGACAATTGGTTCAAACGCATGCAAAAGTGTATAGATCTTCATGGGGAATATTTTGAAAAACAATAAAGTGATTTTCGATGATCAATATTTGTTTTTGTTCTCTAATCCCGAAATATAAAAGGCAACCCTCGTATAGTTTACTAGTGAAAGTGATTGACTGCCAATTGATCACTTTCACTGGAAATAGACATGTGTAGGTCAAGACAGCTGACTATACTAGTAAATAAGACTATTTGGGACTTGGTCACCCAAAAATTATGAAATCGGGCAAAGTTTTTATTCTCAATTTTTTCCAAAAAAAAAATTTAAAAATACATTTTAGTTTCTTCTTGATCCCATAGATGGCGCTGGAATCACACAAAACATGGATTTCAGAAAAACTTACACTTGCTCTGGGCACAAAGAACATGAAGCCCCAAAAGCTACTCGCCACACAGCAGGCATAGGCAAACAAAAAGTAACAAAAACAGCTATGGTTGGGGTTGTAGCACACAAACCGGAAGAAAACAAGGCAAAGCAAATAGAACGCCACCAACAAAGGTTCAGCAATGATGGGTGAAGCAAGTGGTGACAAGTCATGTCTCAAAAAAATATATGATCACTTTTACCAGGTACCCGACGTTACATTCGTTTTGACTGTGATGCAGGGCAAATTTTGGGCTCCTCGATAGTATAGTGGTTAGTATACCCGCCTCTCACCCGGGAGACCGGGGTTCGATTCCCCGTCGGGGAGCCCCTGGCGCAAGACTAATGACCTTGCCCAGACAAAATAAATCATAATGGAAAATTTAACAAGCCTCAGGACTTGCTAAATAAGGCCAAGACCGGTTCCCGGTTGTAGTGCCGATGATGATGCAGGGCAAATTCAAGCTTTCATTAGAAACTGGTTGTATATCACAAGCCGTGGCATTTTTTTTTTCGTATACTGGGTTTTCATGGAAATCAACGAACTTGATTCCTTATTGTAGGAGTCTGCCCAGATTTTGATACAGTGCGTCGACCTGTTTGGATCTTATCTGGTGTGACGTCGGTGTGCTAATCGGTTGTTCATTCGAAAATGAGGAAATCAGTGTACTATCGTCGGGTTCGTTCTCGAAATACTCTCGATGTTCGACTGATAACGGCACTTTGTAACATCAGGGGCATCGGCTTCAGCAATACCAATGTAAACGCCGTCCGCCAATGTTTGCAAACAGTGAAACCTGATATCCTTGCTTTGACTGAGACCCAGGTCGATTCGTCAACTGATTCGACATATCTTCGTTGCTCAGGATACGACTTAAATTCTAGATTCCGTTTTAAAGGTGGAGTCCACGACTTCACGCGATCCGATCTGGCTTGCCAAAAGATGGAGGCGTTATAACCCAATAACTTGGACGTCATGGGGTTGAATGTCATGCTGCGGAATTCTGTTAAATTTCTTTGTTGTCTTTATCGCTCCCCGAATGACGATCCATTCACGACTTTTTTCGAACATCTTTCACGCACCGTTGACAGGATACAGATCAACCACCCAGTTTCCGACATTGTCGTCCTTGGCGATTTTAATGTAGATAACTCCGGCTGGTTGGTACATTTTAACAGAACCGACAGGGCTGGGAGTCTAGCGGAAATGTTCGCTGTTAGCCGCAATTTGACTCAACTCGTGGAGGAATGTACGCGAGTGTCGGACACCCGAGGTGATTATGCAATCACACTGGATCTGTTTTTCACATCCAAGCCGATTGTTTATACCCTGGAAGTTGGTGCGCTACTGGGAAACTTCGATCACTGCTTGATATTGATCGCGCAGTCACTTGCATTTCAAACGAATAACCGATCTAAGAAGATTCGCCATGTATGGAGCTGATAACTAGGCGATTTGCGAGATTTCTTCGCCACCTTTCCATGGTCGGAGGTTTGCTTTAGAGACTCCAATGTTAGCGCATGTGCGGAGTCGGCCATGGAGATTATTCTTTTCGGGATGGAGATCTACATTCCGCATTCTATCAAACGAAATGAATATGATAAACATTGATTTGATAAAAATTGCGAACAGGTTACAGCGGCAAAAAATGAAGCTGTTAAACAATGACGCTACAATCTCATCGAGGTTATCGAACGAATTTTGTTAGAATCTGAAACACGTGCAACCAGGCAATTGATACCGCGAAGAAGGCCTACAATAACAAAGCGACCAACAAACTCGTTGGGTGTCCAACTGGTTCACGTCCCTTCTATTCAATGGCAAGGGGTGTCAGCGATAACTTCGCTTTCTCCTCTTTTCTTCTATTCGTGAGGGGCAGCGGGACACTAGTCACAAATGCAAAAGATAAAGCAAATGTGTTCGTGAATTTATTTTCCGTGAATTCAAACCTCGATGCCGGCCTTTTGGAACCACCTGTGATCGCACCGGTACGGTCTCCGATGAGGGATAAGAGGTTCCGCCGGCCCACTCATCGGCGGATTTTACGTGGACTGGGCTGTAAGAAGGCAATCGGCCCGGACGGAATACCAGCACTGTCGCCGGTTCTTGCCTGGCTCTTCTGCTTATCTTATGAACGGAAGACATTTCCTACCTGCTGGAAAACCGCTCGAGTTCAGCCAAACTCAAAGAAAGGGAAAAAGTGTCTCCCACAAAATTATCGGCCGATAGCATTACTGTCTATTGTTATAAACTTTTATTACACCACACACACTCGACACACGTATTTGAATAAAACACTCTTTTTGTTTTTACTAACACTTCTTTATTCCCATCTATGGGCACAACTTCAACTTATTACTACTGTTCTTTTTTTGTTTCTAATTTACTGTTTTTTTTTATTCCCATCTATAGGCACAACTGGAACTTATTATTATTGTTCTGGACACTGTCACCACTTCAATTTCTTAATAGAGTTTTGGACACGGTTTCAACTTAATTTCACGCAATCCCTTCAACTTATTACTATCGTTCTTTTTTTTTTTTTAAATTAACGTTATGCACCACTTTCAGACCGTCTCGGTCAAATCTCAAAAACCAACTCCACTCGCGGACGACCGTCTCGGTCAACAACTGAATATCAACTCCCAAATGACCGTCTCGGCCAAATGTCAAAAACCAACTCCACTCGCGGACGATCGTCTCGGTCAACAACTGAATATCAACTCCCTTCCTTTTTTTCTTAATCTCCCCAAACGAAGGATATGTCCTTTTTTCTGCCGGGCACTTTTGCCAGCCGCTATTTCCTTTCTTTATCTTTCTCGGCTTTGGATCAAAAGAGGAAACACAAAGGAAAAATCAACAATGGATCGTGCTAATGCACATTTATGATCCCCTATTTTGGTGGGTGCTAAAACGAACGTGCGGTACGTTTTATGGCGCAAGTTGTTGGTTTTAGGAGAATGGAAAAAGATGTTCCCTGTGGGAAATGATTTGGGTAAACAAACCTTTAAAGGATCATAAAATTGCAGACGTGCATTTTATGATTCTCAACAACTTTACTTGAAAGTTGGTCATCTGGTCCACAGATTTGGATCCAGGGGATTTTGCGTGTTGAACATATGGTTTGTTCTTTCACGTCTAGGATTCAAGTTAAATTCAATATGAGCAAATTGAACGTGTAGTTCAATTTGTTTGATATTGAATTTATATCGCGATATATAATGTATGCGCGATTAATGATCGAGCTTAGCTCCAAAGAGGTAGGTATTCAGGGGTGAAGGGTTTTGTGCGTAACACTATGTTATCTAAGGTGATGGAAAAGGTCATCATCATCATCACCATCATCGGCACTACAACGGGATCCGGGCTTGGCCTTATTTAGCAAGTCTCGAGGCTTGTTACATTTTCCATAATAATTTATTTTTACGGGCAAGTTTATTAGCCTTCCGCCAACCTTTCTCAGGGTGGGAAAAGGTCATCAATACCGAATTAATTAGGGGTTTGGAGTGCAACGGACTTCTGAATGATCGTTAATACGGAATCCGTGACAGGCGGTCCACGCGAGACCTAATGAACCTATGGACATCTGCGATTGAGGGGCATGGTGAGTCAAGAGCCGTCGCATTGGAAATCGCCTAGGCTTCGTTCATACGGACTTCCCAGCAGCTTTGCGACTGGACGAAGAGCTTCCTCGAAGATCGTTCGATACGGGTTGTTGTAGACGGCGAGTGTTCGGATCTGTATCCTGTTAATTTCGGGGCGCCCCAAGGTGCTATTTTGGCTCCAACTTTGTATATATATATATATACATAATTGATTTTTTCGAGTCAACAGATAACAAAATGTTCAATTATGTGGATGATAGTGTGGGGATTATTACTAGGTGCGTCTGCACGCCGCCAGTTGAGTAAAACCCACTGAGTTCGCAGATGATGTCAGCGGAGAGCACAAACATTTCGGGATAATCAGCGTGTTTCAGGTCGGAGCGTCAAACTCTACACTCGTCACCAGTTTCAGAATTCATGTAAGATCTCTACCTACAATTACACTTCACCTATTCGATCATATACGGACAACCTGTTACTCCGATGTCGACGACGGCGTTACTAAATCCGCTGCTGGTAAATCAAACAACTATTCAATTAGGCTTAGTGTTATAAGTCTTTATTCTTTAATCACTTTCTCTAGTTGAACATTACAATAAGTTGAGTAAGAATAGTTAATAGTTCCGTAAGCGGGACATGACACTGGTTGGAATTACAATAGTTCGCTAAGTTGAATATGACACTCATTAGAATTACAATAGTTCTGTAGGATAGCTTTGTAAATTAGACACGACCCTCATTAGAATTACAATAGTTCTCTAGGATAGCTTTGTAAATTAGTCACGACACTCATTAGAATTACAATTGTTCCGTGAGGTAGCTTCCCGGTTGCTGAGATTCCATTCGGCAGCACAAGTCCCGAAATAAATGCACTACACGCTAATTACTGATAATTCTGACGTAACGATCGAGGATGGGAACTGAATAAAACCTTTCGGACTACGACTCGACCTCGACTTCTCTGCTTGACCGGTAAAATTTGACTCTGCACGCAACGTCCCCGGTACGTGTGCGTGGTTCGGTGGTTACTATCTGTCTCTCCTTGGCTGTTGCACGGAACATACAACCAGTCGCAACGGGGGTGGATTTCCACCGATGTGGTGAGGAGCCAATCAGATCTTTCTCTCTGTTGACGACCAATGAACAATCGATTTGGGTTTTATTGCAAGTATTTTCATTGTGGCTCCTCGATAGTATAGTGGTTAGTATACCCGCCTGTCACGCGGGAGACCGGGGTTCGATTCCTCGCCGGGGAGCCTTTGGCGCAAGACTTAATGACCTTGCCCGGAAAAAACAAATCATTATGGAAAATTTAACAAGCCTCAGGACTTGCTAAATAAGGCCAAGACCGGCTTCCGGTTGTAGTGCCGATGATGATGATGATTTCCAATGTGACCGTACAGATCTGGTTGAATGCCCATTCACTGGAAGCCAGGACAAACGCAAATGCGAAGGGTGCTCAGAAGAGAATCCAAACATGCAGCTGGTCAAATAGATGACCGTGTACGGAGGCTGGCTGTATTGCCATCATAAACAATAGAGGCTAGATTTTTCTGTTAATGTTAAGTCGACAGAAACTTCGCTTACGATGGCAAGGGCTAGGATGGATGAGTGCATGTTTGGTTTGGGAAACGAAGCTTAGGGCATGACCATTGATATGATTGTTTGGATAAACAACTATGGGTCGTGTCCTATCTAATGATCGTTTATCGGTTGGGCGACCGATTATGAGGAATTTGGCTTGAAGATGTGCAAGCGTACACTTACCCAGCTTGTCTTTGGACCAACGAAATTGCTTCAGAGATTGTGTGCAACGGAGGGAGTTCGACCAGGTCAGCTGTGCAAACGAATGGTAGCTCAATAGCGACCGAAAAAGGTTGCTATGTTTATACTAGCGATTCGTTTATGCTAGGGAATGTTCCCGTGCAGGCCAAAATAGCTTCTTCTGTTTATACATTGTGTATACAGAAGCGTTCTGTTTGATAGCCAGCGTGAGGATCGTGGCTGTTCGTTGTTTAGACAGCAAATCGTTAGAGATGGCCGATGCGATGATCGTTCCTCGATAAGGCGACGGATCGTGCAATCAGTCATGCCGCTATACAAGCAAGCGACTTGCTATGGCTTGATCGTGGGACCAACGGATTGTTGGAACAAGTAAACACAGGAGGATTGTGGGGGCGAGAGAATGTGGTGCCGGCGTACGGCACAAGGTTCGCCCCGGTCCCCATCGCTCTGCCACCATACCTGTCCACAGCGAGGAAAATAGAGGGGTGCAAACGTCCAGGACGCTGCTGCACGGCGAGGAAGCGATACCGCGGGAGTAAAACACATAGGTGTAGTTGGTTTACTAGTTGCTTTAATTGTTCACTTAGTTCTATTTACAAGGAGAGTTGCTTTAATTGTTCACTTCGTTTTATTTACGCCGCGTTCCGCGACGCCGCTTATTGTTCGTGTTGTACGCTACCTTTACACTTAATGATAGCCGGCGATTCGCTGGACCTTAAGACGCACGCTAAACGACTCCAAACTTAGGGATAGCGAACCCGACACACGACTAGATGATTTTCGTTTAGGAATCAGGGCCCCGGCAAAGACACGGCGAGCTGGGTTACACAGTCGGGGCTTCGCGCGCCGCCGAGCGCATGTTACGGGGGGTTGAACCTCTACCTGATGTACGCGCGTTGGTAGTTGGATGACGACTGACTAATTATTGGAAGGAAAAAGTTCATCGCGTTGTGGCAGTGGAGTCATAGCTAAAATAAACTCACTGCCACTTACGAGGCATTTCGAGAAGAGTTGCTATGCTTGCATAGGAATTCAGTTCCAGCGAGTCCTCGCCGTATAAGCTGAGTGGATTCGTTGGTTGTGTATACCGGGAAATTGGCATAGCCAAGTTTGATCAAGGGTCTTGGTTGTTGTGATTGTTTCGTGGAAAATTAGCTGTCGCTTGGTTGCAGACTAGAGGTATGATTTAAGGAGGGAATGAACCGAAATGGTTTTCGGGGAAAATTGGAATTGCTTGGGTGCAAGCAAGGAATATCATTTAGAAAACCGAAGTAATTTCGGGGAAATGTATGCGGCTCGGTATAGTTGGTGGTGATGGTTAATGTTTGTTGTAAGTTTGAATATGCGTTTTATTACCGCATATGAATTTCGGGGAAATTAAGATTGCTTGGTCGCAAGGAAGGGATATGAATTAAGTAAAGAATTGACCGAAGCAATTTCGGGAAAAATTATATGTAGGGTGATGTGATTGAGGGAGATGATTTAGAATGTATTCAATTGAATTGTATTCTGTTGGGAGTTTTGGGAAATGCCTTTCATTGCAGATTGGGAGATGGATTCTTGCAAGTTCGGGATGGATGCGCTTGCAGATTGGGATGTGTTTTGCATGTTTTGAGATGTGTTACAGGTTAGGGTAGGGTGACGCGCTTTTAGCGGTCAAGATTGGTTGGCATTGCGGGTTGGTTCTCCATGTGGTATAGAGAACCCCCACAGGATTGTTGTGTGTTTGATGGACATGTTGCCGCCCAGAGGAACCGATTACGCTGGTGAAATGCGGCAATGTTGCTTGATGCTATGGCAAGATGATGGTCTTGCCATGGGTTGTTTCGTTTTTTTCAGGAAATGAATGGTGATTGAAAGGTAGCTTAAAGCTGCCGATTGCAGGTAAGCTAATAATCTCTAGTTGAGGAATGGTGAGCTGATTAATATAGATGGGTGGTTCTTTGGGTAGGTTAGAAGAACCCCCACAATAGCACGCTTGTTTCCTTTTTTACGAGTGTTTGGCCGATTAGTGCATCAACGTCGCACCGCTCAGATGTATACAGATCGACTCTCTAAATCTGGATCGGGATAAGGCCTTGCGGTGGAGAAAGGCCAATCTCATGGTCTTCAATACAACGAAGACACAATATACAACATTCACAAAGAAAAGTGGATCACCGGTTCCACAGCTGATGATGAATAGCCAGGCCCTGGAATCTGGAAAAAGCATGAAATTGCTCGGCGTCACGGCCTGTCGAAATTTATCGTGGCATAAACACATGCCGGGCATCGCCAGGTCCGAAAACTGAATTATCTTTTTAGAGCCAAGAAATATTTTACTCCGGCCCAACTTTTTCTTCTGTATTAATCCCTAATGAGACCGGCGCTGGAGTATTTGGAGCTACGCTCCTACGCATACCCTCAACCTGCTTGAGTGCATACAGAGACGGGCAATACACCTGATCAAGGACTGGGCGCTGACGTCGGGACTACAATCGCTATCACGTCGAAGGCGCGTAGCTGACCTCTGTCTGTATTACAGATATTATCACGGGTACTGTTCTTCGGAGATTCGTGGTCTTGTTCCGCGCAATTCGGTTTATATGCGCTCCACGAGACAATGCGACGGATCTCGCGAGTTTGCGGTACATCGCCCGACGACACGAACATCTCTGCATCAGAACTCGTTCCGTTACAGAGCAGGAAAGCTGTGGAATTCCCTCCTCCTGCGAGTGTTTATAGAGCGTTACAATCTGCAGATCCTGGTAATCGGTGGGCGTCCCGGAATTAATGGAAAAGAAATCCACACACGTCGTATATAACAATCGATTTTCCAAGAAACTCCGGGTCTGAGGCGATCGAAAGCCCTGTACAACCTCTCTTTGCATAAAGTAGGTGAAGAGGACGACATGCCCAATGACAACGAACCTACCTGTTTTCGAAAAGTATAATTAAATCAAATATTCTAGTTGTTTGGTTGCTAATATGTTTTTTAGCTCCCAATATTTATTACAACGATAATGCCATCAAGAAAAGATAGTAATTCAAACAATGCCCTTAGACTCAAAAATCGCGTAAATCCAGTGCAATGCGGAGTTGATGAGAACTTGTTAAAATACTTCTGTATTTTCATCCATTTCCAACTCTTCTCTATTTAGGAAAGAAAATTCAGAACTTCAAAATCGCAAATTCCTTGGCAATACCTCAGTGAGCCACATCAATGCCAGATGAATGCTTTCCAATTAACATGCTTCAGAATTTGCTCTGTCACAAAAGTCGCCAAACATTGAAAACCAGCCACAACAAAATTCTTAAATATAAAATGTGTTAATGTTAACGAAAAAAAAAAGACGATAGAAGAATCAATTTATCAACAGCTATCTAAACCAGACGTATAGGGAATTCGCTGTTGAGAAACCTCGTGTCGCATTGCGGCGTTTTACGTTGACAGCGAAAGCGCAACAGGTCAAGAAAACCGCCATGCTTGGAGTCAAGTGCGGAGGTTATAATTCTGATATAGACATTTATCTCCCCATCGGCTGAGGTAATGAGCAAGAAAAAAAGTTATAATGCAGCGATGAGGCTCGTGATCATAATTAAATATTAATGCACGACTTGCTTTTATTTTGAGGCCCTTGTAGCGTGTTGGGGCACTTTACATGTCAACGAGAATCGGTACATTATGTTGGAGTGCGGCCAAAAAACCATTTAAAATAAAATTTATTTACTGAAATTCTAAATATAATTTTAAGAAGAATGCCAAAGAAGGGAATAGGGGAATTCAAAGGAGATATGTTTTAACTAATAGGTATATTCGGCGGTTTATATGGGGATAAATCCGTCTCCTGTTATTTATTTATTTTGTCCGGGAGCGTAAATGGAGTCATTTCTTTTCAATCATAAGTTTTTATAAATATCCTTGTTTTTCATGGTGGTATTGAAGCGTTTTTGGCGCAAGGCTAATAGCCTTGCCCGGAAAAACATATTATTACGGACAATTTAACAAGTCTCGGGTAAGGACGGGATACCGGTGGAGAGACTTGCTAAATAAGGCCAAGACCGGATCCCGGTTGTAGTGCCGATGATGATGATGATTGAAGCGTTTTAGGTAAGAATACAATTACAATTGTAAAATACTACGCTTCAGCACACCCAGGCCGTTGGTGAGAGACTGCTAGCAAGGGATGAAATTCTCTAATATATAAATATCTCGTGTACTTGACCAGCTCAAATTAGCTAAATAGTTCCATTTCTTCCGTGTGCTCATTCATTTTATTACGAACTCTTACTGGTGTATACCCCAGGACAGTCAATACTGCACTAATGTGTATAAAAGTCCAATTTTATATCTCATATCATGTCATGCAAGGTTTTTATTGATAAAGACGAAAGCTGGGAATGCCAAAAAATATACCATCCTCATTCATGTCTATATACGAGGGTAGGTCAATAAGTCCATAGAAACGCCTGCGAAGGCGCTTGTAGCATCGCTAGTAGTCTGTTGTTAGTAATCATCATTCCTCACTAGGTATCTGTCAATTTTCAATTTGTTTCATGTGTCAATTTTGCATGATGAATTGGGTAAGAAAAAAGTATCTGCGAGATGGGTGGCGCATTTACTCTCAGCTGAGAGCTTTTGGAGCGCATGCGTTTCAACCCCACAGAGGAGAAAACGAAATCAAGGACTACGGTGAAGGACGTGGCCGAGATGATCTGTCAATTCGACCCTAGGATAACAGTGGGAGTATCCTCGACGGTATATGTAAGAAGATTCTTGGAAATTAGAGATGTCTAACAACTAGATGGAAGATTGGTCATGATGGCAGCTATCAGTAAACTGGCAGGAGCAGCAAAACTTTGGTGCACGGGAGTCCTTCACTCATCATTAGAGGTATTCCTATGCGATTTACTAAATAATTTCCCGACGGAAGATGTTGCAGCCGATCTTCCACGTTTGTGGAATAAAAATCAAATGGTGGATGATGACACAGCGGAATTTGTATTCGCCATGAATGTGATCGCCTCGAGAGGACTCTTGGTAAATACGTGGTACGAGGCATAACCAACACGGAGTGTCGCGATATGTTGAAAGCAGCGCAGCCCGACACGATACAAGAGCTCCTACAGAAAATTCGGTGGACCAAAAGTGTAACGCCGCAGAGAAGGCTGATATCAACCACAAGACGCAATGTAGACGCAGCCGGATGGTCAGGGACAAGTGCAGGAGGTCCAACATTATCCGCGATCGGATGATTCAAATTTAACTTGATTGGATACGTCGGATCCAATTGCCCAGCAAACAGACGGGGTAGAGAAACAACTACAAGCGAATTAACGAAGACCATCCAGAGTAGGACAGACGCAGAACAGCCGAGGGCAGCTAGAATCAAGTATTTCAAGTGTAATCAGGTCGGGCACATAGCCTGTAACTGCATGGTAAATGGGGGCCCGGTAGGCTAGCGCCCCAATGGGCGCTACCAAAAGAAAAAAGCAAGGTAGCTGTGGGTGCGAGGGTGTACAGCCCTGCAGTATGTACAGCAAGACGGTATATGTGAACGGGCAAACGGCCAATGCTGGGGAGCGATGGCGTCACGATGCAGAAGTATATCGCGAACGCTTACAACTTTCGCTACGAGGGGGATGCCAGAAATTTAATCGGGTTCTGCGGAAGACGGTGCTGAACAATAGGAAAATTATATGCGGACATACAAGTAGACTTATAGCGTTTGAAATAATAGTGAAGAAGAACGTGTGAATCGAACTGACGCTATGACAGTTTGAATCACCAAAAATTGTATCTAAGCGTTACCCATCAGGCTACTGACCGTGTTTTGAATTCGATTTTTAATCTCAAGTATATTCCACTGATGTGAATTGTTTTGTTATCGCTATGGTATACGGCTCTGATGTATTTTCTTATTCGATTTTCGATCGATGTTCTTCACTATTTGCTTGTGTATTGTGTGTGTATCTATTAGAGACGCCACACTACTCCCTCCTCAGTAACTTCGTTACGATCAGCTTCGTTTGCGAACGACGGAGCGAATGTGCCGGTGCCCTATGCGGAAGTCATGATCGTGTGTGAAGTTCTGTT
Source organism: Microdon myrmicae (assembly GCA_963931805.1). Taxonomy (NCBI): domain Eukaryota; kingdom Metazoa; phylum Arthropoda; class Insecta; order Diptera; family Syrphidae; genus Microdon; species Microdon myrmicae. The sequence goes on from OZ007501.1 coordinate 29,655,196, forward strand.
TCTACCGGAAAGGGTGTGCTGTGTGTACAGATCACGTCGTAGTTACCAATTATAGCATTTGGAATGATAGTGAAGAACGTGTGATTCAAACTGACGCTATGACAGTTAGAATCACCAAAAATTGAACCAATGCGTTACACATCAGGCTACTGGCCGTGCTTAGAATTCGATTTCTAAACTCAAATACATTCGACTAATGTGGAAAATGGTATATTATTGCTACGGTATACGGCTTTAATGGATGTGCTTTTGGTGGTGCTGTTCTTTACTAGTTGTGTGTGTATCTGCTAGAAACGCCGCATCACTCTCTTCCCAGTAACTTTCGTTGCGATCAACTTTGAGATGTGAACGACTGAGCAAAGAGCGAGCGAGAGAGCGATCGAGAGAATGTCAGAGCAGGAGAGTGGGCTGATGCTCTGTGTAGAAGTCGTGTGATTGCAAGTAAAGTAAAGTTCTGTGTGTGTATGGGAGTGTGTGTTCTGTCGTACAGATCACGTCGGGGTCACCAGTTATAGCGTTTGCGACGATAGTGAAAGACGAGTGATTCGAACCGACGTTATCGCGGTTAGAATCACTAAAATATAGAACCAAAGCTCAGCCCACCAGGCCACTGCCGCGTATGTGAATTCGATTTTTAAATTCAAGTATATTCCACTGATGTGAATTGTTTTGTTATCGCTATGGTATACGGCTCTGACGTATTTTCTTAAGCGATTTTCGTTCGGTGTTCTTCACTATTTGCTTGTGTATTGTGTGTGTATCTGTTAGAGACGTTACAGGAGCCCAGTAGGCCAGAGCTCCAATGGGCGCTAACAAGAGAAGAGAGTAAACGCTCACCGAGATTGCTTCGCCCGAAGTGCTAACGAATTCGGTCAGTATAACTGGGGAGAATGCACAATAGAACTAAACACTACACAGCCAGTGTGCGTTCAACCTTACCGTATACCACTCGCCAAACACAAGAAAATAGAAGTAAAAGTCGATGAAATGGCGCAACTGGGAGTTATCCAACCGTCAACCTCCAGTTTTTGTCCACCAATAGTCCTTACGAAGAAAAAAAATACCGAATACAGGATGTGTGGCGACTACCGGAGACTAAACAAAGTAACGGTCAAGGAGAAGTTCCCGATGGCTACTGCGGAAAAGACCCTTGCGCAATTAGCCGGGAAAAAGTACTTCACGACGTTGGACCTCAAGTCCGGATATAACCAGATACCCACACCGAAACAAAGTAGGAAGTAGACCGCTTTTGCTACGGAAAATGGGTTGTATAAATTCGTTCGCATGCCGTTCGGCTTTGTGAATGCCCCAGGATACTTCCAAATGTGCATGAATCAGATAAAAGCACGCATGGACAGCGGAGATATACCGGTTTATTCAGATGAGATCATCATTGGAAGTGATTCAGTAGCGGAACATCTACAGAAACTCGGAAAATGTCGGGTGGTTCTGAAGGAGTCGGGACTGACCCTCAATATCAGAATATATGCGTTACTGGAAACCAGTATTGAGTTTCTTGGAGATCAACTGGACGGGAGCGGAATACAACCAGGCGAGCGGAAGATAGCGGCGGCTAAAGAGTTTCCTGAACCAGAAAATGTGCATCGTATGAGGCAGTTCCTGGGCTTTACCAGTTATTTTCGGTAGTTTGTTCCGAGGTACGCAAAAATAGCAGCGTCCTTAACCAATCTGATAAAAGAGAGAAGCCCCTTTGCGTGAGTGGGGAGATATCAAGGGGCATTTGAAGACCATAAGTTCACACTGATTTACACCCCTCTCCTGGGATTGTACGATGAAGACTGTAATCACGAGGTCCATATGGATGCGTCAGCACGAGGAGTATTTATGCAGCGTGGGAAGAGCGATGATACACAGAGACCGGTGGCATACTTTACCAGAAAGGTAACGGAGGCGGAAGCAAAATACCACAACTACGAATTGGAGGTTTTAGCGATAGTGGAAAGCCTGGACAGGTTCCGAATATATCTATTGGGAAAATCATTCAAGGTCGATACAGATTGTGAAGCCATAGTAGTAGCTTAGAACAACCGAAGGATGATACCACGTGTCGCAAGGTGGTAGCTCAAACTCCAGGAATTTGAGTTTACAACGGTTCGTCAACCTGGGAGGAAAGTCGGATATGTGGATGCCATGAGTGGTTGGCCAGTAGAAAAAGAACGAGACATGGAGGTGGCATCGGCCAATACATTCAACATTTGCATTGACGTCGAGGATTGGTTAACCACCATGCAATGGCAAGACGAGAAGACATGCGACATCATAAACCAACTTAAAGGAGCGACGAACTGCACGAATGGAAGGAATATCAGCTAGAGTGGGTCGTGCCGAAACGAGTCCGATGGCGAGTTCTCTGAGTGTGTCACGATGAGGTGGCGCACATGGGCTTCTACAAAACCCTTCAAAGGCTGAAAAGGACGTACTGGTTCCCAAGGATGCGAAGTTTTGTCAGGGGCTATGTCGAGGGATGTGTGGAGTGCGCGTCTACTAACAAAAGTGGTGGGGCGACAGAGGGAGAGTTGCACTGTGCGAAGAGGGTGCCCATACACTTCCATACGGTCCATTTGGAACATTTCGGACCCTTTATCACTGGAAGAGGACTAACCAAACACTTGGTAGCACTGGTGGGCAACTTTACCAAATACACGGTTTTGAAAGACGTAAGGACAACTAATACAAAAGGAGTGATAGCCGTGCTCAATCAGGTCAGCGAATTTTTCGGTATGCCCAAGCTCCTAATCACCGACAGAGGTACAGCATTCATAGCCTGCGAATTTACAAGATATTGTCAAACCTACGGAATACAGCATATTAGGACGGCCGTTAAAAAACCACGTGCCAACGGGTAAGTGGAGAGGGTGAAACGCACGGTACTAGCGGCGGCCAAGTGTGATCATGCGGCCGGCAGGGATTGGGCGCAACAATTGAGGAGCATTCAATGAAGTCTGAATACGGCGAGGAGAGCAACCACAAGGATGATCCCACACGAACTAATGTTTGCCTGTACGCCAAGGGAAATTCCTGGAGACAAATTATTGTTGGAACGTGAACAGGAAGTATGACATAATCAAGGTGAAATGAAACAGAAGCGAGGTGTTGCCCTGCGCAACATCGTGGTAGATACCCAAAAGCAGAAGGAACGTTTGGATAAGGCCCACAGAGGACCAACCACATATACGGTAGATGATTTGGCACTGGTAGAACGGGAGCCTACAGCAACCGGTGAGTCCCGGGAGCTTGCTCCAATTTATAGGGGACCGTGTGTCGTGGCGAACGTGTTGGGAAGTGACCGATATGTTTTGAGAGATGACCCTGGAATGCAACCGACACAAAAGAAATCGACACCATATAAAGTTCAGGCAGGATGAAGAGGTGGTGCGATCCTTTTGGTGACGACAGCCATTCTGAGTGCGAAACAGATGAAACGGAATCAGAAGATCTGGACTCGACGCGCCCGACCCAAGGATTCCAGAAAGAAGGACGAGTCTTAAGTTAGGATGGACGAGCTGTATTACAACTTTCCCACCAATGGATATAATTTTAAATGGCGAAGAACAATTCTGTTTAGTGTAACTCCGACTCTGGCGCGGCTGACGTCTACTTGTGTTTTCAGCCTTGAAGGAACGCTAATTTCACTGCTCGTTGAGTATGCAATATAAAAAGACCACTTGGGGGGCACTCGGCCTCTCTCTTTTTCCGGTGGTGAGCGTCAGGGTTATTAATTGAAATATAAGTCCATTTGTTAACATTATTAGAATAAATAAAGAAAACTAACCTTTTACGAGTTCAGAAGTGGGATTTAAGTCAGATTTAGGCCAGATTTAGCCCAGAAGCAAAGCCAGCAGAATGAAGAAAGCGGAGGACGAGTCGAAGAAGCGTGGCTTAATGAGAGAAAAAGAGAAGTCCGAGATCCTGCACAAGTCGGTAGTCCACGAAGGACTACGCGAAAACGAACCAGGTGACAACAGCAAGGAAGTAGGCGATACCAAAGAGGAAACGACACCGGATAACGACGAACAAAACCCAATGAGAAGCTGATGGACAAAATTGAAGCCGTGAAGACAAAACTAGGGAAAATCGAGCTCATCTGACCAAATGAACGGAGGGAGACGACGTCTGCGCCGGAAAAAAAGAACAGGCGCTACAGAGGAGAAAACGATATCAAGGACTGGAAATACGGTGAAGGATGTGGCCGAGATGCTCTGTGAATTCGATCCTAGAAATACAGCGGGACTATCCTCCACGGCATATGTAAGAAGAGTCCGGGGAATTAGAGATGTCTACCAACTAGATGGAAGACTGGTCATGATGGCAGTTGTCAGTAAATTGGCAGGAGCAACAAAACTTTGGTGCATGCGAGTTCTTCATTCATCATTAGAGGAATTCCAATGCGATTTACTACATAATTCCTTTGTTAATATTATTATAAACAATAAGGAAAACTAAGATTTTACAATTGTAAACATCTAACTATGATAAGTGGTTCAATTAAGGACCAGTCGTTCACAAAATTGCTCTTCGTTCAGTAAATATATTGACAGTCCTATGCTGACATTTTTTTTTATTAGGTAATTTTCCGGAAACGCGTCGAATAATCAAGAATTCAGCTGAATCTTTGGCGATCAATTTTTAACTTTATGTTAACTTTGAGCGAAGTAGTGGTCCTTTAAAAACAATATCGAAGATTGTAAGGTAAACGGTGCCAAGTGTGTTCGTCAATTGTGAATCTATTAAAATTGATCGACATCAAACCTAATGAACGAGAACGCATTACCACTAAATTCTCCATAAACTAGATGACCAATAACCACTAGTATTTTTCACTACAAAGGCTTCCCCAATTTTACTGAAATCTAAATGATTTGTAAGCATCTATATTTGAAAGGAATCCTTAAGTGATTAGTAAGTAGAATGCAAATTTCGACAAAATCGAATATCTGTTTATCGCCTGTATTCGGGATGATCCGGCAGCTGTTGTCTATCACTTAATGCAGCTATAAATGTCCAACTAATTTAAGTATTTAATTAATACACAGATAATCCGTTACCGTGACACAGTCGATTGGCATTGTACAAGACGCGTTGAAAAGATTTCTTTAAGAAAATATCATTTTTATGGCCTTTTTATGTTTTCCTTGTTAAAAACCTCTGTATTTCTTTCACGCTAATTAATTTCAGTAATATTTCTTTTCAAGCTGAAGAGAGCGGTTATGCATTTATAGTTTCTTTCAGGCATAAATATTTTTTTAAATAGGCAGATTTATTGTCGTTTGTTTATGGTTAAAAAACATTCAACTTGCCAATTGGCTTCAGAGTTTCTGTATTTTTAAATTGATTTACTAGCGGGGCACTTCGTTTCGAAAACACAGCCTATCTCAAAGGTAGGTTTACTGGCGCCTTACATATTAACACATAAAACAGAAAAATAGGTTATAAACATTGGCGACATATTTTTTATGCATTGAAAAGTTTTCATTTTTTAATACGAGTCAGGTATGTTTACTAACAATATTTGGGGGTGACGAACAGAATCATATTTTTGTTTATCCTTCTCTTGTGTTTTACTTCTGAACCTTGTTTATTTACATGGATTTACGGATATGAGACCGAAAGTAGGGCCTATTCGTCCTAGTGGCACCATTGTGGATCACTAGAACCGAAAAGAGGGTGGCGAGTGCAGTCGAATGTGAAAGTTATGATGACTATGTTCTTCAATTTTAATGGCATAACCAATTGTGAGTTTTTGCCACGAGATTAAACCGTCAAGACAGCTTTAACGCCGTTCGCGTAAAGCAATCAACAAAAATAATTAATTATTCTTTGTTTTGGAGTTTCTGTCTTAGAATTTTCGCTAGATTTGCGCTATTTGCACAAAAAAGATCCTCCAGCTAACAGTTCAGGTCATCAGATAGATAGAAGACAATCCCATTTACCACACCCGTCATTTCCTGATCTTGTATTTTCCCTTTTCGGTGATCAGAACTAATCGCTCACATCATACGATTTAACATCGTCGGAGGTTTTTCTTTGAGAGTGTTTGAAGTCTAAGGCTGATCCCAACAAACCTACTTGCACCTCATCCTAAAGGAGCAAATTAAACGCTTCATCAAAGAAACCCAGTTATGGAAAATTTCGATAAAATAGTTTGTTTGCGCCCGGAAAACTGTGCAGGCCATTTACCCGACATGCAATTGCATACTTTTTTCATTTTTCCAACATTTTTTATTTCCGGTTTTTTTTTCTTAGATTATAAATTACAGGCTAGACAAAAAATGCTTAAATTCTAGCTTAATTATCTTATATTATAGCCGACGGGTCCTACGCAGACGCTCTAACTTAAACTTTACATGTCTATTGTACAATTTGCTTTTCGACGACAGAACTTTCTTTGTTTTTTTAATTGTGTTTATTTTAATAACAAAGAAAAACTAAAAAAACGTTGTGCCAATTTTTTATTTAACTTAAAATGAACTTACATCTATATACATAAAAAAAAATTTTTTTGTTAATATATATTTTTTTAATAAAAATTAGAAAAACTTTATATAAAATACTTTAATTAAATGCGGCACATTTTTGTTTTTTTTTGTTTTGTTTTTACTTTAAATTTAACTTACTCCTATTTACTTTGTTTTTTTTTTATATTTAAAAGAACTGTGGGGGTTTTCTATATCACACGAAAAACCAACCCACAATTCCTACCTTACTTCGAGCGCTAACAGCGCGTCACCATAAGCCAAACCTGCAATAGTACACATTCGCAAACATGCAAACAACACACTTCTCAATATGCAACAGCATCCGTTCCCAAATCTGCAATCGCATACATCCCCAAACTTACAATGAATCCATATCCCAATATGTAATGAAAGGCATTTCCAAAAACTTACAACTGAATATAAATCATCTCCCTCGTCTACATCAAACCGCACACATTTTTTCCAAAATACACTTCGGTTAATTTCCTACTTAAACAATATTTCTCGCCTGCAACCAAGCAGCATTAATTTCCCCCGAAAATCATTTCGGCTCACTTCCTGCTTAAACCATTTCCCTCGCTTGTCACCAAGCAACATTTAATTTCCCCGAAAACCATTTCGGCTCCCGTCCTACCCAAGCCAATTGAAATAATACCAATTCTCCTTACTGGTAAATCACCAGCACCCTGCGTTGCATTTCCACGAAACAACCATCGCGACGACGAAGACCCATGCCCATACTTGGTTATGCCCCCGAAACCGATTTCTCCGTATACATAGCGACAGAGGAATCTAATTCAGCCTGTACGGCAGTTGTTCTGTGGGGGTTCTCTATATCACACGGAGAACCAACCCACAATTCTAACTAACTTTGACCGCTAACAGCGCGTCACCCTACCCTAACCTGTAACCCATTTCAAAACATGCCAATACAAATCCCAATCTGCAAGCGCATCCATCCCGAACTTGCAAGAATCCATGTTCCAATCTGCAATGAAAGGCATTTCCCAAAACTCCCAACAGAATACAATTCAATAGAATACGTTCTAAATCATCTTCCTCAATTACATCACCCCACATATAATTTTTCCCAAAATTTCTTTGGTCAATTCTCTACTTAATTCATATTCCCTCCTTGCGACCAATTTCCCCATATGCTGTAACAAAACACATATTCAAACCTAGAACGGAATATTAACCATCACCACCAACTATACCGAGCCGCATACATTTCCCCGAAATTACTTCGGTTAATATCCTATCTAAATGATATTCCTTCCTTCCACCTAAGTAATTACAATTTCCCCTGAAAACTCATGTCCATACTTGCTCGTGTTCCCAAAACCAATTTCTCGGTACACATAGCAACCGAGGAATCTAGCCCAGCCAGTACGACAGGAATTCCCGGAAACAAACTCACCATGCAAGCATAGCAACTTTTCTCGAAATTCCTAGCAAGTGGCAGCGATTTTATTTCTGCTATGACTCAACCGCCACGACGCGATGAATGGATTCTTTCCATTCATTAGTCAGTCGCGTCACAACCGCTGAGGAGTGCGCACACCTTAAGAGTCGGGTCTGGTGTCACCGTCATCTGCGACGTACGCCAATCAGTTTGTTAAATTAAACCATTATCCTTTTAGTTTATCCCAATGTAATGCAAGTGTCCTCAAGCGATCAGTTTGTTAAAGTAAACCACCACGTTGTGAAGATAGACTAAATCAACCACGGTTTAATGTAATGCGCGTGTTCTCGAGCATTCAGTTTGCTAAAGTAATCCGGAACTTTTGTGCTCAGACTAAATTAATAACAGTTTACCGAATTGTTCTTTCGCCTTCATTGTCAACCAAACCACCAAGTTATGTAACTAGGTTAAAGCAATAATAGTTTACCCAATACCAGCAATTAACCGTAGTACCAAATGTAATTTAGTGTTTTCACGATAAAGACGGATTTAATAAAGGATTTGGAGTCAATTTAGTTATTTGCGGAGTATATCAAAGTTATTCGATCGCCATTCTAGACATAGTGTCATAGTCCCTCACCGGTACGCGGAATCCGAAAGCTAGGGTGGTTTAATGAACCGGTGCCATACGCTGGCACACCTACATAAACTCCCACAGTTCTCTGGAACTAAATTCTCTATACACGCATAGCAACCCTTTTCAAGTTCCCAGTAAGCGGCAGTGAGTTTATTTAGCTACGACTCCACTGCCATGACACGATGAATGGATTCTTCCCCATTTTTAGTCAGTCGAAGTTCATTAACCGCTGGGGGCGGTCACGCCGCGCCACCAGTCGAGTCCCAACCACCAGCAAGCGCAGCCGAGTCGAGTGGAAATCCCGCGCCACTATATTAACCAAAAGAAAGGGAATTAAAGAAACGAATTCAACCTTGGTAGTGTACATGTGAACAATAGTTATAGAATAAATTATCGTGAATACAGAAGATTTAATAAACAATGTAATACTTCGTTGAAACCCAAAGCGCGGATATTGAAGAAATAAAGAACAATTATCACTAAGCCGCTCCGAGTGTTTTATTTGTGGTGTTCCCGCCTTGCGGCTGACAGTTTCGCATCAGATTTTCAAGTGCTCGTAACGTGCTCGAAGTGCGATCTTCTAGCGGATGCGAACCATGGAATAGCTTTCAAGGTACGATCCTATTAGTCAAACCTTTGAAATAGTTGCAAATGATCCAAACTGACTCAGTGGTGTCTGTCCCTTGGCTGTGAGTTCTGAATAGGAAAAGGAAAGTAAAAATAAAGAACCAATAAAAAACAATAACATTAAAACTACACCAGTGTGTTTTCTTTCGTGGCCTATTCCCCCTGGTGACAATCCTTGTGCAGCAAATCGTCGGCGGCTGATAGTGAACCCGTGCCGTACGCTGGCACCCATACTTTCACCCCCAGAATCTTATACTACGCTAATTCTAGAAAAGCTAAGTCTGTGTAAGCTGGCTGATGATGCAGTTATTCTACTGGTATTCAGGTCTTTATTTGCCACTCAACCACCAGAACTGTAGGTGCTGTTTAATATTAACGTCCCGGTCTCTGCGCGAAATAGCCCTACTGAATCGCAAGAGTTCTTCTTCGGTGCGCGTGACTTCCCCGTCGTAGCACCATCGCCCGTCTACGGATGATCTACTTACATGATAGATCAGCGGAATTCCGGATCTATCCTGTATAAGCCCAATCATGTCCAAATCAAGGAACGCCTCTGGAGGAACAAAACCGTTGCAACGCACGCTGTCATAGTACAAAGTATTTGGGTAGTGGGCCCCGACAATTAGGTCATTGGAAGAGCTTATTTCTCTCGCAATATGTCCTCTGATTAATTTGATCATAAAATTATCCACCCTATTTATGTAGGCCCCATTATATAAAAACTCATTTGAATAATACTTTTTACAGTCCGATTCCGGTGTTCGATATAATCTGAGACAACTTCTGAGACACTTTCGTTCGATCACCCGAATTTTTTCCATCAAATTTGGACCTATGTTAAACCACAATGGACAACCATATATGAGCATTAGCCTGATTAGCGTCGTGTAGTATATGACTTCTACCCTGCTGTCAAGTTGGCTACTGTGAAATAGCCTCCTTGTCATAGCAAACGTTTTTCTAGCCTTGACCAAAGCAGCCTCTACATGTCTGTTGAAATACAGATATTGGTCTAGCCAGATGCCAAGGTATTTAACTAAACTCTAGGTTTCCAGTTTATCTCCATGCGGTCCCACGATAACTAGCTTTGGCCAGTTTTTCCTTGTGTCGTTCGTGGCTTTATATAATGGGGTTCTAAATAGGGTGGCTTCACATTTCTGGAAGTTGATCTTAAGTTTCCAGTCATCGCATAGCGCTGCACTTTGTTGAAGTCTCGCTGTATTAAACTATTTATGATCTCAACTTTCGGAGCTGTTCTGTAAGTCATGAGATCGTCTGCGCACGCAATAGCCTGCGGAAGTCTATCTAATAAGTCGCTAATGTAAATGTTAAAAAGAATCGGAGAGAGTACCGCTCCCTGTTGCAAGCCATTCTTGATATTATACGTTTTATTAGAGGTCACATTGCCACTTTTGACCACGAACCTCCTGTCCTTTAACATATCGTAAAGTATATATAGTAAAGGCTTATATATGCCTTGTCTGACCAGTTTGTAATATAAGCCTTCGATTCATACGGTATCAAAGACTTTTTCCAAGTCGATCAAACAGGCACCTCTGCATTGGTTTTTACATTCATTCCATTGTATGTCGGCGACCAGTTTAGCTGCGGCATGCGCGGTTTGATGACCCGTCGTGAAGACAATCCGGTTAGAATAATGTTGTTTTCGTCTACCCATTTTACCAGAGCTTTGTTAATGGTCTTTTCGAATACTTTACTGATGCTAGTGAGTAAGCTAATCGAACGCATGTTCATTGGGTTTGTACAGTCTTTGCCCTTTTTTGGGATGGGCTGTATGATAGCCGTTTTCCAACGTGCAGGGAAGTATGCATTATTCAACGCGTTGTTAAACAGGGCCGTGTATATATCTATTATCATTGGAGGCAGGTTCTTGAGTACGATGTTAGGTACCCCATCGATACCGGGAAAGTATGCATCATTCAACGCGTTGTTAAACAGGGCCGTGTATATATCTACTGCCATTGGGGGCAGGTTCTTGAGTAGGACGTTAGGTACTCCATCTATTCCCGCTGACTGTTTCTTAATGAGTCGAAGATGCTCTTGATTCCTTCGCTCGTAATTACAAGGCTATTAGCTCCACCATTGGCATTAATGTCAATTGACAGATGTCACTGAATTCAGTAAAACCGTGATTCTCCTATTGCCAAAGTGGAATTTCATTTCGGAGGTGCAGGTGATTAGTAGCGTTCTGTCCTCCAAGTTGTGATTTCGGTGAATGCTTTCATTCACCTTGTACATTTCCTGAAAAACAGCTCCTACAGCGTTCACATTTTCCAAAGGATCTTCGATTACGAAGAGTTCACTATTGAGGATAGCGTTCTCTGTATCTATGCCAATGTTGATTAGCAGCTGCTTGCTTACATCATCATCATCATCATCATCGGCACTACAACCGGGATCCGGTCTTGGCCTTATTTAACAAATCTCTCCACCGGTCCCAATTTCGAGCCGATGTCATCCAGTTTAGCACTCCCAGGCTCTGGGCGTCCTGGTCTACGCCATCCCTCCATTGCAGACAAGGTCTGCCGCGCTGTCTCCTTCCATACATCCTGCCACAAAGGACTTTCCGGGCAGGGTCCTCTTCGCTCATTCGAGCTAGGTGTCCCACCCACCGGAGTCTACCGAGCTTGATTTTTCTTACAATATGAGCTTTAAGGTAGATTGCGTACAACTCATGGTTGTAGCGTCTCCGGAATCGTCCTCCCTCACATACGGGGCCAACAACTCTCCTTAAGACCTTTCTCTCGAACGCGGCCAAGAGTTCAGAGTGCCTTTTATTAAGCACCCAGGTCTCGGATCCATACATGAGTACTGGTAAGACCATGGTCTTGTACAGTAGTAGCTTGGATGTTCTGGATAAATTTCGCGATTTAAAGAGCCTTGATAGACCATAGTAGGCTTTGTTGGATTTAATCAGCCGTTCGCGTATTTCTTCTTCCATATTGTTATCGGCTGATACTATTGACCCAAGGTAGTTAAAGGATTGCACTACTTCAAATTCGTGCTCCACTACCCTGATAGTTTGACCAACGTTAGGTCTTCTCTTCGCAGAAGTTGCCACCATGTACTTGGTTTTTCCCTCATTAATGTGCAGTCCCAGTTTTTGTGCCGCCTGCTCGATTTGGGTGAAGGATTCCTGTACCGCCGAATCGGTTCTACCGATGATGTCGATGTCATCTGCGTAGGCAAGTATCTGGCTGGACTTGGTGATAATGGTCCCTCTTGTTGTAACGCCCGAGTCACGGATTGCTTTCTCCAACGCCAGATTGAAGAGGAGGCAGGCCAGACCGTCCCCTTGTCGGAGTCCATTATACATGTTTATTGGTTTGGACAGCAATCCCACTACTTTTACTTGACTAGTTACGTTGGTCATGGTCAACCTACAAAGTCGTATCAATTTGTTTGGAATGCCGAATTCTCTCATGGCATTATATAGTTCTACCCTGGCTATGCTGTCGTAGGCGGCCTTGAAGTCTATGAACAGATGATATAGTGGAATCTTAAATTCCAGACATTTTTCCATCGCCTGCCTAAGGGTGAATATCTGATCAATTCCTGATTTGCCTGGGATGAAGCCACACTGATATTGACCAATGATGGCTTTAGCGTATGGGGATATCCGGTCTTGTAGGATAGTGGAGAGTATCTTATATGTGGTACTCAGCAATGTTATACCCCTATAGTTGCTGCACAGTGTGATATCTCCCTTCTTATGTATGGGGCAAATTATACCACGACGCCAATCTTCCGGCATCTCCTCTTGCTCCCATACGTGCACCACGATCTCATGAATTGCGCGATGTAACGCTGTCCCTCCTTCTTTGATCAGCTCAGCTGGTATGCCATCAGCTCCAGGGTCTTTATTTGATTTTAGCTGTCTAATGGCTTTTAATGTTTCCTCAATGCTTGGTGGCGGCAGCATTTGGTCCTGGTCTTGCATTGGTGGAGCCTCCAATTCTTGTGTGAGCTGACCATTTCGCAATTCATTGAAGTGCACTTCCCATCGCTCCAGAATGCGTTCAGGATCGGTGATCAGATTACCCTCTTTATCCTTGCAGTAAGTGCAGCGTGGTGCAGCGGGTTATTTGGTAGAACTTCCGCGCCTGGTGCGGACCTCGCTCGCTACTTTTCTCTATTTCACAGACAAGGTTTTTTTCCCTGGCACTTTTGTTTTGTCTGTGAAGTCTTTTTTCAGATCTCAGAAGATCTGTATTTCTCCTCGCGTACCCGCGTCCTATGAGACTGCTGCATTGCCCGGTATGCAGCATTCTTACGTTCAGTCGCTAGTTTGCACTCATCATCAAACCAGTCATTCCGATCTCTACGACTGCTGCCTAAGATGGAGTTGGCAGTACTAATGACAGTATTCTTAAGGCGTGTCCATTTCTCTTCTACGCCCGGCATTCTGGCCCCAGGACTTACTCTCCCTCCGTCGAGCTCTTCGAGGGCGAGTCTTAACGCATGACCAAAGGTGTTGCTGGTGTTCTCATTGCGTAAGGCAGCCGTGTTGATTCGAACCTGATCCGCGGATGCAATACGTCTCCGTAAGGCAATCCGCGCTCGGAAAACTGTACCAACAAGATAGTGATCCGAGTCGACGTTGGCACCTCGGTACGTTCGTACCGTCATCAGGCTCGAAGAGTGGCGGCGATCTATCAGCACGTGGTCAATTTGGTTGCCAGTGGCTCCATCAGGTGATACCCAGGTGGCTTTGTGGATATCTTTACGCGGAAACCTGGTACTCGCAACGACCAAGTTTTTCGATGCTGCCAATTCGATGACTCGTAGTCCATTGTCATTAGTGTTCTCATGCAAACTATGGGAACCTGCGTAGTGTCTGAAAACCGGCTCCCGACCTATTTTCGCATTCAAATCCCCAAGAACGATTTTCACATCGTATCTTGGGCAGGCATTGAGGGCCCGTTCGACGTTCTCATAGTATTCTTCTTTTTCGTCGTCGGGGGACTCCTCTGTAGGTCCGTGAACGTTTATGAGGCTTATGTTCTTAAATTTGCCCCGCACGCGAAGAGTGCATAGCCTTTCATTTATTGCATTAAAGCCGATGATGGCAGGCTTCAGTTTTTGGCTGACTAGAAAGCCTACCCCGAGCACATGGTGTTTTGCGTGACAGCTGTAATGAATGTCATACTCTTTTCTTTGAAAAACACCATTCCCCGTCCATCTTATTTCTTGTAATGCTGTTATGTCAGCCATATATTCGGACAGGGCATCGGCTAGTTGCTGTGCAGCTCGAGCTCTGTATAGAGAGCGTATGTTCCATGAAAAAATCCTTAAATCATTTAACCGTTTTCGTTTCCGTGGTCGTCGTCGTGTAGCCGGTCCATATCCGAGGCTTGTTAAATTTGCCATAATAATTTATTTTTACGGGCCTGGTTATTAGCCTTGCGCCAACCTTTCTCAGGATGTCGCTGCATGCATTGGTTCACTACTTGGCGGCTTGTTTACATCAGTACGTGGAATTTGGAGGCATCTTGTTTGGATTATTTTTCCTGAATATTTTTTTTATTTGTGGGAACATATTTGCGTTATTAGTTTTTATAGCTCGAATTCTGTTGTTCCAATACAAATTGGTTGCTAATCTATAGTTAGCTTTGGGTAATTGTTGGAGGTTTTTTAATCGGGATTTCTGTGATATTATCTCCTGATCTTCTCTGTCTGTGTAATTGTTTTAATTTTGATAGCAGTCTGTTCTTTTTCTTGTGGAATGGATTTATTGTGATGTTTCTGTACACGTTTATGTGATCTATAACTGCTGATTTGGGAATCGTTTTGTCCATTGTTCGTTTTACGGTTTCCGTCCCGTTGTTGAATGTATTTGTCGATTTCGTCATTTGTCAGGTTTCTGTTTATTGGTAGATTAAAGTCATTCGAACGAAGTTCTCTTGTTAATGATCTGGTGAACCGCAGCCACATTGCCCCGTAGTTGTAGGATTGCGGGATCACGAATTCCTTCAGATCTGCCAGATCGCTCGGAAGCTTTAATACTGCCGTGAATGCATAGTGGTCACTGTCGTATTCAATTGTCCGTAAACAGTTTCTGTTTCGCCTGTTGGTGTTAAGTAGTCTGAGTCGTGAGTTAATTAGCAAGATATTTAAGAACGATCTACCTCTTGGGAATGATGGATATTTCGTACCTAGCAGGTCAGTTCTATATTCAATATGATACTGATCTAACCAACCAGCCAACTGACTTCCTCTGGCATTAGATATATAATTTCCCCATTCTTTATGCTTGACGTTCATATCCCCATGTACGACAAAATAGTTTTTTTCCAGGTGCAATTGTAGGTATAGAAAGACTGTCTCGAGCTCTGCCATAGGGACGTTATGTTGGTTCTCCTCAGTTGCATAGACCGTAATCACATAGAAACCCCTTTCTTGTTGAAGGGGGGAGCGTACGATGCGGGCTTCCAGCAGCTGGAACCTGCGCACTTCTCCACTATATATAACTTTGCGTTGGATTCCTTTTCTAATCAAGATTGCGACACCTCCTCCTTGAGAGGAGTTCGGTCGATCTCTTTGTACAATATCGTAGCTTTTATGCCCTTATAGCGTATTGCGACGATAGTGAAGAACGTGTGATTCGAACTGACGCTATGACGGTTAGAATCACTAAAAATGTAACCAATGCTCAATACATCAGGCCACTGCCGCGTGCACGAATTCGATTTCTAAACTCAAGTACAGTCAACTGATGTGGAATTGTTAAGTTATCGTTATGGTATACGGCTCTGATGCATTTTCTTATTCGATTTTCGTTCGGTGTTCTTCACTATTTGCTTCTGTAATGTATGTGGATCTGTTAGAAACGCCACACCTTATCTTTTGCTTCTGGTTTAATTTTGTTTCCCCCGCCAAAAGTATATCAGGGTTTCCATCCTGCAGCAGGCTGAAAAGATTGGCTCTTCTATCAGTTCTTATGAGTGAATTTACATTTACGACAAGAGCTTTGATTGATGTTTTGGTTAGGGGGTTTATATTGACTCTTTATTTAGACTGGCGCAAGACTAATGACCTTGCCCGGAAAAAACAAATCATTAGGGAACATTTAACAAGCCCCAGGGCTTGCTAAATAAGGCCAAGACCAGTTCCCGGTTGTAATGCCGATGATGATGATGATGATGGAGTGCGAGTAGAGTGGGGTGGGAACGAACATACAGGGCAAAGTCAATGATTGCTTTCAACCCGGCGAAGACCAGGACGATCCTTGTCCCTGTTCAATCCAAGTTGACATGCAGTCTCCCCGCGACACCCCTGGATAGCTACTTTGGCCCCTGCCAGGTAGTGAACCAATGCATACAGCGACATCCTGAGAGAGGTTGGCGCAAAGCTAATAACCTTGCCCGGAAAAACAAATTATTATGGACAATTTAACAAGTCTCGCATAAGGACCGGATACCGGTGGAGAGACTTGCTAAATAAGACCAAGACGGGATTCCGGTTGTAGTGCCGATGATGATGATGATGAAGTGCGAGTAGATCTTGTTTCTTTGACTTTGCAACTGTGTCATCTGTCTCTGCACATTGAGGAGGATTGTGAACATGTGTTCTTGCGATGTTGTTTCAGTCTGTGTGGGAGTATTTGTGGCTACCAGTGTTTTAGCTTGTTTTGGTGTTCTCCCGCCCGACGTAACTTGTGCGTACGACCGCTGCGATGTTACGGGCATTGTTGTTGTTTGAGTTGTCTCTGTGTTTTTTTGTCGAGTCACACTTCTCGACATTAATTCTCCGAATTTAGGACACCCTCGATAGTTAGCGGGATGTCCCTCGTTCCGGCACACTGCACACTTTAGAAGGGCTTTGTCTTCTACCCTTTTTTTTCCCAGAGCGCAATCTTCTGCCGTATGGTCCTCTCTGCATTTTACGCAAAGACGGTGCATTTCACAGTTCGCTGCTGCGTGACCAAACCTTTGGCAGCGGATACATTGTCTCTGCCTTTTTTTAATTTGTCCCATGTTATAATTTGATGATCCAAGACTGTAATTTTCCTTAAAGCACCAATTCTGCTGCTCGGTGATAATTGAACCAATAAGAAGGGTAGTTTTTGGTTTTCTCTTCTTGCCTTGGTTGTGGTGAACGGTTTTACCGCGGTAAACTCGAGATCTTCATGCTTCAGCTTTTCAACCATTTGGAGCAGAACCTACGGTTCCATTTCAGGGCCAACGCCCTTAAATAGAACCGTTACGCCTTTTGTTTGTTTCGGCGTGAACGAGTAAAATTCCGCGGTGGCTCTTTTCAAAACCTCTTTAATTTTGTCGCGG
This sequence comes from Microdon myrmicae, assembly GCA_963931805.1. Taxonomy (NCBI): domain Eukaryota; kingdom Metazoa; phylum Arthropoda; class Insecta; order Diptera; family Syrphidae; genus Microdon; species Microdon myrmicae. The sequence goes on from OZ007501.1 coordinate 29,672,665, forward strand.
TTTGCTACTGTATAGGTTTGAATGGCATGCCTGTTACCTGCCAGTCTTTTAATTGCAAAATCATTTCCTATAGTTAGCTTACAGAGATTTACCAATTCCTTACACTCAATATCTATGGTGTTGATTGGTGGCATCTTTATTTTTCTGTAGTTGTTGTTGAACGGCTCCTCGATAGTATAGTGGTTAGTATACCCGCCGGGGAGCCTCTGGCGCAAGACTAATGACCTTGCCCGGAAAAAACAAATCATTATGGAAAATTTAACAAGTTGTTGTTGATTTGCTGCTGTTGTGCTGCTTGCTGTTCCTGTGGGCGTTTTGTGTTAGTAGTTGCTGTTGATGTTGCTGTTGATGCTGATGTTGATGTTGCTGTTGATGCTGATGTTGATGTTGATATTGATGTTGATGCTGATGTTGATGTTGACATTGGGCTTGTTGCTGTTGGCCGACTTTTGGCCTCGGCTTCTGTTGTTGTTGTTGGGTGGCTTTTTGGTGTTCGAGGTCAGCTATATTTTTCCTTCGGCGTCTCTCTTCTAGCCGCGCTCTTGCCACCGCAAGGCTCGCCTCCAATTCTCTTATATCCTCTTCTTCATCCCCAGGCTGTGACGCTGCAAGAGAAGCGAATGAGTTGTTTGACCCATAAATGTTAAAATTGGAGGGGGGGGGGGGGGGGCACTGTCCCCCTCCATTTAGTGTTCTTTGGAGAACATCGTTAATTTCACGGTTTTACTTCGCGTTTCAATAGGATTTTTCGTGCCACTTTTTCTTTTGTTTGTTGTTGCGTGTTTTTCTTCTTCCGTGTTCATGCCGGTACTCTCCGGTTTGTTTTCATGAAAAAAAAAAAACCAAAGACGACCCTGACATACGAACCTCGACGCAAGTCGGTTTCTCCGTAACCTGACTCGAACCCGCCTATTGCCGACTAAGAGTCAGGTACCTTACACTCGCGCCAAATGTTGATTTAAGAACTTATTGCTTAACGAGCTATATATTGTTAGTTATTATTTTCACACTTGCGACCGAGGTGTTTTGTATGTATGTTTTGTTTTGTTTGTTTGATTTTAAGTTTCTTTGTTGCGACTGCCTTGTCTTTGTCCTTGTCTTCTTTTTTTTTTTTTTGGTGAATTCACTCAGTGCCGCACTTCACATCAATTATTTAATAATTTCAATTAGTATCCTGTTCGATTTTAATTTGCAATAGCTGTTACTTTTAGTCAAGTAAAAATAGCGGGATTGCTGCCTAAACCAATAAATATCTTTAATGGACTCCGACAAGGGAACGGTCTGGCCCGTCTCCTCTTCAACCTGACGTTGGAGAAAGCAATCCGTGTTGAATCTCCAACGCCGTGCTTCCTCTTTTTATCGAGGGAAGAGCGTGGAGGTTTTAATAAATGCGTTTAGTTTTATTTTTAGTGTTCATATTTATTTACACAACTCAAACTATAGTTAATTTATAATACAACTCTACAATCAAAACTCCTCTTTTAAAACTCTTCTCAAAACTTTTGATTCAAAACTCTTCTACTTCAACTAACTTCCTCGACTGTATTTCTCAACTAACTGATTCACTTCAACAGCTTCAACTCAACTAACTGTACAATTAGAATTTCTCTCTACTTATGGAACATTGTGTTCTAATTTACTGTAAATTATAATATGAACAAAACAAATTTTCTCAAAGTATTCCTTAAGTTTCTGTGACTTTTAAATTGAATAAAATTTGAACGAAAATCAAAGTGCTCTGTTTTGAAATAAAAAGGGGCAAGTTATTAAAAAGGGGCATGTTATGAAATGTATTGTAACTGTAACTGGCTAGATATAATATTGTGTATGTTTATTTATGGTGTGTATTAAATGAGATGTTAGATATGTAAGGAGATTCAGTGTTAAAGCTAATAGGGGTAGTATTCTGGAATACTACATCCGTGACTCTGGCGTTACAACAAGAGGGACTATTGTCACCAAGTCCAGCCAGATACTTGCCTACGCAGATGACATCGACATCATCGGTAGAACCTAATCGGCGGTACAGGAATCCTTCACCCAGATCGAGCAGACGGCACAAAAACTGGGACTGCACATTAATGAGAGAAAAACCAAGTACATGGTGGCAACTTCTGCGAAGAGAAGACCTAACGTTGGTCACACTATCAGGGTAGTGGAGCTCGAATTTGAAGTAGTGCAATCCTTTAACTACCTTGGGTCAATAGTATCAGCTGATAATAATATGGAAGAAGAAATATGCGAACGGCTGATCAAATCCAACAAAGCCTACTATGGGAAATCAAGGCTCTTCAAATCCCGAAATTTATCCAGAACATGCAAGCTACTACCGTCAAGACCATGGTCTCACCAGTACTCATGTATGGATCCGAGCCTTGGGGAGGAAGGTCTTAAGGAGAATTGCAAACGCATTTGCACCTTAAGTGCTTTACGCATCTAGGTTATCAAATTTATAATCTAAAAGCCTCTAGAAGAGAATTCTTACCTTTCATGCATCGCTTCGCATACAAATTCCCTATAAGAATCCCTTCCTAAGTTATCATAAATTCCCTGAAAGAAAATTCAGCGGTTTACATATAATACAACCGCATAATCAGGGAATCTTACCCTTGAGTTGGCTTATCCCAGCTTCATCATGTGTACAACAAATCCCTTTTCATACACATTAGCTGGCGACCTTTTCTCCCAACAATAAACAACCCAAGCAGCTGCATATAATTAGCGCAATCGACGCTGAAGCCAATTTCCCTAACTCGCACCATGTGCAAACAAAAGAACGCTATTCTTCTGCAGGCATTCTGGCGATACGATAAACAATCTATATCGTTTGAAGTATCCCAAATGCACCTCGTATCTAATGAGATACAGCTTGTTTACTCAGCTGAACTCTCAGATCACAAATTCCCTTTGTCTTTTCATATTTCGGGATCTGCTTCTCATCAGCAGCGGCAAGAACAAACAGAAAACCAATTATCATCCAAGGAGATGCGGTTTGTTTGCTTTACCGAACTCGCATCTCATGAATACACTCTATGCCCTTTTCTTTGTTTTAGATTCGTTCCCATGGCTTTGCTCCACAAAAGAACCAATTTACACACATATATGTGTACCACCATGATCTTTATTACAAGATCTGGTTTTCTGTTCCACAGAGAGAGACTTTACGTCTCTCTTGTGGTAAATAAAACATATCCTTAGTGGAGAGGATATCTACCACCACATCACCAAACTCACCCCAAACGAGGGTTGAATCATGGAGTTAAATTACATCCGCCGACCACCACGGTCGTTGCCGCTCCCGCTCTCCGCCGCGCGGCGGAGAAGCGTAGTTCGTGTCGGGTAAGGAGTGTTTCGCCTTGTTTAAAATTAATAAAAATCAAGTTAATGTCATAATAATTTTAAGTGAAGTATAAAAACACTACCATAAAGATAATGACGAATGTAACAAAATAAATGCATTAAAATACTTGGATACATCTAAATCAATAAAAATGACATTTACTTCAACAGAATAATCGTGTGTTTAATTTTCCGGCAGCGGCTCCTGGGTGTTGTTTATTAATGTGTTTTGCTTACTTATTGCGGACGGCGTGTTTCGAAGAATTTTTCCTTTACTCAAAGTTGTGGACAAACACGGCGGCGTTTCGCTCTTTCGATCGGTAAACAGTTACTTGGTGATTAACTTTTGAATGAACTTGTGATTGATGGGGAAGAAGTGAACGGAGTGCCCATGCCTTGCACAATACTTCTAATCCCCACAAACCCGCCCAGAAAGTCCTTTGTGGCAGGATGTATGGAAGGAGACAGTGCGACGGATCTTGTCCGGTAGACCAGGACGCCCAGAGCCTGGGAGTGCCAAACTGGATGACATCGCCTCGAAATCGGGACCGATGGAGAGATTTATTAAATTAGGCCAAGACCGGATCCCGGTTGTAGTGCCGATGATGATGGTGATGATTATGTTAACTTTTTTATTTATTTAATTTTCTATGTTAAATTCCACTAGTTACAACACTGTAAACTTTGCGTAGATTCGATTTGGAAAATGATTAATACACCATAACGTAGAAACTATTCGCAATTCGTTTTTATATTGAATTAAGTCCTTTTTTCCACAGTGCGATACATCGTCCGTGTAATGCGATGTTCATAATTGAAAAATTCGACACTATCCTCAAAGAATAATGCTACCGATGTCATTCACGGCCAACGATCGACTGCAATTGCATACTTAACCACGTCTTGTGTATTTTTATAAATAACTAACGAATTTACAATTTATAATTACAAACTTGCATTTTCTTCACACCTTCACACTTCACGTTCACATCATATCCCTTCTATATTTACAGATTACATGGATTATATAAAAGAAACAGGCCTTTTGAAATGTAGGCCCGGTTACTATAAAGAACCTCTGGGGTGCGTATACACCTTGGGACTAAAGACAATGTAAAGTCTCAGGGATAGTAAGTAGTACATGAACCACTTATAACCTACGAGATCCAGCAAATAAATTTGTCTGCGAATATTTAGTTTTCAATACCAGCTTTAGTCTGAACGAGGAACCATGCTCCACATTGTTATTATTATAGGACGCGATAAATATCCCAAAGTACATAAATACCAAAAATTATCCTAAAATATTGACTCACTTTGAAGGCAACTCGGCTTAACGATACTTGATAAAATAAGCCTCCCGAGAAAGCCAACAAATCTTATCTTTCTAATGTAAGATGATGTTTCCACCGTGGCGTTTCAAAAACAAGAACAAAACAGAATGACCGGAACAATTTATTTCCCATCCACTTTATAAGTTGCATTAAATTTCTTTGTGATATGCATAATTCAAATTTAATCAAGAGATTAATGGTAGTCGCTCTTTGATGGTATATATATATTTTCAATTTTAATAAAGAATAACGTGTCAGTTGGGATTATATCGACCGTTGACTTAAATAGATGGAGGAATATAAGAAATTGAATTTAAAAGATAAAGACACACATTAATTGCGGCTGTGAAAGCGGGTCTAATAGTCTGACGCCCTGCTTTTTAAAATTGAAAATCATACTCATCAATTTGGTAATAAATATGTTGTGGTCTTGGACACGTCTGCTACATATAATTTACTATAGCTATTAAAAAATCAAATAGACAAAAAATTGGACTATTAATTGTTTGTAATTTTGAATATATTTTTGTTTTTTCTGATACCTTCAATTGTAATGCAGGACAATATGATAATTAACTATTTTTTGATGATTATTTAATTATCATATTTGCTTTTGTGCAAACGTTTTAAATCATCAAGTAGTTGAAAATAAAAGTTTGTATAATTCACTGGAGTGATTCTGGCCCTACAACCAGCCACCCGGTGAGATTTATTTTTATCAGGCTATAGGTTTCAAGAGGGGGGATGGGTGCGAACATACAGGGCAAAGTCTCTGATTGCCTTCAACCCGGCGAAGGCCAGGACGATCCTTGTCCCTGTTCAATCCAAGTTGACATGCAGTCTCCACGTGACACCCCTGGATAGCTACTTTGATACCCGCCAAGTACTGAACCAATGCATGCAGCGACATCCTGAGAAAGGTTGGCGCAGGCCCGTAAAAATGAATTATTATGGCAAATTTAACAAGCCTCGGATATGGACCGGATACACGACGACGACCACGGAAACGAAAATGGCTAAATGATTTAAGGATTTTTTCATGGAACATACGCTCACTATACAGAGCTCGAGCTGCACAGCAGCTAGCCGATGCCCTGTCCGAATATAAGGCTGACATAACAGCATTACAAGAAATAAGATGGACGGGGAGTGGTGTTTTCAAAGAAAAGAGTATGACATTCATTACAGCTGTCACGCAAAACACCATGTGCTCGGGGTAGGCTTTCTAGTCAGCCAAAAACTGAAGCCTGTCATCATCGGCTTTAATGCAATAAATGAAAGGCTATGCACTCTTCGCGTGCGAGGCAAATTTAAGAACATAAGCCTCATAAACGTTCACGGACCTACAGAGGAGTCCCCCGACGACGAAAAAGAAGAATACTATGAGAACGTCGAACGGGCCCTCAATGCCTGCCCAAGATACGATGTGAAAATCGTTCTTGGGGATTTGAATGCGAAAATAGGTCGGGAATCGGTTTTCAGGCACTACGCAGGTTCCCATAGTTTGCATGAGAACACTAATGACAATGGACTACGAGTCATCGAATTGGCAGCATCGAAAAACTTGGTCGTTGCGAGTACCAGGTTTCCGCGTAAAGATATACACAAAGCCACCTGGGTATCACCTGATGGAGCCACTCGCAACCAAATTGACCACGTGCTGATAGATCGCCGCCACTCTTCGAGCCTGATGACGGCACGAAAGTACTGAGTTGCCAACGTCGACTCGGATCACTATCTTGTTGGTACAGTTTTCCGAGCGCGGATTGCCTTACGGAGACGTATTGCATCCGCGGATCAGGTTCGAATCAACACGGCTGCCTTACGCAATGAGAACACCAGCAACACCTTGGTTCATGCGTTAAGGCTCGCCCTCGAAGAGCTCGATCGAGGAAAAGTAAGTCCTGGGACCAGAATGCCGGGCGTAGAAGAGAAATGGACACGCCTTAAGAATACTGTCATTAGTACTGCCAACTCCATCTTAGGCAGTAGTCGTAGAGACGACTGGTTTGATGATGAGTGCAAACTAGCGACTGAACGTAAGAATGCTACATACCGGGCAATGCAGCAGTCTCATAGGACGCGGGTACGCGAGGAGAAATACAAAGAGCTCAGAAGATCTAAAAAAAGACTTCACAGACAAAAGAAAAGTGCCTGGGAAAAAAACCTTGTCTGTGAAATAGAGAAAAGTCGGAAGCGAGGTCCGCACCAGGCGCGGAAGTTCTACCAAATAATCCGCAGTATGACGCGGTACACACCACGCTGCACTTACTGCAAGGATAAAGTGGGTAATCTGATCATCGATCTTGAAGGCATTCTGGAGCGATGGGAAGTGCACTTCAATGAATTGCTAAATGGTCAGCTCACAGAAGAATTGGAGGCTCCACCAATGCAAGACCAAGACCAAACGCTGCCGCCACCAAGCATTGAGGAAACATTAAAAGCCATTAGACAGCTAAAATCAAATAAAGCCCCTGGAGCTGATGGCATACCAGCTGAGCTGATCAAAGAAGGAGGGACAGCGTTACATCACGCAATTCATGAGATCGTGGTGCACGTATGGGAGCAAGAGGAGATGCCGGAAGATTGGCGTCGTGGTATAATTTGCCCCATACATAAGAAAGGAGATATCACACTGTGCAGCAACTATAGGTCTGCAATGGAGGGATGGCGTAGACCAGGACGCCCAGAGCCTGGGAGTGCTAAACTGGATGACATCGGCTCGAAATCGGGACCGGTGGAGAGATTTGTTAAATAAGGCCAAGACCGGATCCCGGTTGTAGTGCCGATGATGATGATAGGTTTCAAGAAACAGTCGGAGGAATCCAGCTTTCGGAGCTTGACTGGATTGGCTAGAAGAGTTGGAGTAGGTGGTCGGTTGGGTTCCAACGCGAACGCCGTAAGACATCACCACTTCTTGCTGACGTTTTTTGGAACTAAGGGGTCATCTGGTCTAAGGTTAGGAATCTCCTCATGAGATAATTATCTAAATAACATGTTTTAATATTTTCAAAAACTTGTGAAGTTAGCTGTTCTATAATAAGTCGTTATCGATAACCACGAAATGTCAACTTTACGACAATCAATTGGCGAAATAAAACTACCACAAAAAGCAGAAATTATTACTTTCGTAGACAACATTTCGGTTGAAACACTTATTAAATATGTAAACGAAGGAGAAGCATAACTAATGGCGCAATTCGACTAATTAAAGAATGTTTAGTATCTGCCGGACTAGAATCATCCCACCAAGAAATGGAAGCGGTTTCAATAGTCGAAAGCGTGTGGAATATGCTAATTTTCAGATCGAAAATCACACCATACATATCAGACAACACATTATTCTGTCAGGGGTAGTCGTTTCAGTACTCACTTAAGTTGCGCCAATGTGTACAGAAGCTCTTCCAACGATACAGCTGAAAAGTCAGGTAAGAGCAACATGCATGTTTTGTGCATTAAGGACTGTATGCGGTTTTAGGATGATTTCCAATGAAGCAGAATTTATTACAACTTGACTACTTCTCATAGATACCCTGCCTTATGGGGTGCTGCGGGTCAATAAAAGGAGAGTTACAAGGAATGGAGTGTCCAGTGGAATGGCGAAGATAAAGCTAAAGCGACAAAGAAAGAGAAGCTTCTGTTGCTATGTGGCAGGCCAGATGAAACGCGAGCTCAAGGTAGATGGACCTTTGAGCTCATCCCAGCCGTAGATGTTTGGATAAAGTGCTCACACGAGAACTGCGACTACTACTTTATGTAGTTTTTGCCAGGGCACGGTAGTTTTCGTAATTTAAACCGTTTTTAACACGACAATTCACCTCTTTACCAACAATGTGAGGAGCGAGAAGGGGATGCTGAGCATGTCATTTTCATATGCAGTTGCTTCACCCAAAAAGAAATAACAATGCGGTTAGTGGAGTGTTGAATCTGTAGTAACTGTATATATATTGCGACGCATATGACAATCAGTACTAGAATATTCGAGAAAGTCCGAAACAAAGTACTAGATTATTCTAGAAAGTACAGGAAAACTGGAGACTATGAACAGTAGAACATTCAAGGCTATGAAACGGACGGAAACGAAACGCCGAATCAGAATGAGGAAACGGTATAAATACGCAGTGCTTTTACATAAAATTAAAATTAAAAAAAAAACAAAAAGAGAGAAAAATAGGCAAGTTAAGTAAGTTAAATTTTAAGAAAAAAAAAAGCAAAAAAATTGACAACGTTTTTCAAATTTTTCTTTGTCTTACAAAAAATTATAAGTACTGCCACAAAGTTCTGTCGGCGAAAGGCAAATTATACAAATGGTAAGTAATGTTTAGCTTAGAGCGTCTGCGAAGGACCTGTAAGTTATTATATAAGATAATTAAGTTAGAATTTAAGCAATTTTTGTCTAGCCTTTAATTTAGAAACTAAGAATATTTAAAAGAGAATAAAAAATGTTTTAGAAATGAAAATGAAATGACGGTATAAATACGTCGCACACAGATCATGAAGATAAGTAATAAGTGAGAAGTAAGCAGAGTAAGCAAGCGATAAGTAAGGAAGCGATAAGTCAAGAAATCGTTAAGTGTACGGTAAAAGTAATGGTTGTTATTAACAGACTAATAAAGTGTCTGCAAAGAGAATCGATTTAACGGCTCTTATTTATTAACATAATTAATCCAGCGAACCCTAAGCTCGCTACAATTGGTGTCAGAAGTGGGATTAATTATTGGTAAAGTGAATGTCTGTGAAAGTGTGTTGTGACGATGTCAGATCAACATTTGGAGGATCTTCGCGTTCCTGAGCTGAAGAAGGAACTTGAGGACCGGAATCTGGATAGCAGAGGATTCTTCGACAGCGTCTGCAAGCAGCAATGGAGGAAGAGGGTATTGATGTCGACACATATGTTTTGCGCCAGACTGTCCGGATGGAGAAGAAACAGCGAGTCAAGATGGTGCCAATGTGACGGAGAAGAGTTCGCCACCGTTGGACATTTCGGAGATGTTCAGGATGATGATGATAAAATTAAACGCGCAAGGTACAGACATTAATACAAAATTGGACGCGCAAACTGCAGATGTTAATGCAAAGTTGGATGCCCAAAATTCAAAATTGGACGCGCAAGCTACAGATATTGCTCCTCAATAGTATACTGGTTAGTATACCCGCCTGTCACGCGGGAGACCGGGGTTCGATTCCCCGTCGGGGAGCCTCTGGCGCAAGACTAATGACCTTGCCCGGAAAAAAAAAAAAAAAAAACAAATCATTGTGGAAAATTTAACAAGCCTCAGGACTTGCTAAATAAGGCCAAGACCGGTTCCAGGTTGTAGTGCCGATGATGATGAAGCTACAGATATTAACTCAAAATTGGACGCACAAGCTGCAGATGTTAATGCAAAGTTGGATGCCCAAACGCAGTGGATGAAATGTAATTTTCAACACTTTAAGGTAGAAATTCGAAACGAAGTAGAAAATCTGGATCTAAAAAACGAAGCTGAATTTAAGAAAGTCACCGATGAAATAACGCGAATCGAAAAGAGACTTGAGTGTGTTGAGAGAAATAAGACATCGCCTAGCAATCAACATGACTACAAAGATACAAGGATACAACCGCTAACCTTCGATGGAACGGGACCCTTCTCGATATTTATACGTCAGTTTGACGCCGCGGCAAATTATAATAAGTGGTCGGATGAGCAAAAGTCAACATCACTAATCGTGTCACTCCGCGGGGCGGCTGCAGAATTGCTACAAACCATACCAGCAGAGAAGCAAACAGATTTCCAAGCGGTAAGAGACGGCCTTGAACCTAGGTATGGAGACAACCACATGCAGCAGGTCTACTGCATGCAACTGCGGAGCAGAACGCAGAAACCTGGAGAAAATCTTCAACAGTTGCAGGCAGATATTGAGCTATTGGCAAACTTGTATTATTCAAATAACACTAAGGAATTTCTGAACGAGGTAGCAATGGATGCATTTATAAATGCTCCAGCAACGTTTGAACGATTAATGGAAAGTGTTCTACGGGGACTTACATGGAAGACGTGTCTTGTGTACTTGGACGATATCATCGTTGTTGGAAGGGATTTACCAGAATACATCAATAATCTGCGTTCCGTCTTCGAACGACTAAGACAGGCCAACTCTAAGCTAATTCCAAGAAGTGTGAACTCTTCCAAATGAGAGTAAAATTCCTGGGACACATCGTTTTATCTGCAGGAGTTCAAACGGATCCTGATAAGATAGCAGCTGTCCAAGAGTGGCCTACGCCAGAAGATAAGCAACAGTTAAGAAGCTTTATGGGATTAGCCACATATTGCCGAGGGTTTGTTAAAGGTTTCGCCAATGTGGCCGAACTAACGGGTAAAGATAAGAAATTCAATTGGACAGAAAAGTGTGAGGCAGCATTCAACACATTGAAGGCCGAGTTATGTAAGACTCCCACATTGGCATTCCCAAGATCGGATCGATCATTTATATTGGATACTGATAGAAGTAATACAGGAATCGGACCAGTGTTGTCACAGGAAGTCGATGGTAAAGAGAGAGTTGTCGCATATTATAGTCGAGTTCTATCTAAACCAGAGAGAAACTACTGCGCAACAAGAAACAACTGCTGGCTGTCGTAGAAGCCGTTAAGAATTTCCATAAGTACCTCTACGGACGTCGATTCCACCTTCGGACGGATCATGCCGCCTTGAAATGGTTGTTAAATTTTAAGAACCCGGAAGGACAAATAGCTCGATGGATCGAACGACTTCAAACGTACGATTTCCAAATTTCCCACCGTCGAGGGAAGGTGGATAATATCGCTGATGCTCTATCAAGAAGACCATGTAAGCCAGATTGTAAACATTGTCATAGAGCGGAAGAGAAAGAAGTGGCGTACGACCTGCGAAATGTACAAGTAGAAGTACTACATGGGTGGACGAGTGATGCTATACGCGCAGCTCAACTTCAGGATGAAGATATGTCGCTAATCCTGGAACACAAAGAAAAGAACGAGCGACCAACTTGGAACAATATTTCCGACAAGAGTGAAACATTTAAAGCATATTGGGCACAATGGAATTCCTTGCTGGTGGAAGATGGAATTCTAAAGCGTAAATGGGAAGGGCGGACGGAAAATCCCATCGAATGCAGATTCTAGTCCCACCATCAAAAGTGAAGGATGTACTAACAGAAATGCACGACGGAGCTTCCGGTGGACATCTGGGAGTTAATAGGACACTTTCAAAATTACGATCTCGTTTCTACTGGCTTCACATGAGAAATGACGTCGAGTCTTGGTGTATGAAGTGCACAACTTGCACTGCGACGAAAAGACCAACAGCAAAACCAAGGAGCGCTATGAAGCAGTACAACGTGGGTGCCCCTTTCAAACGAATTGCGATTGATATCTCAGGACCATTTCCAAAAACCAACGACAACAACAAATACATGTTGGTCATCATGGATTACTTAAGCAAGTGGGTGGAAGTCCTTCCAATTCCAAACCAAGAAGCAACAACCGTTATTGAGCAGCTTATCAATAATTGGATCAGCAGATATGTAGTTCCCTGTGAGCTTCATTCCGATCAAGGCCGAAACTTCGAATCACAGAGGCATCTGTGCGGCACTGGGCGTAAGGAAAACCAGGACCACACCCTTACATCCGCAGTCAGACGGAATGATCGAAAGGTTCAACCGAATAATAAAAGAGCATTTATCGAAGGTCGTTAGTGATCACCAACGAGATTGGGACAAATATGTAGAAACCTTTCTCATGAGTTATAGATCGGCTAATCACGATACGACAGACCATTTTCAAGCGAGAATTATATTTGGACGAGGGATACGATTTCCAGCCGATCTGGGATTCGGAATACCTCCATACGCCATAGATAAGACCGAAGACTACGTAGCCGAATGAAGAAATCGTCTCGACGAGATTCATCATTTGGTTCGAAAGCAAATCAAGGTATCAAGTGACAGGATGAAAACAAGGTACGACGTTCGAGCTAACGCATCCGGATTTAATGCAGGTGATAACGTGCGGCTTTATAACCCTCATCGGCCAAAAGGAAGATCTCCGAAGTTGCAGCAACATTGGGAAGGACCGTATAAGGTTCTCACAAGAATTAACGACGTCGTCTATAGGATTCAGCGAAGGCCAAACGCCAAGATGAAAGTGGTACATTGTGACCGACTGGCGACTTTTTGTTAACCCAGGAGGCCATTGAACTTATTTCGGGACGAACTAATCTAGGCGGAGGGTAGTGTGACGCATATGACAATCAGTACTAGAATATTCTAGAAAGTCCGAAACAAAGTACTAAAATATTCTAGAAAGTACTGGAAAACTGGAGACTATGAGCTAGAAAATTCGAGACTATGGAACGAATGGAAACGAAACACCGAATCTGAAGGAGGAAAAACGGTATAAATACGTCGCACGCAGATCGGGAAGATAAGGAAGAAGTAAGAAGTAAGCAGTAAAAACGCGATATGTACGGAAGCGATAAGTCAGGAAATCGTTAAGTGTACGGTAAAAGTAACGGTTGTTATTAACGGACTAATAAAGTGTTACATTAATTCAAAATCGATATAACGGCTCCTGTTTATTAAAAATAATTAATCCAGCGAACCCTAAGCTCGCTACAATATAAAATATTTTTTCACAATAATTTAAAAGAAGCATATACTTTTTAAATTGTTTAGAAAAAACGTCAGAAAACAAATTCCCGGGAATTTATGTCATTCTTTTCGTTTTAAAATAAATGAGTTTCCAAATTACAAAGAAGGGAGGTTCAGCTGTGCTAGTGAGTAAATTACTACAAGGACCAGTCACACGTTATAGAACCTAGAGGTTTCTTCTAGAGGCTCTTCCCAATAATCGGGAAAAAAGTGTAGAGATACAGGGCCATAACATGAAGGCATTGGTGACTAAGACATGTCGAAAAGAGCACATTTAAAAATAAAGAAATTCATCACTGACATTGCGAACATCCAAGTGCCAACAGAATGGCGGTTAGTTAATTGATAGATTGATGTAAATATCAACGTGTAAGTGTTTCCTTTCCAAATACAATGTAGTCCGCGTACATACTCAGTTAGTCGTTGATGGTAATAGCTGCCTATATCCAATAAGTTATACTATATTGGTGTTAATTTATCAGTTTCTCTTGCCGTTTAAGTTGGACTCCATAGAACCATGTCCTTTTTTCACGTATTCAAGTCTCTCTCTCTCTCCCCCGTTCTTCTTCGTGTATTATTTTGATGTTTAATAAATTCACATGATGTATTTCTTTTTTTTTTTTAAATCTTTTAAATGTTTGTCTATGAATTTACTTACGTTAGTCTCTGTTCGGTATCTGTCGAAAACTCTAAGACCCTTATGTTCCCCCCGACCATCAACCCTTCTATCTTTTTCTTTTAACCACAAACAATATACAGAAATAAAGATTCATCGAACTGTAGAGGACAAGTCACAACTAAAGAATTTTCTTCCTCGAACAAGATTTTTGTTGTTGTTGCCATTGTCGTTAGGATTCTAGCCTAAAGCCAGAAGCGTGTGCTTAAGAGTCCGGTAAGACCAAAATACAATAGTTTCCTGGGAAAGCTGCGCAGGGAAGGGTGATTTGGCAATCTGCGTTCAAAATGCGTAATTTTGGCTGAGGGATTAGTCATTGGGGGCAAGATGCGAGTGACTTCTTCATGCTCGGGGCCAGCCATTCAGAGAACACGATTTTATTTTAAGATCAGGTTTTATATATCTCTAGAGGAACATTTGTTTTTAGGTCTTATTTTATTTCGGTTGCTTCTGCTGATATTCTTTGGAAAACAGTCAGACGCAGATATTAAATAGCTCTTCTTCGTATCCGATTATTGGATGTGTTAAGAGAATACTCAGGATGCATATGATATTAGTGAATCTGCTCGCTAGACTGTTTAATCTTTTTGTGTATGATTGTTCAATGTTGTGGTATGATAAATAGTGGCATTAATAAATAGAATTAAGCTCAGCACATTTTGCAGCTGGTATATTGTGATTTGTTGAGGCGTTTTTCAATTCAAAAATGTATTTAGCACTCAATCATTCAATTGGGAGTGGGGATCTAAGTAAAAAAACAAAAAAAAACCTCTTCTCTTTGATCAAACGGAAGAGGAAAATCAATTACGTCATTGCAGTCAAGGATGATACGGGCACAATTTAGTTATATTGGCGACATAGGCTAACACATATTATTGCAATATAAACGTATGGTATTATATTTTTAATTGAAGTAAATAACTTTACCAATCATTTCATCATTACAAAGAAACTAAATTTAGGTTTAGTTTTGATTTAAACATGAAGTAAAACTGAAGGTCGTTATCGGCGGTAGATAGAAACGCAATGATAAAGAATTAAAAGCAGAAAAATGACCACCACAACTATGTCTGTTTTAAGTGATTAGTTTGATTGGAATTTTAAAAAGTCGATTTTTTAATTCCTTTTCTGAATTTATCCCTAATCCAGGCTGTTACGCTCCACCGTGCCCATTGGCTGGTTTGCAGCCAGGGGTATACCTGTAGTGCTCCGGAAAGCCCTACAATCTCCTTCCCCCACATATACATCAAAATCCATAATACAAATCCCTACATCTAAACTTAGATTAATACAAAACATTAAACTAAATTCAAAAATTCGCAATAAAGGAATCGAATATTCGGTTTGAATATCTTTGTACTCAACTCCCCATAATCTAAATTCAAAATTCACAAATACATTCTCCCAATAAAACAAAATCCCTGATAAACGAATCAAATATTCGTTTATCGTATACACCAAATTTCGCATAATCCAAACAAAATCAAACCCATGGCAAATCGAACCAGATGTTCGATTTGCCATAAGCAAACAAAGCCCAAATTCAAGTGCATATCCTCATATGCACTATCATTTCATGAGAATTCATAAAGCTGAATTGTTATCTTAAAACAAACATAGGCACCATACCCAATGTATCTAAATCGAGATTTTGCGTTTGAAACGTTCGTTTCGAGATGGGAATCTCGATTTGTTTCCGCTTATTGTATAAAGGAACAAGTATCGTGATGTCGGACTTTGGAAGGCGGAAATAGCAGCGTTACACACTACGATCGGTCGCTACTCTTCCCTCAGGTTTTGAGGGAGCACGGCGGCGACCGCAACAGGCCTTCTCAGAACAATCAGTACTAGAATATTCGAGAAAGCCCGAAACAAAGTACTATAATATTCTATAAAGTACTGGAAAACTGGAGACTATGAATAGTAGAACATTAAAGGCTATGGAACGGACGAAAACGAAACGCCGAATTAGGAGGAGTTAACGGTATAAATACGTTGCACACAGATCATAGAAGAAGTAAGAAGTAAGAAGTAAGCAGTCAAAAACGCGATCAGTACGGAAGCGATAAGTCAAGAAATCGTTAAGTGTACGGTAAAAGTAACAGTTGTTATTAACGGACTAATAAAGTGTTAGATTAATTCAAAATCGATTTAACGGCTCTTATTTATTAAAAATAATTAATCCAGCGAACTCTAAGCTCGCTACAATATATATATTGTTATGCATGCGGATAATAAAGCAACAAAAAGCATACAGACCATAAAACAACAGAAATGCATTACAATCAAACAGAAATGCATCACAATCATCAGTCAGCAGAAAACAAGATCCCACAGCAGAAAATCCAAAAGAAATAACATTCCAAAAGAAATACAAGATCCCACAGCGGAAAGGCAAACAACAACAGTCAGCAGGAAAAAAAAAAAAGAATTGCGAGCAATGAACGACAACATGGGACAAAAGAAGAGTCAGTCTGAAGTTGGAGCTGAAGCGTTGACGTTGAATTTCTGAGTTTTGTGTTTGATTAAGTTGGAAATTGTACTTAAGTTTAAAGCAGTTAATAAAAGAGGAAATAACAGAGAAGACCAGCTTTAAAGTTGCTTGCGCTACACGTCGTTGGATAACCTTCACTTTATCTCCGCAGGAAACGCCAGTGGTCGAGGACCCGACTCTATTGCTGGCCTAACGAGGGACTTGTGTCTACATCTGCATAACACGAATTTTGGTGGCAGCGGTGGGATAAATCACAGAGTCACAGGAGGAACATCCATCGATGGAGCTGCTAGTAATTTTACTGTAAGTGGCCCAATTTTCCTTTTTACTTTTTGTAAAGTGATTGTGTCGATTTATATTTAAAAGAGCTTAAGTTAAGAATTGTTTAAGCGGGATAAGTAGATAACATACATGTTCTCGAGAGTTCGTGAGTCAGTTAGCGCGTTAAATAAAGATAGTTCCGACAGTGAGAAGTTCTTGGGAGATAATTCAGACGGTGTTAGAGGTAGTTTAGATAATAATCGAACAGTGATTCCGGTGAAAAACCATCGGATAAAATGGCCGATGTTCCGATCAGTGTCCTTATTTCATTCGTTCCGACTTTCGATGACGAAGTTTTCACCTTCATCGACGCGTGTAACGATGCTATCGAATTAGCATCGGAACCACAAAGAAACGTGCTTTTCAAATTTATTAAAATGAGAATTCGTGGGAAGCGACAACGATCCTTATGAATAGAGAAATTGCCGACTGGGAGGCGTTAAAGAAGGAATTAGTTGTAGTGTTCAGGGAACCTCACAGTGTTTTGCAATTGCATAGGGAACTCATTTCTATCAGACAGAATAGGAAAGAATCGGTGATCCATTTTACGCAGCGTGTAGAGACATTACAAAGACGGTTTCTGCAAAGCAAACTGGGTGATGTCAAGCAGGAACATCAGGCTGCTCACATCGAATATATACAGAATGAAACCTTAACGTTTTTCATTAATGGACTGCGTGAAAGATTGTCATCATATGTGATAACGCAGCGTCCCAAAACCCTTTCTGAAGCAAGCAAATTTGCAAGCGAAGAAGAGCAACGAATCAATCTGTTTAAAACTAACACTCAAAGGGACTACACGTCCAGGAATCTGGCAAGGATAAATATTCAGGAGGTTAAATGTTTCAATTGTGGGAAGTCGGGACACATGGCGAGGAATTGTAGGTTGCCAAAGCGAAATAGGCAGTTCAATGACGGAACCTTCTACCAACCAGTGAATACCGATCGCCCGTCAACCTCAAATGGTGGACAATGGGATCAGCCATCAACCTCAAATGGTAGACAATGAGATCAGCCGTCGACTTCACGTGGTGGACAGTTTAAGCCATGGGATCGATCAGCCGTGGACTTCACGTGGTAGACAGTTTAAACCAAGGGATCAGCCGCCAACCTCAAACGGTAGACAGTCTGGGCCAGGGGATTTTCGGTAAGCTGCATGGTGACTGAGGCAACCACGCGGCTAAGGGTCTTGGAAAGTTGTGAAAGTCCTCATGTGTTAGCATTGATAAACGGTGAGTTAAAGAAATTGATTATAGACACTGGAGCAGAGATATCCTTGATAAAAGCCAACTGCATCTATTTAGACGAAGTGAACCCCGGGAAGAAGATGCAATTTAGTGGTATAGGAGGAAAGACGCAAGAAACGATAGGTGAAGTGAATAGTGAAGTTCAGTTTTGGCATACCTCTGGTAGAGGCAGGCCAAGCAAGATAAAGTTCCAAGTCATCGAGAATAATTTATTAGAAGAATACGATGGATTGATCGGTAACCATTTCCTACGAGAGGGTGGTTTTACGATCAATTATAAGGACAATATTATAACTGGTAGTTGTGGGAAAATTCCACTAAGATATCTCAACGAAGAAAACACGGTTAAAGAAAGGTCAGAAGTATTTAGGTCTGTAGCTGTAAAAAGGAATTTAGATAAAGAGGTGGTGATACCTAAACAGGAAATTACCGGAGGCATCATTATCCCTCCTCAATAGTATACTGGTTAGTATACCCGCCTGTCACGCGGGAGACCGGGGTTCGATTCCCCGTCGGAGAGCCTCTGGCGCAAGACTAATGACCTTGCCCGGAAAGAACAAATCATTATGGAAAATTTAACAAGCCTCAGGACTTGCTAAATAAGGCCAAGACCGGTTCCAGGTTGTAGTGCCGATGATGATGATGATCATCATCCCTAGCTGCATAAGTGAGAATAAAAACGGTAAATGTCTTGTATCCATAGTGAATACAACGGATAAACCATTTGACATCGAGGGAATTTATATACAGGGTTCTAACTTAACAGATTTCAATGTAGTAAAGAACAGAATCGAGAAAGTAACTGGAAATGTTCGTACAGACCACCTAAACAAAGAAGAGAAGGAGAGTTTATTAGAAGTCGTGAAAGAATTTAGTGACATATTCAGCGTAGAAAATGAAAAATTATCCAAGACAAATGTGGCAAAACATAAGATTCGAACAGGTGTCGGTTCTGAGCCAATATTTGCTAAGAGTTATAGATATCCAAAAGTCCACGAGAGGGAGGTTCGCAAGCAGGTCCAACAGCTGAAGGACGACGGAATTATCCGAGATAGTAATTCTCCTTGGAGCTCACTCTTGTGGATAGTTCCTAAGAAGGCCGATGCAAGCGGCAAAAAGAAATGGCGAATAGTGATTGACTACCGTAAGCTGAACGATCTGACAATAGCGGACAGTTACCCTTTGCTAAATATAACGGAAAAACTTGATCAGTTGGGAAAGACAAAGTACTTTTCCACCTTGGATCTAACTTCTGGTTTTCACCAAATTCCTATGGAGGAGGAGGATATTGAAAAAACAGCTTTCAGTACCCCGTACGGTCATTTCGAATACACTAGAATGCCGTTTGGATTAAAAAATGCTCCAGCCTGTTTTCAGTGGCTGATGAACACGGTCTTGGCAGGACTTCAGGGAATTAGGTGTTTCGTTTATTTGGACGACATTGTTGCGTATGGTCAGAACTTAAAGGAACATAACGAAAAGTTAAGAGAGATTCTTGAGCAACTCAGGAAAGCTAACCTGAAACTGCAACCCGATAAATGTGAGTTCCTTAGAAAGGAGGTCTCGTATCTGGGACATATAATCACAGACAAAGGGGTAAAACCAGACCCAAACAAAATCAGTAGTATTGTGAATATGGAGGCGCCTAGAAATCCTAAAGGTATTAAATCATTCTTGGGAATGATAGGTTACTATAGAAAATTCATAAACATTTTTAGTAATATTGACGCGCCATTAAACAGACTCCTTAAAAAGGACGTTGATTTCATCTGGGGACAAGAACAAGAGGGATTTGAAAAATTGAAAAATCTTATAACTAAACATCCTATTTTGCAATATCCGGATTTTAATAAGCCATTTATAATTACAACTGACGCTTCAAATAAGGGAATTGGGGCAGTGCTCAGTCAAGAGCACAACGGAAAATACTTGCCGGTACATTTCGCAAGTCGAACACTCAACAAACCCGAAGTAAATTACAGCACTACGGAGAAAGAGTGTCTGGCCATTGTATGGGCCGGAGAAACAATTCCGTCCTTATATTTATGGTACGAAATTCGTGATTCAAACGGATCACAGACCTCTGACGTGGTTATTCAAAGTCAAAGATCCGGGTAGTAGACTTCTCAGATGGCGGCTCAAACTTGAGGAATTTGACTACGTCATTACTTACAAGAAGGGTAAAGAAAATGTTGTGGCTGATGAATTGAGCAGAAACGTCCGAGTTACAGAGAAAGAAAAGGAAGAAACCCGACAGGATCTAGTGAGCCTTATGGAAGGAGAAGGTATGGGTATAGATCAGGAAAACAGGGAGGATGTCAATGATAACAATGAAAATAACGTAGCGGTTGAAGTCGAAACCATTGCCCAAGATGCAGAAAGTGTTAAAGGGGAAAGCATTGCAGAATCGAACACTGCTAGCGAAGCAGGAGGACCTGAAGACAATAAAGAACTTGTCAATGATAACGACAGAAAGCAAGCAATAATGAAGGAATACCACGATGGCCTATTAAGAGGTCACACGGGCCAAAAAGCCACATATGCAAAGGTTAAGAAAATTTAATTTAAATGGAAAGGTATGCAGAAAGATATTGAAAATTACGTAAGAAACTATCCCCACTGTCAAACTGAAAAAGTTAATAGAGCACCAACTAGGAACCCGATGAGAATAGTTAGCTCAGCTGATAGGGCTTTAGAAAAAATTATGATCGACATTATAGGACCACTTCAAGAAACGGAAGATGGTTATAAGTTTGGATTAACTATACAGGATGATCTTTCAAAATTTATTAAATTTATTCCACTAAAAAGCAAAGATATGGAAACTGTAGCCAGATCAATAATGGAAGAGTGGATCATGAATTTCGGTATGCCAAAGTTCATTCTTTCGGACAACGGCACGGAATTCTGCAATGCCCTTTTCGAGGAATTCTGTCAGCTATTAGGTATACAACACCTAACGACTAGTGTGGCATATCCACAAGCTAACGGTAGCGTAGAAAGAGCACACTGCAGATTATTGGAGTATCTAAAATCTACAGGGAAGGACTTGAATCAAATGGAAGAGTGGCATAGACGCTTGCCATATGCGGGATTCTGCTACAATAGCACAATCCACAATACGACAGGTTTTACGCCATACGAATTGGTTTTTAGTTATCACGGAATATATACGGAATTGTAATCCTAGCATTAAACCATAAGTATCTAATAATTAATAAAAATAGAGAAGAATATGTATTAAAAGAAAACCTCAGTGATTGTGAAATGTTTAATAACATCTATGTTTGTAAACCGCAACTTCTGCGTAGTACACTAAGCGATAACAATTGTGAAATCAATATGTTCATGAGAAACGAAGCAGAAAATTGTAATGCTAAAGTTGTAAACTCTCAAATCGAAATTTTTCATAAAATAAAAGATAATTCCTTTTTATATGCTATAACAAAAGAAACATGTTATAAATGTTTATGCAATAATAATAATAATAACACAGAAATATGAAAACTCGTTGGTACGGGTATCATTGTACGAGGGTTGCCTCTTATGTTTCGGGATTTGGCAACCCTAGTGTTGCAATCCGGCAATTGACAGCTCTGTCGTAAAGTTGGACATTTTTGAGGTTATACGCACTCAGAACGTTTTGACATACGAGCGCTATTTGTGTTGTTTACAGTAACTTAAAAGATTCATCTCGGCCCAAAAATGGAATTAAATCGTCAACATTTTCGTGCGATTATTTTTTACAACTTTCGGCGTGGATTAACTCAGCAACAGTGCATGGATGAACTTAATTCAATTTTTGGCGATGAAGCTCCATCAAGGACCAGTGTTTATCGATGGTATGGTGAATTCAATCGTGGTCGTAGTTCACTCCAAGACGAATTTCGTGAAGGTCGTCCAAAATCAGTTGTTGTTCCGAAAACCATTGATGCTGTGCGCGAACTGATATTGGAAGATCGTCATGTGACCTATCGTGAGAGGCGTTAGTGGGACCAGCATACATTCAATATTGCATAAACATTTGACCGTCAAAAAAATTTGTTCGCGTGGGATCCCACACAATTTGTCAATCGCCCAAAAAAAGGCTCGTGTCAATTGGTCGAAAGAAATGCTCAAAAAATACGGTCGCGGTGCTTCGAAACACGTCTATGACATCGTGACAGGTGATGAATCGTGGATTTACGTGTATGAGCCCGAAAGTAAACAGCAGTCGACTGTCTGGATGTTTCAAGATGAGCCAAATCCAACAAAAGTTGTTCGCGAAGCAAATGGTCGCCTGTTTTTTCGGAAAAACTGAACATGTCGCAACCGTACCACTAGAACAACGCAGAACAGTCAATTCTGAGTGGTACACAACCATTTGTTTGCCAGTTGTCTTCCAAGAAATCAGGAAAACCAACCGCCGAAGACGGATCACTCTTCACCACGACAATGCGAGCTCTCACACATCGGCTGCGACAACTGCATTTTTGGGCACCCAAAACATCGATTTGATGGGTCATCCGCCGTATAGTCCTGACTTGGCACCGAATGACTTCTTTTTATTCCCGTACGTAAAAAACAAACTGAGAGGTCAACGTTTTTCGACACCTGAAGAAGCGGTTGCGCCATTCAGAATGCATGTGTTGGAGATACCTCAATCAGAGTGGCAAAAGTGCTTCGACAATTGGTTCAAACGCATGCAAAAGTGTATAGATCTTCATGGGGAATATTTTGAAAAACAATAAAGTGATTTTCGATGATCGATATTTGTTTTTGTTCTCTAATCCCGAAATATAAAAGGCAACCCTCGTATTAGTAGTAGTTTCATTTTTTTTTGTAACAGCGACCATTTTCTTTTTATTATGAAGATTAGTCACCTCACTTGGGGTAGATTGCGTTGTCGAATTCAGATTTATACGGAATTTATTATTTATTTTATGGCTGTAATGGGACGATATACCCCGGAATGATTCTTAAGAAATATCGACGAAGACGACGGAGCCCGAGACGCAGGTGGCGGCGGATTGGATACTATTTTAATTGTTGGCAATGTCGCAGTGCTTTTTATTCAATAAACCTTTACGCTAATTCATGATACCAGTCGAGTTATTTGGTGACCTCAATCAGAGTGGCAAAAGTGTTTCGACAATTGGTTCAAACGCATGCAAAAGTGTATAGATCTTCATGGGGAATATTTTGAAAAACAATAAAGTGATTTTCGATGATCGATATTTGTTTTTGTTCTCTAATCCCGAAATATAAAAGGCAACCCTCGTAATTAACAATAGTTGTAGACTAGAGACGTACGACATGACCATCAAAACGCTAGGCGTGGCAGCTGAAATACTCATACGGTACAAACATTCATATGGGGAAATGGACGACTGTTGTGTTAACATCAAACTGCATCAGATAACAATAAAACAAGAGCCCATTACAAAAATAACAGCCAAGGACATCCACGAATTACAGGACCTATCTTCGGAAATACAGAGCCAACGCAGCTTTTGAACAAATACCGGAAAGAACACAAAGAATATTGATATCAACCTCTGGGGTCCTCATCATTATTGCAATCGGATGTTCTATGTGGAAATGTGGTCGTGGCTCTGGACGAACCACAATAACTCTATTCCACAAATGCTCTAACAGGAAAAACAAAACCCATCCTGATATAAGTTTAAGTGTGACACCTACACCAGAACCATCTTCACTTGCAGAGGGCATTGAACTGAAGACTCCTAAATCCAATCTCAGGATAAGGTTTCCTTAGATGTGTCTAAAAGGGGGACGTGTTATGCACGCGGATAATAAAGCAACAAAAACCATGCAGACCATAAAACAACATAAATGCATTACAATCAAACAGAAATGCATCACAATCATCAGTCAGCAGAAAACAAGATCCCACAGCAGAAAATCCAAAAGAAATAAAAATCCAAAAGAAATACAAGATCCCACAGCAGAAAGGCAAACATCAACAGTCAGCAAATCCAAAAGAAATACAAAATCCCACAGCGGAAAGGCAAACAACAACAGTCAGCAGGAAAAAAAAAAGAATTACGAGCAATGAACGACAACATGGGACAAAAGAAGAGTCAGTCTGAAGTTGGAGCTGAAGCGTTGACGTTGAATTTCTGAGTTTTGAGTTTGATTAAGTTGGAAATTGTACTTAAGTTTAAATCAGTTTGATTAAGTTGAAAATTGTACTTAAGTTTAAATCAGCTTTAAAGCTTTAAAGTTGCTTGCGCTATACGTCGTTGGATAACCTTCACTTTATCTCCGAAGGAAACGCCAGTGGTCAAGAACCCGACTCTATTGCTGGCCTGACGAGGGACTTGTGTGCACATCTCTAAATAACGTGCATAACAATATATATATATATATATATATATATATATATATATATATATATATATATATATATATATATATATATATATATATATATATATATATATATATATATATATATATATATATATATATATATATATATATATATATATATATATATATATATTTATAATACACCGAACTGATGCCGTGAGCAGGTCACAATACAATTAACAAACAACAAACTGTATATATGATTATTATACCACAAACTGGCACAACAAACATTAACCTGGTATTGTTATATTTATCATAAGGGCCAATCTCGTCGACTTCAATGCAGCGAAGACACAATATACAACATTCAAAAAGAAAAGTGGATCATCGGTTCCACAGCTGATGATGAATGGCCGGGCTCTCGAATCTGGGCAAACTTTAAAGTACTCGGCATCACGGTCTGTGGGAATCCATCGTGGCATAAACACGTGTCGGTCATCGCTAGGTTAGCCTCAGGAAAACGGAGCTATCTTTTTGAGCCAAGAAATATTTTACTCCGGCCCAACTTCTTCTTCTATATAAATCCCAAATTAGACCCGCGCTCGAATTTAGCTCTCATGTTTGGAGTTCGGGTCCTAAACATACGCTCGACCCACTTGAAAGCATACAGAGACGAACGATCCGCCTGATCAGGGACTCGGCGCTGACGTCGGGACTACAGCCGCTATCACATCGAAGACGCGTAGCCGACCTCTGTCTGTTTTACAGATATTATCACGAGTGCTGTTCTTCGGAGATTCTTGGCATTGTTCCACGCAATTCGGTTTATATGCGCTCCACAAGACAATCCGACGGAACGCACCCGTTTGTGGTTCATCTCCCGACGGCGCGAACACCCCTGCATCAGAACTTGTTCCGTTACAGAGCGGGGAAGCTGTGGAACTGCCTTCTCACGCGAGTGTTCCCGGAGCGCTACAACCTGCAACTGTTCAAAATGAACTGCAACAGTTATTTAATGGCATCTCGGGGCGCCCACTCGGCGCTATAGATTCGACTCTCCCAAGAGAAGTCTAATAAAAAAAATATAAAAAAACTTACGTGGAAGCTATATAGCTCTTCGATATTACCCCCGAATTGAGAAGGTTAAAACGGACGAAACCTTATGAATTAACATGTTAAAATCTAACATAATAAAATCGACATGGGAGCTGAACACGGGTCCAGTAAACACAAGTCTTACTTAATTAAACTAAATTAAGTACAATTCAAACATAGCATTGAATTAAGTTGTTAGGATTGTACTATTCATATTGTGACGCATATGACAATCAGTACTAGAATATTCTAGATAGTCCGAAACAGAGTACTAGAATATTCTATAAAGTAATGGAAAACTGGAGACTAGGAACAGTAGAACATTCAAGGCAATGGAACGGACGGAAACGAAACGCTGAAACAGTATAAATACGCCGCACACAGTGCAGTAGTAGAGAGTCCTGGACCCATCCCATAGGGTCTATTATTAACAAACCACACACACGAACGCACAGTACAAGACGGCACAAACACAAACATACACACCGCCCAAAGCGCAGATTATCAGACGCCAAAGACGTGATCTGCGTTCACTACCGCACCCAAGACCTGCCGGTCTTGTACGATTTCTTTCCCACCATCCCTCTATAAAAGTAGTTAGAGAACACCCGGACTAACACTGTCCACACTATCCTTGGATACCCCTCCTTTTTCTCTTTTCTTTTCAGAGATCGCGAGACCGAGCCCAACATCCTCATGGATGTGGGTGATTCTGGTTATCGCAAGATGACCAGAAGTCAGAGACAAGATGAAGGACACATATGTCCTTGTCTCGCTAAATTCGGCCTTCTCGCCACAAGTAGTAGAGAGTATGAAGTAGGAAGTGAAACAAGCGATTGCTGAGGAGTATGAAGTAGGATGTGAAACAAGCGATTGCTGAGGAGTAAGAAGTAGAACGTGAAGCAAGCGATAAGTGTAGTAGTAAATAAGTAATAAGTAAGCAGTAAAAATACGCGATAATTACGGAAGCGATAATAAAGAAAACGTTAAGTGTACGGTAAAAAGTAACGATTGTTATTACGGACTAATAAAATGTCACATTAATTCCGAATCGATTTAACGGCTCTTATTTATTTACAAATAATTAATCCAGCGAACCCTAAGCTCGCTACAATATCAAAGGAACATACAATGGATGTGAAAAGCAACTGTGTCCAGAATCTTGGTTTGAAAGTCGAAGGCAGAAAGCGTTCCAAGCGTCTGTGTCGTACACAGGATGAAGAAAGTGATGGAGAGGAACAGCACGTCGATGAAGGTTCAGCACGTGAGGCTATAGACGAACAGCTATTCGACGACGAAGACGATGTTGAACGCCGCTCTGAACGTAGTCACAAGGGAAACTGAGGCGGCAAAACATTTCAATGATGAATTGGAAAGGGGTCACTTTACTGATTTGAACAATGAAATCCGTAAAATAGATATTCCTGAGCGAATGCAATTGCGCGAAGTTCCGGTTACGCCTGTTTCAGAGGGACCCAATGAACTACAAGATGAAGCTGAATGGATTTACAAACATGCGTTTTGTAAATCAACTGTTTCCGACCAAGAGAGATCAACGGATGTTGGAGGTCGAGACCGCTATTGTAAGCCACCACATACGGGGGGAAAGATCAAGCAAGCCCTAGATTGTAGGCGTAATCAACAGCTAGAGGTGCCGTTCATTGCGTTCTATAGAGAAGAACACGTGAAACCAGAATTAACGTGCGACGATCTATGGAAAGTCTATTACTACGACGCAGGTTGGTGTTTACTGTCAGCTCCAAAGAACAAACTGCTCCAGTTATTTGAAAAGATGCGGAACTACCAGTTGGACACGGTTATGAAATCGACAGATGCTCCAATACCAGATGATACGCGTGTAAGTAAAGATGAAGATCTAGACCGCTTACGTGATGTGCAAACTCCAGAAGAGCTTAAGGGTGTGCACATGCATTTTCTCTTATACTATTCGCATGAGATCCCTAAAATGCAAGAGGAATTCCGTCGTCAGGAAAAGGAAAAATGGCGGCAGGCTAGAGCTGACGCGAAAAGGAGAGCAGTAGAAAATTTGGAAGAAGGTCAAGAACTTCCACCGCCGAACGCCAGGATGAAAGTGGTGCATCGCGACTGACTGGCGGCTTTTGTTGGCCCGGGAGACCAATGAACTTAGTTCGGGACGAACTAATCTAGGCGGAGGGTAGTGTGACGCATATGACAATCAGTACTAGAATATTCTAGAGAGTCCGAAACAGAGTACTAGAATATTCTATAAAGTAATGGAAAACTGGAGACTAGGAACAGTAGAACATTCAAGGCAATGGAACGGACGGAAACGAAACGCTGAAACAGTATAAATACGCCGCACATAGTGCAGTAGTAGAGAGTATGAAGTAGGAAGTGAAACAAGCGATTGCTGAGGAGTATGAAGTAGGATGTGAAACAAGCGATTGCTGAGGAGTAAGAAGTAGAACGTGAAGCAAGCGATAAGTGTAGTAGTAAATAAGTAATAAGTAAGCAGTAAAAATACGCGATAATTACGGAAGCGATAATAAAGAAAACGTTAAGTGTACGGTAAAAAGTAACGATTGTTATTCCGGACTAATAAAATGTCACATTAATTCCGAATCGATTTAACGGCTCTTATTTATTTACAAATAATTAATCCAGCGAACCCTAAGCTCGCTACAATATCAAAGGAACATACAATGGATGTGAAAAGCAACTGTGTCCATTTCCCAAACATTTAGTTTAGTTCGTAAGTTAGGTCTAAGAATCTTTTTGTAAGCTTTCTGTAAGGTAATAAATGGGATTATAGCCTCATTAAACTAAGATAAACTGAATAAAATCCCGGAACACTGCAATAAAAGAATAGACTGTGGGAAATATTTGGGCAAGAAAAACTGTTTTTAAAAGGCTGCCAGCTACTATTAAAAAACGTCGAGTTCTTTTACCCCAGTCCTACATTCGTTAAATATAACTGCAAGAACATCTTGTGATCGTTTGAATTATTAAGTAAATTTAGGCCCGCTAAATTCCAAATTCTTCACAATGACAACAACGAAAACTGTTTTGCGACTTACGAACCTTATCTTTTTTGCTTAGATTTAGTATTAGGTATTTGTAGCAATCATAACTATGCACTGATATTCCCTGTCACCATTTTAATAATCGAAGAATTTCAGTAATTTTCAAACACCTTTTAATTACCCATAATCTGCGGAGAAGTGTTACTGACCACCACCACTAGACACGCACTTTTTAAACCAGCTCACTGCTTACGGCTTTTGAATTCGAATTTGAATTTCTAACTGAAAATTGTCTACACTTGAACGGTGGTCGAGACTATTTGTTGTGTATGCTCCGAACGAGTTATTAATCTTAACTGAAAGTCGAGCGGGAAAATTGTGCAGTGATACATTAAATTCAATTAAATTAAACACTACCAAAGCACTGAATAGACTGCGAACACGTATATCAATTGCTGTTGCACTCCTCGACGTACTATTTATCTTCTAGACCCGAAATGTTGCGCACACAAGCCATTGCCTTGATTTCTTGATATTGCAAACATTTTCTATCGATGAGTAGTCCCCTCCGAATGCAGTCAAAGTGTCGTCAGTGCAATTAAATATCCCATTTGCCTGATTCATTACCAGTCAACGCATCAATTATTTTGAATTAACATAATTAATGGGCGAATTGGAGTGTCGGCCCAAAAAGAGACATTTTCCTGGTCGATTTCACCCCCAAATCTAAGCCAACCCCGGCTGAGTTAATTGACTATTAACCAGCCCTCATTTATTTGCAAACAATGGTGCGATCCTCTCGGTATACGTCGGGAATGGCAGCGTGATCGTACTAGTGTGTTAGTACTTGAATAATTCAAATCGATTATTGCTGATCGTGTGTAGAGGATCTTTTGTCGTTTTTTTTTTTTCGGCCTATTTTCCTTATGTGAATTGTAAACTGATTCATCGCTGTTGATTTATTGCACGTCTGGTGTGCAATGAACGAGCGTTTACGATCACTTTTTACTTAGATCCGGATCTTGGTATGCAGACCAAATTAAATTCGAAAATAAGATGACAGATTCGGGATCATCTTTTAGCCGAACAATTAGTGTTGGCCGATGTTGTGTTTGCCGATATAAAACGTTTCTTTTGAATACAATAAACGAACAATTGGTATTTTTAATTAACGAATGGTTACTCACCGCGACCAGTGTTCGAATTGTACATCATTATTTGTGTATTACGATGTGATGTGGTTTGGGAATGTTTTGGTTGATCTCCGAACAACTCGAATGAATCGGTGTTTTTGATGTCAACTATCGAGTGACGTACTCGTAATTATTAAACGCACACTTCACTAAACCTAATTTTAGTTTGTTTACTTAAATGTAGCAGCACTTGAAAAATATAGCGCGGGAAGGATGATAGCAGCTTGTAAAATTCGCAAATGTAAACAGCAGCAGAAAACCCAAACAAATTGATGAAACGAATTAAGACTTCATGAATCATATTTAGCATGTGTTCCCTGGCTAATTCCTACGTCATGTTGGCGCACAATTTCGGTAAGTATTGTAGGTGAAATATACGCTGTATATTAAAATGGGGCCGGTAAATAAATCGTTTCGTATACGGACAATGAACAGAATCGATTCTTAATATACTTTTATAATTTTCACTTGTAATCGACTGTGTTATATTTTTTACCCGGAAATATTTAATTTTAAGAATTTATTTAATGAAAAAGTTAATTATAGGCTTGTTGTCTATAAACACGATTTGGCATCAAATCAATTCTTATTTGGTTGTAAGTTATGATAAGGACACTTGTATAGACAATGGACTTTATGCAACTTTTACTTTACGTACGTGATGTGTTCAGCAAATGACGAACATTTTGTTTTTCTTGAAGAATGTTGTTAATCACTATTTGTGAACTAACTAATTTTATCCCTAAAAGGCATGTAAGTAGAAACTCGGCTTATTTGTCAAATTCAACTTTATTGGAAAAGATTGTTAACAAAGATTGATAATCGAAATATTTACTATTCCTATCTATCATCATCATCATCGGCATTACAACCGGGGACCGGTCTTGGCCTTCTTTAGCAAGTCCTAAGGCTTGTTAAATTTTCCATAATGATTTATTTTTTCTGGGAAAGGTCATTAGTCTTGCGCCAGAGGCTCCCCGACGGGGAATCGAACCCCGGTCTCCCGGGTGACAGGCGGTTATACTAACCACTATACTATCGAGGAGCCCATTTCTATCTATAGTCTTTTGCCATTTATCGGGTAGTTGATGAATCCCTTCGCGAAAGAAAGTGGTTTCGAAGCAAAATAGCCATCAAGCCATTTTCGGACATTGTTGTAGTTTGCAACTAGAGGTGACGAGCAAGTATTCATTGTAATACTTACATCACACTAATTCCCGTAACCATCGTCTCTTCTATTTGCCCGGCCATTCACACTTCTTACGGGTCCAACAAATCCCTTTCGCGAATGCTGAGGTTGACAAACTCTTACTTCACCTCATTCGATTTCAATCTCATTTCTTCTGCTCTCAAACTTCGTCTCCTCTCCTTCCCCTCCTGATCCGCCTAACCCACCGTTTACACTCATACTACCCCCATACATTACAACACCCTACCCACCAATCCTACCACTTACACAATCGTCTACCCACCTCATCTAAATCATCTAAATATCCACACTAGCTCAGTGTTCTCTTTCTCTTTGGAAACTAGATATCTAGCTGGGTCGTAACTCATTGAATTCGCCGCAACTAATCTAAACAAATAAGTAATAAATAATCTTCCCCCCCCCCCCCCCCCCCACCCCCCCCCCCCCCCCGGGCGAAGTCATTAAAGTAATCCCTTCATTTCAAAATTTCAGAAGAGGGGGAACACATTCAGCAAATTCAGTTGAACAACGACCGTGATAATGCCTACAGCAAAGAGATAAGCATGATACGTTACGCCTATGTTCTGCCCAATAAGTTTCACTGCTCGTTTTGCGCGTGATAAAATAGGCGAGTTGAATTCCATTTTAAGACGCCTTGTAAATAGTGGCCAGACTGGATGGAGTGAAGTATTTTTTGCATCTCTTAGGACCCCCATATATTTGGCCGCACTTTTTGCAGCTTCAAATAATGGGTTGTACCCCACGAATTGTCCGATTTTATAGTAAAAATTTCAAAGCCAATATTATTTTTCCGTACATTTTTATTCAATGAAAATAGGATCCGTTGGCATCTATCACATTCTTCCAACGTGATACAAGGTCAAATATTTCTTTTTCGTAGAAGTGCTGACTTTTTGAGGCAATGAAATCTTCAAAGGCTTTTATGACCTCTGCTCGGTTCCGGAAAACCTTCTCCCGGTAAAATGAACGTTGGGGAAATGTACGGTGGATGCGGAAGAATTTCAAATCCCAACTGCAACAGTTTTTGCACCGTTACTTGTGAGGTATGGGGTCTAGCATTGTCATGCAAAGGGATCGGGCCGTGCCAATTGACCAACACAGGTTGTTTTTCAGCCAATTTGGCATGCAACATGTGGATTTCCTCACAACATTTCATAGCGTTTATCGTTTCTCCTGGTTGGAGAAATGAAAAGTGGATTGATCCTTTCGATGTTTTCAAATTATCAACATAACCCTTTTTAGGGGAAGGTCGGGCTTGGGGGTATGTTTTGGTTTTTCACCTGCATCCAACCATTGCCCAGGTCTTTTACGGTTATCATACAGAATCCACTTTTCATCACAGGTGCCTATCCGGCGCAAAAATGCTTCAGTTTGATATCTTAATCTAAGCAATGCGCAGATTTCCAGACGCCGTCGTTTTTGGAACTCGTTCAATTCGTGGGGTACCCACTTATCGAGTTTCTTTACCTTTCCTATGAGAGAAAGGTGTCGATTAATTGCCATTGGGGATACTCCCACGCTTTGTGCAATCTCCCGCACCGATTTCGTTGGATCCGCATCCATCGTTTCTCTTAAAGCTTCGTCGTCAACTAACGTTTCCGGCTTCCCACGTGGTTCATTTTCGAGGCTGAAATCTCCCGAACGGAGCTTTCCAAACCAACGTCGTATAGTGCGTTCGTTTACCGCTACATCGTCAAATGCGTCATTAATGTTTTTCATTGCCAATGACACATTATGTCCCATTTTAAATACTGCATGGCAAACCATTCCTAGAAAAAAAGGTACTTGTAACGAACCCTAAAATTCTCACACGTCAAGAACACGTACCACTTTACTTTTTAAAAATAGAAATTTTAACGTTCTGGCACAAATGTTCACTCGAGAACTTCTTATTTCCGAGTGTGCGAAAATCGGACATTTCATGTAGTACAACCCAATAGTTTCGGAAAGAAACAACTAGACTTTTCAAACGCAAAAAACGCGAATGGGAGAAGACTCGGATCGAAAAAAAATCATAGAAAATGCCAGAGCAAAGAACAGCAGAGGCATGTATGCCGGCATAAATTCAATTAGAAATGGCTACCGAGGGAGAGCCAAAATAATCCGAGACATAAACGGATGTCTGGTGACAGAAACAAAAAATATCGTGACAAGATGGAAGCAGTACTTTGAAAACCTGCTCAATGTGCGCACCCATCAACCACAAATAAACGCACCAGACGTACATACAGCCGAGCCCCAGATCCCAGAGCCCTCTTTCGACGAAGTTGTAGACGCGATAAATCGACTGAAAAACAACAAGGCCGCCGGAATCGATTGCATACCGGCAGAGCTTGTGAAGCATGGAGGAGGGGCAACCGCTCGAAAGATCCACCAACTGGTTAAAATAATATGGGACAAGAAAGTCATTCCTGAAGAATGGAAAACCTCAATAGTCATCCCATTTTCAAAAAAGGCGACAGATCTGACTGCGAAAATTACAGAGGAATATCATTGCTCCCAATCACATACAAAATATTAACAAATATCATACTGGCAAGAATCACACCGTACGCAGAAGAAATATTGGGAGACTACCAATGCGGATTCCGTCGGAACCGGTCAACCAGCGACCAGATGTTCACAATAAGGCAACTGCTGGAAAAGAAGTGGGAATACGGAGATACGGTTCACCAACTGTTCGTTGACTTCAAAAAAGCTTACGACTCAGTCGCAAGGCAAAGACTCTACCACATTGTGGTTGAGCTGGGGATCCCGAAAAAATATGCCGCCCTCATTCAAATCTGCATGAACGAAAACAAAGGGCGAGTTAGAATAGAAAACCACCTCTCAGAACCATTTGAAATCCGGGACGGACTAAAACAAGGGGATGGCCTTTTTAACCTTGTCCTCGACTATGTTATCAGAAAGGTACAAGACGACAACACGGTCGGATCATCCCTGAACGGGGTCACACAAGTGCTCGCGTATGCGGATGACATCGCCGTTTTGGGCGATAATCTAGAAACTATAAGTAAAAACTGTGAAATCATCATGCAAGCAGCAGAAGAGGTGGGCCTAGAAATAAACGAAGACAAAACGAAATACATGATTACGACGAGAGCAGGTGGACCTCAGAGAACACATATAAACGTCAGGGGCAAGATATTTGAAAATGTCAAAGAATTTAAATATCTGGGAACGATACTGACGACCAGAAACGAAACGTCAAAGGAAATTAACAAAAGACTACATTCAGGCAACGCTAGTTGGCATGCAGCCAGTAAACTATTAAAATCCAAATTGCTATCACGTAATATAAAGCTCCGTGTCTATAGAACCATAATCATGCCGATTGCTCTACACGGATGCGAAACATGGGCTCTCACAAAACGGGAAGAGAACAAATTCCGCGTATTCGAGAATAAAGTTTTAAGGGGTATATTTGGCGGTAAATATGACGAGGAGTCAGGACAATGGAGGAAACTCCACAACCGCGAATTGGAAGAGCTATACCGCAAACCAACAATACTGAGAGTGATCAAGTCGCGAAGATTAAGATGGGCCGGACACGTAGCGCGAATGGGCGAGGAGAGGACCGTGCATAGAATTCTTGACGGTAAACTAACGGGGAAGAGACCGACAGGACGGCCGCGACGGAGATGGGAGGACAATATTAGATTGGACCTCGAGGAGATCGGATCGGATGATCGAACGTGGAAGGAGAGCGCACAGGACAGAGAACAATAGCGGAGCCGAGTCGGTAAGGTCATGAACTTCGGGGTTCCTACAGGCCAGTAAATAATAAAATAATAATAATAACAACCCAATAGTTCCTTGGCTTCGTTGATGCAAGTGCCCTTTAACGACAGTATATTTACTTTAGGGTTTGCCTTTTACAAGACACAGCACAGAGTTTACAAGGCATTGAATATCACTTGGTTAGAAAATACCCATTGATATAACTTGTTGAGGTCGGAATTCAATGTATTAAGCATAACCTGCTGACCGATAATGACGTTCGAAGAATTTGTTGGGAATGTGCGTATGAGTATGAGAAACTCAACGTGCTGTCATCAGCAAACAAGTGAATTGGGTTGTGAGTAATTGAGAAGAGATCCTTTTATAAAGATGAGGAAGAGAGTGGGTGAGAATACAGAACCGTGGGGAACACCTGCATTAATTTGATGGAAGGCAGATTTGACACCATCAAGAACCACTTGGATTGAACGGCCAGAAAGATAGTCTCTTATCCATTGGATCAGGGAATTGTCCACTTCATATGAATGTAATTTTTATAAAAGGGCTTGCTGCCAAATTTCGTGGAAGGGTTTTGAAATATCCAGTGCAACAGCCTTGCCTTCCCCGAAGTAGTGGATGGGGTGATTCCACTTTTCGGTAAGGTACGCCATCAAACCTCCTGTGGACCTGTTGCTACGAAAACCATATCGGCGGTCATTTTCCAGATATTTTGAAAGTTGACGGTTAATCAGTGAATCTATAGCGTTTGCGAGGAAACTGACGCTATGATGGCTAGAATCACTAAAAGATTGAACTAATGCTCAACTCATCAAGCCACTGCAGCATGTATTTCTAAACTCAAGTACACTCAACTGATGTGGAATTGTCATGTTATTGCTTGGTATACGGCTGATGGTTTTCCTTATTCGATTTTCTTTCTGTGTTGTTCTTCTCTATTTGCTTGTGTACTGTGTTGTGCAACGTCACAATTCCATTACCGTCCAGAGAATAGAAGTTGGTGCTTGCTATCGATCGATAAGAAGAGCGGGTTCGCTGACTTCCCTATTTGGGAAGCGGCCAGTAGAATAAGACACATGGAAGGGTTTCGGCAGTCTTTTAGCGAGTGAAGAGTAACAGAGGCAACCAGTCGAAAGATCCACCAACACATCAAAACAATATGGGAAAAGGAAGTCATTCCGGAAGAATGGAAAACTTCAATCCCCATTTTCAAAAAAGGCGATAGATCTGACTGCGAAAACTACAGAGGAATATCATTGCTCCCAACCACATACAAAATACTAACAAATGTCATACTGGTGAGAATCACACCGCACGCAGAAGAAATACTGGGGGACTACCAGTGTGGATTCCGTAGGAACCGGTCAACAAGCGACCAAATGTTCACAGTAAGCCAACTGCTGGAAAAGAAGTGGGAATACAGAGAGTCGTTTCATCAACTGTTCGTCGACTTCGAAGATTAAGATGGGCCGGACATGTGGCGCGAATGGGCAGTGATAGGACCGTGCGTAGAATTGTTGACGGTAGACCAACGGGAAAGAACCGACAGGACGGCCGCGACGGAGATGGGAGGACAATGTTAGGTTTGATCTTGCGGATTTCGGATCGGCTGGACAAGCATGGAAGGAGAGTGCACAGGACAAGGAACGATGGCGGAGTCGAGTCGCTGAGGTCATGAACTTCCAGGCTCCTACAGGCCAATAGATAGTAGTAGTAATATCCAAAAGCAAGCGCCACACGTGGCATAGGATATTGCTGGCGCCTACAAAATACAATGTACGGATAATGACAATTACTGGACGCCAGGTGTCAGCACTCGTTTAAAGGAATTCTCATTAAAATGCATACACCTACGAAAGGCAGGCAAACGGATATTAACCAAACGCCATCGGCGGTTCGAAGTGACGAAACAAATGCTTGGACAAGGGCCACTGTACCTCAAGTGGCATGGTGAGTTAAGGGCGGTCGCATTGGATATCTCCAAGGCTTTTGTACGCGTCTGGCACGGGGCATTGCTGAGGAAACTTCATATGGACTTTCCCAGCAGCTTTGCGACTGGACGAAGAGCTTCTTCGAAAATCGACCGATCCGGGTTTTTGTGGACGGCGAGTCTTCGGATCTGTATCCTGTTAATTCGGGGGTGCCGCAAGGTTATGTTTTGGGTCCAACCTTGTTTTTGCTTCACATAAATGATTTGCTGGAGACAACGGATAACAAAATGTTCAGTTTTGCGGATGATAGTACGCTTGTTTCCTCCTTTTCGAGCGTTCGGCCGATTAGTGCATCTACGTCGCACGCGCTGAGATGTAGACAGATTGACCCTCTGAATCAGGATCTAGATAAGGTCCTGCAGTGGGGAAGGGCCAATCTTGTCGACTTCAATGCAGCGAAGACACAATATACAACATTCACAAAGAAAAGTGGATCATCGGTTCCACAGCTGATGATGAATGGCCGGGCTCTCGAATCTGGGCAAAGTTTAAAGTACTCGGCATCACAGTCTGTGGGAATCCATCGTGGTATAAACACGTGTCGGTCATCGCTAGGTTAGCCTCAGGAAAACGGAGCTATCTTTTTAGAGGCAAGAAATATTTTACTCCGGCCCAACTTCTTCTTCTATATAAATCCCAAATTAGACCCGCGCTCGAATTTAGCTCTCATGTTTGGAGTTCGGGTCCTAAACATACGCCCGCCCCCTTGAAAGCATACAGAGACGAACGATCCGCCTGATCAGGGACTCGGCACTGACGTCGGGACTACAGTCGCTATCACATCGAAGGCACGTAGCCGATCTCTGTCTGTTTTACAGATATTATCACAGGTACTGTTCTTCGGAGATTCGTGTTGTTGTTCCACGCAATTCGGTTTATATGCGCTTCGCAAGAGGATCGCACTAGTTTGCGGTTCATCTCCCGCCGGCGCGAACATCCCTGCATCAGAACTCGTTCCGTTACAGAGCAGAGAAGCTCTGCAATTCCCTTCCCACATGAGTGTTCCCGGCGCGTTATAACCTGCAACTGTTCAAAAAAACTGCAACAATTATTTGGTGTCATCTAGGGGCGCCCACTAGGCGCTATAGGTTCGACTCTCCCGAAAGAAGTGTAATAAAAAATAAATAAAAAATAATAAAAATAGTGGATCGATGAAGTGTAAATCTCAATTAAGCGAAACGAATGGTTGAACCAAGGCCAGTGAACTTTAAGTGGATCGATTAAGCGGAAATATCAATTAAGCAAAGCGAATGATTCGTGCCGGGCAATTGCCAACTGAGCGGAACTGCGGCGGGATAAACGACTTGCGCTTGAGGTTATGCCAAGTGGAGGAGAACAGAATGCATCGTTTGCGATTCCTCTTCGATATTTCGGGTATAAAAGGAGTGGTTGCAACGGGAATATTCCAGAATTAATTTGTAACCAAACTATAAAACGTTAAAGAGTTAATCTCGATATATTCACCAAGAAGGCTGCGGCTAAAGAACTAAGGCCAAATTGGTGTCATTTTTAATTTAGTGGCTCTCTTTTTTTTACCCTCCACTCTGCAACTCTTCCTTTAAGAGATTAAGGAAGCACGGTTGCGACGTGTAACAGGTTGTATTGTATGTGTACTCAAAACGTGCCTTTCTCTATATTTAAAACTACTAACTACCCCGGATTTGGAATCAAACGTTTTCAAGTGTAACTAAGGCATTACTAATCTGTAAAGGCTTTCAATCACAAGTTCTGCCCTTTGTCATTAGGTACAAAGAGAAATTCCGAATTTACTCCTTTGCAGAAAAATATGTTTTTTTCCGACATTTTCTCTGATTGTAATCTTTTGATGTCACGAGTTTAGATTTCCCCCTTTCTGACTTCAAAAAAAGATCTAGGGATCCAAAAATCCCACTCAACCATTTTTGCTCAGCCCGAAAATGAATATCCCTTTAGAGATTTACAAAACTCATTCAAACCCCCTCATTGTACTCAAAAATTGATCTCGTTTCGAAGATCCACGAGACACATTTAAACTCTATGTATCAAACGCACAATGGATGGAAATAGATTTGAAATTAGTCGCTCATTGGCATAATTATATACTCGTTCCTTTAGTGACTCTTCCGATCTTAGGTACTGAAGCATTTACGAGGAACTCAAACCCCTTAATGTGCCCGCAAATTTTCAAACAGAAAATCAAAATACATTTGGTTTTCACGTACGATTCAAATTGCGACATATTCGTGTAGAGCGTTGCCTATGCTGACATAGGCTCTTCGGAAGACATGTAGTCTAGATGTATTCTCGTTTAGCTGCACATTTAAAATCGTGGTCCTCAGGAATGCATGACTCATGGTCTCTGCTGTTTTTCATTTTGTCGAAAGGCCATTCGCTTTGGTGCGTAAGGAGAGCGCTGGGGCTTTTCGGGCGGCACCTTCTTTGCGTTGTAAACGCTTTAATGATTTTCCTTCCATTACTCATGACTGTTCCGTTTTTCGTTGTTGGACAGTGTGAGTCATGTGAACATGGGAAGCAAGAGGATCGTCTACATTTATAATATTTAGACAAATATTAATAATGAGTCTTAATTTAAAACTATTGGCCTTGTTTTTATTGAGTATAAGGCAAAGCCGTCTTATATTATTTTTTGTTATACGCAGATTGACTTAAGGTTAAAAAGTGTTTACGCGATTTCCCGCTGGTTTGAGATTCATATTGAACTTATTTGAACATTTAGCCCTCACGTAAATTTATAATATTGTTAAATATACTTAACAACAAAATGCTATATGTTTGTGATATGGTCTTGTCGCATTAGAAGAACTATTTCTTTGCAGTAAAGAAACAGCAATTGGAATTTCTTAATTTAGAATTCTTTTTCGAACTAAGGTTTCTGATGAATCTTGGTCACGCGTCCCAGAAACTCTTTTTTTCCATCTATCAGTTTATCTGACTTTAGCGAATTTTTAATTTATTATAGACCTTACTTTTAGTTTTAATTCTATTTACAATACTTTTTAAGCTAATAAGTAGATTTCTGGATTTCGGAACTCGTTGTGTCAGAAACCAAGGAATCTAGGTGGACGGCTGGAGAAGTCCGTAAACAGTTTCTGTTTTGGCAGTTGGTGTTAAG
The DNA here is from genome assembly GCA_963931805.1 of Microdon myrmicae. Classification (NCBI taxonomy): domain Eukaryota; kingdom Metazoa; phylum Arthropoda; class Insecta; order Diptera; family Syrphidae; genus Microdon; species Microdon myrmicae. The sequence goes on from OZ007501.1 coordinate 29,712,405, forward strand.
TAGTCTCAGTCGTGAGTCAATAAGCAAGATCTCTAGGAACGATCTACCTTTGGGGAACGATGGATACCCCGTAGCTAGTGTGTCAGTTTTATATTCTACAGGATACAGATCCAACCAACCAGCCAACTGATTTCCTCTTTCCTCAGGTGTATAGACTGCGATCGCATACAAACCCCTTTCTTCCTGAAGGGGTATATGTACCATGCAGGCTTTCAGCACCCGGAACCTGCCCACTTCTCCACTATATATAACTTTATGATGAATTCCTTTTCTAATAAAGATTGCGACACCTCCCCCTTGTGAGGAGTTAGGTCGATATCTTCGTATAATATCATAGTTGGTGTGCCCTATCTTATGCCTCTGGTTTAACGATGTTTCCCCCACCAGAACTACATCAGGGTTTTCATCTTGCAGCAGGTTGAAAAGAGTGTCTCTTCTCTCAATTCTTATAACTGAATTTACATTCACGACATGAGCTTTAATTGATGATTTGACTTTTTATGTAGACTAGGCAAGTGCGAACTAGATCTCGTTTCTTTGACTTTGCAGCTGTGTCATCTCTCCTTGTAGATTGAGCAAGACCGCGAACACGTCTGCTTGTGATGTTATAGCGTTTGCGACGATAGTGAAGTGCGTGTGATACGAACCGACGCTATAACGGTTAGAATCACTAAAAGCTAGAACCAAAGCTCAACGCATCAGGCCACTGCTCCGTGTACGAATTCAATTTCTAAACTCAAGTACACTCAACTGATGTGGAATTGTTATGTTATCGCTACGGTATACTGCTCTGATGCATTTTCTTATTCGATTTTCGTTCGGTGTTCTTCACTATTTGCTTGTGTATTGTGTGTGTATCTGTTAGAAACGCCACACTACTCCCTCAGTAACTTTGGTACGACCAACTTCGTGTGCGAGCGACGGAGCGAGGAACGAGCGAGCGAGAGAACGTCGGAGCAGGCGACTGTGCTCTATGCGGAAGTCGTGATTGTAGTCGTTAATATAGGGACTGGATCTGTTTGTCCTTCTATTTCCAAATCAAGGTGTTCAACTTTCTTGCGGCTGCTTATTAAAACTGCCTCCGTCTTATGTCCAGCTAGTTTCAGTCCGGCCATATCTAGCCAGCATTTAACGCTCTGGATTGCTTGGGAGCAAATATTCTTCAGGTCATCTAGATGTTTAGCGACGGCTACTATTGCCAAATCATTTGCGTACCCAATGATTCTAACGCCTTCTGGTACATTGACTCTGAGCACACCATCATACATGATATTCCATAACAACGGACCTAATACAGATCCCTGAGGTACACCCACTGTTATTTTATATTCCTGTGGTCCCTCATCTGTGTCATAGAGCAGTCTTCTATCCGAGGGATAGTTTGCTAATATACGCACCAAGTAGGGGGAGACTTGTAGATCGCCCAACGCTTCTAGAATCCGATTCCAATTCACCGAGTTAAAAGCATTTTTAACATCAAGCGTCACCACCGCCCAATATTTTTTTGTACCACCTAGTCATCGTGCTCCAGCTATTGCATTGCGAGCGATGTCGCACACCACAGATAGTGCCTTACCGGTTGATCTACCTTTCCGGAACCCATACTGATATTCAGAGAGCCCCGATGTTCCCTCAGTGAATTCTTCCAGGCGAGTGGCAATTACTCGCTCAAGCAGTTTTCCTGTTGTGTCCAGTATGCACAGCGGACGATAAGACGACGGCTCTTCTGGATTCTTGACACCTTTTGGTATAAGAACAAGCCGCTGTTTTTCCCATCGTTTAGGAAATTGTCCTGTTTGAAAGCAGGTTGTGAAGAGACTGCTGAAGAGTTCCGGCTTTTTTGTTAGAGCAGTCTTCACTAGTGTGTGTGTGTGTGTGTGTGTGTGTGTGTGTGTGTGTGTGTGTGGGTGTATGTGTGTACAAATCACGTCAGGTTGTTGCGTAAAGCAAGGGTAGTGAAGACGGCGATTTGAACATACGATGAGACGAGTGAGAAGCGAAGCAATGGAGCATCAGGCTACTGGCCGCGTCTACGAATTCGATTTACAAACTCAAGTGTACACTCAACTGATGTGGAATTGTTATGTTATTGCTTGGTATACGGCTGATGCATTTTCTTATTCGATTTTCGTTCGGTATTCTTCACTATTTGCTTGTGTATTGTGTGTGTATCTGTTAGAAATGCCACAATTTTGTTTCAGTCTGTGTCGCTTATTTGTGGCTAGGAGTGTTGTAGCTTGTTTGGTTGTTCTCCCCCTGGACACAATTCGTACATACGACCGCTGCGCCGTTACGGGCATTGTTGTTGTGCGACTTGTCTCTGTTTTTTGTTGTTGCCGAGTCACAGTTCTCGACATTAATTCCCGGAATTTAGGACATCCTCGATAGTTAGCCGGATGTCCCTCATTCCGCCACACTGCATACTTTAGAAGAGCTTTGTCTTCTACCCTTTCATTCCCCAGAGGGCTATCTTCTGCCTTATGGTCCTGTCCGCATTTTATGCAACGATGGTGGATTTCATAGTTCGTCACTGCGTGACCGAGCCTTCGGCGGCGGACACATTGCAAAATGTCTCTGCCTTTTTTTAATTTGTCCCATGTGATAATTTGATGATCCGGGGCTGTTATTTTCCTTAGATCACCAATTTTGCTGTTCGGTGATAATTAAACCAAAAAGAAGGGTAGCTTCCGGTTTTCCCTTCTTACCTTAGTAGTGGTGAATAGTTTTACAGCGCTAAGCTCGAGATATTCATGCTTGAGCGTTTGAAGCAGCTCGAGCAGAATCTCCGGTTCTGTGTCAGAGTCGACGCCCTTTAATAGCGATGTTACGCTCTTTGTTTGTTTCGGCGTGAACGAGTAAAATTCCGCGGTGGCTCTTTTTAAAACCTCTTTTATTTTCTCGTGGTCTGTCACCGCATAGGTTTGAATGGCATGCCTGTTACCTGCCAGTATTTTAATAAAAAAATTGTTGCCTTCAGCTAGCTTACACAAACTTACCAATTCCTTACACTCAATATCGATTGTGCTGATTGGTGGCATCTTAATTGTTTTGTTGGTCTGCTCTTGTTGTGTTGCTTGCTATTGCTGTGGGCGATGTTGTGTTGGTAGTTGCTGTTGCTGTTGATTTGGTTGATGTTGGCCGACTTTTGGCTTTGGCTTTTGTTGTTGATGGGTGGCTTTTTGCTGTTCGAAAGCAGCTAGTTTTTTTCGCCGTCTCTTCTCTAGCCGTGCTCTTGCTACTGCAAGTTTCGCTTCTAATTCGCTTATCTCCTCTTCTTCATCCTCAGACTCTGACGATGCAAAAGCAGCGAATGCATTATTTGCCACATATAAGTTAAAGACGGAGGGCGAGAGGAGCTCAGCGTCCTCCGCCATTTACTGCTCTTTCTCCATCATTAGTTTCGCGGCTTTACTTCGCGTCACAATTGTATTTTTCGGGGCACTTTTCCTTTTGTTTGTTGTTGGGTTTTTTTCTTCGTCTGTGTTCATGCTGGTCCTTTCCGGTTTGTTTTCATTAAAAAAAAAACAAAGGCGACCAACCGTGCCTGTACGAATACCGTAAACCTATAATAGTGAGAGGAATCAGGTCGCGAAGAATAAGATGGGCCGGACATGGGGTGCGAATGGGCAACGATAGGACCGTGCGTAGAATTCTTGACGGTAGTCCAACGGGAAAGAGACCGACAGGACGGCCGCGCCGGAGATGGGAGGACAATGTTAGGTTTGACCTTGAGGAGATTGGAGCGGCTGGTCAAGCATGGAAGGAGAGTGCACAGGACAGGGAACGATGGCGGAGTTGAGTCGGTGAGGTCATGAACTTCCGGGTTTCTACAGGCCAATAAATAATAAAAAAATAATAAAAAAAATTATTATGTTTTACATATCCCACTGAAGTGATTTTTTATGCACTTTTATTTGGATTTTGTTTTATGCTCTGTCATTTATGTCACTTTTGTCCACTTCGTTTCAAACGTTGAGTTTTCACTTTGTTAGTTTGTGTTGTTTGATTGTTTTTGGTATTCTTTGTTTTAGTTGTCACAACACCTCATGTTACTGTTTTTCCTTTTCGTGGCTTCGTTCTTTTTTATTTGATTATGTTCATATTTTTTAATTTTGTTTTGAGTGTTTTTATCACTGGAATTTTATAAATAGTTTTAGAATCGCTTTCTCTGTTGCACTGGTGACTGGTGTGTCATCGACTATTAGCGAAGGAATGGATGCGGCGACCGAGTTTTGGATGTTCCTTACAAGTGCCCAGAAGTTTCTACTACCTGTGGGAGAGTGCAGTATTTTTTGTTTCACTATCTGGTCATGCAAGAACTGGGCGTTGAATATACGCATTGCAGTAATTTCTAGCTCTCTTAAATCGTTTCCCGATTTCCTCAGTATTGTTAGATTTATACAACCGGAAGCTCAACTCTTTAGCCTTAATGGCTGCTCCGCGAGAGGAATCGAACCACATATTTCTCTTTGGTTTGATACTCTTTACTCAGCGTGGAATAAAGGTTCGCATGCCAAGCAGAATCGTATCTGTCAATGTGTTCGCTATAGAGTCAAAATCGTTATTGAGGAGAAAAAAAATAACCAATGTAACCTCCCAAAAAATTCATTCAGACCTTCCCAGTTGGCTTTCTCATAGAACCATACTGTTCTTTTGGGAGTTTTCTCGTAAGCGTTGCTGTTGGTTAGAGGAAATTTAGCTGACACAACACAGTGGTCTTCACTTCACTTCAATTGTTTATTTATTTGGGTGCGAGGTGAGAAACATGTCCAGTGTGCTGGCGGAATGACATGACCATCTATATCTGGTATCCGTGTTGGCTCACTGACGAGTTGAGCTAAATTGTTTGACTCAGCAAGGAGATGAACATACTGTGGAAGTCGGTGACCACCGTCGGGGAGCCTCTGGCGCAAGACTAATGATCTTGCCCGGAAAAAACATCATTATGGAAAATTTAACAAGCCTCAAGACTTACTAAATAAGGCCAAGACCGGTTCCCGGTTGTAGTGCCGATGATGATGATGACCACAACTTTAAGAGCGTTAACTCCAATTTTCGGTCGTAATTCTCGTCCTAGTAGACACGCAATAACAAGTTTAGTGCAAAAATGTGAGTCTACATATTCGTTGTGTGATGTTGCCGTATCATTGAGACAACGGGTTGGTCGAAGATTCGAAAATATCGCGGCCGTTCAGGCGTCCGTAGCAAACGATCCAAATCAGTCAATTTCACGGCATTCTCAAGAATTGGGCATCGCCCAGACCACTTTATGGCGAATTTTGCGTAAGGCATAAACACGTATCGGGTATCGCCAGATCAGCCTCAGGAAAACTGAGTTATCTTTTTAGAGCCAAAAAAATTTTACCCCGGCCCAACTTCTTCTCCTATATAAATCCCAAATTAGACCCGCGCTCGAATATTGCTCTCATGTTTGGAGCTCGGCTCCTAAACATACCCTCGACCTACTTGAGAGCGTACAGAGACGAGCGATCCGCCTGATCGGGGACTCGGCGCTGACGTCGGGACTACAGTCGCTATCACATTGAAGGCGCGTAGCCGACCTCTGTCTGTTTTACAGATATTATCACGGGTGCTGTTCTTCGGAGATTCTTGGCATTGTTCCACGCAATTCGGTTTATATGCGCTCCACAAGACAATCCGACGGAGCGCACCCGTTTGTGGTTCATCTCCCGACGGCGCGAACATCCCTGTATCAGAACTCGTTCCGTTACAGAGCGGGGAAGCTGTGGAACTGCCTTACAACCTGCAACTGTTCAAAAAGAACTGCAACAGTTATTTGATGGCATCTCGGGGCGCCCACTCGACGCTATAGGTTCGCCTCTCCCGAGAGAAGTCTAATAAAAAAAAAAAAAAAAAACAAGGTCTTGGTTTACACCCATACAAGATCAAGCTGACTTAAGAATTGAAGCCGATGGACCATTTGAAGCGACGTACGTTCTCCGGTTGAGCTCTGGAAAAGGTGCGTCAAGATGATGAATTTCATCGCAAAATCATCTTCAATGACGAAGCTCATTTTTGGCTCAATGGGTTCGTCAAGTTTTCCGAGCGCGGATTGCCTTACGTATTGCATCCACGGATCAGGTTCGAATCAACACGGCTGCCTTACGCAATGATAACACCAGCAACACCTTTGGTCATGCGTTAAGACTCGCCCTCGAAGAGCTCGACGGAGGGAGAGTAAGTCCTGGGGCCAGAATGCCGGGCGTAGAAGAAAAATGGACACGCCTTAAGAATACTGTCATTAGTACTGCCAACTCCATCTTAGGCAGTAGTCGTAGAGATCGGAACGACTGGTTTGATGATGAGTGCAAACTAGCGACTGAACGTAAGAATGCTGCATACCGGGCAATGCAGCAGTCTCATAGGACGCGGGTACGCGAGGAGAAATACAAAGAGCTCAGAAGAACTGAAAAAAACTTCACAGACAAAAGAAAAGTGCCTGGGAAAAAAATCTTGTCTGTGAAATAGAGAAAAGTAGAGAGCGAGGTCCGCACCAGGCGCGGAAGTTCTACCAAATAATCCGCAGTATGACGCGGTACACACCACGCTGCACTTACTGCAAGGATAAAGAGGGTAATCTGATCACCGATCCTGAAGGCATTCTGGAGCGATGGGAAGTGCACTTTAATGAATTGCTAAATGGTCAGCTCACAGAAGAATTGGAGGCTCCACCAATGCAAGACCAGGACCAAATGCTGCCGCCACCAAGCATTGAGGAAACACTAAAAGCCATTAGACAGCTAAAATCAAATAAAGCCCCTGGAGCTGATGGCATACCAGCTGAGCTGATCAAACAAGGAGGGACAGCGTTACATCACGCAATTCACGAGATCGTGGTGCACGTATGGGAGAAAGAGGAGATGCCGGAAGATTGGCGTCGTGGTATAATTTGCCCCATACATAAGAAGGGAGATATCACACTGTGCAGCAACTATAGGGGTATAACATTGCTGAGTACCGCCTATAAGATACTCTCCACTATCCTACAAGACCGGATATCCCCATACGCTAAAGCCAGCATTGGTCAATATCAGTGTGGCTTCATCCCAGGCAAATCAGCAATTGATCAGATATTCACCCTTAGGCAGGCGATGGAAAAATGTCTGGAATTTAAGATTCCACTATATCATCTATTTATAGACTTCAAGGCCGCCTACGACAGCATAGCCAGGGTAGAACTATATAATGCCATGAGAAAATTCGGCATTCCAAATAAATTGATACGACTTTGTAGGTTGACCATGACCAACGTAACTAGTCAAGTAAAAGTAGCGGGATTGCTGTCCAAACCAATAAACATCTATAATGGACTCCGACAAGGGGACGGTCTGGCCTGCCTCCTCTTCAACCTGGCGTTGGTGAAAGCAATCCGTGACTCTGGCGTTACAACTAGAGGGACTATTGTCACCAAGTCCAGCCAGATACTTGCCTACGCAGATGACATCGACATCATCGGTAGAACCAAATCGGCGGTACAGGAATCCTTCACCCAGATCGAGCAGGCGGCACAAAAACTGGGACTGCGCATTAATGAGGGAAAAACCAAGTACATGGTGGCAACTTCTGCGAAGAGAAGACCTAACGTTGGTCAAACTATCAGGGTAATGGAGCACGAATTTGAAGTAGTGCAATCCTTTAACTACCTTGGGTCAATAGTATCAGCCGATAACAATATGGAAGAAGAAATACGCGAACGGCTGATTAAATCCAACAAAGCCTACTATGGTCTATCAAGGCTCTTTAAATCCCGAAATTTATCCAGAACATCCAAGCTACTACTGTACAAGACCATGGTCTTACCAGTACTCATGTATGGATCCGAGACCTGGGTGCTTAATAAAAAGCACTCTGAACTCTTGGCCGCGTTCGAGAGAAAGGTCTTAAGGAGAATTGTTGGCCCCGCATGTGAGGGAGGACGATTCCGGAGACGCTACAACCATGAGTTGTACGCAATCTACCTTGAAGCTCATATTGTAAGAAAAATCAAGCTCGGTAGACTCCGGTGGGCGGGACACCTAGCTCGAATGAGCGAAGAGGACCCTGCCCGGAAAGTCCTTTGTGGCAGGATGTATGGAAGGAGACAGCGCGGCAGACCTTGTCTGCGATGGAGGGATGGCGTAGACCAGGACGCCCAGAGCCTGGGAGTGCTAAACTGGATGACATCGGCTCGAAATCGGGACCGGTGGAGAGATTTGTTAAATAAGGCCAAGACCGGATCCCGGTTGTAGTGCCGATGATGATGATGATGATGAGTTCGTCAATAAGCAAAACATGCGTTATTGGTCGGGTGAAAATCCACACGTGCTTCATGAATCACCACTTCATCCACAAAAAATAACTGTTTGGTGCGATTTGCATGCCGGCGGCGTCAATGGGCCATATTTTTTCGTCGACGATAACGATCGTCACGTTACTGTGAATGGCCATCGTTATCGCGCCATGATTACCGATTATTTTTGGCCCGAATTGGAAGATATGAACTTGGACGACATGTGGTTTTAACAGGACGGTGCCACAAGCCACACAGCACACGAAACAATCGATTTATTGAAGAGTAAGTTTGATGAGCATGTTATCTCAAGAAATGGATTGGCCGCCTCGTTCGTGCGATTTAACGCCTCTAGACTATTTTCTTTGGGGCTACGTCAAGCCATTGGTCTATGCCAACAAGCCGACGACGTTGGAAGAGCTCAGAGCCAACAGTGAACGCGAAATAGCGGCCGTTTCGGCCGAAATGTGTGGCGGATAAATCGAAAATTGGGTCCAACGAATCGACCGCTGCAAACGTGCCCGCGGTGGCCATATGAACAAAGTCGAGTTCCATTCATAAATGTTTTGATTGTACTTCTCGCCGATAATAAAGTTTTTGAAATATCTCAAATGGTTTGCGTTTTATTTTAAAAAAAAAGTTGTCAAGTCCCTATTGGAAAACCCGATATTTCGTTAGACAACGATGTGGAAAGAACAAAGGCATTCGGGTGTAACCGAGTATAGTAAAATCGGAAATATCTGCATCAGTTATTACCTGAGTCTCGCTAAGTGCAAGGATTCCTGGTTTCTGGTTGCTGACGTGGGCAGACACAGAGGAGAACTCGCACCTTAGGCCGCGAATGTTACACAGATCGACGTGAAATTCCCGTTCCATTGAAATGGCCTGACACAGACAACCAACACCCTTCATATATGAACAGTAAGGCTATCGGTGGTAGTTTTGTGAACGACACCTTTCTTCTTTCCTTAGGATCGATTGAATCTTAACTGTTTTCCAACAGAAAGGAAAGATTTCCGTGCATAAGAAATGCTGAAAAATTTACAGAGAATCGAGGATAGTCGCGGGGCGTAGTTTTAAGAACTGCTGTTGGTATTTCATTGGATTCAATTAGTTTTGTGCAGTCTACTCCACGAAGAATATATATCATTTTGCGATGATGTAGTGAAAAACGTAATTCGAACCCACGGTATGAAAATATTAGAACCAAAGCATCAATACCCAGCCGCGCGTACACGAGAATGTTTCAATTAACTACTTAATCTGTGGTTTGCTACAGTAATGCTCTGTTTACGGCTGTGATGATTTCTTTCTCGATTGACTTTTGGACCTGTGTTCTTCATGTGGTTGCGTATTCGTATGTATCTGTATGGGGTCGCCACAAATTAACCACACTCAGGTGAAACTTTACATCCGCCACTGAAGATTGTTCTGGGGCGATTGCAAATTAATGGACGGGGATCTAAGGTTGAATTTGTGAAAATATTGGCTTTTTCTTTCGAGATTTTGGCTAGTGTCGTATATTATGGAAGAAAAACTGAAGTTGCTGCTAACATCCGCGGCCATTGCCCAAAGGGATGTGAACCAATTAGCCACTCGACTGCCTTATTGGTTAGTTTGTCGTTGTGCGGATTCAATTATATGGTTGCGGCTGTTTTTCTATTCTGACAAAGTTTGATCTATTGACCTCTGTTGCGATGAAGTGCTGCAATTTTAAAATCGCTGTTTTTAGCTTCTGTGATCTGTTTCGTCTATTTATCAAATCAGATGAATTCTGTTTGATGCAATGTGGAATATGGGAGTGAACACTCTGCGCTGGAATTTTCCATAGCAGATTTCTGACCACGGGAGGGCCACAGACAAATTCCACTAACCGTCCTTGTTGGCAGCTCTATAATCTTATACTTGAACAGGCTGCATGGGATGACTAGTTGTTTGTGACATAAGTAATTATACAACTGACATCGGACGATAGTACGAGTTTGGTAATGTCACAGATGTCTGCACGGAATAGATGCTTGACTCATTTGTCAGAAACAGATTAAAAATCCTCGTCACCTTTGTCATTTGGAACTCGCATGGGTTTTTTTTTATTAGCTGAGTCAGATTACAACTGATAGCGAACGTTTCATCAAGCCTTTTAACGCCGTCTGTTTTTTTAGAATGTTGTAGCCAGTTGGAATTGTGTGTATATTAAAATTTCGGGTGGGTGGTAGATGTGGTAAAAGAGTCTCTGGCTGATCGTCAGTTGGGGAATGTAACGATAACAAAGAAATTTGATGGACGATCTTCAGCTAAATGTTGATATGTATAGGCGATTACCTTTCGGTCGACGGTGAGTTAATGTGACACTCACCTCGTCAACAACTTCCCCATGTCCAAATGTTAGCGTGAAATGTTACGATGCAAACATTTACAACAAAACTTGTAGCAAGCAAATCAAGGCGTACGTAATAAAAAAAAGGTGTGGGCCTTGTAGTGTTGTTGGGCTTTTCAGGGCCCGAAGATCCACGCATCGCTCGAACCCCACTATAATCAGCAAATACAGCTTGTGTAATCTTGCCATGGCATTAACTGCCAACCAATTTGCTGAAATCAATTCGGTTATCCCCACGGATGACCGACATAAATACCCCATAGGCAGCTTACCTTTTTAAGGGCTGTTCCAAGCCTCCTTCGAGCGGTCATACTTGGAAACATAAATTCATGACAAGATTATCATCTTGCCATGACATCAAACCAGCATCAACCGAGCTTCCTCGACCGAACAATGGACGGCACATGTCCACCAACACACGCCAACCTTTCCGTGCGTTATCTTTTTTACCCATCCATTGTCTAAGAAGATATTTCGGGCTGCTTGCTGGCTTGCACATCTGCAAGCCAGATTTCCAACGACATGCCCTACGATCTATTTTGCCAAAAGAAGAGAAGATCAAATTAAACATTGGCCTTCAAGTGCGCATATTTGTTTGCTTATCAGCATGACTGATTTTACGATCCGTTGCCGTATCTAGGAACGATCACCAGCATCGGTCATGACCAAGAATATTTACCCAAGCAACGAGTAGCCACGATTCTCATGCTGGCTATCGAAACGGTTTTCGTTTACCCAAAGTAAACACCAAGTAAATACTTTCGCCTGACGGCAACATCTCTGGGATTAACATACCCTAAAACAATATGCACCCAAGCATCGAATTGAACATGACCGAAATGTGTTTACTTTAAGCAAACTAGCAACGGTCACATCCCATGTTTAGTTCCCTAACCCAAAGGGATTGTTTATACATTATCCCAAAACCAATTCCTGCCTTCGGCAAGAGTTTTATTGACTCACGTCAATCAAGGGATCTATCCCTTGCGGATGGCGGCAGTATATCCTGCCCATACATGGAACAGCAGTTTTGACCTGCTACATGCGTTTCTTTCTTCCCTTTCGTCTTACCTTCGCCATGGTACGTCATGCGCTTGCCTTCCAGGGTGGATCTTTCCAATTTTCTTGGACGATGTCCATGGAAACGGTCCAAGCAACATTAATTCCACTAGTGAATCAATAAAAGTCTCCGCGGTTGCGCGAAGGAGTGCTCAAGTGTGTTAAATCAAGAAGGACGTTTCAAATGAAAGTCGCAATTCGATTAAATAGTGTCAAACGGCTTGAACTATTACAATTAACGTTACCGGAGTCAATCGTATCTGTCCCAATTTAATAAAACAATAAGAAAAACGTGTTCGCAAAATAAAACTAGTGAAGTTACCAGTTTTGTTAAGTTCCAAATGTTTCTCGACCAAGACGATAGGAAATTGAAGTGTGAATAAAATCTATTGGTGTTTCAATTAAAAAGAAAATAAAAAGGAACAATAAAATAAATCAAACTATATCAGAGTGCTTGTCTTTGCTGTTCTGTGCCCGCTCCATCGTTGGAATCAACTGTCGTATTGTCTGTTCCGGTGTGGCATCTAGAGAACCCTTTCGTTGGAGAATGAAGTGAAACACTGCCCGTGCCTGGTACATAACTTCAACCCCACAGTGTACTCTCTTAGGAAATTCACTGACTTATCAAACAGCCCTAGAATATATGCTTGTAACAAGACCATGGTCTTACCAGTACTCATGTATGGGTCCGAGACCTGGGTCGCCAATAAAAGGCACTCTGAACTTTTAGCCGCGTTCGAGAGGAAGGTCTTAAGGAGAATTGGTGGCCCCGTATGTGAGGGAGGACGATTCCGGAGACGCTACAACCATGAGTTGTACGCAATCTACCTTGAAGCTCATATTGTAAAAAAAATCAAGCTCGGTAGACTCCGGTGGGTGGGACACCTAGCTCGAATGAGCGAAGAGGAGCCTGCCCGGAAAGTCCTTTGTGGCAGGATGTATGGAAGGAAACGGCGCGGCAGACCTTGTCTGCAATGGAGGGATGACGTAGACTAAGACGCCCAGAGCCTGGGAGTGCCAAACTGGACGACATCGGTTCGAAATCGGGCCCGGTGTAGAGACTTGCTAAATAAGCCCATGGCCGGATCCCTGTTGTAGTGCCGAAGATAATGTATAACGAGTCTTTTTTGTTGTCATATCTTCGACATAGGGATGTCTAAAACTTTTCTCTCATACAACTTTATATCGCCCCTTTCAGGAATGTTTTCTCCACTTCAATATTGGAATATTTTCTTCATTCACAGTATTTCTAATGTTCCCCCGCTAAATTCGTTTTAGAGCGAATTACTGTGGAAAACATAGTGTGTAATCCTTTTTGTGTGGAAAACATAGTTTGTAATCCCTTTTAAACTCCCAAAAAATATTCCCTCCCCACTTAATTCAATTAATAACATTCTTACTCACGTGTGTTGTCAAAAAAAATTGTTGTAGGTTCCTGTTTTCGTTCCCATGCAGCCAGTAAATCAAGAAAATACAAAAAACGGAAATTATTGATCAGGAAATATTTTTAACTTCCCCAACTTACCTTATCAACTTCGACAGTGAGTGCTGGCAATTGAAGATTTCCCGACTTTAGGATCCCATTCCTAATCGCTTCATTACGTTTAGTAGTCTCTGCCGATGGTGTCAATCGAAATGGATCATTACCTTCGACCAAGCTAGGTCCCTCCGTTTTTGGCGTAGTTTCATTCTCCTTCTCAATTCGGTCATGATTCGAGGACACCGTCGTAGATTTGGTACTAGGTTGAGATGATCTCTTTACTGGGCTGGGTGAACTATTCGCTTGACTCAAGTTATTAAACATGTTAGTTAAGTGACGAACTGATTCCGAATTCGTTGGAGTTTTCTGAGAAGAATGTACGGACGACCAAGGACCAAAGGCGGGTCGGCTATTATTTATAGTTGCCTCACTTTCAGACTGCTCTTTGTTGTGTTGTGACTATAAACAGAAAGCAAGCTTGGTGGAAACATATTTAGAAGGGATTATGTAAAATTGAATACATTAGGCGTAAGGTCTAATGGCTGATCAGCTCCTGTGAAGAATCCACAGAGTATTGTCATAATTTCCACAACATGTTGCATGGAAGGGCGTGAGGAAGGTTCTCGATTCCAACAGGAAGTGTACAGCTGTTCAATCGGTTTTGGACAACCTTCTATAAGTGGAGGGCGATTACCTGTAGAAGAGAACATTTTTAGGTTGTTATTCAGATTTTGAAATCCAAACCGCTATCACATAACATAAAGCTCCGTGTCTATAGAACCATAATCATGCCGATTGCTCTATACGGATGCGAAACATGGGCTCTCACAAAACGGGACGAAAACAAATTCCGCGTACTCGAGAATAAAGTTTTAAGGGGTATGTTTGGCGGTAAATATGACGAGGTAGGACAATGGAGGAAACTCCACAACCACGAATCGGAAGAGCTATACCGCAAGCCTACAATAGTGAGGGTAATCAGGTCGCGATGATTAAGATGGGCCGAACATGTGGCACGAATGGGCAACGATAGGACCGTGCGTAGAATTCTTGACGGTAGACCAACGGGAAAGAGACCGACAGGACGGCCGCGTTGGAGATGGGAGGACAATGTTAGGTTTGACCTTGAGGAGATCGGATTGGCTGGTCAAGCGTGGAAGGAGAGCCCACAGGACAGGGAATGATGGCGGAGTCCAGTCGGTGAGGTCATGAACTTTCGGGTTCCTACAGACCAATATATAGTTATTAACATGATTAGTGAGGTACGTATGTAAGAGGACATTTTTTTTTAGTAATAATCACATTCCTATGAATTTATATTGTAAAATTCGAATAAAGATTTTAGATACACGCAGTAAAGACATATGTATCGGAATTGGCCAAGGTCACGGTCGTTACATAATTGCCGAGTGAACGAGATTCTAAATTATACAATATTATTTTTTTTCTTATGCCTTTCGGTGTACAATTACTTTTTGTTTTTTAACGTATGGTAATAGTCTATATAAGTGAGGGGATTCTTCATCATCATCATCATCGGCACTACAACCGGGAACCGGTCTTGGCCTTATTTAGCAAGTCCTGAGGCTTGTTAAATTTTCCATAATGATTTATTTTGTCTGGGCAAGTTCATTAGTCTTGCGCCAGGGGCTCCCCGACGGGGAATCGAACCCCGGTCTCCCGGGTGATAGGCGGGTATACTAACCACTATACTATCGAGGAGCCCGAGGGGATTCTTAAGGTCTTTTAAATTGGTGGTTTTTTACGATATATACATTTTTCTAATATTTTTTCTTTGAGTTGGCTGGCAAAGACTAAATAACGAAACAAAACGTACAAACATAAACAATAAATAAATAAAAAGAAAAAATTATTCGGAATGGAGGATGGGGAAGGAAAGCACTGCGCCAGAGGCGCATACTATGTTTGGGGACGTAAAGTCCTTTCTTCGTCACACACCCACCACATTGTTGGGATGAGTTCGGTCTGCTTCAGATGTATGTCTTTTACTAATAACCATACTGAAACGAAGGCGATCTGGAACATTAGGGATATCATTATCATGTGTGGTAAATAATAGAAACTCCATGCTTGTTTTGGATTAGGTATAGCGTTTGGGAAGATGGTGAAGAATGTGTGAATCGAACTGACGCTATGACAGTTAGAATCACCAAAAATGAACCAAAGCGCAACCCATCAGGCCACCGCCGTGTGTACGAATTCGATTTCTAAATTCAAGTACATTCGATTGATGTGGATTTGTTATGTTATCGCTATGGTATATGGCTCTGATCCATTTTATTATTCGATTTTCGTTCGGTGATCTTCACTATTTGCTTGTGTATTGTGTGTGTATCTGTTACAAACGTCACATAGGCCTTTCTATCCAAGAAGGGGAAAGCTTCTGGGGGAATAAACCCATTCTGAAGAGCACTCTCCAGATACATATCATTGGGATAGAATGCTCCTGAAATAATATTATCTTCACTGCATAGTGCTCTTCCAGTGTGGCTACGGATAATTTTGATTATGAAGTTATCTATCCTGTTGAGCCCCGATTCGTCGTGCAGGCCTTTATTGCGGTAGAACTTCTTATGTTGCGACTCTTGTGTTCTATACACTCCATGGCAGGAACGCAAACACTGCCTCTCGAGCACCCGAAACTGCACTATGTAGAATGGGAATATGTTACACCATACCGAGTAGCCATACACCAATACTGGTCGAATGAATGCCGCGTATGAAATTAATTAGACCTTGGGGTGCAAAAGACTACTACGGATTCTCGTCACCGGATATGGGTTTTATGCCCAGGATGCTACCAAATGACCATTGCAGTTTTTCTTGAACAGTTGCAGGTTGCAACACTGCAGAAACACTCGCGCGAGGACAAATTTCCACAACTTTCCCGCTCTGTACTGGAACGAGTTCTGATGCAGGGATGTTCTCACCGTTGAGAGATTAACCGTAAATTGGTGCGATCCGTCGGATTGTCTTGTTGAACTCATATAAATCGAATCTCTATGAATCTTCGAATAATAGTCATCATCATCGGCACTACAACCGGGATCCGGTCTTAGTCTTATTTAGCAAGTCTCTCCACTGGTCCCGATTTCGAACCGCTGTCTTCCAGTTTGGCACTCCCAGGTTCTGGGCGTCCTGGTCTACGCCATCCCTCCATCGCAGACAAGGTCTGCCGCGCTGTCTTCTTCCATACATCCTGCCACAAAGGACTTTCCGGGCAGGCTCCTCTTCGCTCATTCGAGCTAGGTGTCCCGCCCACCGGAGTCTACCGAGCTTGATTTTTTTTACAATATGAGCTTCAAGGTAGATTGCGTACAACTCATGGTTGTAGCGTCTCCGGAATCGTCCTCCCTCACATACGGGGCCAACAATTCTCCCTAAGACCTTTCTCTCGAACGCGGCTAAGAGTTCAGAGTGCCTTTTATTAAGCACCCAGGTCTCGG
Source organism: Microdon myrmicae (assembly GCA_963931805.1). Taxonomy (NCBI): domain Eukaryota; kingdom Metazoa; phylum Arthropoda; class Insecta; order Diptera; family Syrphidae; genus Microdon; species Microdon myrmicae. The sequence continues at coordinate 29,729,078 of OZ007501.1, forward strand.
ATCCATACATGAGTACTGGTAAGACCATGGTCTTGTACAGTAGTAGCTTGGATGTTCTGGATAAATTTCGGGATTTAAAGAGCCTTGATAGACCATAGTAGGCTTTGTTGGATTTAATCAGCCGTTCGCGTATTTCTTTTTCCATATTGTTATCGGCTGCTACTATTGACCCAAGGTAGTTAACGGGTTGCACTACTTCAAATTCGAGCTCCGCTACCCTGATAGTTTGACCAACGTTAGATCTTCTCTTCGCAGAAGTTGCCACCACATACTTAGTTTTCCCCGCATTAATGTGCAGTCCCAGATTTTGTGCCGCCTACTTGATCTGGGTGAAGGAGTCCTGTACAGCCGAATCGGATCTACCGATGATGTCGATGTCATCTGCGTAGGCAAGTGTCTGGCAGGACTTGGTGATAAAAGTCTCTCTAGTTGTAACGTCAGAGTCACGGATTGCTTTCACCAACGCCAGGTTGAAGAGGAGGCAGGCCAGACCGTCTCCTTGTCGGAGTCCATTAAAGATGTTTATTGGTTTGTACAGCAATTCTGCAATTTTTACTTGACTAGTTAGGTTGGTCCTGGTCAACCTACAAAATCGTATAAATTTGTTTGGAATGCCGAACTCTCTCATGGCATTATATAGTTATACTCTGGCTACGCTGTCGTAGACGGTCTTAAAGTCTATAATTAGATGATACAATGGGATCTTAAATTCCAGACATTTTTCCATCGCCGGCCTAAGGGCGAATATCTGATCAATCAGTGATTTGCCTGGGATGAAGCCAGACTGATATTGGCCAATGATGGCTTTAGCGTATGGAGCTATCCGATCTTGTAGGATAGAGGAGAGTATCTTATAGGCGGTACTCAGCAATGTTATACCCCTATAGTTGCTGCACACTGTGATAACTCTCTTCTTATACGATATATGGAGCAACTTATTCCACGACGCGAACCTTCCGGCATCTCCTCGTGCTTCCATGCGTGAACCACGATCACATGAATTGCGCGATGTAACGCTGTCCTTCCTTGTTTGATCAGCTCAGCTGGTATTCCATCAGCTCCCGGGGCTTTATTTGATTTGAGCTGTCATGGCTTTTACTGTTTCCTCAATGCTAGGTGGCGGCAGCATTTGGTCTTGATCTTGCATTGGTAGAGTCTCCAATTCTTCTGTGAGCTGACGATTTTGCAATTCATTGATGTCCACTTCCCATCGCTCCAGAATGCCTACAGGATCGGTGATCAGTTTACCCTCTTTATCCTTGCAGTAAGTGCAGCGTGGTGTGTACCGCGTCATACTGCGGATTATTTGGTAGAACTTCCGCGCCTGGTGCGGACTTCGCTCTCTACTTTTCTCTATTTCACAGACAAGGTTTTTTTCCCTGGCACTTTTCTTTTGTCTGTAGAGTCTTTTTTCAGATCTTCTGAGCTCTTTGTATTTCTTCTCGCGTACCCGCGTCCTATGAGAGTGTTGATAGATCGTCGCCACTCCTCGAGCCTGATGACGGTATGAACGTACCGAGGTGCCGAGGTCAATTCGGATCACTATCTTGTTGATACAGTTTTCCGAGCGCGGATTGCCTTACATAGACGTATTGTGTCCGCAGATCAGATTCGGGTCAACACGGCTTCCTTACCCATTGAGAACACCAGCAACACCTTGGTTCATGCGTTGGGAATAACCCTTGAAGAGCTCGATGCAGGGAGAGTAACGTTACATCACGCAATTCATGAGATCGTGGTGCAGGTATGGGAGCAAGAGGAGATGCCGGAAGATTGGCGTCGAGGTATAATTTGCCCCATACATAAGAAGGGAGATATCACACTGTGCAGCAACTATAGGGGTATAACATTGCTGAGTACCGCCTATAATATACTCTCCTCTATCCTACAAGATCGGGTAGCCCCATACTAGTCATCATTGGTCAATATCAGTGTGGCTTTATCCAGTGATTGATCAGATATTCACCCTTAGGCAGGCGATGGAAAAGTATCTGGAATTTAAGATTCCATTATACCATCTATTTATAGAATTTAAGGCCGCCCACGACAGCATAGCCGAGGTAGAACTATATAATGCAATGAGAGAGGTCGGCATTCTAAACAAATTGATACGACTTTGTAGGTTGACCATGACCAACGTAACTAGTCCAGTAAAAATAGTGGGATTGCTGTCCAAACCAATAAACATCTTTAATGGACTCCGACAAGGGGATGGTCTGGTCTGCTTCCTCTACAACCTGCCGTTGGAGAAAACAATCCGCGACTCTGGAATTACAAATTGAGGGAATATTGTCACAGAGTCCTACCAGATACTTGCCTACGCACATGACATCGACATCATCGCTAGATCCAATTCGGCTGTACAGGCCTCCTTCACCCAGATCGAGCAGGCGGCACAAAAACTGGGACTGCACGTTAATGACGGAAAAACTAAGTACATGGTGGCAACTTCTGCGAAGAGAAAATCTAACGTTGGTCAACCTATCAGGGTAGCGGAACATGAATTTGAAGTAGTGTAATCCTTTAACTACCTTGGGTCAATAGTATCAGCCGCTAACAATATGGAAGAAGAAATACGAGAATGGCTGATCAAATCCAACAACCCTACTATGGTCTATCAACGCTCTTTAAATCCCGAAATTTATCCAGAACATACAAGTTAATACTGTGCAAGATCATGGTCTTACCAGTACTCATGTATGGCTCCGAGACTCAATAAAAGGCACTCTGAACTCTTAGCCGCATTAGTGAGGAAGGTCCTAAGGCGAATGTTTGGCCCCGTATGTGAGAGAGGACGATTCCAGAGACACTACAACCGTGAGTTGCACGCGATCTACGTTGAAGCTAACGTTGTAAGACAAATCAAGCTCGGTAGACTTCGGTGGGCGGGACACCGAGCTCGAATGAGCGAAGAATAGCCTTTCCGGAAAGTCCTTTGTGGCAGGATGTATGGAAGGCGACAGCGCAGCGGACCTTGTCTGCGATGGAGGGATGGAGTAGACCAGGACGCCCAGGGCCTGAGAGTGCCAAACTGGATGACATCTGCTCGAAATCGGGACCGGTGGAGAGATTTGTTAAATAAGGCCAAGACCGGATCCCGGTTGTAGTGCCGATGATGATGATGATGATTGTCGCTATTGGGAAACGCTAATAAATGAAACTTACTATCTTACGGACAACAGCTTACCTCATCGTCAATCAAATCATTTATACGAATAAGAAATACCTCTTACCTTTATGGACACCCCACATAATAGTCAAGGCATGATCGACTTCCTTAAACGGCTGCTGACGGACCAACAGTTCCCACAGGATGATCCCCCAGCTGAAAACATCACATTTTTCTGTGTAATTAGATCCTTCAAAAACCTGTATAGATGAGTTGTAATACGGAGTAACAAGTGTGTACCTGAGTTTTAGTATTGAATGAATATTTACCTCAGGTGCCATCCAAGCAGCACTCCCCTTATTGTTGGTCATCCACGTCGACTTATCAGCTACAGTTCCAAAATCACAAATTTTCAGCTTCCTCCCATGATTTACAAGCAGTAAATTTGGTGGCTTCAAATCTCGATGTATCAACGGCTTTGGCTTCATAGCATGAAGATAAGCAACTGCCTGAAAAAGTGTTAGACTGCAGTGGATGGAGATGTACAGTTTACATTATTATTATAGCTGCCCTGTGCTTTCTATACTTGTAGCATAATGAGCATAATATAGCTGAGGATTATAGTAGACGCCACCATGAGAGCACAGAAGTTTAACTTTCTATGATACACCAACTGAGTACCTTTCCGGCATGAGTATGGAAAATAAATAAATGCACCTAATATCTGCTTTACGCTAACTACACAAATAGCACAGAAACAAGAGTTCCATGCGATCAAAAACATAGGATCAAACATAGCGGATTCTGTCTAATAAAAGGTTTGCCATAAAAAGAAAGAATAATGCTGGCATGGGGTCATACGTTAATAGAAAAAAATCAATAAAGGAAGATTGGCCCTGTGAGTAGGGCGTTAGAATATACTCACAGCTAGGCCAGCTTGTCGTAAGAGGCAACTAAAGGCCGAGCGGTAGCCGGGGTCCCAACGCCCTGTGCGCCCGGTGAAATACCACCCCATCAAGCTATCATCATCATCGGCACTACAACCGGGATCCGGTCTTGGCCTTATTTAGCAAGTCTCGAGACTTGTTAAATTTTCCATAATAATTTATTTTTACGGGCAAGGTTATTAGCCTTGCGCCGACCCCATCAAGCTATAGGCTCCGTGAAATGGTCGGGAGGAATCCCTGGCCATCTTTCGGAGCTTGGCTGATGGACCGGTTCGAGAAAAGGTTGGTTAGGTGGTAGTCGATCCCAAGGTGAGATACCACCCCGTCATGTTGTACATTCCGCGATATCGCCGAGAGAAATCTTCGACGGTGTTTCGGATGTGTGGCTGATGGCCCGGACTGACACGGGGATAAGTCATGATGGTGTCTTCTGATATAAAGAATTCCGGAGGTAAACTAGTCTCCCATTCGGATCTCCGGGGGAGAGTATGTCAAGGGGAACATCATGCAGATATCATGATAAATAATGGAACTTTGAGAGGTTCGTCATCGCATAACCGGGCTCGCTCTCGAGGCTCGGCCCACGCTCAACTGGTGAGGGCATTTTGTAACATCAGGGGCATCGGTTTCACCAATACGAATGTAAACGCCGTCCACCAATATTTGCAAACAACGAAACCTGATATCCTTGCCCTAACTGAGACCCAGGTCGATTCGTCAACTGATTCGACATATCTTCGTTGCTCAGGATACGACTTGCATTCGAGATTTCGTTTTAAGGGCGGGGTCTGCGTTTTCGCGCGGTCCAATCTGGCTTGCCAGCGGATGGAGGCGTTGGAACCCAATAATATGGACATCATATGGTTGAGGGTCGTGCTGAGGAATTCCGTTAAATTTCTTTGTTGCCTTTACCGCTCCCCGAATGGTGATCGACCGGCGGCGTTTTTCGAACATCTTTCACGTACCGTCGACTGGATTCAGATCAACCACCCAGCTTCTGAACTTGTCGTCCTTGGTGATTTTAATGTGCACAATTCCGACTGGTTGTTACATTCTAACAAAACCGACGAGGCTGGGAGGCTGGCGGAGATATTTGCTGTAAGCCACAGCTTGACTCAACTCGTGGGGGAACCAACGCGAGTGCAAGATGCCCGAGGCGATTATGCGAACAACCTGGATCTGTTTTTGACATCCGAACCGAGTATTTATACCGTAGAGGTTTCTGCGCCACTGGGAAATTCAGATCACTGCTTGGTATCTGTCGCGCAAGCACTTGCATATCAAGCGAACAGCCGGCCTAGGCAGCTTCGCCATGTATGGAAGTATGGGGCTGCTAACTGGGACGATATGCGAGATATCTTTGCATCCTTTCCATGGTCGGAGGTGTGCTTCGGAAACTCCGATGTTAACGCTTGCGCTGAGTCGGTATCAGATATTATTCTTCTGGGGATGGAGATGTATATTCCACATTCCATCAAACGAAGTTCGTCTGATAAACCTTGGTTTGACAAAAAATGCGAACTGATTACAGCGGCAAAAAATAGAGCTTTTAAGCAATGGCGCTCCAATCTCACCGATATTAACAGAACGAAGTTTGTTAGAATCAGAATCGTGTGCAACCAGGCGATTGATACCGCGAAGAAGGCTCACAACGACAGGGTGATCAATAAGCTCCTTCGGTGCCCAACTGGTTCGCGTTCCTTCTGGTCAATGGCAAGGGCTGTCAGCGGTAACTTCGCATCCTCCTCTTTCCCCCCGTTGGTGACAGACAGCGGGACATTAGTCACGAATCCAAAGGATAAAGCTAATGTATTCGCGAATTTATTTTCCGCGAATTCAAACCTTGATCCCGGAAATTTGGAGCCACCTGTGATCTCGCCGGTACGGTCTTCGATGCGGGATGTGAGATTTCGTCCGCGCACTATTCAACGCATTCTACGTGAACTGGATTGTAGGAAGGCAACCGGCCCGGGCGGAGTGCCAGCAATAGTCCTTAAGAACTGTGCTCCAGAACTATCGCCGGTTCTTGGCAGACTCTTCCGCTTATCTTATGCACGGAGGACCTTTCCTACATGCTGGAAAATCGCTCGAGTTCAGCCAATCCCAAAGACGGGAAAAAAGTGTCTCCCACAAAATTACCGTCCGATAGCATTACTCTCTATTTTATCTAAGGTAATGAAAAAAGTCATCAATACAGAATTGGTTAAGTATTTGGAGTGCAACGGACTTCTGAATGATCGTCAATACGGATTCCGTGGCAGGCGGCCCACAGGAGATCTTTTGACACTTATAACCGATATATGGACATCTGCGATTGAACGGCATGGTGAGTCAATGGCGGTCGCATTGGATATCTCCAAGGCTTTTGACCGCGTCTGGCACGGGGCATTGCTGAGAAAACTTCGTTCATATGGACTTTCCCAACAGCTTTGCGACTGGACGAAAAGCTTCCTTGAGAATCGATCGATCCGGGTTGTTGTGGACGGCGAGTGTTCGGATCAATATCCTGTTAATTCGGGGGTGCCCCAAGGTTCTATTTTGGCTCCAACCTTGTTCTTGCTTCACATAAATGATTTGTTGGAGACAACGGATAACAAAGTGTTCAGTTTTGCGGATGATAGTACGCTTGTTTCCTCCTTTTCGAGTGTTCGGCCGATTAGTGCATCAACGTCGCACCAGCTGAGATGTAGACAGATTGACTCTCTGAATCAGGATCTGGATAAAGTCCTGCAGTGGGGAAAGGCCAATCTTGTCGACTTCAACGCAACGAAGACCCAGTATACAACATTCACAAAGAAAACTGGATCATCGGTTCCACAGCTGATGATGAGTGGCCGGGCTCTCGAGGCTGGGGAAAGTTTGAAATTGCTCGGCGTCACGGTCTGTGGGAATGTATCATGGCATAAACACATATCGGATATCGCCAGATCAGCCTCAGGAAAACTAAGTTATCTTTTTAGAGCCAAGAAATATTTTACCCCGGCCCAACTTCTTCTCCTATATAAATCCCAAATTAGACCCGCGCTCGAATATTGCTCTCATGTTTGGAGCTCGGCTCCTAAACATACCCTCGACCTACTTGAGAGCGTACAGAGACGAGCGATCCGCCTGATCGGGGACTCGGCGCTGACGTCGGGACTACAGTCGCTAACACATCGAAGGCGCGCAGCCGACGTCTGTCTGTTTTACAGATATTATCACGGGTGCTGTTCTTCGGAGATTCTTGGCATTGTTCCACGCAATTCGGTTTATATGCGCTCCACAAGACAATCCGACGGATCGCACCCGTTTGTGGTTCATTTCCCGACGGCGCGAACATCCCTGTATCAGAACTCGTTCCGTTACAGAGCGGGGAAGCTGTGGAACTGCCTTCCCACGCGAGTGTTCCCGGAGCATTACAACCTGCAACTGTTCGAAAAGAACTGCAACAGTTATTTGATGGCATCTCGGGGCGTCCACTTGACGCTATAGGTTCGCCTCTCCCGAGAGAAGTCTAATAAAATAAAAAAATAAAAAAAAAATTAGAAAATTCGACCATCGACGAGAAGAGGCGAGTGCAAACTGCAGAAACTGCGACACTGGTTCTCTTGTATCGAATGCTATCAATTTTAAGTACATAGTCATTGAAGATAATTCTACTTGCGAAAAATAAGTCTAATTTTGTTAAGACTCTTATAGCGTATTGCGACGATAGTGAAGAACGTGTGATTCGAACTGACGCTATGAGAGTTAGAATCACTAAAAATGTAACCAATGCTCAACACATCAAGCCACTGCCGCTTGTACGAATTCGATTTCTAAAATCAAGTACACTAAACTGATATGGAATTATTATGTTATTGCTATGGTATACGGCCTGATGCTTTGCTCATTCGCATTTCCTTTCGGTGTTCTTCACTATTTGCTTGCATATTGTGTGTGTATCTGTTAGAAACGCTACACTACTCCCTCCTCAGTAACTTTGTTACGATCAACTTCGTGTACGAACGACGGAGCGAGAGGACGTCGGAGAAGGCGAGTGTGCCGGTGCTCTATGCGGAAGTCATGATCGTGTCATGAAGTTCTGTTTACTTATGGGAGATTGTGTGTTGTGTGTATACAGATCACGTCGGATTGTTGCGTTAAGCAAGGATAGTGAAGACGGTGATTTGAACATACGATGAAACGAGTGAGAAGCGAAGCAATGAAGCATCCGGCTACTGGCCGCGCGTACGAATTCGATTTCTAAACTCAAGTACACTAAACTGATATGGAATTATTATGTTATCGCTATGGTATACGGCTCTGATGCTTTGCTCATTCGCATTTCCTTTCGGTGTTCTTCACTATTTGCTTGCATATTGTGTGTGTATCTGTTAGAAACGCCACACCCTTATCTTAACGTATTCAAACCCAATACTGAAACAACGGTGAATTCCAGTTTTATTGGCGGTAAATTGCCTTGAACGATTGGTCGAAGGAGCTATTGTTCAAGAGGCCCTACTATATGTAATATGCTTTGTCAAAGGGCCTCTTTGCAATGTCGGTGATTACCATGTCTGTTTGCCTACTTTAATGTATTGCTTGATGTCGCACATCATGTTCTTCCACCAATAGTTCCTAAGAATTTTGTTGTAAGTCTTAATTACTCCTTGGTGTCCACCCAAAGGAGGATCATGGTAATCCCGAAGTAGGGATTATAGACTAGATTTCCTAGGGTTTGTTATATCCATTCCTGTTTCCGTGCAGGAAGGAATGGAATTCTCATGAAGAGAAGACTCGTCGTCCTTTTGACTTCCCTGGGTTCCTTCTTTTTCTCTTAGTTTCTTAATTTGGGGGCGTGTTACTACATTGCACCTTTGTAGTGTGGGAGCCCCATCACAATTTTGCGGGATCCAACTCAAGACATCCGCATTGGTGTTTATTATATTTACCGGGTTTGCACTCGATTCGGTGAGGTGGGATGTGTCACATTAAAAATTCCCTTTAGTGGCTTATGATCCGTATACACGGTGAATTTATGGCCTTGTAAATAATAACGGAGAGGGACTTGCTAAATAAGGCCAAGACCCGATCCCGGTTGTAGTGCCGATGATGATAATGAAATAACAACAGACATTTTTAGCCGTCAACATAATGGTTAATAGCTCCTTCTCGATGGTGGAGTAATTCTTTTCCGCCTTATTAAAGCTTCGACTGGCATCAGGGATAAGCTGGTCTTTGCCTATTTCCCTTTGCGAAAGCACGGCACCTAGTGGTTCATTGCTCGCATCCGTGGTCAGATTAAAGGGTTCGGTAAAATCTGAGTAGATTAATAGTGGCGGCGAGACCAGCAATTCCTTTATTTTAACAAATGCCTGTTGACATTTGTCTGGCCAGGTGAATTTAACGTCCTTCCTTAACAAGTTTCTTAAGGGCCGCACTATCCTCAAACATTTTGGAACAAATTTCCGATAGTAGTTCGCCAAGCCTAGAAACGATTGAACGTTCTGAACGGTCTTGGAATGGGGAAGTCCTTGACACTAGCAGTCGCATCGGGATTTGACATTGCCCCTTTTTCGGAACAAATGTGTCCTAGATATACTACGTCCTTTTGCAGGAACTTGCATTTTTCCAGTTTCAATTTGAGGTTGTGGCCTCTCATTTGCTCGAACACTCTCCGGAGCTTATCATTATGGTTTTCGTTCAGAAAAACAAAGTATCCGATACCTTGCAACCCGATTAGAACATAGTTTATGAGTCTCTGGAACGTAGCCGGTGCTCCCTTTAAACCAAATGCCATACGTCTAAACTTATAATTCCCGTAGTTCGTGTTGAAAGCTGCCTTACCCCCATCCTTCTGATCCAATAAGACTCGGTGGTAGCCACTGGCTGAATCGAGCGTGCAAAAATAGCGCGTGTGACTGAGTTGGCCTAAAACGTCTTCTATTCGAGGGAGAGGATACAGCGTTTGGAATGATAGTGAAGAACGTGTGATTCGAACTGACGCTATGACAGTTAGCATCACCAAAAATTGAACCTAAGCGTAACACATCAACACTACTGGCCGTGTTCAAAATTCGATTTTTAAACTCAAGTATATTCCGCTGATGTGAATTGTTTTGTTATCGCTATGGTATACGGCTCTGATGTAGTTTTTTATTCGATTTCGTTCTTCACTATTTGCTTGTGTTTTTGTGTGTGTATCTGTTAGAGACGCTACAAGGATACGCATCGCCAATGGTTTTGTCGTTCAGTTTCGTGAAGTCGACCAAAAGTACCAGGGAGGGCTGAGTTTCACGGACTTTTGCTTGGTTGAATGATATCTTTCTCTAGCATATCCCGGATTTGATCGTTTATCACATGTTTCTTGCATTCAGGCAGACGGTACATTCTTTAGTTCATAAGTGCTTGGTCCTATGCCAAAGGTATTTCATGTGATATCGAACTGGTATACGTCAGGTGATCGCCGTTGAGTTGGAAAATGTCGTTGAACTCCTCACATATTGCCACTATTTATTGGTACTCTTAAGGACTTGGGTTTCTCCCTATGTGGAATTCCTCATGTAATTGTGTCAACCTTGAATCTTTTGTTGATTCATTAGACGATTCCGAGAAAGGATGTGGAATGAATTGGAGGTGCACCACCTCGAAGTGTTCATCTCGGATACGGAATTACTCGATTCTTCCTCAGAATTAATTCCCGTTGACGTATTTTTTCGCTAACCGGTATGTAAGAGGGCAGGTCAATAAGTCTTTAAAAAATGAGGACGATTTTCTTTTATTTTCTCATTTAACTGACTTAATAATGACGTGTAATACTGTTCAGTTATCGTCAGTCCCTTTTCCAAATAGTCAATGAAGATAATACCACGTGCAACCCAAAACACAGTAGCCTTAACCTTTCCAGCTGATTTCACCGTCTTTGCCTTCTTTGGCGCCCGTTCGCCTTTAACAATCCACTGTTTTGACTGTTCGGGAGTGTAGTGGTGTACCCATGTTTCATCTACAGTTACTAATCTGCGACGAAACTCATCTGGGTTGCGACGCATGCGCTCCAAAAGCTCCCAGCTGAGAACAAATGCGGCAACCATCTCGTAGATATTTTTTGCATACTCAATTTATCATGCAAAATTGAAACAATTTGAAAATTGACAGATACTTAGTGGGGAATAATGCTTACTAACAACAGACCATTAGCAATGCTACGAGCGCCATGGAAGGTGTTTCTAAGAACTTATTGACCTGCCCTCGTATATTCTCCCAGTTTTCCAAAGGAATGACGGAATATTCCTATGTTGGAAGCAACTCCACCTTTATCCGGTCGATAGTCTGGGGGCAATCTATGACATTAAGTGCCTCGATTTGGGCACTCTTCGCCTTTTTCCAAATACAATTAGGCAGAAAAATCCCCGATTGTACTTTTCTAGGTACCAAGATTACCGGCGGGTATCGAAAATAGCTAAGCCATCTTAGACACTACAGTCCACTTCTTTGACAAGAATGCAAAGCCCAAGAGAATACTGAATATGACATTTTTGCATGCAGCCACTTTGTCCAATGAAAAAATAAACCTCCCCAGGCCAAGACGCCCGGTAAACTGCATGACGCGCTCAGAGGAGTGTTGGACGGAAAACTGCACTCTATTAACCCTTGTGCAGAATAATAATAATAAATAAAGTCATGCGAACTTGAAGAATACGACTGCAAAAGACCCCCTCGAAATCAAGCCCCACTTAATATTAACCCAACAATAGTGAGAGTAATCAGGTCGCGAAGAATAAGATGGGCCATACATATGGCAAGAACGGGCAACGATAGGACCGTTAGGAATTCTTGACGGTAGATCAACGGAAAAAAAAGGCTGGCAGGATGGCCGCGACGGAGATGGGAGGACAATGTTAGGTTTGATCTTGCGGAAATCAGATCGGATGGTCAAGCGTGGAAGGAGAATTGTCAGTTGACGTCACAGGACTAGGACGAGCCAGTAGCGGGACTTGTCACAGCTGGGTGACTTTATCATTCGGACTATGATTCCTTGAAGGGTTTCCTTCTGGCCCAGACCGTACCGCATCAAGATTGGACACACATCAGCGGGCTGGTTCTGGCCGACCCCCTGTTTCGCACTCCGGTCGTCGTTGATAAACTGTTCGGGAATGAAGTTTGTTCAGACGTCATGCTGTCGGGCATAAGGCGAGAAGCGAAACTCGTGGCCCCAATAATTAAAAGACTTGTTATGGATGGTTCCTAACTGGTGGGATACACGGAGAGGTACCACGAACGGTCAGAAGTTTCTTACAGCTGTTGGATTTTGGGACACAACTCTGGTAGGTTTGCGAGATTAAGGAAGAACCATTCGAGAAGTACGAGTCGAAGGAAGACAAGGCTGCCAACGTTAATGTGCTTAAAATGCCACCATCGTCTCAACAACGACACGAGGGCATGGAATCATTAGATGGATGTCAATATAAGCAGGTTAATAATAAATCCCGTGGAAGCTCTCACCACCACAACGATTAATTGGCACCAATAACAGCATCTGGTGCCTCAGTGAAGCAGGAGCAACAGACACTAGTTCCAGTGACGCGAGCACGATCGGTATGTGAAAGCAAATCAGCAACAGCGAGAGCAGTTCAATGACAACGCAAGAGGATGCGAGATTTCGACAGAATCCTACCGAACGTCATCATCATCATCATCGGCACTACAACCGGGATCCAGTCTTGGCCTTATTTAACAAGTATGAGGCTTGTTAAATTTTCCATAATAATTTGTTTTTCTGAGCAAGGTTGTTAGCCTTGCGCCAAACCGAACGTCAAGAAGCGGTCAACTCCCCAAGATCGGATTCCTCGCCACCATCGACATGCCGTTTGAGTTCGGATCTTAAAACACCAGCAGCGGAAATTTATGAAAAATCTCACAAAGACGACACTAATGTATGGGTTAGCATCAAACACCAAATGCCTACAGTATAAGAACCTGGTTTAACTCAACAACGATGCGGGTAGATGCAACAAAGAGTGGAAACGGCAGCGGCAGCGGCGGTCACAGTGACACCACTGACATGGGCGTCAGTGGCGGCGGACAGCAACCGAACCATCGGTTAAACACTGGAAACGAAAGTGATGGCTTAACGTGCGTGGCGGCTATTATGACTACCGGTACTACTACAGTCATTGGAAAAGAGATCTATTTAAAAGCATTCTCACCAAATAACTCGAATGGTATCATGAATTAGCGTAAAGGTTTATTGAATAAAAAGCACTGCGACATTGCCAACAATTAAAATAGTATCCAATCCGCCGCCACCTGCGTCTCGGGCTCCATCGTCTTCGTCGATATTTCTTAAGAATCATTCCGGGGTATATCGTCCCATTACAACCATAAAATAAATAATAAATTCCGTATAAATCTGAATTCGACAACGCTATCTACCCCAAGTGAGTTGACTAATCTTCATAATAAAAAGAAAATGGTCGCGTTTGGCCGATTAGTGCATCAACGTCGCACCGCTCAGATGTATACAGATCGACTCTCTAAATCTGGATCGGGATAAGGTCTTGCAGTGGAGAAAGGCCAATCTCATGGTCTTCAATACAACGAAGACACAATATACAACATTCACAAAGAAAAGTGGATCACCGGTTCCACAGGTGATGACGAATGGCCAGGCCCTGGAATCTGGAAAAAGCATGAAATTGCTCGGCGTCACGGCCTGTCGAATATCTACCCCAAGTGAGGTGACTAATCTTCATAATAAAAAGAAAATGGTCGCGTTTGGCCGATTAGTGCATCAACGTCGCACCGCTCAGATGTATACAGATCGACTCTCTAAATCTGGATCGGGATAAGGTCTTGCAGTGGAGAAAGGCCAATCTCATGGTCTTCAATACAACGAAGACACAATATACAACATTCACAAAGAAAAGTGGATCACCGGTTCCACAGGTGATGACGAATGGCCAGGCCCTGGAATCTGGAAAAAGCATGAAATTGCTCGGCGTCACGGCCTGTCGAAATTTATCGTGGCATAAACACATGCCGAGCATCGCCAGGTCCGAAAACTGAATTATCTTTTTAGAGCCAAGAAATATTTTACTCCGGCCCAACTTTTTCTTCTGTATTAATCCCTAATGAGACCGGCGCTAGAGTATTTGGAGCTACGCTGCTACGCATACCCTCAGCCTGCTTGAGTGCATACAGAGACGGGCAATACACCTGATCGAGGACTGGGCGCTGACGTCGGGACTACAATCGCTATCACGTCGAAGGCACGTAGCTGACCTCTGTCTGTATTACAGATATTATCACGGGTACTGTTCTTCGGAGATTCGTGGTGTTGTTCCGCGCAATTCGGTTTATATGCGCTCCACGAGACAATGCGACGGATCTCGCGAGTTTGCGGTACATCGCCCGACGACGCGAACATCTCTGCATCAGAACTCGTTCCGTTACAGAGCAGGAAAGCTGTGGAATTCCCTCCTCCTGCGAGTGTTTACAGAGCGTTACAATCTGCAGACCCTGGTAATCAGTGGGCGTCCCGGAATTAATGGAAAAGAAATCCACACACGTCGTACGAGGGTTGCCTTTTATATTCCGGGATTAGAGAACAAAAACAAATATTGATCATCGAAAATCACTTTATTGTTTTTCAAAATATTCCCCATGAAGATCTATACACTTTTGCATGCGTTTGAACCAATTGTCGAAGCACTTTTGCCACTCTGATTGAGGTATCTCCAACACATGCATTCTGAATGCAGCAACCGCTTCTCCAGGTGTCGAAAAACGTTGACCTCTCAGTTGGTTTTTTACGTACGGGAATAAAAAGAAGTCATTCGGTGCCAAGTCAGGACTATATGGCGGATGGCCCACCAAATCGATGTTTTGGGTGCTCAAAAATGCAGTCGTCGCAGCCGATGTGTGAGAGCTCGCATTGTCGTGGTGAAGAGTGATCCGTCTTCGGCGGTTGGTTTTCCTGATTTCTTGGAAGACAACTGGCAAACAAATGGTTGTGTACCACTCAGAATTGACTGTTCTGCGTCGTTCTAGTGGTGCGGTTCCGACATGTCCAGTTTTTCCGAAAAAACAGGCGACCATTTGCTTGGAAGTGCTTCGTGCGCGAACAACTTTTGTTGGATTTGGCTCATCTTGAAACACCCAGACAGTCGACTGCTGTTTACTTTCGGGCTCATACGCGTAAATCCACGATTCATCACCTGTCACGATGTCATAGACGTGTTTCGAAGCACCGCGACCGTATTTTTTGAGCATTTCTTTCGACAAATTGACACGAGCCTTTTTTGGGCGATTGACAAATTGTGTGGGATCCAACGCGAACAAATTTTTTTGACAGTCAAATGTTTATGCAATATTGAATGTATGCTGGTCCCACTAACGCCTAAGGTTGTATCAATCTCACGATAGGTCACATGACGATCTTCCAATATCAGTTCGCGCACAGCATCAATGGTTTTCGGAACAACAACTGATTTTGGACGACCTTCAAGAAATTCATCTTGGAGTGAACTACGACTACGATTGAATTCACCATACCATCGATAAACACTGGTCCTTGATGGAGCTTCATCGCCAAAAATTGAATTAAGTTCATCCATGCACTGTTGCTGAGTTAATCCACGCCGAAAGTTGTAAAAAATAATCGCACGAAAATGTTGACGATTTAATTCCATTTTTGGGCCGAGATGAATCTTTTAAGTTACTGTAAACAACACAAATAGCGCTCGTATGTCAGAACGTTCTGAGTGCGTATAACCTCAAAAATGTCCAACTTTACGACAGAGCTGTCAATTGCCGGATTGCAACACTAGGGTTGCCAAATCCCGATACATAAGAGGCAACCCTCGTAACAAGTTGAATTTTGACTCCCCCGAGGAGCTGCAATATGGCCCAGGCGTCGTATCTAAACGGTGGGAGCGAACATACAGGGAAGTCTCTGCTTTCACCCCGGCGAAGGCCAGGGCGATCCTCGTGCCTGTTCAATCCAAGTTGACATTCAGTCTCCAAGTGACACCTCTGGACAGCTACTTTGGCACCCGCCAAGTACTGAACCAATGCACGATATCCTGAGAAAGGTTGGCCCAAGGCTAATAACCTTGCGCGGAAAAACAAATTATTATGGACAATTTAACAAGACTCGGATAAGGACCGGAGAAGAGACTTGCTAAATAAGGCCAAGGTCGGATCCCGGTTGTAGTGCCGATGATTTATTCTTGGAATTTTCTATCAGTCCTTAATCGTCAAGGAATTCTATAGAAATACCACACCAAGTGAACTGATTTGACTTGTCCACGAACATTGTCTGTGAAGAACGGTTGGAGTCGTAATTCGACGACCACAGAAAATCGACAGAATGTTTCTAATACTTCGCCAGCCATTAGGAGTTTCTGCAAAGGTGCGAAATAAAAATACAGGCCACTAACAACACACCACAACACAAAATTAACAATCACCTCCTTTGCTCATCTCCGGTCTCCGCAAACGCCAGCAGCAAAGCGAAGCATCGAATGTAAACCATTGGCTACCTCAAATACCAGCCGTATTACTACGCGATGCTGTCAATCGAATGCAATCCTTCTTCTGTGTTGCGTTATCTTGTGTTATAAAAAGGAAAAGTGCTAATCTAGATATCGTTCGTTCTACAAGATGACGTGTGTTTACCACCGGTGAGGCGTGAAATGTGTATCGGTTGGATGTCAAATCCTGCCACAGTAATTGCTTTCACTACTTAATTATTTGGTGTGTGAAGTGCTGGAAAACGTGATTACCACAAGCAGGAGTTCTACGATGATCGTTACTTCCATGGAAACAAACGCTAGACAACCACCATCGGTATAGCCCGCGGCTCCCAGTCGCACATCATTGATCCTTATCAAAGTCCACAGAATGGCCCGGGATTTGTTGACCTTCTCAGCCCCGAACTCATCTGAGTTATAAAATACAGGTAAGCGAGGTTTGTAGTTCTAACACCAACAAGCGGAAGGAGTTGATGAATGTGATCCGCAAAAGTAAATATCAGGTTGACAATTAAGTAATTGTTCGTTTTCACACACAGATGTCTTTGGCCACATTTTTTGTTGGCTTCTGTCAATGACATATTTTGTTCGCGCCTCTTTAATAAGGAACCCACCATTGCGGTGAGCCTGGACATTGAAAACGCTTTTGACACAACCTGGATCGAAGGTCTGGTTTTTAAATTACTAAATACTGGCCTCTGTAAAACGCTGTGTAGTATCATCTACCGGTTCGTTCTAAACAGAACCTTCCAAGTTCGAGTGAATGGAAAGTTTTCCCGAACTTTCAACGCCGCTGCAGGCGTACCACAGGGCTCCATTCTAGGCCCCATCTTATTTAATATCTACATCTCAGATATTCCTCGCCCTGTGGATGGTAGAGTAAACCAGATATGCTATGCGGATGACGTCGTAGTGTACACGTCATCTAAAAGCCCAAAAAGGGCAACAAACCGACTCAACCGTCATCTGGACGAACTCTATCAGTATTACATCATCATTATCATTATTCGGCACTACAACCGGGATCCGGTCTTGGCCTTTTTTAGCAAGTCCCGAGGCTTGTTAAATTTTCCATAATAATTTGTTTTTCCGGGCAAGGTTATAGCGTTTGAAATAATAGTGAAGAAGATCGTGTGATTCGAACTGACGCTATGACAGCTCGAATCACGAAAAAAATTTGACCTAAGCGTTACACACCAGGCTACTGACCGTGTTTAGAATTTCATTTCCAAACTCGACTATATTCCACTGGTGTGAATTATTTTTAATTTATCGCTTGGTGCACGGTTCTGATGTATTTTTCTTATTCGATTTTTTTTCGTTCGGTGTTCTTCACTATTTTTGCTTGTGAATTGTGTGTATCTGTTAGAATCGCTACACACTCCCGCCGCAGTAACTTCGTTACGATCAGATTCGTATGCGGACGACGGAGGAACGAGAGAGAAACGAGAAAACGTCGGAGGCTGGGCTCTATGCGGAAGTCGTGACCGTGTGTGAAGTTCTGCTTTACTATGGGAAGTGGATGCTGCGTGTTCAGATCACGTCGGGGTCACCAATTATATAGCGTTAAGCAAGGATAGTGAAGAAGGTGAATTGAACACACGATGAAACGATTGAAAAGCGAAGCAGTGAAGCATCAGACTACTGACCGTGTTTTAGAATTTGATTTCCAAACTCGACTACATTCCACTGGTATGAATTATTTTTATTTTATCGCTTGGTATACGGTTCTGATGTATTTTTCTTATTCGATTTTTTTTCGTTCGGTGTTCTTCACTATTTTTGCTTGTGAATTGTGTGTATCTGTTAGAATCGCTACAAGGTTATTAGACTTGCGCCACTATCAGTATTACAGTCGATGGAAAATTCAACTTAACTCATCCAAAGCAGTAGCTATAATTCTGAGTAGTAAACACTCCCAACATACTTCTCGATATTCACAGAATATCCGAATACAAATAGGAGGTACTACGATTAGACCACAGGACAGGATGAAATATCTTGGGGTCATCTATACCCCAAAAATGAATTTCATCAAACATGTGACCCACATTCTTCAAAGGGGCCTCGGTCGGTCTAAGCAACTGCACAACATCTTGAAGTAAAGCAACAAAGTTGAAACCAAAGTTAAGCTTCTCTGGTATAAGCAGCTAATCCGATCTGGAATATCCTACGCCTTTCCCATATGGTCTTGCGTATCTTCGGCTCAAATGGAAAGACTTCGAGTTTTCGAAAGGAAACTCCTCAGAAGATGCACCAATCACGCTAGAAGACCTGCCGGTTGTCACTACCCCAACTCTCACCTATACGAAGGCGCCCCCATTACCCCTATCGACGAGTACTTGCTACAATTAGCATACAAGTACCTCGAAAGCATTAAGAACAGGGAGAACCCACTTATACCCTTCTCTCTCTCGATCCCTTCGGATCAGACCAACACAATTTCTTCTTCAGTACAAAACTGAAGAAAGCACCCTTACCAACAACATTCTCCTTTATAATAGAGAATTCCTGGACCCATCCCATAGGGTCTACTGCTGACACACTACAAACACGTACGCACAGTACAAGACAGCACAAGCACACACACACCGACCAAAGCGCAGATTATCAGACGCCAAAGACGTGATCTGCGTTTACTACCGCACTCAAGACCTACCGGTCTTGTACGATTTCTTTCCCACCATCCCCCCATCCAAGTAGTTAGAGAACGATTGAACTAACCCTGTCCACGCTATCGTTAGATACCTCCTTCCCCTTTCTTTTCAGATATCTGGAGACCGAGCCCAACATCTTTATGGATGTGGGTGATTCTGGTTATCTCAAGATGACCAGAAGCCAGAGACAAAATGGACACATTTGTCCTTGTCTCCCTAAAGTCAGCCTCTCGCCCCCCATTTTTTTTTGGAACACCAGGAGTGGTCACAGGAACTCCTCAGCGAAAAGGTATTAACAAGACCAGTTATAAAGGGAAAAACAGTTTATAACAAATAAACGATTAGAAATAAGCTAATTGTATCATGTTTTGGCTTGTTTTCTTTCGTTTCGTCCACGTGTTGTTTTCGTTTTCGTTTTTACGGACTTGTACTGGGCAAGACACCAACGCCCGTTCGTCCAGAGCAGAGTCCGCCTCTGGAGGTACAATCCGCCTATTCAAAATCATTGTTGGCCGGCTACTGCCGGATATACAGTTCATTAAGGGAGAGACTGAGGCGTCGCTAGAGAAAGCGCCGTCCGCGATTTTAGTTTTTCTTTTCTTTTCAGCAACGCCTGTTGTATCGCGAAGGCAAAATAGAAAATGTAGAACACATACTCATAGAGTGCGCGAGATTCGAGACCGCACGAACGATTTTGGAGATATATGAGACGGGCCGTTCTTCCGACAGGGGTAACAGATTGCATCCCAAGTTCCAAACAAGCATGGTCAGTGACAAATGATATTCTATGTGATATAATGCAGCAGTTTACTTCGTTCAGTTTGGCTCGTCGCGGAGTAGCAAGTAACCTCCGTACCGTCCCGCGATAGAATGTCTAAAAGAAAGTTCCGTAGGAATCAACGAGAACATGAGACTGGTGGGAAGTAGTTTTAGTTGGTAAAAGTCCGGCATGCTTCTGGATCGGTCCAGAGGTATCTTTTGAAAATTTACACCTTCCTACAAAAAAAAAAAACAAAAAACGTGGCTTGATGTGCTGGGGCTTTGCTCCGATTCTTACCGCTTAACATTCCTTACTACTTATAAGTGCGATGAACCAGTTAAGAATGTAAATGCCCGATAGGAATGAACTGCTTCGTTGGTCGTTGCGAGAGCAGAACTGCAGCCTTGGCAGTGGTCGCTTAGAAGCCACCGTCACACTGTGAGAGAACGAGTTTTACTTGCCGTTCTATAGGCAAAGATGAATTGAGAAAGGTTTACAGATGTACCATAAATAGGAGTGCATAAGAACCTTATCTTCAACGGCGACTTGTAATAAGAGCATCTAATTGAGATGAGGCTTTTTTCACACCTTGTATACTCACGACAATTTTTATAATCAAATTGTTAGCCAACGAAGTGGCACTGCTCTTCGCATAAGTTCAATAAAGCCACAGAAAGAAAAGCTATCCAACCTACAGAATGAGGGAGCTTAGAGGAAGCATATGACATTATAAACAACCAACAACAACCCACGTAAGTGAAAAACAAAAAATATAAAGCCATACCTGTGCACACTGAAGTGCCCAGTTCATCGCATGGGCCGCCGAGTAGTATGGCCGCGAGCTACCGTGCAGAAAGTTATACAGTGAACCCCCTTCGGCGTATTCCATAATGAGGTATATACATTCGTTCTTCTTCGACACCCCATAGAGGGCAATTATGTTGGGATGCACCACCCGAGACAGTTGCTTCACCTAGAAATCAAAAACCGGATTAACTGTTCAATATATTGATCTGCTTCACGTATCCTACCTCGGTCTCAATAGATTTCGGATCAGCGGTCACATAAAACTCCTTTACAGCCACGTACTGGTCCTGCCACTGGGCCTTGTAAACCGTTCCAAAGGATCCTCTACCCACAATCTGGACGAAATGTTGAACAAATCAAAACAATTTCATTTGAAGCCACAATCTGAGGGGCATAACAATTCGCGTCACATGTCGGCTTCCCGCCCCCGCAAATCAATGTGTAACCTAATTTCTGTCCATCATTTACATAACAGTAAACAAACGATTATTGTACTTTTATCTAGCACACTTGTTTCAATGGTCCTGGAATGTTATCATCGCAGGTGTTAATGTAACACTTAAGCTGGGACGCAAATACTTCGTGGTACTTGCGATAACTCCAAACCACAAGCGGCTGGGGGGTGGAATGCTCGAACATAGACGACAATTAGTTGGAACAAACCTCGCAGTTGTTGATATCGTCGAATTCAATTTGCCGAAGATTCACTATCGACGGTCTTCCTCCCTCAGCCATTGGATTCTACTGGATTTCCTAGTGATGCCTTGGTGTTCCCCGAGGAACACAAATCATTTTCGTTGCCGGCTCTTGTGTTTGCGATGCCAGATGTCGAGAATGTCGCGATATTTTCACGTCAACTTCGCCACACAAATTACTATTGATAAAGAAATCTTCCTGATAAAAATTTACACTGACGACTGGCGGATTACTGGCAGCTGTCAAAAAAATGGTATTTGGAAGATTTGTTTTGACAACAGGTGTAATGCAACAAAAAAGAGTACACAGCTGATATGGCAACCAGGTGCGTAGAAAATCTCACCGCTCGATGGCGCTCCGTTTGGCTTAATACAAGTGGGAAGTATCTCATGTGGATAAAAACAAATTGGAGAATATATACAATTGGTTGATTTCCCAGCTATTGTTGAAAAAGTGGAGAACATGGCAAAGAGGGAGCAACTATTTAACACTTTGATAGCTTTTTTAAATTATCACAATATTAATAAGTGATTTTAGGTACATATTAAACAATTTAGCAGGTACAGAACCTAGCTCTTGATACTTTTGGCTCGAAATACATTGTCGTGCGAATTTAAATTACAATTTAATTTTGGATATCATCAGTCACTCATGTGATTTCGAGTAAATAGGTCTTCCTTCTATTTAATACCATAATTATATAAATTGAATTATGTGTATTGCGTTGTAGGTGGTACCTTGAAACGAATGGTAATAGTTAATAAAGATTTCGAGCTATTAAAATTTGTTTTTATTTTCTGGTAACGAACTCGATACTTATCGCTGTCAATTCAAAAGTTTCTTCGAAGTCTTTTCAATGAAACTGGAAATGTCCCATTAAAACTATGTCATCCTGGACGGGAGTCGACAAACATCGTTTTCTTTTTACAGATTAGTGGTGAGATAGAGGAAACTTGAAAGTACATGTAACAAGTGGTTTGTAAAATAAATAGCTCCAGAGTATGCGTGAAATCACTCCGGTTATACGGTACTCTGATATACTCCTCCACTAGGTGAGTCAAGCCCTGACTAAAGAGAATGTTTCGGTTAGCGTCCTAACCTCGCTAGTTCTATTGGATTATAGTTATTGCAATTGTGTCTCGAAAACAACTATCTTAGAGGTTGGGTGGTTAATTTGCTTTCAATCAATGGTGTGTAAAAGATATTCTGGTGTATACCAATGCTAACTCGCATGAAATTCTTTTGGTACATGATCATGCGATGTACTGGCTGCGTGAGTTTTTTTTTACACTAAAGCGCGCACAAAAGGGGATTTTGAACTACCCTTAAATGTCAGAGCACGGTGCGAGCGGATGAAGAGTAAGTAGATAAGGAAAGGAGGTATCTTTTTTTTTATTTTTTTATTTTGTATTAGACTTCTCTCGGGAGAGGCGAACCTATAGCGCCGAGTGGGCGCACCGAGATGCCATCAAATAACTGTTGCAGTTCTTTTTGAACAGTTGCAGGTTGTAACGCTCCGGGAACACTCGCGTGGGAAGGCAGTTCCACAGCTTCCCCGCTCTGTAACGGAACGAGTTCTGATACAGGGATGTTCGCGCTGTCGGGAGATGAACCACAAACGGGTGCGATCTGTCGGATTGTCTTGTGGAGCGCATATAAAATTGGGTGGAACAATGCCAAGAATCTCCGCAGAACAGCACCCGTGATAATATCTGTAAAACAGACAGAGGTCGGTTACGCGCCTTCGATGTGTTAGCAACTGTAGTCCCCACGTCAGCGCCGAGTCCCCGATCAGGCGGATCGCTCGTCTCTGTACGCTCTCAAGTAGGTCGAGGGTATGTTTAGGTGCCGAGCTCCAAACATAAGAGCAATATTCGAGCGCGGGTCTAATTTGGGATTTATATAGGAGAAGAAGTTGGGCCGGAGTAAAATATTTCTTCCTGAGGCTGATCTGGCGATACCCGATACGTGTTTATGCCATGATACATTCCCACAGACCGTGACGCTGAGCAATCTCAAACTTTCCCCAGCCTCGAGGGTCCGGCCATTCATCATCAGCTGTGGAACCGATGATCCAGTTTTCTTTGTGAATGTTGTATACTGGGTCTTCGTTGCGTTGAAGTCGACAAGATTGGCCTTTCCCCACTGCAGGACTTTATCCAGATCCTGATTCAGAGAGTCAATCTGTCTGTGGAACCGATGATCCAGTTTTCTTTGTGAATGTTGTATACTGGGTCTTCGTTGCGTTGAAGTCGACAAGATTGACCTTTCCCCACTGCAGGACTTTATCCAGATCCTGATTCAGAGAGTCAATCTGTCTACATCTCAGCTGGTGCGACGTAGATGCACCAATCGGCCGATCACTCGAAAAGGAGGAAACAAGCGTACTATCATCCGCAAAACTGAACACTTTGTTATCCGTTGTCTCCAAAAAATCATTTATGTGAAGCAAGAACAAGGTTGGAGCCAAAATAGAACCTTGGGGCACCCCCGAATTAACAGGATACAGATCCGAACACTCGCCGTCCACAACAACCCGGATCGGTCGATTCTCAAGGAAGCTTTTCGTCCAGTCGCAAAGCTGTTGGGAAAGTCCATATGAACGAAGTTTGCTCAGCAATGCCCCGTGCCAGACGCGGTCAAAATCCTTGGAGATATCCAATGCGACCGCCCTTGACTCACCACGCTGTTCAATCGCAGATGTCCATATATCGGTTATAAGTGTCAAAAGATCTCCTGTGGACCGCCTGCCACGGAATCCGTATTGACGATCATTCAGAAGTCCGTTGCACTCCAAATACTTAACCAATTCTGTCTTGATGACTTTTTCCATTACCTTAGATAAAATAGAGAGTAACGCTATCGGACGGTAATTTTGTGGGAGACACTTTTTTCCCGTCTTTGGGATTGGCTGAACTCGAGCGATTTTCCAGCATGCAGGAAAGGTCCTCCGTGCATAAGATAAGCGGAAGAGTCTGCCAAGAACCGGCGATAGTTCTGGAGCACAGTTCTTAAGGCCTATTGCTGACACTCCGCCCGGGCCGGTTGCCTTCCTACAATCCAGTTCACGTAGAATGCGTTGAATAGTGCGCGGACGAAATCTCACATCCCGCATCGAAGACCGTACCGGCGAGATCACAGGTGGCTCCAAATTTCCGGAATCAAGGTTTGAATTCGCGGAAAATAAATTCGCGAATACATTAGCTTTATCCTTTGGATTCGTGACTAATGTCCCCCTGTCTGTCACCAACGGGGGGAAAGAGGAGGATGCGAAGTTACCGCTGACAGCCCTTGCCATTGACCAGAAGGAGCGCGAACCAGTTGGGCACCGAAGGAGCTTATCGATCACCCTATCGTTGTGAGCCTTCTTCGCGGTATCAATCACCTGGTTGCACGCGTTTTTCATTCTAACAAACTTCGTTCTGTTAACATCGGTGGGATTGGAGCGCCATTGCTTAAAAGCTCTATTTTTTGCCGCTGTAATCAGCTTGCATTTTTTGTCAAACCAAGGTTTATCAGACGAACTTCGTTTGATGGAATGTGGAATATACATCTCCATCCCCAGAAGAATAATCTCTGATACCGACTCAGCGCAAGCGTTAACATCGGAGTTTCCGAAGCACACGTCCGACCATGGAAAGTATGCGAAGAAATCTCGCATATCGTCCCAGTTAGCAGCCCCATACTTCCATACATGGCGAATTTGCCTAGGCCGGTTATTCGCTTGATATGCAAGTGCTTGCGCGACAGATACCAAGCAGTGATCTGAGTTTCCCAGTGGCGCAGAAACCTCTACGGTATAAATACTCGGTTCGGATGTCAAAAACAGATCCAGGGTGTTCGCATAATCGCCTCTGGCATCCGGCACTCGCGTTGGTTCCCCCACGAGTTGAGTCAAGCTGTGGCTTACAGCAAATATCTCCGCCAGCCTCCCAGCCTCGTCAGTTCTGTTAGAATGTAACAACCAGTCGGGATTGTGCACATTGAAATCGCCAAGGACAGCAATTTCAGAAGCTGGGTGGTTGATCTGGATACAGTCGACGGTATATGAAAGATGTTCGAAGAATGTCGCCGGTCGATCGTCATTCGGGGAGCGGTAAAGACAACAAAGAAATTTAACGGAATTCCTCAGCACGACCCTCAACCATATGATGTCCATATTATTGGGTTCCAACGCCTCCATCCGCTGGCAAGCCAGATTGGACCGCGCGAAAACGCAGACTCCGCCCTTAAAACGAAATCTCGAATGCAAGTCGTATCCTGAGCAACGAAGATATGTCGAATCAGTTGACGAATCGACCTGGGTCTCAGTTAGGGCAAGGATATCAGGTTTCGTTGTTTGCAAATATTGGTGGACGGCGTTTACATTCGTATTGGTGAAACCGATGCCCCTGATGTTACAAAATGCCGTCACCAGTCGACCGTGGGCCGAGCCTCGAGAGCGAGCCCGGTTATGCGATGACGAACCTCTCAAAGTTCCATTATTTATGATAATACCTGCATGATGTTCCCCCCGACATAGTCCCCCCCGGAGATCCGAATGGGAGTCTAGTTTACCTCCGGAATTCTTTATATCAGAAGGCACCATCATGACTTATCCCCGTGTCAGTCCGGGCCATCAGCCACACATCCGAAACACCGTCGAAGATTTCTCTCGGCGATATCGCGGAATGTACAACGTGACGGGGTGGTATCTCCCCTTGGGACCGACTACCACCTAACCAACCTTTTCTCGAACCGGTCCATCAGCCAAGCTCCGAAAGATGGCCAGGGATTCCTCCCGACCATTTCATGGAGCCTAAAGCTTGATAGCGTGGTATTTCACCGGGCGCACAGGGCGTTGGGACCCCGGCTATCACTCGGCCTTTAGTCGCCTCTTACGACAAGCTGGCCTAGCTGTGAGTATATTCTAACGCCCTACTCACAGGGTTATTACACTGACACCTATATTTATTTTGTATGCAATAATAACGCAACAGCAATGAGATGGGAGTGCTCGGGTTTCCTCAAACCTTCCAGTATAAGCGCAAGTTAAAGATCATCTCCTATGATTGCCAATCACGGCCAGGGCGATGATTAAGTCGCTCCGTAGGCCGACCAAGTGTGATATTCATAGTATCGCGGAGCCCACGATAGACCCCTTTCCAGGGCAGGTATTTGAAACAGAATGCTCAAAGCAGAACAAACAAGAGCGTAGTGTTGTCGTAGTGCTCGACTAACCGGTCCCGAGCCGTTGGATCGTTTTCCTTAGTGACCGGAATATTTTTGATGGTCTTAGCAGCATCATTACGGAGACTAGATTTTAGGTAATATAGGCACTCCACATCGGTAACATCCTGAAAGTCCGCCAATGTCACCTAGAACAGATCTTTAAAGGATTTCCAATCCGTGTATTTGCCCGAGAACGTAGATTATTGCACAGCAGGCAGTTTACGAGTGTGGACGTGATTGGTGTCTATGATTGTTGGAAGTTTTGCTGATGCTGTCGATGGCGTCGGGATCTTTTTTTTTGATCTCATTATGAGCATCGATGAATTTCGCATACTCATCTTCGTTCGTGATACTGAATTGCTCCCTGAAATAACTGCTGTTCTTATTGTCTGCAGTTTTCAGCTGCAAGATTTTCTTCTGTGGCCTTAGAATATTTTCCCGTTTGAGATAGAGGTTTCGTTGACGAGGCTCGATGGAACCCAGTGTGGGACCTCCCTTTTTTGACGTTGAGGGATGCGCGAGACATCTCGTCCTGCGCTGAGAACTGCATTTTTAAATTCCGACCACTTGCACACGGAGAAAACGTTGAGCGAATTGTGTATCGAGTCTTAGTTATCGACGACGCCGAGACCCTGATGCTTAAGCTGAGCTAGAAACTTGGGAACATCGCTAACGATAGAGGAAGTGATACGTCGTTAACACGGATGATTTTTACCACTGGTTCAAAATTAACGCATACGCTTGAGCGTTTTTTTTTTTTTGTTTAATTTTGACGCATGCTTTTTATTATTAGACACGCGTGATCGTAATTGTGCAGCTATTATACATACATGCCGACTATTCTTAAAGAGATCGAAGTTGCGAGAGGAATTTTCAAGTTTCTCTAAACGTAGGCCACCTTCTCCTTATAACATACTGTGTTCTCAATCTATGCAGGAGACATACAATGACTTTCCGTTGTGAGATTCGGTACTTTCTGGCCCAAATTTTCTCCTTCGTTGGCCTGTATTACAGGTACAATGAAGAATGCTGCGAATTGCAAACAAAAGTGGAACACACTTCGAGTTTGGGTTGGACTGTTTGGTTTGTACTTATTAGGCTGCAAGTTTGTTGCGATCTGGCCTTCAAGGAAACCCTAAATGTAATTCAATAAAGGCTTGTTTGGCTTAACTCAATACAAGAATCCACGGCATAATTACCAGCTAAGCGTAAGTGTTGCGCTACAATTTATTTTTAACCTAAATTGCCCTGTTACTTATGGATATGTACTTAACTTACATCGGCTCCTAATTAGACACCTGAAAATGAACCATTAGTTTAATATAGAACTTTTGAAACGACACTCCAATCTTGTTCTCCCATTGCTTTACCACGAAATGCGGGCGAATATTTTTTGGGGTTCCACGGTTATCCCTATCAAAGCAATGTCGGCCATTTTAAAAATGCAAATGTATATTTAATGCAGTTCGTTTGGTGGTCTCTACACAAAGTAACCGATTCGGGTGTATATGTGTATGCGTGTGATGAGATTTATATTTTATTTCAATTTTTGGTTTTTTCTTCTTTTTTTTCAGGCCAAGAAAAATGTCCTGGACCAAGACTTGTATATGACCGCCCACAAAGAGTTTTCCAATTGCTGGTACTTTACTCCGCCATCGCCGTTACTTGTCCAGATGCAGATGCAGATGCTGACGATAGACCCCGAACAGAAGAAGTTTTAGCATCAGCATCCTTTTAGTGCTGAATTCATGTGCACTACATTGTCGGACAAAGGAGCAAACAAGAAGTAAGGCAACAAAAGGCATCTAAGGGACCAACATCAAACACATTTCTATGTTGCATTTCGCTTAAGGATATCCTTTTGAACTCGTTCCGTTACCATTTGGCTTCATTCAAATGCAGAAAAAAGGAAAGCGAAAAAAAAGAAAGGAACAACCAGGCGAAACAAAAACAGAAGAAGAAAAAAGGAACGAAGAGAGAAAGGAAGGGATTCTTGAGTTCGGGTCGTCAATGTTGCTCGGCAAAGTACAGTATGCATATTTATTGTATAGCGATAATGTGGGTCGTCGTAGAACGGTTGTCTGATGAAAGGACGAGTAAAAGTTTTAACGGTTTTCTTTTAGGTTTTGGCCTCTTTCTACTTTTTCCCATCAGGGACGAGATACTTTTTGTATGGTGCTATCGCTACTTGTGTAACCCGACAGCCAAAGGATTTATTTAGAATTTCAAAAACTTCTTGGTGATGAAAGGATTTTCATCGTCCTGCAAGAGGAATATCTCTGTTCGAATTTCGACTAAACGAGTTTCTCGGGGTCCATGCTTTACAATGCTTTGCATTTTGCAAGAGTTGGGGATTAATGGACACAACCGAAGCGGACAAGGATATACCGAAGGGTTTTTTGTTTTTTTTTATATATATATATAACTACGCATAAAGTTGATATGGTACCAAGTGTTTTTGGTCCTTCGAGTGTGAACTAAAACATGTGTGTCGTGTGTAGGGAAATGGATAAAGTTTTCAATTTTGCATATTTATAGTTAGCAAGTTAGTTAGAAAGTGCTTAGGCGCTGCAGCTGGTCGAGATTATTCCACCTATATGATCATACCTCACAGGACCAACTCCTGCATTGCTGGTAGCTAGAACTGATTTATATTTAGTTTTCTGTGAAGTGGTTGTAAGTTTCTTTGAACTTATACGTAGTTGGGATGAATGGGGAATTTGTATTACAGACGAATAAATGAATTGGAGCATTATGTAACCATTTTAAAAAGTTGTGGAAGGGACAAAGTCTGGGAAAATATTTGTTTTTGAAATTTTATATCACAACGATATACTGAATCGAGAAAAGGCTGGTGAAACTTTTTTCAACAGGTCTTTGTGATGAACTATAGCGGCGGAGCAACTACTTTTACTAAGGTAAAAGTGAGGATTTTAATAAGTTTTTACCATAGACACGAAAATGTGGGATTTTGTTATATCCCAGAGACTTTTTTTTTGATAATACATTACACATCATTCTAAGTAATAGTAGTTGTTTTTATTTCTTATGTGATATAATCAAAAACATTCGAGATTTTACTGCAATAATCAATAAGTAAATTTTGTTTTAAAATTATATTATAATAAAAATATAAGACATTCATTATTTTTATACAATTAAAAAAAAAAAACAGTGGTGAATGCCTCTTCACATTGGCTGAAGTAATAAAAATATCAGTTTTTAGGGTGGAGGAAATATTAAAGATTAAAAGAAAATGTATCTTGTACAATTAAAAAACTTGATCCAAACATAATTCATTTCAAACGGGCAAAGCAAAAATATGTTTTGGTGCAATATATTAAATAAGTTGAAGGTCTATAGCGTTTGGGATGATAGTGAAGAACGTGTGATTCGAACTGAGGCTATGACAGTTAGAATCACCAACAATTGGATCAAAGCGCAACCCATCAGGCCACCGCCGTTTGTACGAATTCGATTTATAAAATCAAGTACATTCGACTGATGTGGATTTGTTATGTTATCGCTATGGTACACGGCTCTGGTGAATTTTCTTATTCGATTTTCGTTCGGTGATCTTCACTATTTGCTTGTGTATTGTGTGTGTATCTGTTACAAACGTCACATAGGCCTTTCTGTCCAAGAAGGGGAATGCTTCTGGGGGAATAAACCCATTCTGGAGAGCGCTCTCCAGATACATATCATTGGGATAGAATGCTCCTGAAATAATATTATCTTCACTGCATAGTGCTCTTCCAGTGTGGCTACGGATAATTTTGATTATGAAGTTATCTATCCTGTTGAGCCCCGATTCGTCGTGCAGGCCTTTATTGCGGTAGAACTTCTTATGTTACGACTCTTGTGTTCTATACACTCCATGGCAGGAACGCAAACACTGCCCCTCGAGCACCCGAAACTGCACTATGTAGAATGGGGATATGTTGTGTACGAATTCGATTTATAAAATCAAGTACATTCGACTGATGTGGATCTGTTATATTATCGCTATGGTACACGGCTCTGGTGCATTTTCTTATACGATTTTCGTTCAGTGTTCTTCACTATTTGCTTGTATATTGTGTGTGTATCTGTTAGAAACGCCACAGGTCTGCATCCCAACTACGATTAAAACAGAATACCAGAAATACGGAATAGACGCTAGCGTATGTGGAAGGACAGGTAAGGATAGGCCGGGAGCTAGGATTTTTTTTTTTGGTTTCGGTAGGAAGGTAGAAATCTTCAAAAGATACCTCTGGACCAATCCAGAGGCATGCCGACTAAAACCACCTATAGCTAGGCACATATTCCGCTGGGCGCATACTCCGCTCATCGCGTTGCAACCGCTGCATCATCACAGAGAATACCATTTGTTTCGGACCATGTCTGTTTTGAACTCAGCATGTATACTATTACTCCTGCCGGAGCAACTGCCCGTCTCATATGGCTCTCCAAAATCATTCGTGCGGTCTCGAATATCACGAACTCTGTGAGTACATGTGCCGCACTTTCTATTTTGCCTTCCTAATACAAGCAGTATGGGTGATTTACATCCTTATACTTGTGCAAGTATTGCCGAAAGCAACCATGTCCTGATGTTAGCTGAGTCCGGTGGTAATTCAGCTCGCCATCTTTTCTTTTCACTTATGTTTCTATATCAGGTATCATGGTGTGGGTCCATCTTCCTTTTGTGGAAGAATCCCACCTTCGTTGCCATTCTCTTAGGCTTGAGAGTTCTAATTGTGACCGCATTCTCCGACGATTCTTTTGGGCGACCTCATGCAATGCAGCGTTTTCTTTAGCTGCAATGTCAGGTGGTGTCGTCCTGGCCACGGTATTTATAGCCAACTAGTCCTCCCCTACACCTTTCCACCCCCCCCCCCCCCCCCCGCCCGCTCACTAACCCCAAGCCCCGTATCAGTCCGTACACATGCCCTCCGCTGTCGCACAAAGGCCGCGTTTACCAACCCCACATACACTCGCTTTTCCCTGGCTTCCTACCTCCCCTATCGCCCAGTAATCTTCAACTTCCTGGTTTTCCTCTCCTTTTTTTTCGATTGAATAATTGAATAATGTCTTAACCACTACTCTAGATTTTAAGATAGTCTGTAAGGTTTTATGTTAAGTTAATTTTAAGCTTCCATTAAGCTAAATAAAAATGGGGGTTCCGCCTTCAATAAATATATCGAAAAAAATATATCGAATATCTTCGGATACCGTTCGAAATGCACAGCATACTCTTAGTGATGCCAGCCTATGTGCTGAGTTCACTCCCCCCATGTACGACTTATACTGTGCAGCTCCGGCCCATATGTGAGTTGCATACATTATAATGGAAGTGTTGACACTGGTTCTGAGTTCCCTTATGTGGGGCCTGGATCCACCAACATTGGGTAGCAGTCTCGCCAAAACTTTGCATACTTTTGCCGTTTTTTTCACTTGTTTTTTTTCAAGTGTTCCTTGAAGCTCAACCTGTTGTCGAGTATAACACCAGGATATGTAATATAGGGACTGGATCTGATTATTTGTCCTTCTATTTCCAAATCGAGGTGTTCAACTCTCTTGTGGCTGCTTATTAATATTGCCTTCGTCTTATGTCCAGCTAGTTTCAGTCCGGTCCTATATAGCCAGCTTTTAATGTTTTGGATTGCTTGGGAGCAAATATTCTCCAGGTCATCTAGGTGTTTAGCTACAGCCACTATTGCTAAATCATCTGCGTACCCAATGATTTTAACCCCCTCCGGTACATTGACCCTGAGCACACCATCATACATTATATTCCATAACAGTGGACCTAATACAGATCCCTGTTGTACACCGGCTGTTATTTTATATTCCTGTGCACCCTCATCTGTATCATAGAGCAGTCTTCTATCCGAGAGATAGTTTGCTAATATACGCACCAAGTAGGGTGAGACTTGTAGATCGCGCAACGCTTCTAGAATCCGATTCCAATTCAACGAGTTAAACGCACTTTTAACATCTAGCGTCACCACGGAGCAATATTTTTTCGTTCCTCCTAGCCATCGTGCTCCAGCTATCGCATTGCAAGCTATGTCGTACACCACATAAAGTGCCTTACCGGTTGATTCACCATTCCGGAATTCATATTGCCATTCAGAGAGCCCCGATGTCCCCTCAGTGAATTGTTTCAGGCGAGTGGCAATTACTCGCTCAAGCAGTTTCTCTGTTGTGTTCAGAATGCACAACGGGCGATAAGACGACGGCGCTTCTGGGTTCTTGACTCCTTTTGGTATAAGCACAAGCCGTTGTTTTTTTCATTGTTTAGGAAATTGTCCTGTTTGAAGGCAGGTTGTGAAGAGACCGCTGAAGATCTCCGGCTTTTTTGTTAAAGCAGTCTTCACTACAGCGTTAGGGATAACATCCAATCCGGAGGTCTTGTTTTTTTTTGACAACCCTTGCAGCCAAGAGCACCTCTTCGGTGGTCACGGGAGGTATCTCTGCTTCATTGATACTCCACTCCTCTCCCACTCTCAATACCTCATCATACTGCGGGAAGACGACAGCAACGATTCTGGCCATGTCAGTTTTACGTTTTTGTGTTTGATTACTGTTGTTGGTAGTCTTTTCATGACTATCCTGTAAGCGCTGCCCCATGGGTTGTTATTCAATTCATCCCTTAGGGAGCAGAACGCATCATATTTACTTTTACGGATTACATTCCTCAACTCTTTCCGTTTGTTGACAATACACGCCGCATGTAAATGTGGGTAGGTGTTACGGTTTCTTCTGGTGCAAGGCTAATAACCTTGCCCGGAAAAACAAATTATTATGGAAAATTTAACACGCCTCATAGTTGTTAAAGAAGGCCAAGACCGGATCCCGGTTGTCGGGCCGATGATGATGATGATGAGCATACGCGGCACCCAACGCGCGGACAGCTTTCTCACGCTTAAATCTTGATTTAATATGTGACAAACACGTTCTTTGGACATCTTCATAGCCTCTACTATCTCTCTCACTTTAATTCGGGGGTCGTCTAGCACCATTTGGTGAAGTTTAGTCATGTTATCGTCAGTTGTTGCAGTTTTTGGACGTCCCGAACGTTTATCGTCTCCAAGGCTTTCACGGCCACGTTTAAATACAACTGCCCAAAATTTCACTGTCGTAAATGATGGTACAGAGTCCCCATACACAGAGTCCAACTCATCCTTGATTTGCGTAGGCGTATTGTCTTTCAGAAACACAAATTTAATGACAGCTCGATACTCAATTTGTCCATTTTCACAAAATCTCCCACATCGACTCAGTCAAACGACTGTCAAATAAAACTGCGTGTCCAAAATGGCTGATATTTTGGTGAGTAACTGTGAAAAGATGCACAACTACAGTCACTAGCTTTTATTGACGAGTGCTGCTATCTTCACGTTCAGCTCGGATACTTTTCAGCCACCCATGTACATTGCTCTGATGCATGATGCTGTCAAATGGCTGCGACCCTCATCAATCGGTTTCATGTTCATGCAACCGAGAGCCACCTGCGACCATTCGTCACATAATCCACGCATCTTCAGTGTTATTCACGCGCTCAAGGTATTTTACGTTCAGACTTTCGTATCTCTGTCGTCTCATGTTTATGTAAAATCCTGGGTCTCATCGTGATGATTGAGGATGAGTTTAAAAAAAAAACGCAATTCAATGACCCAAGTCGACTCTGATCATCTCGTTCCAGCTACGGCCGGTGTACTTGTTCGTTGGTTTAATTGTCAATTGCTCCTTGGTTCTGGGGAAAACTCAGTTTTCAAATTCGCACTTGGAAAATTCAGCAAGTATTTATTTATAGTCGCATGTTCAATAAATCAACGAAATATTATAAATATTTGGAAGTTTAATTGTGCAAACAAGTAAATCATTAACGTCATGGTCCTACTAGAAGGAGGTCGTGTAGCTACAATGGCTAACAATCAGTATATTCAACCGAACTGTCTGTCGCCCCTCTTAACAAGGGACACATCCAAGTTCTCCAATTCAGGTAAGCGATGTTTTTCTAACGTTTGTTAAGAATAAAACTGAAACTGTTAGGTACAAAAAGACATACGATAAATGTATGCGCGAATAATGCCGATATTGTCAAAACTATAAAAACCCCGTCTGTTGCAAAAATACGCAATGGCTTTTTACTCAACGTAATATTATTCATATGTTCGAAAGAGTCGAAAGAAGCTCGCACTTTTTTTCTCGTTTACAATTCACTGTTATTCGGTATAAAGTACGTTATGTACTACTAGGGATTTTTATAACGCTCACTGTTTTTGGATCTCGTGGAAGGATCTAACCAATGTTATAATGATCTCCGGGTGAAGTGCAAAAATTGGTTTGTCTTCGGAGAAATATTTTGGAAGGAGTGCGAAGGAAGTTGCCCGGAGGACTTTTATGACTACCGGGCGGAACGTGTTTGTTGCACAGGAAAAATTACCCTATAGAAATGTTTCAGGTTTTATTTAATTTTTTTAAAATTCTTTTCATTTAATTTCTGTCCTCATTTTTATGATTCGTTTTTACAATGGGTTTTTTTTATAATTTGTAGTTTGAAACTTTGAAACACACATATCAATAAGATAAGATGAACAATCATACTAGGAGTGGACGTACATGTAACAAATATTTATACTCACATTTACCTCTCCGCCCGAAACCAGTTTCTCCTCTTAAACCTTCGGTGTACATTATCTGTCTACCGTTATTCAAAAAGAATACATTTGCTCACTTATAAATATTGAAGAAGGATATTGTGGCGCTTTGATAAGAAGTAAAAAAAAATTGTTCAACATGAAATCTCTTTGTGAATCCTTTTTCAGACATCTCTGAATAAATTTTGTTAAATTAAAAAATACCTTTGGGAACAGAGGGTAAAAAAAAGTAGAATACTCGCATTTAGTACAATGCTAATATAACGTTATCCTTGTTAAGGTTTAGTCTTGTCGTGGTACATCTACCGGTGATAAAGGGTTGTGTAAGTGAAAGGATTCGGGACGTTTATTATTTGGTCCTGTGAAATTTAAACAAATTACAAGTAATGGAACATCCATTATAATGTGTTACTTCTTACAATGCACCACATTATCCTGTTGGCATGAAATGCTTTTGTTCTTGTAACTTTGCTTTGTGTTTTGCCTTCCCAGGAATGGTATACAAATGACCTTTCTGAAAAAAAAGGTCGGCGCAAAATCTACATAGAATACAACAGGACACACGTACCATTAAACATACACATGAAGGTCTAGAAGGTGGGTGAATTATTTACGGGTACTGTATACGAATGTATTCAGGATGTTTGGATGTCGGGGCTTAGCCAGATGGAAAATCGGAGGTTATACCCTAGCTTGATGGTGGACTTGAGCCCAGAAAGTAATGATGCAGGTAGCAGCAATTGTTGGGCTGATAGACATATTAATTATTGTAATTTATTTTCATACCCGAATCTGAGACGTATTTGCGGCAAAAGGATGCGCTCCTGCTCAAGTAACCTCTTCCCTTATTATATGTCAGAATCAATCTCATGAGCAGGTAGTTAGTAAACAAAAAATTTCAAATGCGTCAGTGATAGGAACATGCTCGAGTACGATTGTGTTTACAATCTGTAAAATAAGTTACACCACGTACGGTGTGATTAGTAATTAGATGTAATTAGATGTCCTGAAAGGATTTCGAGTTCTTTGCTTTTATGAATACATTCTTTCCTTATTTAATTGACAGTCGAGTTCCAGGCTGATTATGAAGTTTTGCAGTTAGCTTGAATTCGTTAACTGTTATCCTTATTTGTTTTAGTAAGATGCACTTAAATGAAAGTCATTGTCAGTATTTTTGCACTACAGGGTCAAAAGGAAAGAGAGGAAGGGATGGATGAGTGTTTTAGGGCAATGTGTAGGAAAAACGTGACTGTCAGTTGCCTTAGTTTGGTATACCGGTTAAAATGCTTAAATTTGTACCATTTGCACTCTTTTTCGAAGTGAATGTACGAGACTGATGGCAGATCAATAAGTTTCCCCGTAGAACCCGATATGGTAGGTGGGGTCCCAACGCCCTGTCGCCCGGTGAAATAACACCTCATCAAGCTATTGGCTGCGTGAAATCCTTGGCCATGTTTCGGAGCTTGGCTGATCGACCGGTTTAAGAAAAGATTGGTTTAGGTGGTAGTCGGTCTCAAGGTGAGACACCACCCTGTCACGCTGTACATTCGGCGATATTGCCGGGAGAAATCATCGACTATGTTTCGGATGTATGGTTGATGGCCCGGAATGACACGGAGACAACTCGTGATGGTACTGTGGAGGTTCTCTATACCACATGGAGAACAAACCCACAATGCCAACTAATTTTGACCGCTAACAGCGCGTCACCCTAACCTAACCTGTAATCCATTTCCCAACATGCAAAACACATGCCAATATGCAACAGCAGCCGTCCCCAAATCCACAATCACATACATCCCCATACTTACCAAGAATCCATTTCCCAAGCTGCAATAAATGCATATTTCAATTTACAACGGAATATTAATCATCTCCCTCAATTACATCACCCCACATATAATTTTTCCCAAAAACTACCTCGGTTAACTTCCTATTTAAATTACATTCCTTGCTTGCGACCAAGCAATCCTAATTTCCCCCGAAAATCATACTCTGTAATAAACGCATATTCAAATTTACAACGGAATACTCACCATCTCCATCAACTACACCGAGCCGCATACATTTCCCCGAAATTGCTTCGGTTAATTCTCTATCTAAATTATATCCCTTGCTTACAACCAAGCAATTCCAATTTCTCCCGAAAACCATTTCGGTTCCCATTCCACCTAAACCATGTAGAACCACATCAATTCCCTCTTATTGGCAAGCCAAAAGCATGATGCGTCGCCTTTCCACGAAACGACCATCGCAACGATCAAGACCCTTGACCATACTTGGCTATGCCGCCGAAACCAATTTCCCGGTACACACAACCAACGAATCCAACTCAGCCTATACGGCGATGATTCCCCGGAACTAAATCCCCTATACAGGCATAGCAACCCTTTTCAAAGTTCCTAGTAAATGGCAGTGAGTCGATTTTAGCTATAACTCCACTGCCACGACACGACGAACTTTTCCTCGCCAGTAATTAGTCAGTCGAGTAATAACCACCCCAGGGGACAGACGTTCCTTACTACCCCCCAGTGTAGGTCTCGGAGTAGTTAGTCGCTAACCATCCGCCAAACGACGTACAAGCAACGGAGTCGTGATTCGAACGCTACGGCGCGCGCGCTTGCTGCTGAAAATTAGTTGTGTTGGGTATTTTCGCCACCAAGTAATTTATGAATCCATAAAGTCGCCTATTAAATTGTGCCCAAAAATAACTGAAGAAACAATAGAGCTGTAATGATGTGGTGCGTTTTGTCCGGGATCCGAGTGTCGAAAATCTATAGAAACAAATATAAACATATGTATACAAAACGACAGAGACCTATGTCAACCAAGTGATATCCAACTATTCAATCTTAAATCCCCTGTGCTAAAACCCTTAATGTCCGAAGACAATAAGCAGAACAAAACCCCAAAAACGTAGTTACGAGAGTTGGTTTAAATAAAGAAGACGTTTACAGACAAGATAAAAAAAAAAACAGTGTGTTTTAATTACCCTCCCCTTTCTTTGGCGAACGATTTCTTCCCTCCTAATTTGCTGGTGGGTGATAGTGAACTGTGCCGTACGTCGGCACCTATACCTTTACCCCCACAGTACCTTCTGAGATAAAGAATTCCGGAAGTAAACTACTTTCCCATTTGGATCTCCGGGGGTGAGTAAGTCACGGTGTACATCATGCTAATAATCTGATAAATAACCGAACTTTAAGAAGTTCGTCATACCATAATCGGGCCTGTTCTCGAGGCTCTGTCGACGTTCGACTGATAACGGCATTTTACAATATCAGGGGCATCGGTTTCACCAACACGAATGTAAGCGCTGTCCACCAATATTTGAAGACAGCGAAATCTGCTATCCTTACCCTACTTGAGACCCAGGTCAATTCGTCGACAATCATCGTTGCTTAGGATACGACTTAAATTCGCGATTCCGTCTTACGGGCGGAGTCCGTGTGTCCGCGCGGCCCGATCTGGCTTGCCAGAGGATGGGGGCGTTGGAACCCAATAACATGGATATCATGTAGTTGAGGGTCGTGCTGTGGAATTCTGTTAAATTTTGTTGTTGTCTTATCGTTCCCTGAATGACGATCGACCAGCAACATTTTTCGAACATCTTTCACATACTGTCGACTGGGTATAGGTCAAGCACTCAGCTTCTGAAATTGTCGTCCTTGGAGACTTTAATGTACGGAATTCCGCCTGTTTGGTACATTCTAACAGAACCGATGAGGTTGGGAAGCTAGCGGAGATGTTTGCTGTTAGTCGCAATTTGACTCAACTTGTGGAGGAACCTAAACGGGTGCCGGATGTGCGAGGTGATCATGCGACCACCCGGTATCTGTTTTTGAGAGCCGCACCAAACACTTATACCGTGCAGGTTGCTGCGCCACTGGGAAACTCAGATCACTGCTTGGTATCGGTTGCGCAACTATTTGCATTTCGAGCGAATAACTGACCTGGCCGACTTCGCCGTGTATGGCGGTACGGGGCTGCTAACTGGGACGATTTGCGAGATTTCTTCGCATCTTTTCCGTGGTCGGAGGGCAACCAGCGGATTGATACCGCGAAGAAGGTTTACAACAACAGAGTGACCAGTAGACTCCTTCAGTGCCCGGCTGGTTCGCGCTCCTTCTGGTCAATGGCAAGGGCTGTCAACGGTAACTTCGCTTCCTCCTTTTTTCCTCCGTTGGTGACG
Organism: Microdon myrmicae; assembly: GCA_963931805.1. Taxonomy (NCBI): domain Eukaryota; kingdom Metazoa; phylum Arthropoda; class Insecta; order Diptera; family Syrphidae; genus Microdon; species Microdon myrmicae. Next base: position 29,768,599 of record OZ007501.1, read on the forward strand.
GGCAGTGGGACGTTGGTCGCAAATTCAAAGGATAAAGCTAATGTGTTCGCGAATTTATTTTCTACGAATTCAAACCTCGATGCCGATCTTTTGGATCTACCTGTGATCGCACTGGTACATTCTTCGATACAGGATGTGAGGTTCCGCTCGCGTACTATTCAACGAATTGTACGTGGAGTGGACTGTGTACCAACAATAGTCCTTAAGAACTATGCTCCAGAATTATCGCCGGTTCTTGCTGGGCTCTTCCACTTATCATATGCACGGAGAACTTTTCCTACCTGCTGGAAAATCGCCCGAGTTCAGCCAATCCCAAAGACGGGAAAAAAGTGTCTCCCATAAAATTACCGACCGATAGCATTACTGTCCATGTTATTTAAGGTGGTGGAAAAAGTCATCAATACTGAGTTAATTAAATATTTGGAGTGCAACGGACTTCTGAATGATCGTCAATACGGATTCCGTGGTAGGCGGTTCACGGGAGACCTTTTGACACCGATATATGGACATCTGCGATTGGACAGCATGGTGAGTCAAGGGCGGTCGCATTGGACATCTCAAAGGATTTTGACCGCGTCTTGCAAGGGGCATTGCTGAGCAAACTCCGTTCATTTGGACTTTCCCAGTAGCTTTGCGACTAGACGAAGAGCTTCCCCGAAAATCGATCGATCCGGGTTGTTGGATGGGGAGTCTTCGGATCTGTATTCTATTAATTCCGGGGTGCCTCAAGGTTCTATTTTAGTTCCATCCTTGTTTTTGCTTTACAGACAATGGATAACAAAGTGTTCAGTTTTGCGGACGATAGTACGATGGCTTCCTCTTTCTCGAGTGATTAGCCGATTAGTGCATCAACTTCGCAGGTGTAGACACATTGACTCTCTGAATCGGGATCTGGATAAAGTCCTGCAGTGGGGAAAGCCCAATCTCGTCAACTTCAATGCAACGAAGATACAGTATAGAACATTCACAAAGAAATGTGGATCATCGGTTCCACAACTGATGATGAATGGCCAGGTCCTCGGATCTGGGGAAAGCTTGAAATTATTCGGCGTCACGGTCTGTGGGAATGTATCGTGCCATTAAACACTTGTCGAACATCGCCAGATCCGCTAAAGGAAAACTGAGTTATCCTTTTAGAACTAAGAAATATTTTACTCCGGCTCAAATTTTTTTTTTTTGTATAAATCTCAAATTAGATCCGCGCTCGAATATTGCTCCCTTGTTTGGAGCTCTGCTCCTAAGCGTACCTTTAACATACTTGAGAGCATACAGAGACGGGCGATCCGCCTGATCGGGGACTCGGTGCTGACGCCGGGACTACAGTCGCTATCGCATCGAACGCGCGTTGCCGACCTCTGTCTGTTTTATATATATGATCACAGGTACTGTTCTTCGGAGATTCGTGATATTGTTCCGCGCATTTCGGTTTATATGCGCTCTACAAGACAATGCGACAGGTCGCACCAATTTGCGATTCATCTCCCGACGGCGCGAACATCTCTGCATAAGAACTCGTACGCCTCTCCCGAGAGAAGTGTAATAAAAAAGAAAAAAAAATCCAGGTCAAAACACTCACAGGTCGACCGTGCCTCAAGTGTTGATCGGACGGTAGCGAACATTTGTTAAGTGAACGATGGGACTTCTTCTACGCTTGAGTCAACTCTGAACTTACAGTGCTTCTCAGTGACTTCCTTGGTGGAAACCATCCAAACTTACAGTGCCTAGTCATACTCTGCAATCATCTCAGGTTAGACATGCGAACAGCGGCTCGGTGAGGATAAGAACAACCCCATATGATGTAGTGTACTGTATAGACTTATTCATTTGTCTGGATAATAAATCTAGTGGTCGTTAATCCAAGTGCTTTGAATTCCCTGATCTATTTGTGTTCATTCTCTCACCACGCATTTAATCCATTTTTATCATAATACTTCCTTGGACTTCCTAACGTGCTATAAATACTCCAAACGTGATTCTTCCTTAAAGGAGAAAAAAGAAATCGCTGTTCTATATCCAACATCATTGAGTCAGCGAGTCACGGATCAAAGGATATTAGCTTTGTAAAAAGCAAACTCTCAACTAAGACGCATCTCACGATTATTACACACATGGGAGCTGTAACCGCTATACAAATGTTTCACAACGATCCTTACCACCGGAAATCTAATGGGCCGAACAAATTATCCACCCTCCATCGTTAAGGATGTACTAAATTTAACTTGTATGGAGGCTAGGAAGACACAAAAATAAAAAGACCGAACAAGGAATAAAAAATTGCAAAACAAAAAAGGAAAAAACAACTTCTACAAGGATTCGGTGTGATGAGTTGGCTGAAGGGGAGTCCACATTTCAATGCAGATACTCTTTTGGTTTTGTACAACTTGTACCATTATGTCTCACACATGTGATTGCCCAGTTCGAGTTTGTACCGTTAAATAATTTTTACATCCTTGCAAAAGCGAATGGGAACAAACCCATTTGAGCTCGACACATGTGCAAAACGGATAAATAACTAAAAAGCAAAGGGGAGACCATTCCACGACTCCGTTCTGCGACTCACATCCGCACACACTGCTGTGTACATGAAGGGACAAAATTAAAAAAGGACAAAATGTGGTCGTGCGTTGAATACGATACTTCTTCAATCGGCCAGGATGTGAGGTGGACAAGATACTTTTAGGTTTAAGCTGAAGAGCACGGATCATCATCATCGTCGTCATTACCATCATTGATGCCAATAAAAAAGTTGACCGTTGTCATCCTTGCCATTTCCCAGATCCTTTTCCCAATGACATCGAAGGCTGCGAATCGAATGACCCATTCAATTAGGTAGAGGAAGTGAACGCTTGAGCATGTGGGCATAATAATAAAAAACAGACTTCGATAGCCGACTTAAGCCAACCGAACATTACCAGACCTACTTTCGATTCTTCCCTCCATATTGCCATTGATACCATGATTAAGGTGTAATGTGATTTCATGCAATGGTGCCTTGGCAGCCGGATGTTGGACTGTCACTTGGTCACGTGTAGGTTTGTGTGGATGTGCGTATTGTTCGCCACTTCGTAGGGGGAGGATATTTTTTGAGTTAACTTGTATGGTGTGTGGGTTGGTGTGTATCGTTAGGGTCCTTGAGCGTGACACAAAATTGCAATTGAACCAATTTGTAAGGTATCCTTGTATCTGGTGTTCGCTTAAAAGGACATCTGAAATGGTAAAAAGGAAACAAAGGAGCAGACATAAGCACGAGAAATAAAAACTAATGCCGGACAAGATAATGAAACACATGTGGCACGTCGGGACATTTTCGGTTTGTTAGGTTGTCCTTTGGATTTTTATATGTTAACTTCGGTTCGCCATTGAGCACACAAATTGGATTGTGTCACTTTATTGAAGTAATTAAAAGGTACACGGGTCGTGCTGTGGAAGGAGTGAAAGGTACAGACACTTACGGCCATAAGAGTTGTTGACGGTGTGGGAATTCCGCATAAGCGATAAAAATCACAATTTTCAAAGGAGCCCCCCAATGTGACATTTTTAGAAAGGGAGACCATGAGAAAATGATGTGGAGTGCACTGTACGATATTTTTCCATACTAATATTCTACTTGTCTATATAATTCATGCCGTTAAGAGCGGTAGAGGAAGACGTTGTACGTAAACCACAATCAATAGTAAAATAGTTTAATTAACTTCTACTAGAATGGTATTCTGCATAACACCTCATTTCTGAAAGCAACGTATAGGAACATTTGACATAATTTGCGATATGGCGTAATGAATTTACACATTCAAATTTTCCATGGGTTATGAAATTGAGTTTGTGACATTCTGACCTACAAAACAGCTGAAATAAAAAGGAGGATTCGATTTCAATTCAATTTTTATTAAAGTAGATAATACATTTATAATTTAAGATTTTACAACTAGTCTTTTAAAAATTTAGGACAGCAATTCCTTTACGATTATAATATTACATCTATAATATTACATCTATATAATAAAGAAAGTACAGTTTCAATAAATAATAAATAATAAAGGGAAAACTACAAGGAAAATCCCTTGTTTGAATCCTAAGACTAATATTGCACATGTTTCATTTCATTTTTACCACATTTTTTTATTTGTGATCTATGATTGTGTCGTTTGTGTCTTTATATAATGGGGCTCCAAATAGGATAGCTTCACATTTCTGGAAGTTGATCTTAAGTTTCCAGTCATCGCAATAGCGCTGCACGTTGTTGAAGTCTCGCTGTAGTAAACTATTTATAATCTCAACTTTCGGAGCTATTCTTTAAATTATGAGATCATCTGCATACGCAATAGTCTGCGGAAGTGTGTGGGGTTTAATATTAGTCGTTGTGCCGACACGGGCACGGATTCACTAATATCCCACCGTGCTACGCCGAAAATTGTTCACAAAAATCACAGCTCCGGCACAAACCGCTCACATGTAATGTAGAAAAAAAAAGAAACACTAGGTTGTTATTTGTATAAATGTTCTTTTATTTTTATTGTTCCCTTTCTATTGTATTACAGTGATTTTTCCATTGATTTGAATTTTTTGGGATAATGATTTAATGGTCCCGATTAGTTCACTATAAAGAGTTAATTGTAAACAATAGTTCTTTGGTTACAAACACAACACAAAGCGCCAAATCAAACTGCTACACTATTTAACGACTGACACAAACAAAACACTACCGATTAGTATTGACTACTCCCGGACGCACACTCGTGGGTAGGAAAGTACGTCTGTCCTCCGTGATGGTTATTACTCGACTACTAGTTGGATCTTGACTGCCTTACCCCATGATTAACCCCGAGAGACTCTGGTAAGTCCTCTTTCAGCTAAGGGTGAGTTTTCTTTTCCTCAAGAGAAACGTGAAGTTTCTCTTTGAGGTGGTGAATTGGAGAGGATCTCCCCGGGTCGATCTTAGCTAGTGTGCTAATGATCCATTGTATACTCATGCAACGAGGTCATGGGAAACGAAACTGAGAAGGGAGGATAGAACAAAGGCCATCGTGGATCCAGCTGAGTAAATAGGCCGCAAGCCATTAGGAAAACTGGGTGCTAAAAGCAATTTGGATACACAATGGTGATTGTGCACTGTATCTTGCTGGCGGAAACGGTCGAATTCTTTGTATGCATTTTTATACGCTGAAGACTTCGATTCATGGGGGCTAAACGCTAGATGTGTACACTGCTTTTGTCGATTAGACAATATGCTGCCGAGACCATGGATAAGCCAGGAAAACGCGAGGCAGGGTACGCTGGCCGACATGGGCACCGATCAGTGTTCCAATTTCTAGTGATGCTTGTGTGTGAAGAATTCTTTTCAGGAATTTGAGATGATGCATGAATAATGAGAATTCTTTACAGGTAATTTTGCATGATGGTTAGATGAAGGAAATGTTTGCAGGTTTGGGGGTTGGGGTTGGAATCGTAAGGTGGTTCTTTGCCTAGCTTTTAAAGAACCCCCAGCAGCTAATGCAAATTTAAAAAAGAATCGGAGAAAGTACCGCTCCCTGTTGCAAACCATTCTTGATATTATACGTTTTATTAGAGGTCACATTACCATTTTTGACCACGAACCTCCTGTCCTTGAACATATCGTAAAGTACATATAGTAAAGGCTTATGTATGCCATGTCTGAACAGTTAGTAATATAACCCATCGATCCAGACGGTATCAAAGGCTTTTTTTCAAGTCGATCAGGCAAGCACCTGTGCATTGGTTCCTACATTTATTCCATTGTATGTCAGAGAGCACTTTAGCTGCGGCATGTGTGGTTTCATGACTCGCCTTAAAGCCAAACTGGTTATTTGGAATAATGTTGTTGTCGTCTACCCATTTTAGTAGAGCTTTGTTAATAGTCTTTTCAAATGCTTTACTGATGCTTGGGAGTAAACTTATCGAACGCATGTTCATTGGGTTTGTACAGTCTTTGCCCTTTTTTGCGATGGGCTGAATGATTGCCGTTTTTCAACGCGCTGGATAATATGAACGCGTTGCTAAACAGGACCGTGTATATATCTATTGCCATTGGGGGCAGGTTCTTGATTACGATGTTAGGTACTCCATCTATTCCCACTGACTTTTTGCTTCTTAATGAGTTGAAAATACTCTGGATTCCTTCCTTCGTAATTAAAAGGCTGTTAGCCTCGCCATTGGCATTAATGTCAATTGACAGATTATCGTCTCTGAATTCGGCAAAACCGTGATTCTCCGATTGCCAGAGTGAATTTTCATTTCGGAGGTGCAAGTGATTCAGTAGAACTCTGTCCTCCAAGTCTTGATTTCGGCGAATGCTTTCATTCACCTTGTACGTTTCCTGAAAGACAGCTCCCGCAGCGTTAACCTTTTCCAAAGGATCTTTGATCACGAAGATCTCACTATTGAGGATAGCGTTCTCTGTATCTATGCCAATGTTGGTTAGCAGCTGCTTGTTTACATCAGGACATGGAATTTGGAGACACTGAATCTCGTTTTGATTATTTCTCCTGAATATTTTATTTATTTGTGAGAACATATTCGGGTTATTAGTTTTCATAGCTCGAATTCTAATCTATAGTTAACTTTAAGTAGTTGTTGGAGGTTTTTTAATCGGGATTTCAGTGATATTATCTCCTGGTCTTATCTGTCTGTAAACTGTCTGTGTAATTGTTTTAGTTTCGATAGTAGTCTGCTGTTTTTCTTGTGGAGTGCGTTTATTGTTGTGTTTCTGTACATGTTGATGTGATCTGTAACAGTTGTTTTGGGAATTTTGTCCATTGTTCGTTTTACGGTTTCGTGCATTTGTTGAATGTATTTGTCGATTTCGTCTCTTGCCAGGTTTCTGTATATTGACAGATTAAAGTCATTCGAACAAAGTTCTCATGTCAATGATCTGGTGAACCGCGGCAATCGCATTGCCCCGTAGTTGTAGGGTTGCAGGATCACGAATTCCTCCAGATCTGCCAGATCGTTCAGAAGCTCCATTACTGCCGTGAATGCACGGTGGTCACTGTCGTATTCAATTGTCCGTAAATAGTTTCTGTTTCGTCTCTTGGTGTTAAGTAGTCTCAGTCGTGAGTCAATTAGCAAGATGTCTAAGAACGATCTACCACTAGGGAACGATGGATCTTCCGTTGCTAGCAGGTCAGTTCTATATTCCATATGATACATATCTAACCAACCAGCCAGCTGATTACCTCTGGCATTAGGTATATAACTTCCCCAATTTCTATGCTTGGCGTTCATATCTCTCCCTAGGATAAAGTAGTTTTTTTCCAGGTGCAGTTGTAAGCATCGAAAGAGTGTCTCGAGCTCTGCTTTAAAGGGATTATGTTGGTGCTCCGCAGGTGCATAGGCCGCAATCGCATACAAACCCCTTCTTTGCTGAAGAGGTATGCGTACGATACAGGCTTCCAGAACCCGGAACCTGCACACTTCTCCACTATATGATGGATTCCTTTTCTAATAAAGATTGCGGCACCTCCCCTTTGAGAGGAGTTAGGTGCGTCTCTTCCTACAATATCGTAGTTTTTATGCTCTATCTTGTGTCTCTGGTTTAACTTTGTTTCCCCCACCAGAAGTACATTAGGGTTTTCATCTTGCAACAGGTTGAAAAGAGTGGCTCTTCTCTCAGTTCTTATTAGTGAATTTACATTCACGACAAGAGCTTTGATGGATGTTTTGGTTAGAGGGTTGTAGCGTTTCTAACAGATACACACACAATATGCAAGCAAATAGTAAAGAACACTGAAAGGAAATTCGAATAAGCAAAAGCATCAGAGACAATTCCACATCAGTTGAATGTACTTGAGTTTAGAAATCTAATTCGTACACGCGGCAGTGGCCTGATGTGTTGAGCATTGGTTCTATCATTGTCAGCAAACGCGGCACCCATCGCACCGATAGCTTTTTCATCTCCAAAAGACCGTGCAAAATGTATTCGGCTCGTTTTTTAAGGTGCCCATGGACTCAGATAACTGAGGCAACCTCACTTTACGATCATTCAAAACGATTCGATACAGTTTCTTTCCGATATCCGCATTCGCAGGCTCTTTTGGCCTTCCAGAACGGGGTGCGTCTTCGGTGCTTGTACGACCCATTTTAAATTCACTAAACCACCGACAAACTGTTGTTCTCAAAGAAACAGACGTGGGGTAAAATGTCTGCAACCATTGTAAGGATTGTTCAAAAATGTTTCCCATCAAAAACAATGTTTGATTAAGATATATATTCCTGTTTTTCCATATTTGTTTGTACTACTATTACTATTTATTGGCCTGTAGGAACCCGGAAATTCATGACCTCACCTACTCGACTCAGCCATCGTTCCCTGTCCCGTGCACTCTCCTTCCACGCTTGACCAGCCGATCCAATCTCCTCAAGGTCAAACCTAACATTGTCCTCCCATCTCCGTTGCGGCCCTCCTGCCGGACTCTTTCCCCTTGGTCTACCGGTAAGAATTCTATGCACTGTCCTATCGTTGCCCATTCTTGCCGCATGTCCGATCCATCTTAATCTTCGCGACTTGATTACTCTCACTATTATAGGTTTGCGGTATCGCTTTTCCAATTTGTGGTTGTGGAGTTTCCTCCATTGTTCTGCCACCTCGTCATATTTACCTCCAAAGATACCCCTTAAAACTTTATTCTCGAATACGCGGAATTTGTTTTCTTCCTGTTTTCTGAGAGCCCATGTTTCGCATCCATATAGAACAATCGCCATGATTATGGTTCTATAGACACGTAGCTAAATGTTACGTGATAGCAGTTTGGATTTCAGCAGTTTACTGACTGCGTGCCAACTAGCGTTGCCGGAGTGTAGTCTTTTGTTAATTTCCGACGACATTTCATTACTGGCCGTCAGTATCGTTCCCAGATATTTAAATTTTTTAACTTTTTCGAATATCTTGCTTCTGACGTTTATATGTGTTCCCTGTGGTCCACCTGCTCTCGTCGTAATCATGTATTTTGTTTTGTCTACATTTATTTCTAGGCCAACCTCTTCTGCCGCTTTCATGATGATTTCACTGTTTTTACTTACAGTTTCTAGATTATCGCCCAAAACGGCGATGTCATCCGCATATGCGAGCACTTGTGTGAACCCGTTCAGGGATAATCCGGCCATGTTGTCGTCTTGTACCTTTCTGATGACATACTCGAGCACAAGGTTAAAAAGACATGGTGAGAGGCCATTTCCCTATTTTAGTCCGTCCCGGATTTCAAATGGTTCTGAGACGTGGTTTTCTAATCTAACTCGTCTTTGTTTTCGTTCATGCAAATTTGAATGGGAGCGGCATATTTTTTCGGGATTCCCAGCTCAACTACAATATGGTAGAGTCTTTGCCTTGCGACTTAGTCGTAGGCTTTTTTGAAGCCAACGAACAGTTGGTGAACCGTCTTTCCGTATTCCCACTTCTTTTCCAGGAGTTGCCTTATTGTGAGCATTTGGTCGCTTGTTGACCGGTTCCTACGGAATCCGCATTGGTAGTCTCCCACTATTTCTTCGACGTACGGCGTGATTCTCGCCAGTATAACCTTTGTTAATATTTGGTATGTGGTTGGGAGCAATGATATTCCTCTGTAATTTTCGCAGTCAGATCTGTCGCCTTTTTTGAAAATGGGGACGACTATTGAGGTTTTCCATTCTTCCGGAGAGACTTCCTTATAGCATATTGTTTTGTAGTTGGTGGATCTTTCGAGCGGTGGCCTCTTCTTCATGCTTCACAATCTCTGCCGGCGTGCAGTCGACTGCGGCAGCTTTGTTGTTTTTCAATCGATTTATTGCGTCTACAACTTCCTTGAAAGAGGGCTCTGGGATCTGAGGCTCGGCTGTATGTACGTCTGGTGCGTTTATTGTGGTTGATGGGTGCGCACATTAAGCAGGTTTTCAAAGTGTTGCTTCAATCTTGTCGCGTTATTGTTTGTTTCTGTGATCGTTTGCGTCTCGAATATTTTGGCTCTCCCTTGGTAGCCATTTCTAATTGAATTTATGCCGGCATACATACCTCTGATGTTCTTTGCTCTGGAATTTTCTACGATTCTTTCGATCCGTCTTCTCCCATTCGCTTTTTTGCGTTTGAAGAGTCTCATGGTCTCATTCCGAATTGCCGCGTATCTCTCTGCGTTGACCTCATCATATCTTTCTAAGTGGATCACTCTGATGCGTTTACGTTGTTCGATGTTCGCCCCGCACTCAATGTCAAACCAAAGTTTGGACTTAATTGTTTCTTAAATCCTAATACCTTTTGAGATGTTAGTTTGATTGTGTCTCTGATCGATGTCCATTTAGTGTCCACACTATTAGCTTCCTCTTCCTCACTACTGTCATTCTCTAGGATGCTATATCTATGCATTAGGTTGTCTTGATATTCAGCGCTTTTGCGCAAGTCTTTTAGTTTATCAATGTCGAATTTTTTGCTCCTCTCCCGTGACTGCCCAGGTGGGTTTGCTGCCAGCCGACTCCTGATTTTGCCCATCACTAGAAGATGATCGGAGTCGCAATCTGCTCCTCTATATGATCTTACGTCAATGATATTCGAGTGGTGTCTTTTGTCTATGAGGAAGTGGTCTATTTGGTTACGCGTTACGCCGTCGGGTGATATTCATGTGGCTTTATGGATTTGATTGTGCTTGAACATCGTGCTTTTCATTACGAGATTTTTTGACGCTGCGAACCTAATAATTTGAATTCCATTATCTTTTGAAACGTCGTGTAGGCTTTCTTTACCTATAGTTGGTTGGAAGATATCTTCCTTTCCAATTTTCGCATTGAGGTCCCCGAGCAGGATTTTAACATCGAATGATGAGATCATATCAAATACTCCCTCTAAGGGTTCATAGAACGTGTCCTTCGTTTCTTCGTCGACAGATTCTGTTGCGGCGTGTACGTTTATAAATACATAATTGTACCATGGTCCCTGAATTTTTAGCACCGACATTCGGTCATTAATAAATTTCGCATCTTTTACATGGGGCTGAATCTTCTTGCTTAGCCAGTCCCGAGGCGTGTATCGGCACCTGCACAGGCTAGTGCAAACCCGTTGGTTTCGATTACTTGATGTGGGAGTCGGACTTCCTGAAGCGCGACGATGTCCATTTTATATTGTTTCGCGTTTTCCACGACCGTCTGTATCGCGCCTGGTTTATATAATGTTCGAACATTCCACGTGCCGACGTGGATATCCCACTTCTTCCGGTTTTCCCTACGTCTTCTTTTTGCCGAGTGGGTGTTTTCTCGATGATTTTTTCCCTTATGGTAGTGTCGGCTCATCACACCTACGTCTACCGGGTTTTTTGTGAGATTGTTTTTTGTATATTGATTATTTATTTCGTGGGAAAATCTTGGGGTTTTAAATAGTCCGCCATATCAGAGCCCCTCTTTGATAGGGTAAGGCCTACTTACTGCTTTGATTCGACCCGGCGTCAGAGAGGCACCGGTATACCTCTGGCTGCAAACCATCCAATGGGCACGGTGACGCGTAACACTCTGGGTTAGAGGTGGTAGATCTTTGTGTGTTACTCCTCGCTAGCCTGTCTGGCATGGGTGGCACTACTGGAAGCGTATGCTTCCGTCAGCATAGCCTGAGTGATTCATTGCAGTTTAAGTCCCCGCACCATGTCAAGGGGGCCATATTTGTTTTACGAAGACGAAAGTAGCGCGGCTGAAATGACCTTTATAAATGAATTGACGAAATCCCCCGAAACTTCATACATATACTAGTGACAGATAAGCCTCTCCAAATGAGTATGCTCGTTTTCTTGTGGCGCCACCTATTGAAAAGTCGCGGGGCTTTTCAGCCCACACTACAGGGGTCAATCACGTAATTAATTGTTTCCCATAATTATATTTCATTTCAAATACGATTCAAACTCTAACCCAAAGAGATTTTACAAATTACCTGTCACTGGCTTCCACCTGTCAAAAAAAAGTCGATAAAGTCAAAAAATGTTCTCCATGAAGATTACTATTTTTCTACTTATTGTTGTGCTAAATTATACATACATATATCGTTTTTATCCTGATATCCTGCAATCCACGAAGTTCTTTCTACACCACGTAAAGGACTTAACATCCTTCACACACTCACGTATGACTTTTGGCGTCACCTCACAGTTGTTTGTTCGTTGATTTCCTCACATCCGGATGTTGTATTTGTTAGACACTTAAAGAAAATTGTCTGACAGCTTCAGTTTTGTTGACAAAAGTTTTGACACAATTTCATCTTGTGTGTGCCATGTGTAGGTTGTTCGGTAGATTGTAGCCAGCTGTTTCTCCTACAGCGCCTCTTATCTGTACCAACAGCATATGGATGTATCCACATCACCTCCTGAAGAATGGACATTTTAAGGACATAAGCAAACATCGTTGTCACTGCACATTCATCATTAAGGGTTAGTTATTTGGTCGACATAGAGTGCTAGGAGTCTAATCTTTAACGTACGTGTACAGTCAAATGTGAATAGTCGACACGGTAGGACAAAGTTTGTTAGGCGCCTCTTAGGTATCTCTGTGAGCTGAGCTCCAAGTTAGATATTTGAGGACTGCAATCAGGTAAAAGTACTTGAGAATGCGTGTTTTTAGGTTAGGTTTTAATTGCTGAATGAATATGATTTATTTTGATAATGGTATACACCTTATTCAAAGCTACCTTAAGTTTTCTTTAGAACTCTGGGGGAGTTTATATAAAACGCAGAGAATAATGACATTTATAGATCAAATAATGCATACATTTTTTTTACACAAAACGCGACGAAAAAAGGAGAGATAATGGGCTTGTCTAGACACAAACATATTCCCTACAAATAAAACAGCTCGGAAAAGTAGAGATAGTTAAGGAAATCGATTGGAATCAAATCCTTTTAAGTATCAGTTTCCAGATATAAAAGTCGCGTATTGTTATTTTTTATAGTTGTGTATAGCCCTGGCAACACATTGAATGGACTGGGAGAAACATGTATAAACCACTTTAACTATAATTATTTTTAATGAAACCTAAGTTCGAACTGAACTTTAAAGTGCCCTTAGATGTCAAAACACGGAGTAAGTGGAAAAAAAGAGAAAAAATAAAGGAAGAAGGCATCGATTTATATTGATTTTGAATGTCCGGCCATAACATAGTTAGGGAAACATATGATCAAACAGAGCAGATCAGATGCGGATAGTTCGGCTGTAAGATTTTTTTTCTACCTTTTCAGGAATCCCAAAACCTATTCGGTACCTTCGGTTCCCAGGCAAACTTCAATTTCCCACACCTGCACCGCAATCTCCACCCAGCATACCAAGGACATTTAATGCATACAGCGCGTTAGATAGAATTCCTAAAAATAGCTCCTTAATGTGCATATGCACCATAAATACCAAACATTCGGCACCCATTGTTATCAATTGAAATGCAACGACGAACGGCTTGTTTTTACAGCTGCAGCAAGCCGACCAGCGATTCGTTGTTCAATAGACAAACAATCATCAATTTCGTACGTCGCCACAAACTAATTTCCCTGCATATACAAATGCAGGCATAGCATTCGTTCGGCCACCAATCCCATTGGCACCTTTTTCCCAACGTCGATAATAGCGACGACGCACAGCGTAAACATGACCCTCATTACCGGACGAAGCATTGGGTCGCTTCTTCCTTTGTCTTTGCCGCCTGTCTGCGTCGTTGTTACATTTCCGACGAGCTTGTGTAAACAACATCAGATTTGAACGATCGCACACATACCACCATGACTTCATTACAAGATCTGGTTTCCTATTCCACCAAGAGAGACTTTACGTTTCTCTGGTGGTAGGTAAAAACGATATCCTTAGTGGAGAGGATATCTACCACGACACCACAAACACACCCCATAAGCGAATCATGTCTGCACGAGATGATTATCGCTGAGTCGTTTTCGATCCACTGACCACAATGGTCATGTCACTCCCGCTCTCCTTAGCGTTGGGAAGATGCGTTAAATTCGAGGTCGCGAGTGTTCGAGCGTTTGATTTTTTTAATTGTGTCGCGTTTTAGAAACTACAATGTCAGTTAAAGAAACCCTATCATGAACAATTAATAACGTAACTCTAAGTCAACACAACGTATTGTAAATCGCGAATGTGAAACAAACTCGACCAAAAATAAATTAAAATCGGCTGATCAATAAATTAAAACAAATGTTTTATTTTCCTCTTCCTGGACATTGGATTGTGGAGCTTCGCTTGTGTTTTGATCTCCTGTGCTGCAGTTTCCGGGATGTGGTCGTTACCCTTCCGCGTTTGTTGACCAGTTTCCTTTCAGTGTTTGACGGAACAGTTTTTGGGACATTTAGTGACGATTCGGTTTGGCGGAACCTTGTCCGAACTGCGAATAGTTAGTGGGACGAAGTAGAACGTCCGCCGCAAGAGAAGTTGTCGTGATGTGGTTTCAAAAGTTTAAAAACGTGGAAGACAAAGCACGAAGTGGAAAACCGAAAGCGTACGAAGACACGGAATTGGAAGCAATATTGGAAGAAGATCCATCCCAAACGCAAAAAAAAAAAAAACTTGAACGTACATTAAATGTAACGCAACAAGTAATTTTACATCGTTTAAAATCGTTAGGGATGATTCAAAAACAGGAAATTGGGCTCCATACGAACTGAAACCGAGAGACGTTGAACGCCGACTGTGCAAAGTGAAATGCTGCTGCCCAGCAAAAATAAAAGAGAGTTTTTTTGCATTGTATAGTCACTGGAGATGAAAAATAGATTCACTACGATAACCCATAGAAGAGAAAATCATGGTGACCACCTGGCCATGCTTCAACATCGACAGTACAACCGAAACTCATGCTGTGTATTTGGTGGTATCAGATTGGTGTCGTGTATTATGAATCGCTGAAACCGAGTGAAACCTTCACTGGAGTTCTCTACCGAACACAATTAATGAGATTGAGCCAAGCACTCATAGAAAACTTTACTACTCCAGACATGACAAATTTATTCTTCTCCATGATAATGTTCGTCCACATGTTGTGGTGCTGGTGAAAAACTATTTGGAAACACTTTATTGGGAAGTCCTACCTCACCCGCCGTATTCACCAGACCTCGTCCCTTCTGATTATCATGTGGGCGTCGCTTAGGTAGGGTGTCTGGCACGACACGGGTTCACTTAATCCCCAACACCTTTAGATTACGCAATCGGTGGCTATGCTGAAAATTGTTCCTCAAGGAAGACGAAAACGAGTAAAAATAAAACGCTGATTTATTTTACGTAACTTCGGCTTTACTCTATTGTTCCACATTCACTTTGCAAGAGGTCCACTTAATTAACTACGTACATGACCTCAAATTTGTTTTCCTTACTGTCTATATTAATCTTAAGGAGGGCGGGGGCGCAACGCATCCGCTTGGATTATTATTTGTATACGCAAGTGTTCTTAGATAAACTATCAACAGGATCGAAACATGTATTTAAAGTTCCTGCCCGAGTCAAATCGTTTTTCTTAATGTCCGCACTGATCTTAAGGGACACACCCCACCCGGTTGGTTTATCATTTTGTACACAAGTGTTCTTAGATATATTATCAACAGGATCGAAACGTGTATTTAAAGTTCTTGGTCGCGCCCGACTGTTTTTCTTAACGACTATATTGATGAACAGTTATAGGCCCGATATTTCTTAAACCACCGGAAAGCACGTTAAGTTATACTCCGAATATACGATAAACTGAGTTGCCCGTTACTGACCGCCGGACTCGTGAGCGACCAACCTCTGGTCGTCAAAGAAAAGGAAAAAGAAAAACGTGTTGCGCACTCCACGGGGGGTTGCAATTTGATTCTCTTCGTAGTGGCTGCTAAAACTCGACTGACTGGAAGGGGGCAACAATCTATTCATCGTGTCGTGGCAGAGAATTTAGTTCCAGAGAATTACTGCCGTACAGGCTGAATTCGATTCCTCTGTCGCCATGTATACGGAGAAATCGATTTCGGGGACATAACCGAGTATGGGCATGGATTAGATTAGATTAGACAAAGGGACATGGGCCTTGATCGTTGCGATGGTTGTTTCGTGGAAATGCAACGCATCGTGCTGGTGGTTTGCCGATAAGGAGAATTGGTGTTATATCAATTGGTTTAGGTCGGATGGTAGCCGGTATGATTTTCGGGGAAACTAAATGCTGCTTGGTTACAAGCGAGGGGAATGGCTTAAGCAGGAAGTGAGCCGGAATGATTTTCGGGGGAAATTAAATGTTGCTTGGTTGCAAGCGAGAAATATAGTTTAAGTAGGAAATTAACCGAATGGTTTTTGGGAAAAATGTATGCGGTTTGGTGTAGATGAGGGAGATGATTAATATTCTGTTGAAGGTTTGGGAAATGCATTTTATTACAGGTTGGGAAATGGATTCTTGGTAAGTTTGGGAATGTGTGCGATTGCAGATTTGGGAACGGATGCTGTTGCATATTGGGAAGTGTGTTCTTTGCATGTTTGCGAATGTGTGCTATTGCAGGGTTGAGTTATGGTGGCGCGCTGTTAGCGGTCAAAATTGGTTGGGAGTGTGGGTTGGTTCTCCATGTGATATAGAGAACCCCCACAATCACTTATTTCGATCCCCGGCACATGGTCTGCCCGAGCAGCACTTTACAACATATGAAGATACTAAAAAATGGGTCGATTCGTGGATATCCTCAAAGATCAAAAGTTCTTCCGAAGTGGTATCCTCATGCTGCCAGAAAGATGGGAAAAAGTACTGTAATGGACAATACTTTGAATAAAACGTAACGTACCGTTCTTTCACAATAGATTCCTAAAAAAGGGAGCAAAAATCGATTGCAATCATTGTTTATGTATAAGATTTCGCGAAATAAACGTACCATCAACTTAGGGAGAATTTTTAATCAAAGTACAAAGATAGTAAGAGACAATAAACCCACCACTGTATATGGAAACATTTCACAAAGATATATATATGAGGCTTGTTAAATTTTCCATAATGATTTTTTTTCCGGGCAAGGTCATTAGTCTTGCCCCAGAGGCTCCCCGACGGGTAATCAAACCCCGGTCTCCCGCGTGACAGGCGGGTATACTAACCACTATACTATCGAGGATATATATATATATACATATATATATGTTACACATAACATTGCACTTTGCTCTACGCAAACTGCCAATACCCACCATATAAAAATCTGTTAAACATAACATTGAAATTTGCTGCACGCAAACTGCCAATACCCTCATCCAAATCTAATAAATAACCCTAACACTTATTTTGCAAAGAACCGTAATATTACCTGCATTAATTAATGTTAAAACCGAAAGAATTCTCTCAGTGTAGCATCAATAAATTCTTGTTACAACCCATAGAATCCTTTCGGTGTAGCATGTGAAATCTTATCACATGTCTACCTATTGCTAAACGCATTCCATATCTCATACTCAAACTTGCAATCTTGCATTTTCCCACATTTTCATTTCCCTCAATGCATTCATTTCCCTACCCACACCTGAATTGCAATTCTGCCATTCCAACACTCCATCATCACGCAGGTAATTCTATCTGCACACCGTTCGCTATGGGAAAATCAGATTCACGTTAGCGTGAATCGAAATATTCTCATGGCCATGGAGTGAAGAATTTGCAGAGTTGGATATTTGGAATTCTCATCGTCGTTGGCTTGGCCTTCGAGTGCGACTGGCGTCAGGTGGGTGCCTGGAGGACAGCCATTATCGTGGGAAAGTATGTGGGTTTTTGATTTGGATTTTCAGGTATAAATAAAGAGTTCGGATAGGAATTAACTTGAATTAGAATTAGAACGCAAAAAAGGGTGCATCACGCTCTAAACAAGTAATTAGTATCCACCAGGTACCATTGAAGTAGAGCTAGAGTGAAATAAAGATGCAATAAGTTAACCAAAACAAAAAGCTTTTTAATTTACCATCAACTCCTGAAAGAAGACCAAGGCGGTTGGCCCCACTTCCAACCGGAAGGTACACTATCTATCGTGGACGCCCCGGAAGATCGTCCCGGAGGAGAAGTCCCAAGCCAATTTACAAGCCAAGAAAGTAACTCATACAAATAAATAAATAAAAGTAAGTGTTGTATAGTGATATACAACATATATATATATATATTTATAACAGCTGATTATAGATCTTGATTCAGCATGTGGGGGTTCTCTACACCACATGGAGAACCAACCCACAACTCCAACCAACCGTGACCGCTAACAGCGCGTCACCTCAACCCAATTCCTCATGCAAAATCCGCAATAGCATACATTCCAAACTTCGCAATAAAACACCCTACAACCCCTACAAACAATTCAACAGAATATATTCTAAATCATCCCCGCATACGTTTTCCCAAAATTGCTTCGGTCAATTCTTTCTCTAAACCACATTCCTCGTTTGCGACCAAGCAATCTTAATTTCCCCGAAATTCATATGCTGTAATAAAACGCATATTCAAACCAACAACAGAACATTAACCTTCACCACCAACTATACCGAGCCACAATACATTTCCCCGAAATTACTTCGGTTAATATCTTATCTAAACGATATTCCTTGCTTACACCCAAGCAATTCCAATTTCCCCCGAAAACCACTTCGGTTAATATTTTCCTTAAATTATACTTCTCGTTCGCAACCAGGCGATAGCTAATTTTCCACGAAGCAATCACAACGATCAAGACCCTTGATCATACTTGGCTATGCCAATTTCCCGGTATACACAACCACGAATCCAACTCAGCTTATACGGCGAGGATTCGCTGGAACTGAATTCCTATGCAAGCATAGCAAGTCTTCTCGAAATTTCTCGTAAGTGGCAGTGAGTTTATTTTAGCTATGAGTCCACTGACACGACGCGATGAACTTTTGCTTTCATTAGTCAGTCGAGATTCAACCGCCACCGGGGGCACACACAGGAGTCGGAGTTCAAAAACCCCAAGAGTCGTATTCCACCTGCCAGTGAGTGCACGTCGAGTCGCCTCCCCACAACCAATCGTCAACCGGTCGTTCTCCAACAACTAGTGTCGTGCCGCTTAGTACACATTATCGCGAGTAGTTTAACCGCATCGGATCGACTTTGTAACTAAGACCGCGATGGCAAGTAATAGCTCTAATATTACACCCTAATAACGTTGTGTTGACGCGATGCCTTTGCCCGAGGTTCAAGTGCTTCAAAACTAGAAGGACAAAAATAAATGCGTGTACGCAAGGACCATTAACCTACGTAAACTTAAGAGGTACCCAATAATTAAACTTTGAACTCACTAAGCCATAGTTGTTAAGGTGCAAATACAACACACGTACTCTCACCTATGTCCTATGTAAAGTGGAACCAAAAACATAATTGTAAAAATTAGACGAATAAAGAAAACCTTGTGCAACAGAATTTCCCACAGTGCCTATTTATTATTTTTCCTTGGTGCTCGGATTCCGGACGATAATTGTTGCGAAGCAACCCCCCCCCCCCCCCCCCCGACAAGCATATGTAACCGAAATACATTAGAAAACAATAGGGGATTCCAGGACAAGACAGGTATGAGGTAATGCTATTTAAGTGAATTAAAATGGCAAACTTTGGCACTTACAAGTTAGCGGTGTGCGCGTTGTGACGGACCAACCGAGACTGAACTGGCGGCCGTTGGGCTCGTTCAAATCCGGCGACGGTTAGGTGGCGTCCCTAATATTGTAGTACCCTTAAATGTCACAGCACGGTGCGAGCAGAAGGAGAGGAGGCGGATAAGAAAAGGACGCATTGTTGTACATTGGTTTTAAATGTCTGGACATTAGATCGACGAGAAAACACATGATTAGGGTGACATCAGTTGGAGGAATTTGTATAATACGTAGATGCAGAGTCTTGTTAGTCTGCATGTATGGCATTTGGAAGTAGTCCAGCCTATTTATTTTCAGTTCTGGACAGTTCTTACATATTTCTGCTGCAAGTTCCTTATTGGTCCAAGCTGGATCAATATGTCGTATGGTGAAAGTCGCTGGTTTCAACTGTGCATGTTGAAAAGTGAAAAATTCAAGCTTATGTTGCGAACGTTTTTCTACCGCCTTGTTGTGATCCATTAAAGTGGTTGTTCTGATGGAAGTCGAAGCTCCTATGTATTTGTGGTGAAATCGCGATGCCCTAAGGCATTTTCGAGCATCCTGATTAACTGCTTGATGTTCGTTATATTTTTAATGTAGATGGGTGGGGGTCTTATTTTTTTTGGCGTGTGTGTTAGCCATTTGATTCCCGGCTGTCTTCTTTTTTTGGGGAGATGGTGCTTCGGAGGACAATAATTGTTGCTTTGGAGATGATGGGGCTAGTCGGGGTGTTGAGCAGGCGTTTCTTCCATGCAGACGTCATCTCTGTTTTTAGTGGTTGTTTGTAGGGAGTGAATTTCCTCCCGGAGTTGTTTTGTGGCGGTTCCGTCAAACCCCACTGTTACTTACCTGAAGAACCCCCATAACTTCGACCCAACCTTATAATGTTCTTTTTTTTTGCTAATGCAATCACATTAGCACCTTAAATGCTTTACGCATTATATAGAGCAATTTATAATCAAAAAGTCCCTGTAGAGACTCCATACCTTTCATGCATCTCTTCGCATAAAAATTCCCTACAATAATTCTTTTCATCATACAGGTGCATAAAACAAAACCTATTCGGTACCTTCGGTTGTCAGGCAAATTCCAACCTTCCCATACCTGCACCGCAATCTCTCCGCAGCAAAAACATTTCCTTCCCAAGGATAATTAATGTTTTCAATGCATTACCTGGAAATGCCCGCAAAGAATTTTTCCTACAAGGGCATTTATACATGTATCAATGCATCTCTGCATTAGCGACCCAGAACCGAATTTCCAATTAGTGTAGATATTCACACTAGAGTTCGATCCTGGCGTCGCCATAGATGCCATGTGCAATTGACACAGATGGTATATATAAACCGGACAGTGAGGAGACCAGAGAACCCCGCCGAGGTGGTTAATCCGCGCCAAGAATCCTTGATACTTCTCGTGTCATTAAAAGTAAAAATGTGTCATATTAAGTGTGAGTCGATTTGTTTTTCGCCTACAATATATTTATTTAGATAGGATAAGAACGTTCTTTTCGGTAACTTACTCGGCACTTATTTCGTAAGAAAAACAGCGAAAATTATAATCCCAAATAATAATAGACAACTACGATTAAAATAAAAATTAAAAACAAATTTGTTGGTGTTTCATTTGTAACCGCGTTCGCTCTGTGTATGTATGTTTTCTTTGCGGCAAGCAGTGTTCGGCGGAACACTTGAACGACGTATACAAACGCCAAAGCATCACCCATCTAAGACTTTTATGATACCCTCGTACCATATTTGCTTTTAGCACATTTCTTCGATGCATCGTCGTCTATTTATTTAGCGGCGATGCATGTCATAAACCATGATCGCCCCGATTCCTTTGTCCTTACCGCCCGCCTGCTTTGTTTTTCCATTGCCTTCGCGCATGACTAAACAACACAGATCTAAACGATCACACACACCACCATGAGCTCCATTACGAGATCTGATTTTCTATCCCACCAAGAGAGACTTTACGTTTCTCTGGTGGTAAGTAAAAACATATCCTTAGTGGAGAGGATGTCTACCACCACACCACAAACTCACCCCCATTAGCGAGTCGGCTCTGCACGAGCCGTTTATCGCTGGGTCTTATTACATCCGCCGACCACCACGGTCGTGCCGCTCCCGCTCTGCCTCGCGCGGCAGAGAAGCGTAGGTGGTGTCGAGAAAGAAGTGTTTCAGCTAGTATACAATTTATAGAAATCAATTTAATATTAATACCAAGTTCTAAGTGAAGTATAAAACACTAACGTATTTAATAATGGCTGAGAACAAAGAGAATTATCCATCACAATTTTAAAGATAATAACGAAAGTGAAATAAACTAAAAATTAATTAAGAACAACAGAACAACTTGTGTCTTAATTGCTATCTGGTGGACAGTGTTTTCCTTTACTCCCGGTTGTGGACAAACGCGGCGCCGTTTCGTCCTTTTGGTTCGGCGTTTTACTTGGTGGAACGTTATGATGGAGGAGGAAGATGAACGGAGTGGAGTGTCCGTGTTTGGCACAATACTTCCTTCCAACAGTTTCATCGGGAGTCAAAGTGTATTGATGTATTTCACGGCTTCCAGATACTTTTTTTTTTTGGTAGTCCATAGCTTGTGTCTCCATGATTGTCGGTTTCTTTGTTGCGCTAAGTAAAATGTCGGTGGCTCTTCTTTTGCGCTCTATGATGAATTCTTGGTCATCACTGGGGCCGTCGCCCAGCATTCGTTACTGTTCGCTTTCTCTGTTTTCATTGTTTTATTACACTTTTCTGTTAATATTAAAATACTAAAGTATTTTTACACGTGCACTTCACACACTTTTATTGACACGTGCTTCACTTATGCTATGAGCGAACGTCTGTTCGTTCTGAAGTACTCGATAAGGAATTTGAGCCGTATACCATAACAATAACATAGCAATTCCACATGAGTTGAGTGTACTTGAGAATAACGACCCAATTCAAAAAATGCGGCAGTGGTCTGATGTGTTGAGCATTGGTTCTATCTTTTAGTGGTTCTAACCGTCAGTGTGTCGTTTCGAAGCACACGTTCTTCACTATTGCAGCAAACGCTATAAACTTATGACAAAATTGCCACCGGAAATGGACGATTCGAAGAGTATCTATGAAAAATTTATATTTGAAAAATTTGTATGTGAAAAATTTTATCTTGCAAATTAACTGGCAAACAAAGATGTCCAAAAACGGCTACAGTGAACGGATGGACATTTTTTCGACAGTGAATTTCTGGCATTTTCTCATTTTATTGAACGTAGGGATGTGGAAATCCTTTTTTTTCGGATTTCTTAACCGACTTAACAAGGAGATTGATACCTTCAACTTCTGGTTGATTAGGATACCTAAGGCGGATTTGAAATAATAAAAACCGAAATAATTGTACTAAGGGAGTTTTTTTGTCGATGGATTGGGCGATCACTACTCTTACATCAATTGATATTAGCCCACCGATGTATTCCTACAGCCCAAACTTGACTTTAAGTCTTCTATAACTAGCTCGAATACGCTCATTTCAAAATATCGTTTTTGATTACTGGAGTGTTGCGATTTTGAAGGAAAAACATATTTTTTAAAGAATTTTAGTTTGTCCGTCTCACTACATAAAAAGAACGTTTATCAACCCTTTACAAGTAACATATTTATCAGAGTAATTGTCCTTATTGAAAATATTTTGGACGAGTATAACAAAGATATTGTATAAGAAATTGTAATGTATAGTATAATGCATATTTCATTTATTATAAATTATTATTGCTCTATATTTTTATGGAAGTATAAAATATTTTTAACTAGTTATAATTCCTATCAATTATTTGGCCCGCATTAACAATAGTTCAAGTTTATCACATGAATAGTTTGTAACATTCAATTTAAATGACCGACCATTAACATGTTAATGTAAGTAAAAGAAATCGTAAAATTTACCCCGAGATTGCCTCCCGTGTCGGTCAATTCAAACAGATTGCATACGGCAACATGACACGATTTAGTCTTGACGATGTCAATATCTAAAGAGAGAACAAAGCCTCAAAAACACTCTGCTACATTGACATAACCGTTTTTATCAGGAAGAGAGTCCTTCTCACATAAAAACGGATATACATTTTTGAAATACACGCAATTTCCCCATCGCCAGAAGGTGGTGGATTGCCGTCTAGGACGAAAAAATGGAAATTCATAAAAGAATCTCTTCTCGTCCTTAGCGGAGCTGTTGGAATACAAAAATTTCTTCCAGTTGTAGAGCTTACACCGAAAAGGAAAAAGGGGAAATTGATACAGCCATTTAGGACTGACAAACGAGTATTTTGTTATGCCATTTTTGTAACGTCAATGGACTCTTTGGAAAGAAAGCGGCCGTAAGAACGATTCGAAAGTCCTTTTGAATATCTAAGAGAATTTTGTTGCACAATTTGACAAAAATCAGGTGGCAATGTAGCGGTGTAATTGTTTTCCAGGAAAAACGGACGAACAAATAAAAAAATAAAAAACATTAAAGGAGGCTTATGAACCCAAATAAACTACACAATGTTGGCATGATGGGTTTGTACTTGTAACATATGCGTAGAGACATGGTGGTCGACCATTGATGGGAAACCACCAATGTGATCCCTTATTCTTCCTTTGCGTCTCTTTCATCCAGTGAAAAGTGATTTGACACAGGCAAGATACATGGCTGGGGCCTAATGTGATATCCTGTCAGTGATATATGAGTGTGCGTCTCATGAGAGGGACTGTCGATACGATTGACGTATACTTCTTGGCACACAAACATACTTTGGACATTTTTTGTGGTTTCGTTTTGTGGGTAAATATTTGAGGTGAAATTTGGCTCCGCCTCAAATTGATACGTGGTCGGGAGATTGAAGATTGTGGCAGGAAGTTTGAGGCTATACGAAGACTTTTCCAACTTATGGAGATTGTGTGACGAGGAGGGGCTTAAAAATAAAAATTTATTATTGTGTGGTTTGATTTACGAGAACGTTGGAAGTATAAGTTTAGGAAAGTTGAAGTCTGATGTATTAAGAGGAATCATAATTTAATTTTTCCCACTGGCTGGCTTATTGGTTTTCCTGTCTAAGCTCCTTATCTGAGAGCCTTGGTCGCTAGGACAATAAATTTTAAGACTGAAGAGCTATTATAGCCTTAAGTTACATAGATTCTGATAGTTGAAAATAGTTTGAATTTTCGAGGCCTATTTTTAAGGAGAGTAACCAGAGTGACTGTCCTAAAAAAGGTGTTTACTTGGGGAAATTAAAAGATAATTATTGCACAGGGTGTTTTGGATATTTGAAGATATATTTACGAATGAATTATGTACGTGCAACATTTTGTATGAAAATAATCAATTTTCACCCACTTATGCTCCATATCTCGAGTCTCCGGAACAAAAGCTTTTCCTCTGTTGCAGTGATTATGGTCTTCAGAGTGCCGAAAATGAGAAAACAAAATGTCAGTTAAACTATAATGTGTTTGCCATAATATAAAGCAGGATTATTAGAAAAAAAGGACAAAAAAAATAGAATCTAGTAAAATAGCAGTATTAAAAAAAAGTAAACAAAAAATTGGCGAAATGTTAAACAATATTTCAATTGCTCTTAAAAATCTGAAATTTTGTTGTTGTTGGTAAATTAACAGTTTTTATCTAAACAAAAATACTGGAGGGTCATTTTATATAAAGAAAAACCATTACTAAACGCATTCTAAAAAGATTCAAGTCGAACTGATGATGTATTATTTGAGTTTGAAAAATGTCATTTAAAAGATAAAAATTTTGATTTCATTGTTATATATGGAGAAATTTTGAGATTAGAGTTAATCTGCCATTTCCGACTAGAACGAGTACAATTCACCTCTCTGCATCTCACAGCATGTGGTGATGATTTTTTTGTTCGAGTTCGTCGACGCTATTTTGGGGCAGCCTGTTGACAATGCTCTGCTATTAGAAACCGCGTTTTAAATACGTCGGTGGCATAAACTTACGGGCGCTTTTGACCGATGACTAGTTGCTCTTTAAAAGGCTGCTGTTCTATTTAACTCTTTAAATTTTAGTATGTTATCCTTGAAGATGTACATTACCGATTGTTCAGAGATGGATGTTACGTACTTGGCTTTAAATTAAACATTTCTAGTCGGTTCATATCAATGAACAATTCCATTATGTTCAGGTGTCGTGCAAAGATGCCAGGTTCTTGCTTCCTTTACGCCAGCTGCGACCGA
The DNA here is from genome assembly GCA_963931805.1 of Microdon myrmicae. Lineage (NCBI taxonomy): Eukaryota > Metazoa > Arthropoda > Insecta > Diptera > Syrphidae > Microdon > Microdon myrmicae. The sequence goes on from OZ007501.1 coordinate 29,794,392, forward strand.
TGTCTGTGCGGTATTGGAAACAGAGCGGCCTTTGTTTTGGGGCATTTGTTGGAGTTACCTTCGGTTGGCAAGATTCTTTCGGGGGCATGACTACCGGCGTATTTGGCGCCATCGGAGGCATTGTCATAGTTTTATGAGCTGAGGTGGGGGTGGTTTTGAAGTGTGCCCGGTTAGCCATACGTTTACTGTAGTGATCTCCTTCACAGTTCAAAAGTGGATATGTAGCGGTTCCGCCAAACCCTACGGTCCACTTTTCTGAAAAAACCCCCATAATCATCACCCAAGACGCATAAGTGTTCGCCAATGCATTCGCATTAGGCATCTAAAAATGCTTCACGCATTATATGGATCAAATCTATGATCATTAAGTCCCTGTAAAGAAAACTTACCTTCATGCATTCTTTTCGCATACCACTGCTCCTTAAGATTTCTTTATTAGCTTACCAGGAATGTCCAATCAATTTCGGTATCTACGTCGCCAGTCAAATTTCCTTAGATGAATTCCGGTAAACAAAATAATTTGATTTACATACATTGTAACCTTCACGACAGGGATCATAAATACAGCGCTGTCTATTTCCCTACTCGCACCATGTGCCAACAAAAGCAAATACACGCATCTGGTGTCTAGTGCCATAAACTGAATTCCTTTGCATGTAAACATGCATAAAAATTCGATCCCTTTTCGTACAGCAAGATACGGTACACGACCACCCATCGTATACCTAAATTCAGCATAATAGCAACAGGCTATTTATCCAGCTGCAATAGATCCCATTGGCATCCGACGATTTCGGTTGTATTTACTTTACCGAAATCGTATCCTATGAATACTCTTTATGTCTTTACTTTGTTTCAGATTTGTTATCATGGCTTTGATCGGTGAAAGGAACCGGCGTACACACACACTTGTGTATTGTGAAGATCTCCTCTATGAGATCCGGTTATCACCACCGTAAAAGTGAATGCACCCAAATTTTCCACGGACAACGATTGAACATCGTTGAGTCGTAATTCAATCTTCAGTGCGGTCGGGTCTTCTCTCCTTCGCCGTGCCGTGCACACAGTACGGTACGGCAAGTTTATACACTACGCGGGTTAATAACAGTCGAGTCGTGTCATTATTAGTATAACCTTACGAGTAAAATAATTGTGAACCTTCCCGAATTTTAAATAGTTTAAATAAATTAAAGATCACCCACTACAATAGACCAAACAAGTGTTTAATTTTCCGTGCTGCAATTCCTGGATGTGTTTTCCTCATTGTTCTTGGTGATCGTGTCTTCGTATTCAGTGGTATTAGTGATGGGGCAGGGAAGTGAATCAGCGTCGTACGCCGGCGCACTCATACTTCCTCCCCACAGATAGGCACCTACTTGTCAGTCACTTACGTACTAATTTTTTTTTCTTAATACTAGTTTCAGGGAAGATGTTAAAACTCCCGGCCGATTACCTCCATCATAATTTCGTTTTTTTGTGATTAAAGAAGAAAAATGCACTGACCATCGAAAGCGCATTTGTATTTGTGTAATTTCAATGGTTTTGTGGGGGTTCTTTAAGGCTCGCCCGAAGAACCACCCATTGTCCTAACCCAACTTCCCATTCCCAACCTGCAGTACATTACCAATCATAGCCTCTTACCAGCATACGAACGGTTCAAAGCTCTCCTTTAATCATTTCTAACGTGAAAAATAAATCCACGCAAGATCACCATCTTGCCATGGCATCAAAGGATAACAAGTCATCTAAAACCTTTCCGATTTATCTTTTACGAACCATTTAAGAACCGATCGGTTCCTCTGGCCGCCAACATGTCCACCAAACACACAGCAATCCTCCTGTGTTTACTTGTTCCAACAATCGGTTGGTCCAAAAGACAAGCCGGGCAAGTTGCTTGCTTGTATATCTGCAAGCCAAATTTCCCATGATCCCCCAGTAGGCCAGCCATACACGGCATGTGACATATGAAATGGGCTATACAATATACTAGCTGCGAATACAAGATACAAGATACAAAATACAAGATACACGATACAAGATACAAGATACGAAATACAAGATACAAGATACAAGATACAAGATACAAAATACAAGATACAAGATACAAAATACAAGATACCAGATACAAGATACAAGATACAAGATACAAGATGCAAGATACAAGATACAAGATTCAAGATACAAGATACAAGATACAAGATACAAGATACAAGACACAAGATACAAGATACAAGATACAAGATACAAGATACAAGATACAAGTTACAGGATACAAGATAAAAGATACAAGATACAACATACGAGATACGAGATATAAGATATGAGATTTTAGATATAAGATATAAAATTCGAGATACGATATACGATATAAGTGTCTCGTAAACCGTCATGTTGTGGCAAATGTGGGACATGATTAAGGATATAACGTCGAACATTTTGCGGAATCTTGTTAGTACACTTTGATCTTAGCCATAAGGCCTTTTCTCTTTTCTTTTCAGAGATCGCGAGACCGAGCCCAACATCCTCACGGATGTGGGTGATTCTGGTTATCGCAAGATGACCAGAAGTCAGAGACAAGATGAAGGACACATATGTCCTTGTCTCGCTAAATTCGGCCTTCTCGCCACAATTTTTTTTTTTTTTTTTGGAATCTTGTTAGTTGTCTCTTGTCGGCCGTGGAGTGCGGATCAGTCAGAAGTCGTAAGAAAAAGTGAATGGGCCTCACCCATATAAGATCATGGTAGAAATAAAAATATTTTGATAATTCGAGATGTTGTTAAAGATTTTATATATGTATCAATAAGAAATCACTCCGTTTTCCATAAAAAGAGAAGAAGGAACGGTGATGTTCGTGGTTTTTATAGATGACTAGGCAAAAATAAAAAATATAAAGGAATTTGGAAAAGCACAATTAGACAAACAACTCGTGAAGGAATTTTCACCATAATAGCATACATACCGTCGCACAATAACATCATTCACTCACAACGTTGTCACTACCAAGAACTGAACGAATACCATCAAACAGCCAGTGAGTTAACTCATTTTGATTCTCTGCGACTTCTTTCGGTTCACTCGAGTTAAAAACTACTATGATGAACAAGTTTTAGCAACAGGAGAGAATAGGTACTGGAAAAATCAAAGACTGCTCTGATGGTCATACCGAACACCGTGTATAAGAAATGTTTCGTTTGGATCAAGCGCTATGATAAGTGCATTGCAGTCAATGGGGAGTACTTCGAAGTAGACAATATCAATGTTCACGAATTAACTTGTACATTGTATTTTCTGGATAAATTGTGGAAACTTTTTGATCGAGATAGCTTACGCTAGGGGTTTTATATGACAGCTAAACGCACACAAATCTGCTGGTCCGGATTGCATTCCCCTCCTCTTGAAGAGATATTCCTCTTCACTCGCTAAACCACTGAGGAAACTGTGGGGAGGAAGTAATGTACCTGCATGGGTACTCCGTTCTACTTCCTCCTCACTCATGTATTGTTCGCCGCGCAAATCACCGAACCGAAAAAAACGAAACAAATCAAAACCTACGCCACACAAAAATACTGGAGGGAAAGTTAATGTTCTTTTATTTTATTGGATGTATTGGTTCGTTTTCACAAAAACTATTGAACACTTTCGTATGAACTTAATGATATTGCTTTATCAATGAGACTATTGCATACCGATTTTTTTGAAATTTATGTGTTTTCGATAATAAACAATTTGGGATCAATAAATTTACGTTATTTCATAGATTCACGGATAAATTTACGTGGAAAAAAAATAAACTAAAACTTTCTAGAGTTGAAAAATAAAACACACACGACTCACGGGGGTGCGAACTCCGACGCACCCCTCGATGGTAAAAGGGTGGCCCATCGTATTTACGCGTACCGAGCGCAAAGGTAGCGTAGTGGAGACCCGACCGACTTGGTCTGGTGATGGAATGAGACTCAAACGATATCCTCACCAATAAGGATATCGTTTTTTACCCACCACCAGGGAAACGTAAAGTCTCTCTTGGTGGTATAGGAAACCAGATCTTGTAATACAAGTCATGGTGGTATGTGTGGGATCGTTGAGATCAATGCTATTCACACGTGCAGTGGAACAGCGAAACAGGCAAGCGGCAAGGACAAAAGAAAAGGCGACCAAATGGTTCGCTCTTTAATGAGGGTCATGTTTATACGATGCCTCGTCGCTATTTTCGACGTTAGGAGAAAAAGGTGCTAAAAGCTATATGGATGTTTATGGCATCTCTAGCTGCAATAGAAACCGGGTTCATATTTGCATTAGAAAATGCTGGAGAATTTGGTTTCAGCGTCTATTGCGCTAATTATATGCAGCTGCTTGTTTGTTGGTAAGACAAACAAAAAAGGTTGCCAGGCAATGTGTATGTATGGTATATGACGCGGCTGGGAAAATAGACGGCGCGATATTTATGGTCCCTGTCATGACGTTTACATTGATTGCAATCCGAATTATTTTGTTTACAGGAATTTGTCTGGTGCCGAATTGGTTCAGAATACCAAATAGGAAAACAAAGAAATCTTATGAAAAATTGTATGCGAAGGGATGCATGAAGGTAAGTTCTCTTTATAGGGATTTTAGGGTTATAAAAAGTGGGTCTGTTTGATCTAAGATGCTAATGCGAATTGCATTAGCGAAAGCTGGTGCAGACCCGGGTTATGGTTATGGGGGTTTTTTCAGGAAGGCGAGCCGTGGGATCTGGCGGAATCGCCACAAAACCCTTCCATTTGTCTTATTCTAATGGTCGTTTCCTAAATAGATGGAAGACAGCGAACATTCAGCCAATTCCCAAAAAGAGGGACAAATCATCCTATAACGTATTGCATTTTCTTATTCGATTCTCGTTCGGTATTCTTCACTATTTGCTTGTGTATTGTGTGTGTATCTTTTAGAAACGCCACAACCCCTCTCTTTTTATCGGCCCATAGCACTAACTCCTATTCTCTCCAAGGTGATGCAATCACTTATCAACTATCAACTTTCGAAAAATCTGGAATCAAATGAACTCCTCGATGATCGCCAATATGGCTTTCGTAGCAACAGGTCCACAGGAGATCTGATGGCGTACCTTACCGAAAAGTGGAGCCATTCCATCCACCATCTCGGTGAAAGCAAGGTAGTCGCATTGGATGCTTCAAAAGCCTTCGACAGAGTTTGGCATCCAGCCCTTTTGTCAAAATTACATTCATATGAAGTGGACAATTCCCTGATCCAATGGATAAGAGACTATCTTTCTGGCCGTTAAATCCAAGTGGTTCTTGATGGTGTCAATTCTGTCTCCCATCAAATTAATGCAGGTATTCCCCAGGATTCGGTACTTTCACCAATTCTCTTCCTGATCTTTATAAATTATCTCTTGTCAATTATTCACAATCCAATTCACTCGTTTGCTTATGATAGCACGTTGAGTTTCTCATACTCATACGAACACTCCCGTCCAAACTCTTCGAACGTCACTACCAACCAGCAACTTATGCTTGATACATTGAATTCAGTCCTCAACAAGATATATCAGTGGGGATTATCTAACTGAGTAGAATTCAATGCCCAAAAAAATTCAGTGCTGCCTCTTGTCGCTAAAGGCGAGCCCCAAAGTAAATATACTGTCGATAAACGGCACTTGCATCAACGAAGACAAGGAACTATTAATCCTCGGCACTCGAATTAATTCGACTCTCAATTGGAATGACTACACATTTGAAGCTACGAAATGTGCAGCCAAATGTATGGGATTCCTTAAAGGGTGCAAAAGATACTTCATCCCATCCAATCTGGCCACTATTTACAAGGCGTATATTCGTCCAAAAATGGAGTTCAACTCCCATATTTGGTCAGACGCATATAAAACTGCACTGCACGTGCTCGATAGGGTGCACTAACGAGCAGTGAAAGTTGTTGGGGACTCAACCGTAAGTAGATCAATTCCGTCGTTAGAACACAGGCGGAACGTATCATGCCTATCTCTTTTCTATAGGTATTACCACGGTCGTTGCTCAACTGAACTTGCTGAATGTGATCCGCCCCTTCAGACATTTTCCCGCGATACCCGTCAATGCGCATCAGTTCACGTTGAACTGAAATAAACATAGAGAGTCATTCTTTAGCCGAACCACACAAATGTGGAATGTTCTACCTGATCATGTGTTTCCTGGCCGTTGTGATGTCCAGCCAGTCAAGACCAGTATATATCGACACCTCCTTTCCTTATCCACTTCCCCTCTATCCACTCGCACTGTGTTCTGACATTTAAGGGTACTTCAAAATCGCCCTTTGTGCGCACCTTAGTGTAAAAAAAAAAAAACAAAAAAAATTAATAAATATCGCTCACCACACTTCCGGTGGTGCTGTGGGGAGGAAGTGTGGTGCACCGGCGTACGGCGCTGATTCACTTCACTCCCCATCATCTCTAAAAGCTCGTGTTGAAGAAAACACCGACAAAAGAACGCAACGCCTCCACGTTTGTTCACAACCGGGAGTAAAGGGAAAATTGTTCTCAGGAACGGTCCAAAACACACAGTTGGTAGTCACCGGGAAATCCAAAAATAAAACGCACTAAATGTTATTCAGGTATTATTTAATTGATTAACTTTTATTGAATTTAATTGTTTCATATCTGACACTCCACTGACACCCGATATATTTTGGTTGGTAATTGTTCGTTTTTACGGTAGGTTTAAACTTAATAACGATTGAAAATTAACTGTATAACACGCACGACTGGGGGTTATTACTCGACTCGGGTGAACGCATCCCCGTGAGGGCTACGGGGAGCGGGAGAAAAACCGACCAGCGCGGTCGGTGGATGGAATGAGACTCCACGATTCACCCATCGTTTGGGGTGAGTTTGGTGGTGTGGTGGTAGATATCCTCTCCACTAAGGATATGTTTTTACTTACCACCAGAGAAACGTAAAGTCTCTCTTGGTGGAATAGAAAATCAGATCTCGTAATGGAGCTCAAGGTGGTATGTGTGTGATCGTTTAGATCTGTGTTGTTTACTCATGCGCGAAGGCAATGGAAAAACAAAGCAGGCAGGCGGAAAGGACAAAGGAATTGGGGCGATCATGGTTTATCATGTGCATGGCGGCTAAATAAATAGACGACGATGCATCGAAGAAACGGTGTTAAAGGAAAAGATGGCACGAGGGCATCATGAAAGTCTTAGATGGGTGATGCCCTTGTGTAAATAGCCGAATAGACATTGGGAAACGTGCTAATGGGTTGCGATACTTTATACAATGAAAATTGTATATCGTATCTTGGGTCGGTGGCCGAAACGAATCCCTTGCTTCTATTTGTATATGCGGGGTAATTCGTTGTAAGAAAGGGATTCTATATTTGCATTGTTTTTGCTTTGAATTCAATCCGGCCGCTATACGCGAAGCCGATGATTGTTTGGAGATTCAAACAAAGGAGCATTTCGGGGTAAAGTGCCTGCAGCTGTATCAATACCTGCAAGTCATTGCGAAGCAAATTAGATGGTTATACAATGACGGTTTGTGTATACCATCTGTGTTAACTATACATGGCATCTATGGCGAGGCCAGAATCAAACTCTAGTGTGAATATCTACACGAATTGGAAATTCGGTTCTTGGTCGCTAATGCAGATATGCATTGATACATGTATGAATACTCTTGTAAGAAAAATTCCTTACACGCATTTCCAGGTAATGCATTGAAAGCATTAATTATCCTTGGGAAGAAAATGTTTTTGCTGCGGGGAGATTGCGGTGCAGGTGTGGGAAGGTTGCAATATGCCTGACAACCGCAGCTACCGAATATGTTTTGGTTTATGCTCCCGTATAAAGGAATCCTTGTAGGGAATTTGTATGCGAAGAAATGCATAAAAAGTAAGAATTTGTTTACAGGGACTTTTAGGTTATACCTTAGATAACCTAGATGCGTAAAGCATTTAAGGTGCTAATGCGATTGCATTAGCGAACTTATAAGATTGGGTCGAAGTTATAGGGGTTCTTCAGGTAAGTGGACTGTGGGGTTTGGCGGAACCGCCACAGTGCTATAATTAAGTTATTTATTATATATTATGTGTCAATTAACTGTGAATTATAGAACGAGAAAAAAAGCTGCTGGCAGCCGACTGAGCGTGTGAATAATATTTTCGTCCACTGTGTTCTTAGATAGCATTATTTATTATCGACATTGATACAGTGAAATTTGATTATAACAGGTATTTAGTGTGACTTACTGGTGGTACGTTGCTGAGGAGAGTGGAGAAACTAAATATAGTATATACATGTCGTGCTTCGGGGCTTATCTTCATTGGTCTGTAGCAATCCGAAAGTTCATTACTTCACTATATCAATGTTTGATGTTTCTACAGTTGATGCGGAAGCTAGAATTTAAAAAGCAACTATTGAATTGATTGGGAACAAATTGCAAAGGCACGAATATAATCGAAACTGTTGATGTGTGTAGGAAAAAGATAAAGGATAAAAGTGAAAAAGGCGATCAAATGCCTTTCACTATACATCGAATATTAATAATTTGTTTCCAAGTCTCTACGTTTCTAGGTTGCAAACAAATTTATAAGACTAACGACTAAACGCTGTATTAATTAAGATGTAAATTGTTAAGGATCGGGTTGTCTTTAATAATAATAAATAAATACAATACAAGATCAAAGTCCGGGCTCCTCGATAGTATAGTGGTTAGTATACCCGCCTGTCACGCGGGAGACCGGGGTTCGATTCCCCATCGGGGAGCCTCCGGCGCAAGACTAATGGCCTTGTCGGCAAAAAACAAATGATTATGGAAAATTTAACAAGCCTCAGGACTTGCTAAATAAGGCCAAGACCGGTTACCGGTTGTAGTGCCGATGATGATGATGAAGATCAAATCCAATTGCGGCAATATTACAATCTACATATCATTGGGTACAACTGCTCTTCTAACGGTCAATGTGCAACACCTTATCATTACAAACAGAGAACACCTACCTCCCGGGTGAAGGACGATCTTTTAATTTACATTTTTGCAAGTACTTATGACAAAAAATACCTAATAAAAGTGGGTAAGTATGACTATGTAGTATAATGGTTAGTATACCCGCCTGTCACACGGGAGACCGGGGTTCGATTCCCCGTCGGGGAGCCTCCGGCGCAAGACTAATGACCTTGCCCGGAAAAAAAAACAAATCATTAAGGAAAATTTAACAGTCCTCAGGACTTGCTAAATAAGGCCAAGACCGGTTCCCGGTTGTAGTGCCGATGATGATGATGAAGTATGACACATAATGGAAGGTTGTATTGATATCATCGATCTCCATGTAGTAATTTCCCCACCTTGCTTGGTTTTCCTATTCCTCATTCTCATTATCCTGCAATATGTGCAAATGTGCTTTAATATTAAATTAAAAAAATACAGGTAAGCAGAAAACAGTATTTCTAATTAAAATATTGATAGTAAGGTCATTGACAAAAATATCTTTCCTAAAACTGTCCATCTTGTGTCCAATGTGACCTAAAGGTGCCTAAAGGTGCCTAAAGGTGCCTAAAGATGCCTCAAAACCGCACAACGCACTGAAGCACACATAACATCTACAAAATTTCCCTACACTAAACTTTTCCGTCGGCAATTGAACTTTTCCTTTCTTCAGAGTTATCCTTATTTCACCTAGGTATCTCCGACATGGTGGGCCGGTACGAGAGCCCAATCTTTTTATCTTTAGTTCCTTTTTCATCTTCTTATTCTTTTCGAAAAATATATCTAAGTCAACTCCTCTTCTACCGTTATGGTCGAATACAGCCACAATATTTAGCCGCAACACATTGGTCGGATTTTGGGGTAATACTTTCTGCAATATCGCAACCCTTAACTCTTAACCACTACCACATCACCACGTTGGAGCCCACCGATTTTCCCACAGGAAAACCTTCAAAAGAGAATAAGAAAAAAACAAAAAGAACAAAACACCGAAAGATAAAAAAAGATGACATTTAAGAAATTCCCACCCATTATCCTTTCGTTGCGAACCACTTACTAGTGGTTGTATGCTGTCGAGATATTGGACAGCAGTTTAAGACGTTCAGTTTTACTACCACTTCTAAAACTGATGTCCTGGGAGATGTTCTCAAACTTCTTCATCTTCTTGACGTTCTCTTGGTGGTTCATATTCATTGGGTTGGACTGTAGTTGGCGGGGTTTCGGAATGTCGGAACGATGGCAAACTGCTGACGGAGAGGGTCCTTACTCTTATTTTTGTGCTTTTGCTTTTCTTTTACACCCCCCTCCCCACGCGCGAATTACTTCACTCAGTTTCTTCGCTCAGTGTTCTTTTTTGCTCAGGACTATTTTGGCCACCAAGGTTTCGCGGCATATGGTTTATGTACATCTAACTGCGACCATTTACCTTTTGTGGAGAAGTCTCTTAAGTTTTTTGTTTTCCTTCAGAAAACGATGCTCAAGTCTTCCAAGATGAAACGAGAAAGAGAAAAAGGATAACGTCTTGGAATCCATATCGTACAACGGGGCGATTTGAGGGTGGGTGTCTGTCGGTGCAAGCATCTTAGAAAAATGCGGCAAGGGGCAGATAAAAATGTTACAAGATTTCACTGGATCCTTGATGCTTTTTTCTAGCTTTCCTTCTCTTTGTCGCTTTTGTCACTCATTTTGGTCTCAAGTATCGCAAGGATACGTAGAAAAGCAAGACGACAATAAAGGAACTCTTACTCCGGTTCTTGAGATCATTGGGATTGTTTACGTTTTTTTTTCTTCGATTTATTTTTCTCTCTTTTTCTTAGATGGGGCAATGAATATGAGGAAGGGGGTTTGGATACTAAAAGAAAGAAGGATATTTTCGTCGGATAGCGCTGATAATGATGATGATGACGGTGGTGTTGGTGGTATACTTCTGCTGGTGGGTGGATGTTGGTGTTGCAACACTTGTTTATGTATATATTTCTATCCAGCTGAAGGCATTGGAATTGTCAAATCAGTGGAAAACGGGGTGAAGTGAAGCGATGGGTGGCCATAAGTCCTTTTTTCACTTTTATTAGTGGTTGGGGATGTCGGTGGAAAGAATACTCATTTCTTGTTGGGAATGTAGAACGATTTTTGCGTGATGCCAAAGGACACACACAACAACGCCAACGTGATGAGAATTGATATAAGAAAAAAAAATGAAGAGAAAAGCAACAATAAAAAAATAAGAAGCAAAACAAGAAAAATAACAACAACAAAATCTTGGAAAAAGGAAGAAGAAATATATTCGCAGAGTATAGGTGAACCAGTTATCCTTGGGTTGGTTGTCGGTCGGTCGGTTGGTTGGTAGGTAGTACGGCCTTCCGCATAAACCACTGCTACTGGTTCTCGCGGTAACGAAAACGACAACGTCAACGAAGAGTACTAAGATGATGTGAATATGGGGGGATGGGGTCAAAATCGTCCTGGAGATGATGATGACGGCGATAATGATGAGTAGTGGTCGGGTTCATGGTTACCACAAAAATAGTTTAATACCGTTGCGTCGGTCGATTCGATCGGTTTTCGGAGTTTTCTGTGAAACCTTTGCCGCTCTTTCGCGTTTTGAACGTGTATATAACATTCAATTCTTTTTCAAGTGGTTTTGCAGTTTTTCACACACTACCGGAATTAAAAAAAATTAATAAAAATTAGTAATTGAAAAATCAGTAACCAAAAAAAGTGGCTTGTGGAAAAAAATCATTAAAATAAATACATCATACTTGTGGAAATACTGTAAATAAGTTCAGCAGTAATTCTTGTGATTATTTGAAATGTTTATCCTTACAATGTGCCAATGGAATAGTTAAGAGAGCAGTTTGAGATCATCTAATTTGGATATCGTCAGCACGATCAAGCGGACATTTTGAGTCGTAGCGAGTTTTGGCGCTATACGAAAAAATTTCACATATAGTAATTATATATCAGTATTATGAAGTCATATGATAAAGTGAACTAATATCATATACAGTATATGATCCACTTGTTCCGCGCAACCAGTAGTCGATTATTAAGAATATTAAGTATTGAGCAGAGGTCATTCCACCCGTTTTTGTTTTCATTTTTTGTTATTATTATTATCGGTTTTATGTATTTATTCAAGATCTTAATACATAATTGTATATTCTTTTTCGGCGTTTGAGGCTTTTTAATGCTTATTGTTAAAGAATAATCCGTAGACAATTAGTCGATAAAAACCTTTACGAGGAGGTGGTGAGGATTAAGTAAGAAACGACTTGAAGTAAAATCTGTTTCTATCTGTCGCCGGTCGACTGAAGAAAGGGATCTGTATGTCGTGCTCATCTACCTTGATAATTGATTCATATGTCTCAATTTTTATAGGTCCTTATGGTAAACTAAACACCCACAACATGAATGCAGAATTATAAAATTACTTGCAAACATGAATGGTGTCTGTTAGAATGCATCTACTTCTATGTATTTATTTTAGAATCCATTTAGTTATTCTCCCAAAGAAAACCTTAACTCCTTAACAGGAATTGGTATAAAAATGTATCCACTTATACAGTTTTTATACTCGTAAATTCTTCGTATAATTATAATATATATTCTTATTTGTTTACTTTCTTAACAATTGTTTTTTTTCCTGTTGGTTGCAGGAAGCCGTTGGAGGGATTCCGCTGCTTTGGGCTATATCACTAAGAGCCTTACCTCTTAAAAGAGGAATCTTTTTAAAATCTGTATCTTTATTTGAAAGCATGACTCGCATAAAGCCTCTGCTAGGTTCCTTATGCATCACTCTACTGGGTTCCCCATATATCAGGAATTTCGCAGCTTCTTTTTTATATGACCGGGTTTGTGTTGTGAGTAGTATAAAATTTCATTTGCGAAATAAGACTTTGTATGGACTCAACGGGTCAAGTGCTATAAAGGCGGAGCACATACAGTGGTCATTGCCGCCTGTTTATTGTGCATCCCGAGCTAGTACAAGGAATTGACTATTTAGTATTGTCTCAAACAACACCCGTGTCTTAAAGTGCAGGATTTCTACGCATATACCTGCCACATGTCAGAGATTCTTGCCCTAAGCGGAATCCGGGAAATTTTAGATTCCGAGATTTCAGAATTTGATCTGGGTGCTTCCTATATTGTTCTTCACAAATCGTCTATCGCACACCGTTCTTTTGGTTACCTTATCTTAGGTTAAGCTTAGTTAAGTTAGTTCTAACGCTCTTTAGTTTGTAAGTTATATACCCTTTAGTCGTAGGTATTTATGTTGCTTGAATTAAGCCAATAAATGGGGTGGTAGTCCCACTTAACTTAGTTCACTTAGCCCCATCAGTTTCGTTTTTCACAGGGAACTTCCCTAGATCGTCGTCTTCAGACCGTCTTTGCCACATCAATCCTCCGGCATCGTTTTTTCCACGCACCGGTTCTCACATCCGCCTTTCAACAACATTAATCCTAGATTGTTTTGACCTTGCTAAAATGTCTTTCCTTGTATAAACTTTGGCTACAATTTGGATATTGTTTCAATTCATTCTCACTGCGAAAACTTAACATTCTGAAACATACTTCTTTCCATTAAAGGAGAGTGAATTTGGAAAGTCCATTCATTGTTTTTTTTCCCTTTAGGGGGGGCTGCTACATTTGGATGGTTCTGTTGACTTAATATACATCATCATCATCATCATCGGCACTACAACTGGGAACCGGTCTTGGTCTTATTTAGCAAGTCCCGAGACTTGTTAAATTTTCCATAATGATTTGTTTTTTTCCGGGCAAAGTCATTAGTCTTGCGCCAGAGGCTCCCCGACAGGGAATCAAACCCCAGTCTCTCGCGTGACGGGCGGGTATACTAACCACTATACTATCGAGGAGCCCTGACCTAATATACACGCCCACGAAAACTACATATGTTTCCTTCTTAAGAATCACTCTATTTTTTGCAGGGGATTTAGTGAAAGGAATACGTGTTTCCTCCTAATATGAAGGAGACCAAATTATTATTATTACTATTATTATTATTATTATTATTATTATTATTATTATTATTATTATTATTATTATTATTATTATTATTATTATTATTATTATTATTATTATTATTATTATTATTATTATTATTATTATTATTATTATTATTATTATTATTATTATTATTATTATTATTATTATTATTATTATTATTATTATTATTATTATTATTATTATTATTATTATTATTATTATTATTATTATTATTATTATTATTATTATTATTATTATTATTATTATTATTATTATTATTATTATTATTATTATTATTATTATTATTATTATTATTATTATAATTATTATTATTATTATTATTATTATTATTTATTGGCCTGTAGGAACCCGGAAGTTCATGAGCTCACCGACTCGCCTCCACCATCGTTCCCTGTCCTGTGCAGTCTCGTTCCGCACTTGACCATCCGATCCGATTTCTTCAAGCTCAAATCTAACATTGTTCTCCCATCTCCGTCGTGGCCGTCCTGTCGGTCTCTTTCCCGTTGGTCTACTGTCAAGAGTTCTACGGACGCTACTATCGTTCCCCATTCGCGCTACATGTCCGGCCCATCTTAATCTTCGCGACTTGATTACTCTCACTATTGTAGGTTTGCGGTATAGCTCTTCCAATTCGTGGTTGTGGAGTTTCCTCCATTGTCCTGCCTGCTCGTCATATTTACCTCCAAAGATACCCCTTAAAACTTTATTCTCGAATACGCGGAATTTGTTTTCTTCCCGTTTTGAGAGAGCCCATGTTTCGCATCCGTATAGAACAATCGGCATGATTATGGTTCTATAGACACGGAGCTTTATGTTAGGTGATACCAGTTTGGATTTCAGCAGTTTACTGACTGCTTGCCAACTAACGTTGCCGGAATGCACACTTTTGTTAATTTCCTTCGACATTTCGTTACTGGCCGTCAGTATCGTATCCAGATATTTAAATTCTTTAACTTTTTCAAATATCTTGCCTCTGACGTTTATATGGGTTCCCTGAGTTCCACCTGCTCTCGCCGTAATCATGAATTTTGTTTTGTCTTGATTTATTTCTAGGCCCACCTCTTCTGCCCCTTGCATGATGATTTCACCGTTTTTACTTACAGTTTCTAGATTATCGCCCAGAACGGCGATGTCATCCGCATATGCGAGGACTTGTGTGACCCCGTTCAGGGATGATCCGGTCATGTTGTCGTCTTGTACCTTTCTGATGACATACTCGAGCACAAGGTTAAAAGACACGGTAATAGACCATCTCCCTGTTTTAGTCCGTTCCGGATTTCAAATGGTTCTGAGAAGTGGTTTTATATTCTAACTCGCCCTTTGTTTTCGTTCATACAAATTTGAATGAGGGCGGCATATTTTTTCGGGATTCCCAGCTCAACCACAACATGGTAGAGTCTGTGCCTTGCGACTCAGTCGTAGGCTTTTTTGAAGTCAACGAACAGTTGGTGAACCGTCTCTCCGTATTCCCACTTCTTTTCCAGCAGTTCCCTAATTGTGAACATTTGGTCGCGTGTTGACCGTTTCATACGGAATCCGCACTGGTAGTCTCCCAGTATCTCTTCTGCGTACGGTGTGATTCTTGCCAGAATGGCATTTGTTAATATTTTGTATGTGCTTGGGAGAGCAGGTGGACCTCAGAGAACACATATAAACGTCAGGGGCAAGATATTTGAAAATGTCAAAGAATTTAAATATCTGGGAACGATACCGACGACCAGAAACGAAACGTCAAAGGAAATTAACAAACTACTACATTCCGGCAACGGTAGTTGGCATGCAACCAGTAAACTATTGAAATGCAAACTGCTATCACGTAATATAAAGCTCCGTGTCTATAGAACCATAATCATGCCGATTGCTCTATATGGATGCGAAACATGGGTTCTCACAAAACGGGAAGAGAACAAATTCCGCGTATTCGAGAATAAAGTTTTAAGGGGTATATTTGGCGGTAAATATGACAAGGAGTCAGGACAATGGAGGAAACTCCACAACCACGAATTGGAAGAGCTATACCGTAAAACTACAATAGTCAGAGTAAACAAGTCGCGAAGATTAAGATGGGCCGGGCACGTAGCGCGAATGGGGGATGATAGGACCGTGCATAGAATTCTTGACGGTAAACTAACGGGGAAGAGACCGACAGGACGGCCGCGACGGAGATGGGAGGACAATGTTAGATTGGACCTCGAGGAGATCGGATCGGATGGTCGAACGTGGAAGGAGAGCGCACAGGACAAGGAACAATGGCGGAGCCGAGTGGGTGAGGTCATGAGCTTCCGGGTTCCTACAGGCCAGTAAATAATAAAAAAAAAAAGTGGTTGGGAGCAATGATATTCCTCTGTTGTTTTAGCAGTCAGATCTGTCGCCTTTTTTGAAAATGTCAACGACTATTGAGGTTTTCCATTCTTCCGGAGTGACTTCCTTATCCCATATTGTTTTGGAGTTGGTGGATCTTTCGAGCGGTGGCCTCTTCTTCATGCTTCACAAGCTCTGCCGGTATGCAGTCAACTCCGGGAGCTTATGGACCGTAAGGAAAAGTATGGGCACCCTCTTCGTACAGTACAACTCTCCCTCTGTTGCTCCGCCCCCTTTGTTTGTATACGCGCACTCCACACATCCCTCGACATAGCCCCTGACAAAAGTTCGTTTCCTGGGGAACCAGTACGTCCTTCTCAGCCTTTCAAGGATTTTGTCGAAGCCCATGTGCGCCCCTTCATCGTGGCACACCCGGAGAACTCTCCATCGAACTCATTTCGGCACGACCCACTTTCTTTGGTTGCTGTCACGCCTAAACTGTCTTCCTCCGTCTAGCTAGTATTCCTTATGTAGCTTCCTTCCATTCCTGCAGTTTGTCGCTCCTTTAAGTTGGTTTTTTGATCTACCTATCTTCTCGTCTTGCCATTGCATAGTGGGTAACCAATCCTTGCTGTCAATGCATATGTTGAGTATATTGGCGGATGCCTCCTCCATGTCCCGTTCTTTTTTTACTGGCTATCCACATATCCTGTTTTCCTTCCAGATTGATGTTTTGAACAAACATTTTTCTAATTCATATTTTCTGGTAGATTTCACTCTGTGTTGTGCAAGGATCAGGGACACAATGTTTGTCTATGTGTTTGCTTGTGCTGAAGTTATTTTAACCAGATTGGCGGTTTTGACTCGTGATTGTAGTTCCCTCCCGCGTTTTTATTCGAAACTTGGCC
The DNA here is from genome assembly GCA_963931805.1 of Microdon myrmicae. Lineage (NCBI taxonomy): Eukaryota > Metazoa > Arthropoda > Insecta > Diptera > Syrphidae > Microdon > Microdon myrmicae. Next base: position 29,811,606 of record OZ007501.1, read on the forward strand.
ACCACTATTTGCATCCCTTTTCATTAAGCCCGTGTTGTTTTGTTCGCATTGTTATTTGACCGTTGGCCGGCGGCTGGTGCAACAGTCAAACTTGCACAACCGGTTGATATTGTGCTCCTATGTATTGCCTCCACAAACAGGACACTCGTTGACGAGCCAACATCTGAGTTGGACTGTCAGCCACCAGCAAACGTGATGAATTTTCGTGTTTTATTCATTTAAGCGAAATACCGGAAAATATTTATCACAAACTATACATTTTATTGTTTTGGGTTTTTGTGCTTTTCCTGGGTGATTTTCAGTTGGTTGACAATCGCAAATCTTTTGTTAATTGCATACACACTCAGCGAAATTTTTATATGACACTCGAGAATTATTTGTGTTTTTTGTTTGTTTTTATATAAATGTGGTTGATTGATTTTGATTGAATAACGCATTTATTGTACAATAATTTAACAAATGTTGACTTAGGACTAAAATGCTAAATCCTATTTTACAATCTTTTCTTATTCTTAAAATAATTTACTGGCTCTACACGAGCACTCTAAATTACACGATACAATTTTGTGTAATTCCTTTCGGCGTACAATAATATTTTTATATTTTTATATTTTTATATATTTTCTATTATCCGAATATTTTAGAAGACGAAGTTCTCTCTGTATTTCTTTTTTAAATAATATAAGGTAAAAAAGTTTACAAAAAAAAATTAATAACAAAAAAACAAAAAATGTTAACATAAAGAAATTGTAAAACGAAAAGGAATCTAAATGAAAAAGGGAAATGAAAAGGAAGAATAAATAAATATGAAAAGGGAAGTGAGGAATGGGAAGGGAAGGCGTATCGTCTGAAGATGTTACTATATTTGGGGATATTAAATCCTTCCTTCATTGTCAATCCACCACCAGTTGGGAAGGGATCGGTCATTTATAGATTTATCTCGATCGCCTATTACCATGCTAAACCGCAAGTGAACTGCAGCATTTGATATATCACTGTTATAAAGAATCCGTTTGTCCCTGGCACCACGAAAAGCGTGGTAAATAATAGGGACTCCGTGCTTGTTTTGGATAAGACCTTTTCTATCCAATAGAGGGAACGCTTCTGGTGGGATAAACCCATTTTGGAATGTATTCTCCAGGTATATGTCATTGGGGTAGTATGCTCCCGAGATAAGATTATTTTCGCTGCACATTGCCCTTGCAGTGTGACCACGAATAATTTTGATAATGAAATTGTCTATCCCATTCAGTCCTGATTTGTCATACAGTGTCTTATTAGGATAGAATTTCCTGTATTGAGACTCAGGTGTTCTATGTAACCCGAGGCAGGAACGCAAGCACTGCCTCTCGAACATGCGAAACTTTTCCATGTAGGATGGGGAAACTTTGAACCATACCGGGCAACCATACACTAATATTGGACGAATAAATGCTGAGTAGGAAATTATTTTAACTTTGTGATGTAGGAGACTATTTCGAAACAGACTTCTTGTCATTGCATATGCACTTTTAGCTGCGGAGAGGACAGCTGCTATGTGCTTATCAAAGTATAGGTATTGGTCCATCCAGATACCAAGGTACCTGATAACGGTTTTCATTTGCAGCGGAAGATTATTGCTTATATTATATTGCTTGCTACAATGGAAAAGTTTTTCCAATTATGCCTTGTATCTCTTGAAGCTGTAGAAAGAGGTGTTCTGAAAAGGATGGTTTCTGTTTTTTGGAAGTTAATTTTCAATTTCCAATCGTCACAAAAGCGTTTGATTTTATTGAAGTCTTCTTGAAGAAGTCTGTTAATGGCATCGATATTTTTTTCTGATCTGTACACTACAATATCGTCGGCATATGCAATATCATGATTAAGAGACCCAACTAGATCACTAGTATAAATATTGAAGAGAATGGGAGAATTCACGGCTCCCTGCTGTAAGCCATTTTTAATATGGAAAGTTTTATTGGAGATTTTGTCCCCACATTTTACCACAAATTGCTTATCCATTATCATATCGTAAATGATGTATAACAGATATTCGGGCAAACCTAGATTTGATAGCTTATATACAAGTCCTTCTAACCATACGGTATCGAAGGCCTTTTCAAAGTCAACCAAACATACTCCTGTGCATTGTCGTTTTGCCTTGTTCCACTGTATATCGGAAACAAGTTTTGTAGCTGCATGAACTGTGTCGTGCCCCGTTCTAAAGCCAAACTGGTTGTTCGGAATGATGTCGTTTTCATCACACCAGTTTATCAATGCCCTTTTTATGATTTTCTCGAATATTTTGCTAATATTTGGAAGCAGACTAATCGAGCGAAGGTTAGCGGGATTGCTCCTGTCCTTGCCCTTTTTGGGGATGGGATGGACTACTGCTATTTTCCAACGTCTTGGAAAGTATGCATTATTTAGAGCGTTATTGAACAAGGTAGTGTAAATTTTCACCGCTTCCGGAGGCAGATGTTTAAGAGCTGTATTCGGAATACCATCTGTTCCAGAGGATTTCTTGTTTTTAATGGATCTAAGGATGTCCATGAGTTCATTCTTATTCACAAATATATTTGTGTGCAAATTTCTGAGCGGCGCATCCGCTCTATTGTTTTCACTGAAGGTGGTGAAACTTTTGTTTTCGGAATGCCAATTTTGCCGTTCATTGTGCAGCGAAATATGGTTTTGGATAGCTCTGTTTTCGATATCGAGGTTAGAGTGAATGGATTCATTCACTTTGTGTACTGCCTCGAAACAGGCGCCAATGGAGTTCGCTTTCTCTTGCGGATCCTCGACTACTATTAGTTCTTCGTTGGAGTTGATGTGTTCCCGGGTGAGTCCTGCGTTCAGCAATATTTGACAATTCTCGGGAGTCTTCGGGACTCGAAGGCAGGGAATGTCATTATGATCTATTCAGAGAGCAGAGCGCTTTTTTGTCTATAGAGGGCATCAATAGTTGAGTTTCTATATCTATTAAAATTCTCCTCCATGTGCACCGCTTTTGGAATGGAACGGTGCATTGTTTTGATGACAATGTTGTCCATCGTTGAGAAATAATGATCTATTTCCTCATTTCGAAGGTTTCTATTAGTTGGACGGTCTATGCCATTAGAGCATATTTCTCTTTTTATTATGCGATCAAAGCGCGACCAGTGTGCTTTTCGGAAAACGAACGAATGTATCTGGTCGTACTGCTCAAGTATTGCATGTTCGTTTGGAACATGTAAAACGGCGCCGAGGCCGTAATGGTCACTATCATACCCGATTGTGCGAAGGCAATTTCGAGTATTTAGGTCCATGCCTAATAATTGTAGTCTGTCGTCAATCATAAGTAAGTCCAAAAAGGAGTTTCCTCTTGGATAAGATGGTGTACTTGTAGCGTACAATTCTAGTTTATATTCTGTTGCATTTGTTTGCCACCAGTTGAACAGTGCATTACCTCTTGTGTTCGGCGTGATATCACCCCAAGCACTGTGTTTGGAGTTGAAATCTCCCGCCAGAACAAAACAATTGTTTTCCGAGTCTAACTTGAGATTACGAAAAAGGGTATCCAGTTCGCTAATAAATTGCGAACACTGAGGAGCTTCAGGTGCATACGCGGATACCACGTCTTTGCCTTTGACTTTTCAAAGGTATATCTATAATGCAAGCTTCCAGCAGCTGAAATTTGTGTACAGCTGTGCTGTAAACGACCTTGTGGTGAAGGCCTTTCTTAATTAAGATAGCAACTCCACCCCCTTGTGTGGCGTGTGGACGATCTCGTATAATGACTTTATAGTTTTTGTAGCCCAATTTGTGCCTCTGGTTTAGCTTGGTTTCGCTAGCTAGAAGCACATCGGGGCATTCGGCTTCAAGCAGGTTACCTAGATTATCCCTTCTTGCCACGTGGATTAGTGAATTCACATTCACAGCAATAATTTTTAGTGTTAAATTAGTTGGATAGTTCATTGTGGTATGTTGGGTTGTCTGAGAACAAGGACGAATAAATAATATCTATTCGGGCCGCTTGTTCAGTCAGTTTTTTTGTCAAATCCAGCAATCTGTCCTTGTATGGCTAACAGGATTGCTCTTATATCTGAATTTGCCTCTGGAGCGGGCGCTTTTATGACGTTGCGTGAAAGTTCCGCCGCCGTTGCATTAATTGGATTACTAGCCATTTGAAAAAATGATATGCTAGGTGCGGAAGATTTTGTGATATTACTTCCCTGTGCCGCGAAGTTTGAGTTTAATGGACTACCGGCAATTTGAGCGAATGATACACTAGGTGCAACGAAGTTATTATAAGAACGAACCTTCATTCGTTTCTCTTCTTCAAGTTGTTTTTTTTTAAATTCCAACTTGGCTTTTAGTTGTTGGAATTTCGGACAACCTCTAAAGTTGGCCGGGTGACCTGTATTTTTGCACAGGACGCAAGATAGTTTGATTCTATCCTGAACCTGTTCTTTACCTTTCTCCTACGGTATGATTGTTTTGGCACTTTACACATCTAAATTCCATACAACAGTTAGATGCAACGTGGCCGAATCGTTGGCACCGCATGCACTGCAACACACGGTCAGCCTTCCGTATTTTTTCCCAAATTATTGTTTGGTGGAAAATAACTTTAATATTCCTAAGTGCATCGACTTTGCTGTTGGGATTTTGGGAGACAATGAAGAACGGCAACTTGCGGTTGCGACTTCGGGAGAGAGAAGTGGAGAATGGCTTCACATCAATGAATTTTAAACCTTCATTTTCGACAGTTTGTAGTTCTGAGAGGAGTTCTTCCGAGGAAAAAGAAGGATCAACTCCCTTAAGTTTAAGATAGTTTTCTCCGATTTAGGTGCGTACGTGAAGTACTCACTACTTGCTTCCCTTAGAGCAGATTTAATTTTATGATAATCATATAAACTATCACATAAAAAACTTATTTTATTATTATTTAAATTCTTCGTTTTAAAATTTCTACATGTTAACTTACCTAATTTAATTAGGTCCTTAGCTTCCATAAAACTGACTATGATGGGAGGCACTTTCTCCTTCTTATTGGCTGCTGCTTGTTGTTTTTCCAGCAGTTGTTGCTGCTGCTGTTGCTTCTGATGTTGCTTCTGCTGCTGTTGTTGTTTCTCCCCTTGCTGTTGAATATTGCTTTCCGATAAGGCTTCTTTGATTTGTCGATCCAAATCGTTCTTCTTTTTGGAGAGCTCCTCTTTCTTTTTGTATAGCTCCGCAATATTGAGCACGTTCGACATCTTTGTCACTCATTTCAGTATTGCTGGTTTTATGGTCTTCAGTTGCCAGTTCTTTAAATTTATTCCCTTCTCCGGAATAATGTGGCTTGTCAGGAGTGGTCATTCCTTCTCTGCGAGTTTTTTCTTTGTTGGTTGGGTTAGCTTTATGCCGTTTGGCAAGGAGGTTTGGCTGGGCTTTGGGCCTCCTCTTTGAAATTACTTTTAGCATTACCTTTCTTTTTTCCATTTATATAAATGTGGAATTATCATCGGATGTAGGGTCTACCTTAAAATTGCTCTGGGTTTGCTTTAATGGAGCAGTTTTTGGCCAAAAAATGTTTCGAAATAAATAATTAGATTTAATGTTACTTTAAACTGATTAAAATGGTTTCTTATCTTAACTGATTTATTCTTTCCCAGCGTTCTAAATTGAAAGACAACACACTACTTTTTATTAACACTTTTGACTACTACTTCATTTGCCAGATCGATTAACTCCATAAAACAAATAGTTGAGAAAATGGTATTATATTCCATTCTATCTATCTATCACTTCCTCCTCCTATAGTAATTAACCTTTTACTATTTAATGGCCTATTTTTGCAGGGGATTTAGTGAAGGGAATACGTGTTTCCTCCTAATATGATGGAGACCAAATTATTATTATTGTTCATGACCTCCCTGACTCGACTCCACCATCGTTCCTTGCCTTGTGCGCTCTTCTTCCACGCTTGATCGTCCGACCCGAAGTCCTCAAAGTCAACCCTTACATTGTCCGCCCATCTCCGTCGCAGCCGTCCTGCGGTCTCTTTCCCGTTGGTCTACAGTCAAGAATTCTACGCACGGACCTATCGTTGCCCGTTCGCGCCACATGTCCGCCCCATCTTAATCTTCGCGACCTAATTTCTCTCACTGTTGTAGGTTTGCGATATAGCTCTTCCAATTCGTGGTTGTGGAATTTCCTCCATCATATTTACCGCCAAAGATACCCCTTAAAACTTTATTCCCGAATACGCGGAATTTGTTTTCTTCTCGCTTTGTGGTATTATGTTATATTATTTAATAAAATTCCTGTTATATTGTAAATTTAAACAAACAATGTAAGGGATTAAACGCTGTAACATTAGCACCATTTTTCACCCTTCACCCATAATGTTAAATTTTACTGGTACCGTTCGTTGTCGGGCTCATTAGTGGCCAGTCGTAGTTTTGATTCAGTAAATGGTGTTCAAAAAAGCTGAAGAAATTCTGTAATATTTGTATACTATCTCACTTAATATTCCAAAAGTTTATTTAGTCATTTGTAATCAACAACATTTTTTATAAGCAATTGTTTATACAAAAATCATGAAAAAATACATTTTTATTCAAAAAATCATAACTCATCGAATTTTTTATCAACATTAAAAATTCCAACAGGGTTTTGTAGTTAAATGTATGGACTTTTAAGAAAAAAATACTGTATACGGGTCTCTTTCAAGAAGTATAATTATTTTGATGATTGAAAATTGCGTTTTTCGGATAAAGAAATATAGGACTTTTAGCGTTACATTCATATTATTTTTTTCGGTGAAAAATCATACAAAACATATAAAAAGATTTATCTAATATATAATTATTATAATCTGCGAAAAGTGAACGGTTTGGTAGTTTAGAGGTAAAAAGTTAGCCTGTCGAAGCGCATGACCCAATGTTAAATCCTGTGTTGTGCCGTCGTGTGAGTGGACTGTATTTTGTTTCTTCAATTCCAAATGTAGTGGGCTCCTTAGCTGGTCCTGTGGGCAAGTGGTATCCAATCGGGTTGGCAGGGTTATGTGGTCTTTGTCGTTCTTTTAGTTGTGATGGGATGATACTAAGTTCGTATTCCGCGCGGAATGATTTTTAAGAAAGATCGACGAAACCGAGGGAGTCTGAGACACAGTCGGCGACGGATTAGATACTATTCTAACCGGCGTGTTCGCAATGCTGCATTGCTTTTTATTTCATAAACTTTTACGCAAATTTAAGATACTATTTGAGTTATTTGGTGAGAATCAATAGTTTTGGAATCAATTTCTTTTCCCCTGACTGTAGTAGTACCGATAGCTATAATAGTCGCTACGCACGTTAGGCTATCACCTTCGTGTCCAGACCTTAACCGATGATTCAATTGCTGTTGGTCGTCACTGACGTCAATACCATTGCCGCTTCCATTCTCGTTGCCACTTCCATTCTCGTTGCCGCTACCCGCATAGCTGTTGTTAGCATTTGGAGTGAAAGCAAGTCCTCGTAGTGTATGGATATGCTGTTCATGCAGAAGTGTCTGCTGCTGATCCACCTCATCAACACGATCAGCTGCTGACCACCAGTTTCTTGGCTGTGACGAACGCACGTTGAGCACCTGATAATGGGGATGTTGCTGAATGTTGGACCTCTTCGATGCCTTTCGGGGTTAGCGGGTTTAGTTGATCGGTGTTAGGTTCGATCCGCAATGTCATCTATTCGCTCCGGCTGCGTCTTCGGCGACTCCTGCGATGAGATCTGGAATCCGATCTATTGCGTCGCCTCCAAGGTCGGAAGGTTGAGAGAGTGCGAGCATCAATCAAGGTTCGGTAGATGCTTGAACATAAGTGCAGGTGCCTACGCTGCGACTTCTTTCGCGAATGGTGCTCGCCTGTCCTCAACCTTGAACGATATCGATTAAACTTGCGGCGGCCCTTGGTATCTATTTTCGATACCTCTGGTCGCGAAGGTATAGTCACCGGTTATTGAGACTCCAAGTGAGGCAGTTTTATTCGCATTTTGAGGAGTGTTGTTAGAGCCGTCATTCGTATGGCGGACATATCCTGATCCTGTGTAGTGTTGAACTCATCATATCTGTGTGTAGATTCGCGTGTGCCAATACACGGGTACTGATTTACGATCTCCCCAGCACTTTTCCTTGTCCCTCGTAGGTTGTTCCGCAGCAGCAAACAGTTAACAAAATATCCAGGAAGTAAATAGAAATAAACACAGCGTTGTTCCTTTTGTTTGATTGTTTCCTTTTATTGGTTCACAAGTTCACAGTTTATTTTTTTAAGAATTGTAAAACTAATTTATTTTTAAATAGGTAGACTAACATTACACTTTGCAACACGTAGTTAAAGATGCCTTAAGTTCTTCTTGATCGGAAGCAATTGTTCGCGTTGGAATAAAAACACATCCGAGGTTGAGACTTCTTAGGGGGAATTTTACAACATAAATAATTTACAGTCAATTAAGTATTCACGCGATAATGAACTATCTACACCCTGCCTCGTTAGAGTACACTCGACCTTTTGCGCGCTCCCTGACGGATGATAATTGACTTCCAACTTGTGTGTGTCGCTTGAAGAATGAAAAATGACTCTTGGCACGCGTGTATTCCCGACAAGGGATGAAATCTGACTCTTCGTTTGGACGACATTGACCCAGCCTCAGCGCTTGAGATGAGTTTTCACTCATGTCATCGGCGGGGAAAGCAATTTTTCCTTCGCCCCAACGACCAATGAAAAACGGTTTGCATTCCATCGTCGTCCAAATAATTTGAATGTCTTTTCCTTGGGAAGAAAGACAAACGAGACATGCGTTGGGAGAAGAAAATGAAAAACAAACATGCAGCTGGTCAAATATGATGATCGGTGTACGGGATGGGTGTATTGCCACCGTACGATAGAGGATAGATTTTTGATTGACGTTAAGTCAACAGAACTTTGCCCACGATGGTTAGGGAGCAGAATGGACGTGAGCGTGTTTGCTTTAGAGGAAGATAACGAGGGACACGATCATGGGTAATTTTGCCGTGGGCTCATGTTTTCAGGTGTAAGGTGATGCGGGGTAGCTTATGCTGCTCATTTGCAGGTAAGTAGGAAGACTTGTTGTGAGCGTGAGACAGGTTAATTTAAAGGGAATGGGTGGTTCTTTGGAAATGGCTTAAAGAACCCCCACATATCTCTCCAAGGTTAACACCTGTGATGGTGTCCAGACCTTATCACTGCACGATGAATTTGTCTGGATGAGGTTGATGATAGCCAACTCACTTGTTGCTCTTGAAGTTGGGTTCGCCATGTCAATACGTTCTATGATCGTAGTACGTAAATTGTCTTCAACTAATATCTTCCGAATCGAGTGAACTTATTTTAGGGTGTACTGTCTTTGGGTGTGGTTATAATTTAGCTAGCCTCTTAAAGATGATATTAGTTTGTTCAATGCTTTGTTGAACGTCCTCCTCGTTCAGTACTTCGTTCGTTATTTTACTTTAAGTTGACGGAAGACAGTCAACCTTAGGCACGTTGACATCATCTTTATTTCCAGGGTTATCCGCAGTGGGAGGACCTGATTTCAATATCGTGTAATTGGGTAGGTCAACGCTGTCGAGATTTTTCGGTGAATATGAAAACTGTGTTGAATTCACCTTTGGCGACCTTAGCGCATGATGTAAGGATCCCCGAGTTTGGACGGCTGTGTCTGAAGTTGAATCGTCTGCTGTTGTTGAGGTTATTTTGTGTACGACAAGCAAAATATCTGGCACTGAAACTGAATTGATGGGCAATATGGCATCGTGGCTATTGTGGACTCCACCTGGCGATGACCTCGGGCGGTCATGGGTTCCAGAAACGGGAGGCGGGTTGTTCTTGGGCAGTTGCACGTCAGGCATTTTGTTGTTGAGTGCGGCGAGGATAGGATCGAGAGTCAGGTCCAAGGCGGATGCGGAAAATGATGTAGAGTTACCGGATTTCATCAAAAACTCCGTTGACCAAAAGCAGTTCAACCTTGTCGTCAGTTTCGTTGATGGCGTTCATGTTGGCTGTAAAGCCCATCTAGATGTTACGTTCCAGTGTGGCAATGCGTGCTTGGAGGTAGCATCCAGAAGCCTTATTCTCCTTGGTTGTTTGGTGGAATGTCGTCTGGTCTCTGCTCATCTACCCTAGTAGGTTTATGAGAAGGTTACTCATCGTAGAATCGAAAATAGGAAATCACTACTATGAGCACTTGCGGGATGGGGGCGAACATACAGGGTAAAGTCTCTGCTTTTAACCCGATGAGGGCCAGGACGATCTTTGTCCCTGTTCAATCCAAGTTGACATGCAGTTTCCATACGATACCCCTGGAGAGCTACTTTGGCACCCGCCAAGTGGTGAATCAACGGATGCAGCGATTTCCTGAGAAAGCTTGGCGCAAGGCTAATAACCTTGCCCGGAAAAACAAATTATTATGGACAATTTAACAAGTCTCGGATATGGAGCGGATACCTGTGGAGAGACATGCTAAATAAGGCCAAGACCGGATCCCGGTTGTAGTGCCGATGATGATGACTATGACCACTTACTCAGCTTATTCTGGTAGTCAGTTGCCTCGGATCCTAGACGACAATAATTTAAAGGTTGTTTTATATTAAGGATTCAGCCTTGTCAGCCCAAGAAATGAAGGGGTGTCGTTTTCTAGTCTAAGTGTACTGTTTTTCGGAATTCGATTATTAGAAACATTATTAGTGCGATGTTTTTCACAAACGGCTTCACCGCACAGGCTGTATGTAAAATGTGCACTAATATATAAAAAAAATATCACTTATACGAGTTGAAAATAACTGTAGTAATATAACAATAACGTTCAACGTTCAATCAATTTTACTCACTTGCACGAAATTCTGGCACTGTCTGTAATGTGGGTCAATATTGGCACACTCGGCACTTGCACTCTCTGCTTGTTACTGCTCTGCGGACGGCGTCTTCTCCGCGATGTCTCCGCACCCCCTTTCTTTGCGGAGTGTAGTTCCGGCGCTAGCTGGCTAAACGATTCCTAAAATAAGTGAATTAGAGATATTTTCACGAATTTAACAGTTGGTTAATGGAGTCGGTTATTCTGTCTCTTCACCATCATTATCATCATCATCGGCACTACAAGCGGGATCCGGTCTTGGCCTTATTTAACAAGTATGAGGCTTGTTAAATTTTCCAAAATAATTTGTTTTTCCGGGCAAGGTTATTAGCCTTGCGCCATATTTTGTCTCTTAGTTCTTTATTTATCCGACGAAGTACAATTTCCAATAATTTAGTCGATAATTTCTTTCTGAATACTCTGTTAGATCTCTTGCAACGTAGCGACTCCTACTGATCTAAAAAAAAAAAAAAAAAAAAACTGGCGGCGGGAGGCCGACTTTAGTGAAACAAGGACAGATGTGTCCTTCAGCTTGTCTCTGGCTTCTGGTCATCTTGAGATAACCACAGTCACCCACATCCGTGAGGATGTTGGGCTCGATCTAAAGATGTCAGAAAAAGAAATGGAGGGGGGGGGGGGGGGGGGGGTGTAACTAAGGAGAGTGTGGACGGGATTAGTTCAAATGTTCTCTAACTACTTGGATGGACGGATGTTGGGAAGGAGCATACAAGACCGGTAGGACTTGGCTGCGGTAGTAAATGCAGATCACGTCGCCGGCGTCTGATAATCTGCGCTTTGGTCGGTAATTTTTTTTTTTCGAAAGTGGAAATCTTCAAAAGATGCATCTGACCGATCCAGAAGCATGCCGGGCTTTTACCGACTCAAACCATCTCCCGCCAGGCGCATATTCCCATTGATCCCCGCCGAACTTTCTTTTAGGTATTCCATCGTGGGGCGGGACGGAGTTTACCTGTTACTCAGCTCGTCGCGTCCCAACTGCTGGATCATGTCATATAGAACATCATTTGCTACGGACCATGCCTGTTTTGAACTCAGCATGTAGTCTATTACTCCTCCCGGGGTAACTGTCCGTTTCACATGTCTCTCCAAAATCGTTCATGCGGTCTCGAATCTCACGCACTCTATTAGTACGTGTTCCGCATTTTCTATTTTGCCTTCGCAATACAAGCCGTGTGGGTGATTCACATGCTTATATTTGTGTAAGTATTCACGAAAGCATCCATGTGCTGATATTAGCTGAGTCAGGTGGTAATTCAGCTCGGATGGGCATACCTCGTTTTTTGTTTTGATATGCGGCTCTTGCCGACTGTAACAAATGACAGTAGTAAGCTGCATTCAATGTTCGTTCTGCATGAAGAAAATCAATCATTAAAACTCCCTTTGGGTCGAAAAAAATGGTGGCAAGAACTTTTCCGACTGAGAGACGAGTTTTGGTTTTCACGGAGCAGCCTTCATCCTTCCTTCGCCACTCTTTACTTGCCATTCCCGCCTCGGGAGTATAATGATCTACTCACGTCTCATTACATTTGAAGATACACTTCAATATATTCTTCCCTTCTTGTCGAAATCGATCCAGAAGTCGAGGACTTGTCCTTGGCGTGGACCATGGCTTTCTTTTTCGATACCTTCTCGCAGCCCACTTTTAAATTCTCTGGCCCATGTATACACGAGTTCACTTAGCTCGGGTTTGGCCTTCATAAACTTCAGTATATCCGCATATGTTTTTTCCCCGGTTTTGGATATTATTATAGCGTCCGGGCGTGGTCTCTTTTTTTTCATAATATTGGTCTTCCCAGTATCACCTTTTGGAGCCTCTTTACCCTCCAACCTCAAATCGCTCTTCCTTCCCCTCTGGCCAATTCTAAACCAATTATAATTGGGTGATTCAACATTGATCTGCCCCGGGACCCCGCTTACGCCTGTGTGCGAGTTTTGGTTTGGCTGGATTTGTACGTTTCCACCGTTTGCTTCAGCCGGCGCAGATGCTTTTTTTTTGTTTTTTTTTTCACTTTAATTTTTCCCTCACTGTTTTGTTCTTTCACGAATTTACATTGTTTGGTTTTATTTTCTTTTCTGTTTTCACCGTCACCAGAAGTGGTGAATTCTGTGCGTGTATCATCACCAAACTGTGCTTTCAATCGAGAACAAATTTCCAAGGGTTTAACACCTTCACTGGTAAAAAAATTATAATAATCCGTTGCCTAACAGACGAATTTACCTCTTGCGCGCTCATGGCTATACTGAATACAAAGTCGAGAGCGACTGCAAGCCAAACCGGTTCCCCTACTCTCCATAAACCAAACAACAGCCACGCACAATATTATCTAGGTCGAATCTTGTTGCTAAGTAAAAAAGTAAGATTAGCTTTTATATTTGAACGAGGCTTGTATTTGATCCTTCACCAACTATTTGATGAGAGCCTTTAGGTTGTGATTAAATACTCGGAAAAACCTCTGACTAGCGCGTTTGTGTATCAGCTTAACTAATTAATCGTTGGTCATATACAGAAGTTGAACTAATTCAACCCCAGGTCCATTTTTCAATATCGTTTTCTTTTTCTTGCCTTCTTTAATTTTTTATACTACTATCTTTGAACCAATGTTTTCTAAAAATACGTATAAAGTATTACGAAAATTATCCCAATTCAATTACCTGATAAACTGACACCGCTGCATGGCTGAGTAGATTTCGAAACAATTAAAAATGGCTAAAAAAAATTTCGTGGATGATTGTACACACACCAGATTTATAATCAGGCTAACATCTGTGGTGACAGTTAATTTTTTATCTGTTTATTTGTCCAACCAAAACGTCCTACCGAAAATCGTTTGCTATCCTCGTGGAATAATAAGTTGAGTACTATATAAAGGAAAAAAAAACGTCCACGTTATTACCTATTATGTGTAGAGTGCTCCGTTTTCCTTTTTTAATTATGAAAACCTATGGAAGTGCGAATTAGGGGTTGTGGTAGAGGCATCTCAATTTGTCAGTCGTTTTATGGAATAACTTAATCACTATCTGAAACAGTTCGCTACTTAAAACTGACAAAGTGGGATGCCTTTTGAATGGCTGGCATTGTTTGAATAACTCTCGATTGACGTAGGTTGGCTTTTACAGTGTGGCACAGAAGTTAGCACCGTATTCCTGCTTTAAGATAAATGTGTATCGCTTTTTAATTTGAAACAGAACAAAATAGATTTATCATAATATATATGTATATATATATATATATATATATATATATATATATATATATATATATATATATATATAGATATATATATATATATATATATATATATATATATATATATAATATCATAACCAAAATATATAATATCATAACCGAAACAGAACAAAATAGATTTATTTGTATGAACTTGGATCTTATCGTAATGTGAGTAATGATTTATTAAACAATGATTCACTAGTTTCTGACTCACTAATCTATGATTTAATAACTACTAATTCATTAATATATGATATACTATTTATGGTTCTATTTCTTATTATTTGCTAATTTATTGTACTCTAATATATAATTTTAAGATTAACTAACTTACTATTCATTAACTTTTTATTCGCCGATTAGTGATCCACTAAATTCTGATTTAGTAACTTTTGATTCATTAATTTATGATCTACTAAATTTCTATTACTATCACTTATGCTTCACTAATTTAAGATGCATTAACTTATGCTATACTAAATTATGGAGTACCAATTTATTATTTATTAATTTATGATTCGGCCATTTATGATTCACTAATTTATGACGTGCTAGCTTATGATTTTATAACTTATTATTCACTAACTTGTAATTCTCTAACTTATGACTTTCCCGATTTACATATTTCGCTTAACTTCGTCTTTCACTGGGTGAAAATGTGAAAAAGACTGAACACAGAGACTCGTTTTTAGAAATCATAATTGAAGGTCCAATGGTTAAAGTCAGGTCGTTAGTAGGGAAGCAAACGAATATAGATCGTTGTTGGTTAGGACAGCAAACGGAATATAGATTCATCGCAATTAGATGATAGCTCAACAACATTAACCTGCGCATGTTCAGTTGACTTGCTGTTGTCATCTTTACTTATGTTGCCAAAGGATTCGATTCGTTTCTATAGTCTTCCTTTCTTGGAGCCGTGGATAGTCTCTTGTTGTTAACGACAGTAACCAAATCATCTCTGCCTTTGATGGCTTAATTTGAATCAGCACTTTGTTCAAGATGAAGGTCTGTTTTTAGCTTACGGCGACCCCAACAGAACCACACGAACACACAACCCAAGTGATGAACACAAAAGAGAAGCGAAAAATGATATCGTTAGAGGACATTGTGCCAGGACATTAAACATAGCACTCTACAGCTGTGACAGCAGTTGCTGTTATTGTAACAACAGTTGTTCATGCTCTTGCAGTTTTTGTTGTAATAATTAATGCTGAGACATTTGATTCTACAGTGATTTATGTAACCGCGGTAAATGTTATTATTCTGACAAGTGCATATTGCGGCTGCTGTTGAAGTTATGAGTGAATGTTAGTGCTGAAGAGTCACTTAGTGTGTTAACTGTTGGGGGTCTAATGGATGGTGCGGAACCTGATGTGCTGCTACTGATACTCATGGTATATACGTATGGCATCAGTGGTGGTTCTGTGATTGAAAGCGATGCTTTAGGTGTAGTTGGTGATATTGAAGTTGAATCTGTATTAAAGGATGATTTGACTTCTGGAATTTGTGTAGTGGATTTTGCGGTGAATATATGCCGTATATGTTGTGGACAGAAAGAAATGTGATCACGACTTTTCAGTTACGAGAAAAGTGGATTTTTTTTTTTGATTTGTAGTCTGCATATATTTTAAGGCCCTATGCCTTATATTTTTCAAAATATCGTTTTTTTAATTGGCTTCATTGATGGATAAATTATTCCAAAATGTAATAAAAATTGTTTTATATCATAGAAATCATTTTAACAGTTTATGTTGTGTCCTGTGTGGTGAGGTGGTGTGAAGTGGATTGTATTTGCGCTAATTATGGTTCCCGACTCTCGATGAAATGAAAGCCGGGATTAATAATTATCCAATGTTTATTATTATTATTAGTTTTTCTTTAGTTTTTAAATCACATTTATTTTCCTAATTCTTGTACAACATTAGGGGTAAATGTTAAACCCCCTTTTACAATCACAGTCCTTAAATTAACTTACTGGCTCTATGCGAGCTCTCTAAATTACACATTACAAATTGATTTTCATGTATGCCTTTCGGCGTACATCTTTTGCTTTTCTTATATTTATATGAAATAGGTAATATATTAGAGGGACTCCTCGTTTACATCTATATGTATATATTATTATTATTATTTTTTTTATTTATTTATTTTTTTTTTTAATAACAAACAAAAACTCCAAAACGAAACGAAAAGGTAAATAAAAAATAAAATAGAATAGCCACAAAATAAATAATAAACCTAATGGGGGAAGGTTGACAGGGGGAGGGGGGACAAGAGGAAGGAGAGCGTTGCTCTTGAGAGGCATACTATATCTGAGGAAGTGAAGTCCTCTCCTCGTTGAGAAGCAACCAACATTTGGGAGATGTTCGATCTTTGGCTGATTTATCTCTTTGACTGATCGCCGTGCTAAAACGCAGGCGGTCTGGGGCATTGGAGATATCACTATCATGGAGAATTCGTTTGTCCCTGGCACCACGGATAGCGTGGTAAATAATCAGGACTCCATGCACGTCTTGGATAAGGTATTTTTGATCCAAGAAAGGGAACGCTTCTGGGGGGATAAACCCATTCTGGAGCGTATTCTCCAGATACATATCGTTGGGATAGAATGCTCCCGAAATAAGATTATTGTCACTGCGCATTGCCCTTGCTGTGTGACCACGAATAATTGTAATTATGAAATTGTCTATCCTATTTAACCCTGATTTGTTATACAGGATTTGGTGGGGATAGAATTTTTTGTATTACGACTCTGGTGTTTTATAAAGTCCGATGCAGGAATGCAAACACTGCCGTTCGAACGCACGAAACTTTTCCATATAAAGTGGAGATATATTATACCATACTGGGCAGCCATAAATCAAAACTGGTCGGATGAATGCCGAGTACGAAATTATTTTGACTCTGGGGTCAAGAAGACTACTCCGGAATAGACGTCTTGTCATAGAATATGCGCTTTTAGCTGCGGAGAGGGACGCTGCTACGTGCTTGTCAAAATATAAATACTGGTCTAGCCAGATACCAAGGTATCTAACTACAGTTTTCACTTGCAGTGGAAGGTTATTGTTACCTACAATAGAAAAGTGTTTCCAGTTGTATTTTGTATCCCTCGAGGCCCTGGATAGGGGCGTTCTGAAAGGGATAGTCTCGGTTTTCTCGAAATTTATCTTTAATTTCCAGTCGTCGCAAAGTGTTTTATTTTGTTGAAGTCATCTTGGAGGTGCCTATTCATGACGTCTATTTTTCCTCCTGTTCTGTACACCACTATGTCATCGGCGTACACAATGGTGTTTTCAAGAGAACTCACTAGATCACTAGTGTAAATATTGAATAGAATGGGAGAATTCACAGCTCCCTGCTGTAAGCCATTTTTAATTTGGAAGGTCTTGTTGGAGAGTATGTCCCCACATTTCACCACAAAATGTTTGTCCATTATCATATCATAAATAATGTATAGCAGATATTGCGGCATACCCAGGTTTGTTAACTTATAGACAAGTCCTTCTAACCATACGGTGTCGAAAGCCTTTTCAAAGTCAACCAAGCAGGCGCCTGTACATTGTCGCTTTGCCTTGTTCCACTGTATATCGGAAACAAGTTTCGTCACTGCATGAACTGTATCATGTCGTGCTCGAAAGCCAAATTGGTTGTTGGGGATGATATCGTTTTCATCACACCAACCTATCAGTGCTTTGTTTATAATTTTTTCGAATACCTTGCTGATGTTGGGAAGCAAGCTGATGGAGCGGAGATTGGCTGGATTGCTCTTATCCTTACCCTTTTTGGGGATAGGGTGGACTACTGCAGTCTTCCAATGAGTTGGATAGTGTGCATTGTTTAGAGCGTTGTTAAACAAAGTAGTGTATATGTTCACTGCTTCGCGAGGCATTCCACATTTGGAATGCTATCTATTCCAGATGATTTCTTATTTTTTATTGAGCTAAGTATGTTTCTAAGTTCATCCTTGCGCACAAATATATTTGTATTTTCATTTCTGACGGGAGAATCCGCTCTATTATTTTCACCGAATGTGATGAAACTACGGTTTTCGGATCGCCAGTTGAGGAGTCGATTGCGCTGCGAACAATGTCTTTGACGGGCACTGCTTTCAATTTCAGTGTTAATTTATTATTATTATCCTATACAACGAATTCAAAGTACCTTAAAACGATCGGAAGCCCCGACAATCGATTCTTCGTTTCATTTTACTATTTGGACCGCGATGATATGATATGCCTCCGGTGTTGTTGTCGTCTGGTTGTGTTGCGTCGTTCTTTGCCCAGTATTCGCTCAACGTACGTTTGATTTTGATTTTTCTTCTTCTTGACTGTGTTACGACTCCAACGCCGTGCTTCCTCTTTCGAGGGAAGAGCGAGGAGGTTATTATCATCAACATTGGCACTACAACCTAGAACCGGTCTTGGCCTTATTTAGCAAGTCCTGCGGCTTGTTAAATTTTCCATAATGATTTGTTTTTTTTTTTCCGGGCAAGGTCATTAGTCTTGCGCCAGAGGCTCCCCGACGAGGAATCGAACCCCGGTCTCCCGCGTGACAGGCGGGTATACTAACCAGTATACTATTGAGGAGCTGAGGCGGTTATTATATTTATTTAATAATAAAAGATCTCTTTTATTTAAATATTTATTTTCATTTTATCGAACTCAGCTATCTCAAGCTGAGCTCTCTTCTTTCTACTTTTTTCATATAAATTTACTTGTTTATATAGAACATTTTGTTCTAACTGACTGTGGCGTATAAACTGAACAAAACAATCTAGAAGTTTCTGTGACTTAGAATTTTGAATAAACTTTGAACGAAAATCAAAGTGGCCATGTTTTGAAATGAAAAATGTGCTTGTTATGAAAAGGGGCATATTTATGAAATGTGCTGTAAGTGACTGGATATAGAATATAGTGTCTGTTTATTTATGAAATGTGCTGTATTAACTGAGAATGTAAGATATGTGAGGATGTAGTTTTAAGGGTCGTGTTTGAAAGGACATGAGTTAGTGTTAAAGCGAATAAGGGTAGTATTCTGGAATACAACATCCCACCCTTCTTCGAGAAAGAAAATTATCCTTGAAGAGAATAATTTTCTGTTAACTATGGCTTAGATTAGGATTAATTACCGACTTGGATTTTCGTTCATTTACAATGGCGTTCAAAGAAGTTAATCTTATATCAAAAGTTACAAAAATCCAAAAGTTCGTAATACTAGAAAAATAAGTTACAATAATCCAAAAGTTTACTTATAGTCTACTTACATTATCTTTTAACTAACTTTAAATATTTCTAACTAACTTAATATTTCCACTTGGAACCTTTTCTTTTATTATCCAACAACTTTTTTTTTCTATATATATAATTAATATTATTTCTCAAAATTCTCATTTTCGTTCGAATTTCCAATATATTATATCCCAATATATATTTTAAAATGTATTATATCCCAGTATATAATAAAAAATTTTTTTTTCGAAAATTTTCTTTCTTTCTTCCCCTTTTTTACCTTTTTTTTTTTTTTCGTTTCCGTCATTTCTTACAATTGTTTTATATATTCAATAAAAACAAAGGCCATTTGTTAAGTGTCTATTTTTTCCTTAAATTTATGGAAAATTTTCCAAAACTTTTTTGGGCCTATTATTATGATGACTGCATAGAATTGCATAATACCAAACATTTTCTTAAGAAATGATCTCAGTTGTCCTAAATGACTGTGTACCTTTTTATTTTTTCTTATTTTGTGTTCGAATACATGTTTATTGTTGTAAAATTTAATTTGTAAGGTATTTATAAGGTTTTTCTTTTCAATACCTATTTTAATTGAATTATTATTTTCAATTTTCATAACTTCGTGTTGGTGTTTAGTATCGTTATTTAAAATGTTTAGTGTTTTCGGCTCATTGTCATCATTTTCTATAGCTTTAACTTCTGTCGGAACGTTTACCTTTTCAGTCTTACTCATTGCTGATGGATCGTTTAGTTTCTCAGTCTCATTTACTGATTCGTATAGTTCTTCAGACTTATTTGCTGTTAGAACATCTTGGTTCCCAGTCTTATTCGCTGTTTGAACTATTTCTTCAGTTATATCTGCTGTAGAAACCTTCAATCCTTCAGACTTTGCTGCTGAAACATGGTGTTCTTCAGTGTTAACTACTGAACTGACCTGGGTTTCGATTTTTATTGCACCTTTTGGATCTTCAGTCTTTACCACTGCTGAATTTTCAGTCTTTGTTGCTGAAGTGTCGGGGTTGTCTATAGGGATAGCCGAAATGTTAGTGTATTTTCTGCAAGTTCTGAATTTTCAGTCTTTAATATTGCTGAGTTTTCAGTCTTGGTTGCTGAAGTGTCCGTGTTGTCAATAGGGATATCCGAAATATTAGGGATTTCAGTCTTTACTACTGCTGAAAATTTCGAATTTTCAGTCTGTGTTGCTGAATTATTTTCCAAAATTGGAGTATGAATCGGAATATTTATATTAGTGCTTGTTTTCTCTTCGTTTATCTGTATCGCTTTAGTTATTTGGTTAGGAGCTTCATTAAAATTGTCGTTATCTATTGCCAAAGATCTAATGTTATAAATAGAAAAATTTTGTCTGTCTTCCACAAAATTGGGTTGGCGTCAGGCCTCGTTTTCCGACTCTTGCACCCGAGAAAAGTGAACATTTTGCCTATCGTTTTGTCTATTGGTGATTCTAGGATATTCACTAAAACGATTTTCGGTGTTTGCAGGATTATTTCGGAATGGATTACGCGTTGTTGTACCTTGTTGGTAATTTGTTATGGATGGTCCATTCCTAGATATCTTGTATCTACACTCGTTCTCTGCGTGATTATTCCGTCCACAGAAATTGCATATAATGTTATATTCTCTTTTTATTGGTTGTCTATTCGGAAAATTGTTGGACTGCATGTTCCGATAACATGTGTCCTGAGAATGACCTGGCTTACCGCAGGTTTGGCAGATTATTCGATTAAATCTGTCATTATAGTTATATGGCCTGGGAGAGTTGTCCATTCGAGCAGCATGTGATACTACATGTGCAATAGACTGTTTTAAAATACTTCCCCCATGGACTTTGGCTAGGGTTTTCAGTTGTTCATTCTTGAGACCATCCTCAAATATTTGCACTGCCAATTTTGAGTTTTCTTCTATCAAGAATTCTCTAACCACCGCGTCTGCTGTTATTTCACACGTAGCAGAGTTCAGCGTCCTCAGAGCATTCGCAACTCTATCTCCGTATTCCCGAACGGTTTCTCTGAAGTTTTGTTTCAGGGATATCAACTCATTGTGTGCCGTTGACCGAGATTGCTCCTCTTTATATTCTGATTCAAGTTTATCCTTTAAATTCTCTCATTTAGCAATTGTGCTATACCTAATTAGATCATAGGCAGGGCCCTCTAGTCTATTTTTGACTAGCTCCAAAAATGTTTCATATATCTCCGGGTCTGCCCTTTTTATAGATCTAAATAAAACGTCTCCCCCGGAAATAAATTTATCTAGGTCGCAGGGTTTTCCGTCAAAGGTAGGGACGATTCTGAAAACATCAGAAATTCCGACAGAAAGAGCCGTTTCAGGGGGGTTATGGTGTATTTGTAGAGAGTGGATTTGTTCTTGCCCCTGCCTAGCCGCCTGTCTCGTGTAATACGGACTCGTAATCTTGAAAACTCTGAAATCAATGTATGGCAAAATCACTTCTTAAAAATACGATATATAAAAATGGCATTTCTTTTAGTTATTCAATATATATGAAAAAGAAAGTTAATTTGGTCTCAACGCTGTAGAGAAAGAAAATTCGGCGAAAAAGACAAAACGGAAATGTCGTCGAAATACTGGAAAGAGAATATTCGAAATAATTTCTATCGGACAAAATTGTTAGTAAAAAGGAAAAGTTAAAAGTTCCAAGGTAAAAATATTCCTACGGAAAAATGAACAGAAAAATTGATATTTCGCTAACGATTCTTACTACTAATATATGTTGATTGATGTTTTGTTCTTTTTTTTTTTTCTGAGGTGTTGTCTTTTTGTGGGGTTTTTTTTTTCTTCTGCTGCCACTGAGGTTAATTTAGATTTCCTCTGGAACTCATCGGCACACGAAATTTCGAAGTTATTTGCACTCGATACATCGAATGTTCCGCCATCCAAGTCGAAAATGAGGACCTTCCTTCCCTCTTTAGGGTTTTATCTTGCACTAATCTTCCTCTGGGATCGAGTCCTCCTTCGAGGATTAAGTCGTCCTTCGGGGATTAGTCTTCCTTCGAGGATTGGTCTTCCTTCGACGAGTCCACCAGTCTTCGTGGATCGGTCTTCCTTCGAGGATTGGTCTTCCTTCGAGGATAGAGTCGTCCTTCGGGGAGTCTTCGCGGATCCCACCGCTGCCACCAGTGTTACGGCTCCAACGCCGTGCTTCCTCTTTCGAGGGAAGAGCGAGGCGGTTATTATATTTATTTAATAATAAAAGATCTCTTTTATTTAAATATTTATTTTCATTTTATCGAACTCAGCTATCTCAAGCTGAGCTCTCTTCTTTCTACTTTTTTCATATAAATTTACTTGTTTATATAGAACATTTTGTTCTAACTGACTGTGGCGTATAAACTGAACAAAACAATCTAGAAGTCTCTGTGACTTAGAATTTTGAATAAACTTTGAACGAAAATCAAAGTGGCCATGTTTTGAAATGAAAAATGTGCTTGTTATGAAAAGGGGCATATTTATGAAATGTGCTGTAAGTGACTGGATATAGAATATAGTGTCTGTTTATTTATGAAATGTGCTGTATTAACTGAGAATGTAAGATATGTGAGGATGTAGTTTTAAGGGTCGTGTGTGAAAGGACATGAGTTAGTGTTAAAGCGAATAAGGGTAGTATTCTGGAATACAACAACTGGTATTGATGTTCCTTCCCTGTTATGGTGGCCGAGAATAACCGCTTTAGCACTAGTTAATTGTCTTTGGGTTCCACTATCGCTGTTTATCGAATCACCACAAATTCACCGTCAACTGCATTCACCTTTTCACTTTCCTCGCTCTCAAAACTGCTTCGTTCGCTTCGGTCGGTTATCCTCATTCGGTTGTAGTTCTGTAATTTTTCCGCACCAATCACTTTCTTTTCTCCGTTCGATTCTATTTCCTTTCCTGTTCCACGGTGTACTTGTTCGTCCGCCACTGTCTAAATTCTACTTGACTCCTTCGATTCGTTGTCGCTCGTAATCACCCTGTTCGATTTAATTCTTTTTGATGTCACCTTTAAATTCGTTTTTGTTATTTCGATTCACTATTTTATTCTCGGTTTTAATCGCCGTAAACGTTATCGTTCCAAACATTGTTTTTTGTCTCCTCTGACGTCTCTTCTGATGTAAATCCTGGCTCCCTATTGTGCTGCGCCAACTCTCGGTAGTTTGATTTAAAATACGGATCTCGCTTTGGCCTCGTTTACATTTTCAAGCTTTTTAAACATTTATCTTACGAGGACGAATTTACCTGCCTACTCTCAGCCATCGTTGCGTTCGTCCTCCTTTTTCCATCATCGTTCAAATCCTTTGTTCGCGCTTATCAGCCATCCGACCTTCATTGTGTCTCGCAACCACATGTTCGCTCCTCTTCTCTCTATGACTTTTTAGAGTTCGTCATTCAAGAGCAGTGCTGTTGCTCGGTTAAATTTACCCTATTTGCTATTGTGTCACAGCTCAATGTAGACAAAACTGAGCTACTCGGTTCCGGAGTGACTCGACAAAATTTACAAACGTAGTCGAAAGATGAATAAGATGTTAAAAAAAAAGTTGTTATATCTTTAAAAAAAATCATGAAAATAACCAATTTTTTGACCCGACAAACCGGAATGTCCCCTTAAACGAGGAAAACAAGCGAGCAATTGATCCTGAATGGACGCTTGTTGTGTGTTGAGTCCTGGTCCCACTATGGATATGCGGATACACGGCCGCGTCTTTAATTCGTCCAGGTAGCTTCTATGGGATGCGCCGTCCACGTACAGGTGAAGCGCAGAATAATACCACTCAGTTTAAAATCGTTTGGCTGCAATTATCGATGCACACACACGGAAAGAGTTAATCGAACCCAGACGTACCATTTTCCATTCTATAATGTCTTTAACACAGCGTACCACAACTTTGCTTGAGAAATCCTAGAAACCGATCATTTAACAGTTAACCTATCTACTCGAGGATCACGAAACCAACACAGTTACCAAGGATCTGTTCACCGTCGTAGCCGTAGTGAAACACAAACTAATTAGTGTACTTTTTATTGTGAGTTCTCTACACTACTCGCGTTACATACTGACTACTTTCTAATCTACTTCTACTTCTTCTTCCTCGAAATCTCGGACACCTCGCCCCTTATCGCAGATCTTTTTTGAGGTTTTTTGTTATGCATTACCGTGTTTGACTAATGCAAACAAGAGTTTATATTGCACTTTAAATAGAGTCAGACTCCGTGGGAAATGAGTGAGAATATGGGTCATAAAACATCTGGTTACAATGCGTATGCATTGTGATGTTTAGATTGTCGGAACCGTGTGCCGGAGAATCAAATGGACACGGTTTTGTTTGGACACGGGTTTGTTTGGACACGTGTTTGATTGTACATACAATGCATGTGAAAATATGCATTGCGATGTTCTGATTTTTGAATTCAATGTTCGGCAATTTTCGGAATTGAATTCAATGTTCGACAATTGAACGTTTCGTTCCATTTGCTTGAGGTTGAATGAAACGTATTTTAGGGGATATTAATGTATGATATTGGATGGGAATTCGATTTGTATCCATTATCGATGTGGGGAAAAAGGAAATGTGGGCGGAAAATGGTAGGGTGGGGTGAAATGTTTTCGGCCTGAGCTCTCAATACGGTGTCGAAAGCCTTTTTAAAGTCAACCAAATAGGTCTCAGTGCATTGTCGCTTTGCCTTATTCCGCTATATTTTTTTTCTTTTTTTTTTTTGTACACGTCTTTTGCCTTTTTTGTACACGACAGTAATGTATCCAGCGGTGTTGTTCTTTTATATACATGTGCACGATTTTAATTCGTATGGGCGTCGTCTTGATAACTTTTTTTTTATTGTTACTTCTCGTAGTAGAGGCGAACCTATAGCACCCACACGGGGTCCCGAGATTCCACAAAATAACGGTTGCAGTTATTTTTTAACAGTTGCACGTTGTACCGCTCCGGAAACACTTGCGCGGGGGCGAATTTCACAGCTTTCCTGCTCTGTTACGGAACGAGTTCTGATGCAGAGATGTTCGCGCTGTCGGGAGATGAACCAAAAATTGGTGCGTTCGGATTGTCGGATTGTCTCTTGGACCGCATATAAATCGAGTTGGGCGGAACAATACCACTAATCTCCACGAATTTGTCCGAAACAAGGTTTGCCGTATCTAAAACCAAACTGGTTGTTCGGAATGATAAAATTTTCATCACGGCAGTTTATCAATGCTTTATTTATAATTTTATCGAATACCGTGCTGATGTTTGGAAGCAATCTAATTGAGCGAAAATTGTCTGTGGATACGTGAGGTTGAGGACTCTAGTATGTATGGATCGTTTAGCTGGGCGAAAAGGTATTTATCTCCACATTTGTGAGAGTCGCAGGATCGTCACAACCTCGTTTAACGGCTTGAGTAATTTTCGGAATGCGGAACTACAGGTGCATTCCGACAAGGGCAAATGGAGACAGTTGAAAAGCATATTCACGCATACTTTTCACCGGATAGAAACTATTTCCAAGCGGATCGCCTGTAAATTATATATTTTAAAGGGGAACTTTGGCTTGGGATATACTTTTGTATTAGAATTCGCAAAAGGAATCTGAAGAAGGGCTAACTGTTTCGCTGTATATAAACAGCGTCGTACACCCATGTTTTGCTGTGGTTAAACTTCAGGCTGAATTTTAATGATTTCAGGTAGCGAAATCCGTATCGGGGAATTATGGAATCGGATTTTCAGACTAAAAGGAGGCGAACCGGTTCGTTGAGAGCGGTCCGGGGAGGGGGGTGGGGGTAATTATGTAACAAAGACACTTCCCCCTTCATTGGGATTAGCTGAACTCGAATGATTTTCCAGCAGATCGAACATGTCCTACAAACGAAAGTGTCTGTGAAAAACCGGCGGTGGTTCTGGCGCACAGTTCTGTAGGACTATTCCTGGTATTCCGTCCGGGCCGGTTACCTTCCTACAGTCCAGTCCACGTAGAATGTTTTGAATAATACGCGAGCGGAACGTCACGTCCCGCATCGAAGACCGTATCGGCGGGATCACAGGTTGCTCCAAAAGATCAACATCGAGGTTTGAATTCGCGAACACATTGGCTTTATCTTTAGAATTTGTGACGGGGAGGACGCGTAGTTATTGCCGACAGCCCTTGCCATTGACCAGAACAGACGCAAACCAATTGGGCACTCCAGGAGCTAATTGGTCACTCTGTCGGCCTTCGCGGTATGAATAGCCTGGTTGCACGCGTTTTTGATTCTAACAAAATTTGTTCTGTTAACCTCAGCGGGATTGGAGAGCGACAGTCTAAAAGCTCTATTTTTTGCCCTTGTAATTTGGTCGCAGTTTTTATCAAATCAAGGTTTATCGGATGAATTTTGTTTGATTGGATGCGGAATGTAAATATCCATTCCGAGAAGAATAATCACCGCGACGGGATCCGCGTTGAGGGTAACATCGGAGTCTCTAAAGCACAACTCCGAAAACGGCTCGTTTTACCCTCGGCGAAAATTTTGTTGGTCTCCTAGATCGCTTATTCCTTTCGTAACTTTCAATGCCGGCTGACAGAAACTTCTTCACTACAACTAGAGAGCAAGTTTTGTTTGCGTCATTCCACTATTTTGTAAATGGACTATTCCTTGTTTTTCAATGTCCGTTAATTGTTTCCCACGTGGCATATTTAGAGCAAAAAATTCACAGTGTATGCTATGTGTTACAACTAAGCATGAGATCAAAAAAAGGGCGACATTTGGGTTTTTTTTCAGAAAATTAATTACCACTCCTGGTAAGAAAGAAATTTGTCCAGTAAAGGGTTTTCCCTGAGTTGGTACCGGTTCACAATATTTTGTCACAAAAGTTTATTACTCATTCCAAGAAAACTGAAAATTTATGTTGGAAACTAATTTTTCACACCATTGTATAGGAAATACATCAATATCAATCTCTGGGATTTTGAATTATTTTTTATATAATTTTTATATAAAAAAATGGTACTAGTTCCCGCTCTTTGATTGTTTTTGCTTTCCATCGGTAAGGTAAAAGCACTCCAAAGACCACTGTTGTTGAAAAAAACCATATAGGAGTCTTATTAAACACTTTAGGGCACATTCTATAAAAATACCTAATATTTCTATAATATAAAACTTTATTATTTTATGTTAAATGTAAGTGCGTCGGGCTCCTCGATAGTATAGTGGTTAGTATACCCGCCTGTCACGCAGGAGACCGGGGTTCGATTCCCCGTCGGGGAGCCTCTGGCACAAGACTAATGACCTTGCCCGGAAAAACAAATCTTTTTTGGATAATTTAACAAGCCTCAGGACTTGCTAAATAAGGTCAAGACCGGTTCCCGGTTGTAGTGCTGATGATGATGATGATGATAAGTGCGTCGTAGATGAAGAGTTTGTAGCACATTGGACATACACAAAAGAAAAGTCTTAAGGTCGTTTGACAATAGCTGATGCTGATAGAAAAAGCTTGTTGCTGAAGCAGCTGGATAGGAATATGATTCTATAAATACTCAGGGCGGTTTAGAGGAGTACAGTCAAACGTGATTAAGAAATGCTTGATACCTATACCAGGTTAAGATTTGGAGTTATTTGCTCTTAAATTTAATCAAGGTATAGTCCCGAATTTGATTTTCCAGTTCTATTTATCACGGACTGCTCCCGGATTTGATTTTATATTTTAGTAATTACTTTGTAGTCCCATGCCACTTGATGCGATTCTTACTGCATTCCCATTCAAATCGATTCTGTCAGAATTCTCTCAAGCATCACTGTCCTTGCAAACAATTTAAAATACATAAATACAGCTTTTTTCTTCTATTTTCATAGCCGCTGATTTGCTTGATTATATGACATGTGGCCCACCACTCTATGGTCAGAGTGGCCCCAGAAAACAAAGACTGTCGGTGCTTAAAGTTTGTGTGCATGAAATTTCAGGACACCGCCATTCGTGGGAAGGATACGCCCGAAAGAGTGCCACTGGCAAAAATCATAATTTCCCCCCACTTTAATTTTTATTTTTATTTGAATTATTATTTTTCCATTTCATATACAAATTGGGTACGAGAAGAAGCAGGCGAAACAAAACCGTATTTAAATATAAAATAAAAGGGATTCAGAGGAAGCTTCATTCGCGCGTTTGACCAGAAAAAAAGAACTAAAAAAAAAAACCAAAAAAACAAAAAGAAACAAAAAAAACCAGACTGTCACACATGGGTCGGAAGTAGTGAAAAAAAGGACATTATTAACGGCGAAAATTATAATTTAACTCGTGTGTGAAGTATTGGAAACTTCAAAATCCTTGTTTTTTCTTCTCGGCTTCATTGGCTCATTCAGAAGTTGAACTCATAAGCGACACCACTCGTTTACCCGCGTGTTTTAATCTCTTAATCGACCGTTACTTTTATGTCTTTTAATTCTAAGTAATTTTAGTTCAGTAATTACTAATCAGTAGAACCTTGATTCTTTGGGTATACTGGTTGGTGCAAGTATCTTTTCGCGGATGTTTAAATAAGTCTTAGATTTCTACCAGCACCTGCCAAGTAACTGATATGTTGGGTTTTTCATAATAGTGAATCAACAGGTTTCCATTGCATATTGTCAAGGATATCTTTTCATTAGTGCTCTTTAAAAACAAAATCTTTATCCTTAAAGCTTATAGCGATACAACGAAATTATGTGCAAATAACCTGTGATATCTGCCTGCAATAACTTGTGTACAGGCCCAAGTGAAGTAGTTGTACAGTGAGTAAAAGTTTTAAAAATATATGTGGAATGCATATTTCAAGTGAAGTTAGTTCGACAACAAATCAAACACATCACGACGGCGGCCGAGGTAGTCGTAGTAGTGATGCCAGTAACAATAGTGGAAGTAGTGTCGGCACAAGACTTTCCAACAATAATGGATCGGGTAAAAAAAATACGGATAATAGTCCATACTTGACGCCGGAGAATCTCATCGAGAGAACAGTTGATGGATTGCTGGCGGAGCATCCCGGAGAGCTCGTTAAGACGGGTTCACCTCATATTGTGAGTAAACATTTTATTTCTACTCGGTCAGAAAGTTCTTTTACGTTGTTACTTTGATTGTTATAAAGTGAGTTCGATCTTAATTTTTTTAACGCAGCTGCCCATTTTTAAGAGTACTTCAAAATCTCCCTTTGTTCGTGAGTTGGTGTAAAAAAAAACTGATTGATCTTTCCAAAGGTATGTACTATTTCTTTAGAATACTACAAACGGTGTCAATGCTTACTAAACTTCGAGCCTATCCTCATTGTGAATCAACTCATTTTTAATATAAACCTACGAATCGAAATTGTTCACACCCTATATTTCGTACAGCTGTCCAGTAAGAAATTAAGTTTACTAAAAACAAACTTTTTTCAATACTACAGTGACAAATTTCTAAGGACTTATTGAACGACCCTCAAAACGTGAACGCTTAAGAGGGAATGATACCAAGGTGACGGAACAGAATCAACATTGGTGAAGGATGTAGATCGGACAAGTAATGTTAACAATAGTTCAAAACCTGTTTTACGTGAAATCAGGTGATTTTAATAGCGCGCCCAACTACAGTGCTATATTCAGATACGACATTGCGTCGGATAAGAAGAAAACATTAGTAGTTTGGGGTAATGAACCTCGATGGAAACAGCTCCGATCACGTCTGCTAAAAAAGCATTCTCTGGCAATATTGTTGTGACACTAGACAACTAGACACGGCAGTATTATGGTGGGAAAGCACTGTAGGGGTATCTGCTAGCGCGTCAACATGGACGCAGGTTCAGAACAATACCCTACACTCTATTGGGTGCACTAAATTGATCCTCCAGGAAAACACAGAAAACCAAAACACTGATGTATTCAAAAATGAAGACACACGCAGTTATTTAATAGTATATAATAGTTACACTTTATTGATTATAGTTCTTAAGTCTAACACTGCTACATCGATTTAGTCTTTTTATTGTTCAAACTTTTAATTTAGGCTTTAAAGTGTAATTATATTTGCCTACGGGTGCGGCGATGGATTCCAACAGCGACACATTAGATTACTAGTTGCACAAAAATTACGCCTCGACTAAAACACTTTATCGGAGGAAAGATTTGTATAAAAAACGTTACATAAGGCGACACTTAACATTTAAGTTTCTCGACTAACCTCCATGCGCGTAGAAATCTGACTCACGCAACGTCCCCGGTACGTGTGCGCGGTTCCAAGGTTACTATCTGACTCTGGTGACGATTCTAGATGTTGTTTCGCGCGGATATCACTATTCAAGATGCACACAAACAGGAAGAGGGCCTGCACATGGGGAAGAACAGTATTTCATATATCGGCTGCAGTCGAATAAGGAAAAACGACAACAAAAACTGACTAACGATAGTTGAATTCAAATAGGTCAGCTGTGCAAATAGATGGTCGCTCGTATAGCGGCCGAAAATGGTTGTTATGTTTAAACTAGCGATTCGTTGATGCAGAATTAGGTTTCTGAGTATTATGTCAACAGAAACGCTATTTCGGGGGTCAAACGCTAAGATACGCGTTTGTTTGCCTTTGCTAATGGTATACGGGTTGTTTAGGAGAACGATACCATGGGACCCGATGTGGTGATCAGGATGATTACAAAATGTCGGTTGAGTATTTATCCACGTCAATTCTGCATTGCATCCATAGTGAGTCAAGGGTCGAATTCCAGTGTGAATATTTACACTGGCAAAGAATTCGGTTCTTGGCAGTTAGGCGCGAGTTGCGCTATGCTTTGTATTAGTGAACAAAATATGGGACGTGGCCATTGCGCGATTGTTTAGGAAAAACAAACTATGATCGTGTCCAATTCGATGATAGTTTATCGCTTATGCAACCGATCAGGGATAATCGGCTGCAGCTGTGTAAGCAAGCGATATGCCATGGCGTGTCTTTTGGACCAACGGATTGTTGGAACAAGAACACTCGGGAGGTTTGGCCTGTGTTTGATGGGCATGTGGTCGCCCATTGTAACCGATCGGTTCATGACAGATGAACCGAGATGGTTTAATTGATGCTATTTATTTGATGCCATGGCAAGATGGTAATCTTGCCGTGGACTTATGTTTTCGGTATGAAATTGTTGAATAGAGCTTAGTACTGGTCGTATACAGGTAAGCTACTTATGGATTAGGATGATGGGGGAATCTTAAAGAACCCCCACAGCACCACAATAATGCACGACAACGACGATATCGTGGATGTAAAACTAAAATAACCCACAACAATGCACAATGATATCGTGTTTGTGTTAATCATACCTGTCGTTCTTGGGCTGGAGTCGTCAGCTGAGCCTTCTGCTGAAAAAAGCGACCTCTACCTGAAGACATCATGTGTCGTACTCAATGGTGCCAAATGGAAGAAGACTCAATAAAGGTTGAGTAATAACAATTCTGTCCTCCAGTAGTGTTGGATGAGTATCTGTAAAAGCGTAAACAGATGTACTATCTGCGGTGACGGTCACCGAATGCCACCATAATATTTTTCCCGTGGGTTAGCCTTCGTAATATAAGTTTGTGGGGGTGAAAGCTATTTTGCGGGCGTACGACGCGGGTTCGCTATCACCCACCAACGAGTCCTTCACAAAAACCGCCGTCCGAAATTCGAGCACCAAAAGTAAAAGTAAATAAAAGGCACCGGAGAAGTTTGGTTGTGTAAAGCTTTCTTCATTTAACTGTAAAAATATTGTTTGTGTTCCTTTTATGTTGTCACTTATCTTCTTTCTCAAATCAATCTTTGTATTACAAAAGGGGATCTATGTACAATAATAACACTTTGCGACCGCAAAAAGGGCAAATGCTACACAAGTTTGGTGTGTCTTCGACAAGGGGAAATAAGGTTTTTTGGTCTATGGTTTCTTGGTCATTTTCTTAATTTTTAAGGAGAGATTTCCTCGACTAGTGAGATGTGGATTTCCAATTGGTATAGGAGAAGGCTTCTTCCCGTACAGGCTATCGATTGGGAGAAGAGGAGAGTGGAATGTCAGTTTTAGTCAAGCAAATACCTATGAGCCAAAACAAGCACTTCTATTTAATTATGAATCACCTTTCAGATAACGCATGATCGTATGAGTGGCACGAGTATGGAAATCTCGTATTTGGTTATTTTTACTATTCATCCATTGGTGCCCTACTGCGTGTCTGGACAATGTCTTTAAATCTATTCTGTTCATACTTGCGAGTAAGAAACCCCTGTCTCATGCAGTGAACAGGTTTCGATGTCGTTAAGTTGCTAGTCTGTGTGTTCCTTATGAATCCCAAGACAATTATAGGCTCATCACAGTAAAGACTGAGAAATACATCGCTCAAGAGCCAGCCTAATCAATCTGACATGACGTCAGAGTCAGAGAAACTGATATATATCGAATTCCGCCGTACTAAAGGCTGACTAAGTAGTTTGGATATCCTCTTCTCTCGGAAGAGGCGAACCTATAGCATCGACACGGTGCCCCGAGATGCCACCGAATAACTGTTGCAGTTCTTTTTGAACAGTTGCAGGTTGTAACGCCCCGGAAACACTTCCGCAGGGTGAGAAGTCCACAGTTTCCCCGCTCTGTAACGAAACTAGTTCTCATGCAGAGATGTTCCCGCTGTCGGGAGATGAACCGCAAATTGGTGCGATTTGTCGGATTGTCTTGTGGTGGCCGAATTGCACGGAACCGTACCACGAATTTCCGAAGAACAGTACCCGTTATAATATCTGTAAAACAGACAGAGGTCGGCTACGCGTCTTCGATGTGATAGCGACTGTAGTCCCGATGTCAACGTCGTGTCCCCGATCAGGCGGATCGCTCGTGTCTGTATGCTCTCAAGTAAGTCGAGGGTATGTTTAGGAGCAGAGCTCCAAACATCAGCGCAATATTCGAGGGCAGGTCTAATTTAAGGTTACAGGTTGAGAAGTTGAGGCGGAGTAAAATATTTCTTTGCTCTGAAAGAATAGCTCAGTTTTCCTGAGGCGGATCTGGCGATGTTCGACACGCGCTTATGCTACGATACATTCCCACAGACCGTGACGCCGAGCAATTTCAGGCTTTCTCCAGATTCGAGGGCCTGGCGATTGATCATCAGTTGTGTAACCGATGATCCACTTTTCCTTGTGAATGTTCTATACTGTGTCTTCGTTGCATTGAAGTCGACGAGATTGGCCTTTCTCTACTGCAGGATCTTATCCAGACCCCGATTCAGATACACTAATCGGCCGATGACTCGAAAAAGAAGTAACAAGTGTACTATCATCCGCAAAATTGAACACTTTGTAATCCGTTGATTCAAACAAATCATTCATTTGAAGCAGAAGCAATGTTGGAGCCAAAATAGAACCTTTATACAAACCGGAATTAACAGGTTACCGATCTGAACACTCGCCATCCACAACAACCCGGATCGATCGATCGCCGAGGAAGCTCTTCGTTTAGTCGCAAAGCTGCTGGGAAAGTCCATATGAACGAAGTTTGATCAGCAATGCCCCGTGTCAGACGCGGTCAAAAGCCTTGAAGATATCCAATGCGACCGCCCTTGATTTACCATGCCCCTCAGTCGCAGATGTACATATATCAGTTATAGGGGTCAAAAGGTCTTCCGTGGACCGTCTGTCACGGAATCTGTATTGACCATCATTCAGAAGTCCGTTGGACTCCAAATACTTAATTAACTCGTCATTGATGACCTTTTCGATCACCTTAGACAACGTGGACAGTAATGCTATCGGCCGGTAAATTTGTTGCGGACACTTTTTCCCGTCTTTGGGATTGGCTAAACTCGAGCGAGTTTCCATTAAGCAGGAAAGGTCCTTCGTTAATAAGATAAACGAGAGAGTCTGCCAAGAACCGGCGATAGTTCTGGAGCACAGATCCTAAGGACTGTTGCCTGTATTCCGTTCGGGCCGGTTGCCTTCCTACAGTCCAGTCCACGTAGGATGCGTTCAATAGTACGCGGGCGAAATCTCACATCCCGCATGGAATACTGTACAGGCGTGATCACAGGTGGCTCCAAAAAACCGGGATTGAGGTTTGAATACGCGGAAAATAAATTCGCGAACACAACAGCTTTATCCTTTGAATTTGTGACTACCGTACCGCTGTCTGTCACTAACGGAGGAAAAGAGGACGAAGCGAAGTTACTACTGACAGCTTTTCCCATTGACCAGAAGGAGCGCGAACCAGTCGGGCACCGAAGGAGTTTATTGGTCACTCTGTCGTTGTGAGCTTTCTTCGCGGTATCAATCGTCTGGTTGTACGCATTTCTGATTCTAACAAAATTCGTTCTGTTAACATCGGTGGGATTGGAGTGCCATTGTTTAAAAGCTGTAATCTGCTCCTCGTAAGCCTTCTCCGCGGTATCAATCGCCTGGTTGCACGCCTTTCTGATTCGTTCTGTTAACCACTGTGGGATTGGAGCGCCATTGCTTAAAAGCTCTATTTTTCACCGCTGTAATCTGCTCGCATTTTTTATCAAACCAAGGTTTATCAGATGAACTTCGTTTGATGGCATGCGGAATGTAGATCTCCATCCCGATAAGAATAATCTCTGCGACTGACTCCGCGCATGCGCTAACATCGGAGTTTCCAAAGCACACCTCCGACCACGGAAAGGATGCGAAGAAATCTCGCAAATCGTCCCAGTTAGATGCCCCATACCTCCGTATTTGACGAATCTGCCAAGGTTATTCGATTGAAATGTAAGTGGTTGCGCGACAGATACCAAGCAGTGAGCTAAGTTTCCCAGTGGCGCAGCAACCTCCATGGTATAAATGTGCGGCTCGGATGTCAAAAACAGATGAAAGGTGGTCGCATAACCACCTCGGGCACTCGCGTAGATTCCTCCACAAGTTAGATCAAATTGCGGCTAACAGCAAACATCTCCGCCAGCCTCCCAGCCTCGTTGGTTCTGTTAAATGTAATAATCAGCCGGAGTTGTGCGCATTAAAATCTTCAACGACGACAATTTCAGAAGCTGAGTGGTTGATTTGTATCCAGTCGGCGGTAGGTAAAAGATGTTCAAAAATATAGCGGCGGTCGATCGTCATTCGCGGAACGGTAAAGACAGCAATGAAATTTAACAGAATTCCTCAGCACGACCTTCAGCTACATGATGTCCATGTTATTGGGTTCCAACGCCTCCATCCTCTGGAAAGATTGGACCGCGCAAAGACGCAGACTGCGCCCTTAAAATGGAATCTCGAATGTAAGTCGTATCCTGAGCAAAGAAGATATGCCGAATCAGTTGACGAATCGACCTGGGTTTCAGTTATGGCAAATATATCGGGTTTCGCTGTTTGCAAATATTGGTGGACGGCGTTTACATTGGCATTGCCGATATCGATACCCCATTTTACATTTACATTTGTAAACATTTTTTTATTTTCTTTCTATATTCTTAGTTTCTAATTAAAGGCTAGACAAAAAATGCTTAAATTCTAGGTTAAATATTTTATATAATAACTTACTGGTCCATCGCAGACGCTCTAAGCTAAACATTACTTAATATTTGTATAATTTCCCTTTCGGCGACAGAACTTTGTGGCAATACTTATAATTATTTGAAAGACAAAGAAAAATTTGAAAAACTTTGTCAATTTTTTTTTGTTTTTTGTTTTTCTTAAAATTTAACTTACCTACTTTTTTTTTTTTTTTTTTTTTTTTTAATCTTATACTACCCTAATTCTAGAAAAGCTAAGTCTATGTAAGCTAGCTGATGACAGTGTGATTCTATACCGACTTTGGTATCCAGGTCTTTATATGCCATTCAACCACCAGAACTGTTGACGCTGTCTAATACTATCGTCCCGTTCTCTGTGGGAGATAGCCCTACTGAAGCGCAGGAGCTCTTCTTCGGTGCGCGTTACTTCCCGGTCGTAGCACAAACGCCCGTCTACAGATGATCTACTTACATGATAGATCAGCGGAATTCCGGATCTATCCTTTATAAGCCCTTTCATATCCAAGTCAAGGAACGCCTCTGGTGGAACAAAGCCGTTGCGACACACGCTCTCATAGTACAAGGTGTTTGGATAATAGGCCCCGAAAATTAGGTCATTGGACGAGCTTATTGCTCTCGCAATATGTCCTCTGATTAATTTAATCATAAAATTATCCACCCTATTTATGTACGCTTCATTATATAAAGTCACATTTGAGTAATACTTTTTATAGTCCGATTCCGGTGTCCGATATAATCTGAGACAACTTCTGAGACACTTTCTTTCGAACACCCGAATCTTTTCCATCAAATTTGGACCTATGTTGAACCATACTGGGCAACCATATATGAGCATTGGCCTGATTAGCGTCATGTAGCATATGACTTTTACCCTGCTGTCAAGTTGGCTACTGTGAAATAGCCTCCTTGTCATAGCAAAAGTTTTCCTCGCTTTGAGCAAAGCAGCCTCTACACGTCTGTTGAAATACAGATATCCATCTAGCCAGATGCCAAGGTATTTAACTAAACTCTTGGTTTCCAGTTTATCTCCATGCGGTCCCACGATAACTAGCTTTCGCCAGTTTTTCCTTGTGTCGTACGTGGCTTTATATAATGGAGTTCTAATTAGGATGGCTTCACATTTCTGGAAGTTGATCTTAAGTTTCCAGTTGTCGCAATAGCGCTGCACGTTGTTGAAGTCTCGCTGTATTAACCTATTTATGATCGCAACTTTCGGAGCTGTTCTGTAAATTATGAGATCGTCTGCGTACGCAATAGCCTGCGGAAGTGCTTCTAATAAGTCGCTAATGTAAATATTAAAAAGAATCGGAGAGAGTACCGCGCCCTGTTGCAAGCCATTCTTGATATTATACGTGTTATTAGAGGTCACATTTCCACCTTTGACCACGAACCTCCTGTCCTTTAACATATCGTAAAGTACATATAATAAAGGCTTATGTATGCCATGTCTGACCAGTTTGTAATACAACCCTTCGATCCAGACAGTATCAAAGGCTTTCTCCAAGTCGATCAGACAGGCCCCTGTGCATTGGTTCCTACATTTATTCCATTGTATGTCGGAGACCAGTTTAGCTGCGGCATGTGTGGTTTCATGACCCGCCTTAAAGCCAAACTGGTTATTTGGAATAATGCTGTTGTCGTCTACCCATTTTACCAAAGCTTTGTTAATGGTTTTTTCAAATACTTTACTGATGCTTGGGAGTAAACTTATCGAACGCATGTTCATTGGGTTTGTGTAGTCTTTGCCCTTTTTTGCGATGGGCTGAATGATAGCCGTTTTCTAACGCACGGGATAATATGCATTATTCAACGCGTTGTTAAACAGGACCGTGTATATATCTATTGCCATTGGGGTCAGGTTCTTGAGTACGATGTTAGGTACTCCATCTATTCCCACTGACTTTTTGCTTCTTAATGTGTCGAAGATACTCTGGATTCCTTCCCTTGTTATTAGAAGGCTATTAGCCACTACACCATTGGCATTAATGTCAATTGACAGATTATCTTCACTGAATTCGTTAAAACCCGGATTCTCCGATTGCCAAAGTGAAATTTCATTCCGAAGGTGCAGGTGATTGAGTAGAACTCTGTCCTCCAGGTCGTGATTTCGGTGAAAGCTTTCATTCACCTTGTACATTTCCTGAAAGACAGCTCCCAAAGCGTTCACCTTTTCCAAAGGATCTACGATCACGAAGAGCTCACTATTGAGGATAGCGTTCTCTGCATCTATGCCAATGTTGGTTAGCAGCTGCTTGTTTACCTCAGTACGTGCAATTTGGAGACACTGAATCTCGTTTTGATTATTTCTCCTGAATATTTTATTTATTTGTGGGAACATATTCGGGTTATTAGTTTTTATAGCT
Organism: Microdon myrmicae; assembly: GCA_963931805.1. Lineage (NCBI taxonomy): Eukaryota > Metazoa > Arthropoda > Insecta > Diptera > Syrphidae > Microdon > Microdon myrmicae. The sequence goes on from OZ007501.1 coordinate 29,849,768, forward strand.
CGAATTCTGTTGTTCCAATACAAATTTGTTGCTAATCTATAACTAGCTTTAAGTAATTGTTGGAGGTTTTTTAATCGGGATTTCAGTGATATTATCTCCTGGTCTTGTCTGTCTGTAAACTGTCTGTGTAATTGTTTTAATTTCGATAGCAGTCTGCTCTTTTGCCTGTGGAGTGCGTTTATTGTTGCGTTTCTGTACATGTTAGTGTGATCTGTAACTGTTGTTTTGGGAATTGTTTTGTCCATTGTTCGTTTTACGATTTCGTCCATTTGTTGAATGTATTTGTCGATTTCGACATTAGTCAGGTTTCTGTTTACTGGCAGATTAAAGTCATTCGAACGAAGTTCTCTTGTTAATGATCTGGTGAACCGCGGCCATCGCATTGCCCCGTAGTTATAGGGTTGCGGGATCACGAATTCCTCCAGATCTGCGAGCTCGTTCGGAAGCTCCATTACTGCCGTGAATGCACAGTGGTCACTATCGTATCAATTGTCCGTAAACAGTTTGTATTTCGTCTATTGGTGTTAAGTAATCTCAGTCGTGAGTCGATTAGCAAGATATCTAAGAACGATCTACCTCTAGGGAACGATGGATATTCGGTAGCTAGCAGGTCAGTTCTATATTCAATACGAAACTGATCTAACCAACCAGCCAACTGATTTCCTCTGGCATTAGATATGTAATTTCCCCAATTTCTATGCTTGGCGTTCATATCTCCCCCTAGGATAAAGTAATTTTTGTCCAGGTGCAATTGTAAGCATCGAAAGAGTGTCTCGAGCTCCGCTATAAATAGGTTTTGTTGGTGCTCCTCAGGTGCGTAGACCGCAATCGTATACAAACCCCTTCCTTGCTGAAGGGGTGTGCGTACGATACAGGCTTCCAGCACCCGGAACTTGCGCACTTCTCCACTATATATAACTTTATGAGGGATCCCTTTTCTAATAAAGATTGCGACACCCCCCCTTGAGAGGAGTTAGGTCGGTCTCTTCGTATAATATCGTAGTTTTTATGCCATATCTTGTGTCTCTGGTTTAACTTTGTTTCCCCCGCCAGAAGTACATCAGGCTGTTCAACTTGCAACAGGTTGAAAAGATTGGCTCTTCTCTCAGTTCTTATTAGTGAATTTACATTCACGACAAGAGCTTTTATTGATGTTGTGGTTAGAGGGTTTATATTGACTTTTTGTTTAGATTGGCCAAGTGCGAGTAGATCTCGTTTATTTGATTTTGCAGCTGTGTCATCTGTCTCTGCAGATTAAGCAGAACCGTGACCACGTCTGCTTGCGATGTTGTTTCAGTCTGTGTGGGAGTATTTGTGGCTACCAATGTTGTAGCCTGGTTTGATGGTCTCCCACCCGACGCAACTTGTGCGTACGACCGCTGCGATGTTACGGGCATTGTTGTAGTACGAGCTGGCTCTGTGTTTTTTCGCCGGGTCACACTTCTTGCCATTATTTCTCGGAATTTAGGACATCCTCGATAATTAGCGGGGTGTCCCTCATTCCAGCACACTGCGCACTTTAGAAGGGCTTTGTCTTCTACCCTTTCTTTTCCCAGAGGGCATTCTTCTGCCTTATGGTCTTTTCCGCATTTTAAGCAACGGTGCTGCATTTCACAGTTTGCCGCCGCGTGACCAAACCGTTGGCAGCGGACACATTGCAGGATGTCTCTGCCTTTTTTTAACTTGTCCCATGTGACACTTTGATGATCCAAGACTGTAATCTTTCTTAGACCACCAATTCTGCTGCTGGGCGTTAGTTGAACCAAAAAGAAGGGTAGCTTGCGGTTTTCCCTTCTTGCCTTGATTGTGGTGAACGGTTTTACGGAGATAAACTCGAGATCGTCGTGCCTCAACTTTTGAAGCATCTCGAGCAGAGCCTCCGGTTCCACCTCAGGGTCGACACCCTTTAATAGAACCGTTACCCTCTTTGTTTGCTTCGGCGAGAACGAGTAAAATTCTGCGGTGGCTCTTTTTAAGACCTCTTTAATTTTGTCGTGGTCTGCCACCGCGTAGGTTTGAATGGCATGCCTATTACCAGCCAGTCTTTTAACTACAAAATTATTTCCTATAGCTAGCTTACAAAGACTTACCAATTCCTTACACACAATATCTATAGTGTTGATTGGTGGCATCTTTATTTTTTGGTTGTTATTCTTGCTTTGCCGCTGTTGTGTTGCTTGCTGTAGTCGATTTTGTGTTGATTGTTGCTGTTGATGTTGATGTTGCTGTTGCTGTTGCTGTTGCTGTTGGCCGACTTTTGGCTTCGGCTTTTGTTGTTGTTCGGTGTCTTTTTCTTTTTCGAGTGCCGCTATTTTTTTCTTTCGGCGCCTCTCTTCTAGACGGGCTCTTGCCATCGCAAGTTTCGCCTCCAATTCAGTAATTTCTTCTTCCTCATCCTCCTACTCTGAGGATGCAAGAGAAGCGAACGAATTGTTTGCCCCATACATATTAAAATTGTAGGGGGAGGGGCGCTCTCTGTCCTCCTCCATTTGCTGACCTTTTTTCTCCATTGTTAATTTCGCGGTTTTACTTCGCGTCACAATGGAGATTTTCGGTGTACATTTTCGTTTGTTTGTCACGTTTTTGTCTTCCTCCGTGTTCATGCTGGTTCTTTCCAGTTTGTTTTCATTTTAAAAAAACAAAGGTTTTTTTTCTCTTTTAGCATTTGTTTTGTTTGTTTGTGGTTGTTGCACTTTGTTTTAATTGTCACACACGTCACGTCACTGTTTTTCTATTTCGTGGCTTCGTTCTTGTTTATGAATTGGATTAATTATATGAATACAGTTTTGATTTGTGCAATTTTATGGTAATTTGATATGCATCTTCTGTGTCGGGTATTTGTATTGACGTCGTCGGCGGAGTGGGTTTCGTTTAATATGCAAACAAGCCGTACGTAAATTAGAGAGTTACTATTTACACAATATCTCTTAGGGTCAATGAATTTTTATTCAGCTTTTAATTTAGTACTTATTTAGTTCAGAGATACACGCATTGGAGGGACGTAAATAGACTTTATTAGTAGCCATGGATACACGATCGCGTCTCACTTAATAGTATATATCGATACCCCTGATGTTCCAAAATGCCGCTTTCAGTCGAACGTCGACAGAGCCTTGAGAACGAGCCCGATTATGCGATGACGAATTTTTTAAAGTTCGGTTATTAATCATAATATTTGCATGAAGTTCCCTCTGGAATAGTCCTTCTCGGAGATCCGAATGGGAAGCTAGTTTACCTCTAGGAATTCTTTATCTCAGAAGGTACTGTCATGACTTGTCTCCATGTCAGTCCTGGCCATCAGCCACACATCCGAAACATAGTCGAAGATTTCTCCCGACGATATCGCAGAATGTACAGCGTGACGGGGTGGTATCTCACCTTGGAACCGACTACCACCTAAACCAACATTTGCTCCAACCGGTCCATCAGCCAAGGTCCGAAAGGTGGACAGGGATCTCTCCGGGCCATTTCACGGAGCCTGTGGCTTGATGGGGTGGTATTTCACTGGGCGACAGGGCGTTGGGACCCATATACCAGTCCAGATTTAATGAAAATCACTCTTTAATACCAGTACTACATTCTTAATAAAAGTACTAAACTTTGATCATAGGTATTTACTCCTTGCTGTTCAAATTACTACTGACTCTACATTCACAATCGAAATCTTAGGATCCCAAACGAAAACTCATCCCTGTTGACTCTGACGAAGCACGTGTGGTTAGATGTGTAAAACGATTCTTGTGGGCCGGATCCTGAGGGATGGAGCATCATCCCGACAATCGACAAGCAGCAGGCGGGTGAAAATCTACTCATGAGCAATAGAATGAGAGTTTCCGGCTCATGAATCCGATCATACAGAGGCATAGTTGTTTACAAGAAATTGATTTCAGTATGAGATAAACAATAAATTCATGAGTGGGATACCGTAAAACAAATTCCAGTGCCAAAAAACCAAAAAAGGGGTGATTTAAGATAAATAATGAAATTCATGATATAGTTGGAAGCCGTTGGTTCAACCTCCTGGAGCTGCACTACGGGCTGGCGTTTCATTTAACACTTGGCATGGATTAATTGATAAACAAGCATCCATCGAAAACCATGGGAGTGAGTAGAAAATGAGTTCTCAAGGACTCGTAAATGTTTGTTTGACTACGCATTTCAGGCAATGTACGTTTTTCCATTTTTAGGGTCTCGTTATCCTGTGGACTACTCTTGCTACTTTTCTCCTTTTAACATGATGACTAAACAAACTGCTATAAATGTTATAAAATATAGAAAGTCTATCTCTTGTATAACAAGAAAGGCCTGATTTGTAAAAACAAAAACGAAATTACTTTCTTTTCAACCTAATACATTATATAATACTATGTGGTTACGTTTGCTTAAGAGCACGACTATTTTGCTTCGTGTCTTTTCAGGTTTGTACAGTGCTACCCACCCATTGGCGTTCTAACAAAACCCTACCTATTGCCTTTAAAGTTCTAGCTCTAGGTGATGTGCTAGATGGAACTATTGTAACTATACGAGCCGGAAATGATGAGAATTTCTGCGGAGAACTACGCAATTGTACAGCAGTGATGAAAAACCAAGTTGCCAAGTTCAACGATCTCAGATTCGTGGGCAGAAGTGGAAGGGGTAAGTCGTTCCAATTATCTATACATTTCAACCATCCCCATCTTACCCTCACCTTTATTCCAATGATATTCAATTTACAGTCTCGTGTTAACGTCCCCTTAATTTGACCGTGGCCACTTGTCTGAAGGAAGTAGAAAAAAATCTCAGAGTGTATCTGAAAACGAAAGAAGGAGACCCAATTTATTTTCGTCCCCAACATTGTGTGGACGCAAATGATTGCTCATTTGCCCTGATGAACCGTCGGTCCTTCGAGCCTTGCAACAGTGTTTGTCGAAGAAATTAGGAATTTCTTCGTTTGTCATTTAATTCAATCCGATTTCACTTGTCTGCCCCTCGAACAGGGGAACTGGGGGAGCAGAAATAAAGCCCACAAAAGAACAAGCCAGAAAAGTGAAAAAAAGATTCTCAAGTTGATTGCGGATGAGGGACAGGACCGCTGTCGCATGGTCGCAGAACGCCCGTGACGCCTTTCCGTCAATTTATCACGACTCAAGAGTGAAATCAAATAGATTGCTGGGAGTGGGGTTGATCTTTTTAAAACAGGGTTTCTTCTTTTTCTGGTTTTTTTTGCCGACTTATTTTTTGCTTTTTTTTATTATTTTTATTTCATGAGGGATGACGGCGCGACGCGACGTAGTGATTTGGAACAGTTTCAGATTTTGTGGAGACGAATTTCTTTTTCCGTCTCTGACTTCGATTCAGCCGCATCCTTCGCGGTAAGTGGGATAATGCTAAAGGATTTACATTTAGCCTTTTATAAACAAACCAGGAATAAAAAATGAGAAAAACGGTATCAAATGATACAAGAGGGTGGGGACGAGCCCTTAGTGTTGTCGTTTGCTATTAAATCTGTGCCAAATCTTATAGACGAATGTGGGAGCTTACTATAATTTTCGGGACCATTGGAGTTATCCTTTTTGTTTTTAACAAATTTACAAAGGATTACTCTTCGGTTAGAATGACTAGGGTTGTGTCACCAGCTTATGTAGTCATTTTTAATGGATTTTGATGTTTTAAATTTGTTATGTTTGCGAAACTCTTAAAAAGTTACTGTTGATGAATATAACTACGGTGGATGAGTAGGATTTATATTTGTAATGGAGATGTGGATTTAAGATCTTCTTGGGGTCATGCTGGTAATAACGTATTTGAGTTTATATAATTTGCTTAATTTTGGGTTTATAGTAAAATATCTGTTAAATGCAACGATGGCGCAGATAGCATAAGATCCTTATGTGTTATTCCTGTTTCGCAGTAGAAAAGAGTTCGATAGTGCTGAAATCAATATCCTGATCATTATGAGTTGTTTCTAGTCCTAGTTTTTGATAAACATTTTTGTCAGTTAATTCTGATTTAGGATTTAAGATCTAAACAATCTAACATCTGAATTGAGCAACTTAAATATAATTTAACTCACATATTAGTTGCAACCGGACACTGTGCTAAATTATTATCTTTCCTTGGACAAAGCGTAAACGACTTTTTGCCATGCGGTGTAATATATTATTTTAAAATCGATTTGTGATCAGTTGCGGCTAGTCTAACTAAAACTATAATGTTATTAGTAGGTTCGTTATTCATCATTCATTAGCCACCACTGTCACCGTATAGTAAGACTGTGGGGGTTCTTTAAGCATTCACAAAAAACCACCCATTCCCTTTAAATTAACCTGTCTTCCACTTAGCATGTAAAGTCATGCTACTTACCTACAAATGAGTAGCGTAAGCTACTCTGCATCATCTTCCAGCTGAAAGCCAAACCCTATCATGCATACACCTCATTAGACTATTCGCCTATCGGCTCAGCTTGTCAGCAATCATAATCACCAAACATACGCCAATCTTTCAGCGTGTTCTTGTTCCAACAATCCATTGGTCCAAGAAGACACGCCGACCAGCGTACTTGTTAACACAGCTGAAGCCGATAATTTTCCTACCATTGAATCGGACACGATTATGATTGCTATTCCAACAACCATACCAATTCCTAATCAAACATTGCCCCCATATCCATCAGGTTGCCAACAGAGCAACCAATTTCTAGTTATCAGCCATCAACCGAGTATAGGATTAAACATGAATATGATTGTTATTTAAACAATCGCACTCACGACCATGTCACATGTACCACCACATGAACCCTAACAATAGCCACCCTAGCCATTGCCTTGGCAAACAAATCTCCGGTCGACCTATCGTCACCGAAAATCCTATAGCCTTCAACGGCATGATCGTGAGCGATTGGGTAAACACCAAAATGTTCCCATGTCGCATTGGTTAAACTAAACAATGCGCATCCCAGCGACGAACCCTGAAATAGTGTTTCTGTTTACTTAAGACACTGAAACCTATTTCTTCCTTCGGCAACCGTCATGATTTATTTACAACAACGATGATAGCAGCGCTAATGCTTGTTCCTTTGTTTGAACAAGTGCCCGATCGATGTCTGCATTTCTAGCAAAGGGTATTGTACCTGACCACCACGGCATGGAAAGTTTCGCTGGTAAAAACTCCAATTCGATCGCCCATTGGTGATTACCAAAAAGAAGATCGGATTGGCTATCACGCGATCGATAGAAAATTCCATCATGGTGGCCGCTAGCGGATGTGGAGTGAAACGGTCATCGTGGAGTAAGATTCGAGCTGCTGAGCCAGAAACACGTATCGTGGGTGTAGTGTAAAAGGTCGCGTTTTTTAAGTAGTCACTGGCAAGAGTCGCGATACACAGTCGAAGAGGTCGGTATTGAATTAGATGAATATCGAGCCGTGAAAAGTTAGTCTGTTGACTGTTTTAAATTACCCTAAGTCAGCCTACAGTGTCTATCCAAACTTAAATTCATGTAAACAGAGTATAAAAAGACCGCACCTGAATCACTGAATTGTAGTGTATCGTAGAAATACAAAGCAACAGTGTATAGCTAAGAATATAAAGACCACCTCTGAATCACTGAATTGTAGTGCATCGAACTTAATGTAGAATTACGTGCTAGTGTTCTTGTTATCAATTGGAGTAGTCACATAAAGTTTGCAAAAAAAAAAAAAATCAACATCAGCAACTAATAACAACGTGTTTTATTGTACCTCTTTATCTCGTGTGAACAATTTCTTTCGGAGTTATTGGAACAATTACGTGGAATGTATGACGATTATGTGTGCGACTGTGTGTATACACATTTATCATCATCATCATCATCGGCACTACAACCGGGAACCGGTCTTGGCCTTTATTTAGCAAGTCCTGAGGCTTGTTAAATTTTCCAAAATGATTTGTTTTTTCCGGGCAAGGTCATTAGTCTTGCGCCAGAGGCTCCCCGACGAGTAATCGAACCCCGGTCTCCCGCGTGACAAGCGGGTATACTAACCACTATACTATCGAGGACCCTATACACATTTATAGTGGTTTGCAAAACAAGAAGTGTAGGATCAAAGCACCGATGCAATAGATCACGGACGCATGTACACGAGGATGCTCCAACCCATTACATAAGATGCGGTTGCTACGTTAATGCTCTGGTATACGGCACTGATGATTTTTTTCGACATTAGTTTTTGATGCTGTGATATTCACTAAGCTAGTTTTCATGTAATCTGTTCAAATCGTCACCGGTTCAACTGACGACTTAGACTTACTGTCGCAATGCATTTTCTAATATATTTGTGATAAGTTAACAAACCTGCAAGAGGCTTTGCACTAGTTGGACTGAGACCCCAAAGAGTTTTTTTTAAAGGTAACAAATTAGAAATAAGAAATTTATTATGCGCCATATATCTATAACCAGTTGTAATGTAAGTGGTGTTTTTGTTTTTTGTTTTGTTTTTAATATTAATATGCAAATGCCAATAGTGTTATTGATGGCCCCATAGTATCACCAGATACTATGAGGCAGCGAAAGCAGGTAGGAATATTTATTGATTTATTTATTTATTTAAGTATTAGCTCCAGGAAGAAAGTTTCAGGCGTTGTATCAATCATTTCCTACATTTTTTTGCAACAATTCAAATTGAAAAAAAGACAACGATGGCGTGCATGTTGCCACTTTCCACTGATTCATACGCGTTATTTTCGATATACGAGGGTGGGCTGAAAAGTTTCCGGCCTCAACGTGTAGATAGCGGCACCCGTCAATAAAAGTTAGTTAAGAAAAAAAAACATCGATTCGCTCAAACGACTGTTAAATAAACACTACGCGTCCAAAATGGCTTAAATTTTGGTGAGTAACTGTCAAAAGGTGCACAACTACATTCACTAGCTTTTGTTGAGGAGTGCTGCTTCATGTTGAGGTCGGAAACTTTTCAGCCCACCTATGTATTTCGTCAAATATTCTCCACATTTACTGCACCATTTTTAATAACTCTTCTCTAACATTTCTCATGTGCTAATTCACAACAGTTTGGATATAAAATCAATAATAAAAACTTTGCAGGTCAAGAAAGTGAGAAACATTATCCTCTTTTTTATATTTGGTAATAAATTCGCCGCGGCTTCGGATCACACCACGAAAACAATCAACCATTTGAGTTGCAGATTATTTTTGTATTTTTAACTTGGCGATCCTAATCCCATTTATCTCCATTGCGGCGAGGTCTCTTTCGAGGATTAGGCTATGCTGGGCATATTCCACAAGAACCGAAATAAAAGAAAATTAACCATCGAAGATTGTAAAAGTGTTTTAAAATCAGCTCCACGATATTACCTAATAAAGGAGGTGAGACCTTTTACTTCAACCTACTTTTTGTTATTGCTTATTAGTCTATAGGAAGCCCTTCACGCTTCGCCGTCTGTTCTGATTTCTTCAAGTTCACGCTCTACATTGTCCTTCGATCCCCGTCGCGGCCTTCCCACCAGTCTGTTTTCTGTTGGTCTTCTGTTAAGAATTCTACAGATGGTTCTGTCATTGCCCAATTTGGAAATTGCCCGGCGCATCTTAATCTTCGGAATCTTATGATTCCGGTTCTGTCTTCCACATTGTGTAAACAACCAATGATTTTGAATGTTTGGTATAAACCGGTGAGTACTCTTTGATTGATGTGTTTTGTAAGCAAAAGCTTGGAAACAAGAAATGTATCTTCCAAACTCACTTGGTCAATACGTGTGGAGATATATATAATATATATAGTAAAGATATATTCCGCCAGTGTTCTAATGTCAGAATTGGACACGTTTTGGGATAGCCATTGTCATTGTTATTGCTATTTGTCATTTGTCATTTGACATTCCTCATTTAATATTTATTACTTGTCATTTGTCATACGTCATATGTCATATGTCATTTGCCATTTGTCATTTGTCATTTGTCAGTTCTCAGTTGTCATTTGTCATTTGACATTTGTCATTTGACATTTGACATTTGACATTTGACATTTGTCATTAGGCATTTGTCATTTGTCATTTGTCATTACGGCGAGAGCAGGTGGAAATCGGGGATATTTGGAAAAGTTAAGGAATTTAAATATCTGGGAACAATACTGACGGCAGGTAACGAAATGTCAAATGAAATTAACAAAAGACTACACTCCGGCAAAGCTAGTTCGCACGCAGTCAGTAAACTGCTGAAATCCAAACTGCTATCACGTAACATAAAACTCCGTGTCTATAAAACCATAATCATGCCGATTGCTCTATACGGATGCGAAACATGGGGTCTCACAAAACGGGAAGAAAACAAATTCCGCGTATTCGAGAATAAAGTTTTGAGGGGCATCTTTGGAGGTAAATATGACGAGGAGTCAGGACAATGGGGGAAACTCCACAACCACGAATTGGAAGAGCTATACCGCCAACCTACAATAGTGAGAGTGATCAAGTCGCGAAGATTACGATGGGCCGGACACGTAGCGCTAATGGGCGATGATAGGACCGTAGAGTTCTTGACGGTAAACTAACGGGGAAGAGACCGACAGGACGGCCGCGACGGAGGTGGGAGGACAATGTTAGATTGGACCTCGAGGAGATCGGATCGGAAGGAAAGCGCACAGGACAAGGAACAATGGCGGAGCCGAGTCGGTGAGGTCATGAACTTCCGGGTTCCTACAGGCCAGTAAATAATATAATAATAATAATGTGAGAAACTGGAGAAAAGGAATGGGATATCTGTTTTTAGAATGTACTCATCTGGCTACAATCCAGATGGAGTTAAGGATTTGAGAAATTGTGTGTATGGGAACGAAATGAATATTTTTTATCATGGTGTTTTTTGCATATGAAGATATGCATTGTGGTGTTTAGTTTTTACGACTTTCTGGGAATTGGACAATTCAATTTGTCTAACAATGGATTGCATGTTAGTTTAGGGATATGGATTAATGATATAGTGGGTAGGTGTGTATGGGGATATTAAGAAAATAAATATGTGTGTGTGGGGGGGTGGTGAGGATTCGTGGAGCACTACAAACGAATAGTAAATGCATCTTACTACTGTCAGTTGTTACAGTCGGCAAAAGCCGGCTACCGACAAAGGATATGTGGGGGTTTAGGTCTGGGTGCCGACGTACGGCGCGTGGTTCACTGTACCCCCAACGATGTTCCGTCGAAGATTGTTCATAAGAATACCCAGGGAAAAATGAGCGCACACAGAATCAGAAGGATAAACACTCGTATATTGTTGTTGTCATTGATGTTTTATTTTCTTTATTTTTCTTTATTGTTAACATTAATAGAGTACTTCTGGTATTGAGTTTATCTTATCTGTATGTTTGAAAACGTTTATTAACTCTGTTAATTATGAATCATTACCCGTATGTTTAAAAACGTCTATTTATCCTTCGGCACTACAACCGGGAACCGGTCTTGGCCTTATTTAGCAAATCCTGAGGCTTGTTAAATTTTCCATAATGATTTATTTTTTCTGGGCAAGGTCATTAGTCTTGCGCCAGGGGCTCCCCGACGGGGAATCGAACCCCGGTCTCCCGGGTGACAAAAAAAAAAGTATATTAACTCCGTTAATTATGAATCATTACACAGGATCGCTTTCCTTCTCGATCTTGTTTCACAGAAAGGCTAACTTAATTAACATTGTTTGAGTATTACGAATCACGATCACCGACGGCTTTATAATGGCTTTTCAAATTATTTTATATTCCCACCACGCACCAACCGGGGGAACCAAAACTAGATTCAGCAGCTCAGGACAACACTCCGGGTTTGATAAAAGGCGAGTTCTCTTCTTGAGGGGTGGAACTTCATTTCCGCAGTCCTGGAATATTTAATCCTTTCTTGGGTACATTCACGACACTGTTCGTCGCTTTATTAATTGGTTCTAATTCATGTATATTTAACAGAGGACAGATGTGAAATTAAGGATTTAATTTGGTAAGGACTGTTTTTGCGCCCCCGCAGAGACTTTGTACTAATAGAGGTGTGTGCACTTCCGTGGTTACGACTTGACTCGCGATAGAGTTGGCTCTGAGAACGACACCACGGGGCAAGGAAGAGGGAACGGCGCGCACTCTGTAGTGGTTGGACAACGACTGATTGATGAATGGAAAGAATATATTCATCTCGTCGTGGTGGTTGAGTCATACCAGAAATAAACTCACTGCCACTTCCTAGGAACTCGAAGGGGATTGCTATGCTTGCATAGGGAATTCAGTTCCAGCGAATCCTCGCCGTATAAGCTGAGTTGGGTTCATTGGTTGTGCATACCGGAAAATTGGTTTTGGCGGCATAGCCAAGTATGATCAAGGGTCTTGATTGTTGTGATGGTTTCGGGGAAAATTAGCTGTCGCTTGGTTGCAAGTGCAACCGAGAAGTGTAGTTGAAGGAGGAAATAGACCGAAATGGTTTTCGGGGGAAATTGGAATTGCTTGGGTGCGATCAAGGAATATCATTTAGGTAAGATATTAACCGAAGCAATTTCGGGGAAATGTATGCGGCTCAGTATAGTTGGTGGTGGTGGTTGTAGGTTTCAATATCCGTTTTATTACAGCATATGAATTTCGGGGAAATTAGGATTGCTTGGTTGCAAGGAAGGAATATAACTTAAGTAAAGAACTGACCGAAGCAATTTTGGGAAAATGCACGTGGGGTGATCTAATTGAGGGAGATGGTTGATATTCCGTTGTAAATTGGAATATGCATTTAAATCAACTTGAGGAATGAGTTCCTGGTAAATTGGGGGACGTATGTAATTGCGGATTGGGGACGGATGCTGTTGCATATTGGGTTGGATGCGCTTGCAGGTTTTGCGTGGTTGCGAATGTGTGTATTGCAGGTTTTGAATGGGGAGTCGGGTTGAGGTGACGCGCTGTTAGCGGTTGGCATTGTGGGATGGTTCTCCATGTGGTATTGAGAACCCCCACAGATACATTGAAAGAAATGGGCAGGGAAACCCTCGAATACTTTCCTTATAGCCCAGACTTGTCTCCCTATTTTGTCTTCGCACTCTTGAAGGAATCACTTGGGGGAAACAAATTCGAAAGTAATGAAGAAGTCGAGGAGCACTTGCGTAATTGGCTAACAACTCGCCCTAAATCTTTCTACGAACAAGGAATATTGAAGCCTCCAAATTGGAGAGAGACTATATTAAAAAATGTTGATTGTGTGGAGGCTATATTTTTAAATTAAAAGCTTTGGCTTATCTCCTTTAGTGTTTTTGGGTAATCTCCCCCGGGGTGTTCTTGTGTGGGGGGGGGGGGGGGGGGGGGGGGGGCTGTTTACCGAATGGAGTGGACGGCGTGAAAGGTGTGCCCACACAACTTCCTTCCGTGGGCGTGGGGGCTTCCGGACGGGGGACTCGGTTTCCGTAAGTTCCTTGGCAGTGAAGGCGGAGTCTCCTTTCATGGCATCCTTGGTTACTTGGAGGCAAAGCACATTATCTTCACTTGGTCACCGAGTGGATTAATTCGCCATTGGCGTCGATTTAGGGACCGCAATAAATGGTCAATAATCACTTCTCTTTATAGAATAATGTTCCGAATAAATAAATCCACACATGGAGAGCACAAGCTCCACATCCACTAAATACACCGCGGAAATGAAATGTCCAACTTTAGCTTGAAATGACACTATCTTCTTTATTTTATTTTTATCGATTAATTTCTTTTTAGTTTTATACATTATATTTTCTATTTCACGTGGCGTGGCTTAGGCCCCATCCGCGACTAGGGTTTCGTCCTCTGGAACCTTACTGATCGTGAAAGAGAGATGTGCCGCCCTTTTATACTTTTTGGTCGTTGGGATTTGTCAAAGTTTTTATTGTAAAAATTCCAAGAAGCACACACAAGGTTTCGTGTGCTTCAATTGGAATGGGATTCTGGGAAGTGGTTAGGAATTTATTTGAATAAACTCCTGGAAGGGAAATCATGAAATGCATTTTGAATTAAGCATTTCATGATGTTAGAATTATTGGGAATTGAATCAATGTACGACAAATGGGCTTTGGTTTAAATTTATCGTGCATATGATTCAGTTGGATCGAGATGTAAGGTACTCGGAAATTTAATCAATGAGCGAGAAATTAATTTTTGGTTTAATTTGTCGCTCATACGATCCAATATGGAATTTGGATTGGGATTATAGGAAGTATTGAGGATTTGGTTGTGATTATTGGTAATATTGGGGATTTGGATGGGAGTAGTGATTTAGGATCACTACGATGGTTGCCTTTTATATTTCGGGATTAGAGAACAAAAACAAATATTGATCATCGAAAATCACTTTATTGGTTTTCAAAATATTCCCCATGAAGATCTATACACTTTTGCATGCGTTTGAACCAGTTGTCGAAGCACTTTTGCCACTCTGATTGAGGTATCTCCAACACATGCATTCTGAATGCAGCAATCGCTTCTTCAGGTGTCGAAAAACGTTGACCTCTCAGTTTGTTTTTTACGTACGGGAATAAAAAGAAGTCATTCGGTGCCAAGTCAGGACTATACGGCGGATGACCCATCAAATCGATGTTTTGGGTGCTCAAAAATGCAGTAGTCGCAGCCGATGTGTGAGAGCTCGCATTGTCGTGGTGAAGAGTGATCCGTCTTCGGCGGTTGGTTTTCCTGATTTCTTGGAAGACAACTGGCAAACAAATGGTTGTGTACCACTCAGAATTGACTGTTCTGCGTTGTTCTAGTGGTACGGTTGCGACATGCCCAGTTTTTCCGAAAAAACAGGCGACCATTTGCTTGGAAGTGCTTCGTGCGCGAACAACTTTTGTTGGATTTGGCTCATCTTGAAACACCCAGACAGTCGACTGCTGTTTACTTTCGGGCTCATACGCGTAAATCCACGATTCATCACCTGTCACGATGTCATAGACGTGTTTCGAAGCTCCGCGACCGTATTTTTTGAGCATTTCTTTCGACCAATTGACACGAGCCTTTTTTTGGGCGATTGACAAATTGTGTGGGATCCAACGCGAACAACTTTTTTTGACAGTCAAATGTTTATGCAATATTGAATGTATGCTGGTCCCACTAACGCCTAAGGTTGTCTCAATCTCACGATAGGTCACATGACGATCTTCCAATATCAGTTCGCGCACAGCATCAATGGTTTTCGGAACAACAACTGATTTTGGACGACCTTCACGAAATTCATCTTGGAGTGAACTACGACGACTGGGCTCCTCGATAGTATAGTGGTTAGTACACCCGCCTGTCACCCGGGAGACCGGGGTTCGATTCCCCGTCGGGGAGCCCCTGGCGCAAGACTAATGACCTTGCCCAGACAAAATAAATCATTATGGAAAATTTAACAAGCCTCAGGACTTGCTAAATAAGGCCAAGACCGGTTCCCGGTTGTAGTGCCGATGATGATGATGAACTACGACCACGATTGAATTCACCATACCATCCTTGATGGAGCTTCAACGCCAAAAATTGAATTAAGTTTGTGGGGCTTTTCAGGGCCCGAAGAGCCATGCATCGCTCGATCCCCATTATTCCAGGCGAACGACTTACCTCTCGGTCGAACTTCAGCAAGGTTGCGTAACCTTGCTAAGGCATTTACCCCCAGCCAAATCGCTGGAATTAATACGGTTACCCAATCGGATAACTGTTTTGAATTTCTGTTAGGCAGCTTACCTATTCTGAGGGGGTTTTCCTTCCAAAACCCCTTTTTCTCCAACACCACCCCTTAAAGACATTAAGTCCACGGCAAAGATTATCACCTTGCCGTGGCATCGAAAACTCACCCTCGGGCAGGCATTAATTCCTAAAACATTAAGTCCACGGCAAAGCTTATCACCTTGCCGTGGCATCGAAAATTCACCCCCGAGGTGTACATTATTTCCTAAAAAAAACATTAAGTCCACGGCAAAGCTTATCACCTTGCCGTGGCATCGAAAATTCACCCCCGAGGCGTATATTATCTCCTAAATAAAAAGCATAAGTCCACGGCAAAATCATCACATTGCCGTGGCATTTGAAATCCTATCTTTAGGCATACGTTCTGCCAGGGCAGCTTGTTTCCATAGCCTTATGCTATGGAAACAACATCAACAAGAGTTCCTTGTGACTCGTTTTATTTGTTTGCCCATGGCACTTCTTGCGTGCGGCTATTTGGTCCCATTGATTTGCTACCGCCGACAAGGTTTCTGCTGACGCAAACCAAACATGTCCCTGATTACCAGCAATCGCTGGCTTCCAATTATCGGTCCCCACGTTCAGAGACCACAATCAAGCAACGATCAAGATGCAGCCAGAAAATGTTTACTTTCAACATCTGGCAATGGCTGCACCCTATGTTCGTTGCAATGTTTAATCATCGGTAACCGAAATGATGATTTATGGCCTCCCATTAGGATGACCAAATCTTTGGTTTGGGTCTTTCGCACCCCAGATGCTAGTGTTTACATTCTTGGAAAATGCACTAGCGATGTTGCCCTCCATCCACGGTCGCCGAACGATCGTATGCATGGCATACGCACACATGCGTAATGTATGCCTATTCCGTCCGCTCCAATCACGATTAACTACCTCGAGTTAATCGTGTAACTCCGCCCCCTTCCAGTTTCTTTGAGGTTCCCTTTTTTTAATGATTTCTAGTTAGTCAGATTTTTACCGGGTAACGGGGCACACGTGCCCAACTATCGCGTTACTCAAAGTCGGGAGTCGAAGTGCAGTCAGGTATTATACACCAGAGTGGTCGGAGTGATCCAATAAAGGCGCGACAAGCGTTTGTTTAATGATTTGAAAGTAGAACTCAAAAATTTCGTGACTTAAATAACATTCTTTAATCGGTTTAATAAGTGCAAATATAATAATGTATTAAAGTTAAAACAATATTTCCCCACTCTGTGACCCAATAGTGCAGAACTTATATTATTTAATTACGGAGCAGTAAAACCTGCAAATTCGCGTTTGCCGTGTAGAATTAATCTAAATAGAATGTGTTGTGTTTTTCAAATTAGTTTATAATTCCATTCACTGTTTGAATTAAGGATCGACTTCAATAAAAGCATACCAGTTAAATAAAGAATCTAGAAACTAAAATTCTCCGGCGTTTTTATTTGATGTTTGTTTTGTAGTGCACAGAACCTAGGAACTTGAGTGCAGAGGCCAGTGTTCGTCAGCCTCATGTTGTTTTCGGTTTTGCTTTCGTGATAATCTCCCGTGAACAATCCGTGGGTGTTTACTGAAACCGCGCCCGTGTAGGTGCATAAGTAAACATACTACCACAAGTTCATCCATGCACTGTTGCTGAGTTAATCCACGCCGAAAGTTGTAAAAAATAATCGCATGAAAATGTTGACGATTTAATTCCATTTTTGGGCCGCGATGAATTTTTTAAGTTACTGTAAACAACACAAATAGCGCTCGTATGTCAAAACGTTCTGAGTGCGTATAACCTCAAAAATGTCCAACTTTACGACAGAGCTGTCAATTGCCTGATTGCAACACTAGGGTTGCCAAATCCCGAAACATAAGAGGCAGCCCTCGTACAATAGTATAGTTAGTGTGTAACATTATTCAATAAATGTATAAAAAGAAAATACCGATTCAGCCTCATAAAAAGCACCATAATAATGTATCTGGTGATTTGCTCCTCGATAGTATAGCTGTTAGTATACCCGTCTGTCACTCGGGAGACCGGGGTTCGATTCCCCGTCGGGGAGCCTCTGGCGCAAGACTAATGACCTTGCCCGGAAAAAAAAAAAAAAAATACAAATCATTATGGGAAATTTAACAAGGCCAAGACCGGTTCGTGGTTGTAGTGCCGATGATGATGATGATTTGCGTGAATAAATAAGAAATGCTTACATTTACTGTTATATTAGTGAATTCTCGCAATCAATTTACTGAGCTTTAGTGGCTAATTAGGTGGACAGTAAGACAGAAACTTTTCATGGCGAAATTCGAATTGTGGGTCTACCCTTTAGTAATTTAATTTATTGGCAGTCATTATGAGAAAAAAATTGCTGTTGCAACACTCTTCTAATACTTCTTTTTTCATGGGAAATTCTAATAATCACTTTAAAATGGTAGGCCGATTCGTTAAGATTATTTCCGCCGCAATTGTATTTTGTAACAGTTTTATTTAGTGCCGATCTAAAATTGTTAATTGGCAAACTTCGAAATAACTCAGAACGAACGTTTAATCGTTTACTGAGATACGTGGCTGTTGCCGTCGATTCATGGAGCTCACACTCAGAGATATTATAACAAACCTCATAAACAAATCGAAGATGTGAACAAGTCACGTTGGGCACATGACCGCTTTAGTAAAATCATTTCAAAGAAAGCTGAACGAGCTGAAATAGTTTGGTGATACCAAAGGAACTAAAGAGGGAATCATCCTACTATAACGTGGCTTTGCGATCTCCTCAAGTTCAAACCTTACATTGTCCTCACATCTCCGTCGGGGCCGCCCTACCAGTCTCTTTCCCGTTAGTCTGCAGTCAAGAATTCTGGACATTTTCACAAGATGGTCAAGCATGCAAGGAGAGTGTACAGGGGAGGGAACGATGAGGCAGCCGAGTCAGTGATGTGATGAACTTCCGGATTCATATAGGCCAATAACTAGAATAGAATAATATGGCTTTCATTCCGTAAAAAATTACCCCAGACTTGATCAAATTTGAACGACAGGGAGGTGAATGATGGAAGAATATTAAGTTTAGTAGCGCAGATTCAATAACCTCACTGGAGAATTTTTGACTCATTTTATCATAAGAGATATATTACCACCAGTATACCCGCCTGTCACGCGGGAGACCGGGGTTCGATTCCCCGTCGGGGTGTTGACGTCCGGCGCCGTGCTTCCTCTTTCGAGGGAAGAGCGTGGACCTTTTATTTTTAATCTATTAATATTAATTAAAACTCAGGATTCTTCTTTTACTCTTCTTTGCGAATTTAATAATTTTAATTCTTTATTTCTATTATAATAACTTCTTCTCTATTAATCTATTCTTTTTCTCTCTGTATCTTTTTCTCTGAACTGTATATTCTTTTCTGAACTTCTTTTTTGTCTGAACTGAACTGTCCGAACTGATTTTTTTCTATTTAATTTTCTCTCTGTGACTTTTTACATGAATGAAATCTGGACGAAAATCAAAGTTACTATGTTTTGAATGAATAAAAAGGTGCAGGTTATTAAATGTGCTGTAACTGGTAATATTGTGAATGTTTATGAATGGTATGTATTAAATGAGAATGTAATATATGTTATGTGAAGTTTTTAAGGATGTGTAAGGAGATTCAGTGTTAAATTTAATAAAGGGTAGTATTCTGGAATACAACAGGGGAGCCTCTGGCGCAAGACTAATGACCTTGCCCGGAAAAAACAAATCATTATGGAAAATTTAACAAGCCTCAGGACTTGCTAAATAAGGCCAAGACCAGTTCCCGGTTGTAGTGCCGATTATGATGATAAATTACCACGGATTGCTTTATATGGAAATGCTCTGTTGCGTCAATTTGGTCACATTTATAGAAGGTTCTGAAGAAGATTATTTTTGATGGAAACCCCGATGATTAAAATTGATGGCAGTGGATGGCAAGAAAGTAAGGTCATTCGCAACTAAATACACTGAAAAAAATTTGAATGACCAGCTTTGATTCCGAAGCTTTAAAAATGTGATCAAATTTCTCGGAATACTAGAAAATTCAAGCACTTATAATGACTGAAGACAAAACTCTATGGAATACAGTGCACTCTATAGACCCGTCCTATAAAACTGGTTGGTACTCTGACACCCTTTTGTGTGATTTCATCGCTCAGATAATTTCCCAAATGGAAATGTTTTCCCTTTGACATCCATCGTCAGTTTCAAATTATGAGTGAACACCATTAAAAGGAGCTACACATCAAGATAGAAGGCGTAGTTGTGGGTGGATGCTACACATTCTTCGACGTGCCATCTTCATGTTTCATATCACACCCCGATTCGGTCAAATCTGTTTCCTTCCGGCATCATTTTCGCGCACATGGCACTTGGGTCGATTTCTTACATCCTTCCGAATTCTTATCATTTTTCTGTTGTCCGGAAGGAAGACGTATCTGTCACCAGGACTTCGTCCCTTTTCGTATCTATTGTTTATTCAGCACAGAGCTACACGTCCGTCCAAGGTTATCATTTATCTATGTCCTAGATTTATTTTTTCCTTTTCGTCTGTTTGTTTTCCGTTGCATTTACTTTCCGTCGACCTGTTCACTCGATTCATAGATGTTGTTTTTCTTCGTTCTTGTAAGGATGAGATTTTTTTGTTTTTCTTTTGCTGTTTTTTTTTTTTTTTACAAAATGACAGAAGGAAATTGTGATAATGATGTGATTTTTCGCCCCTTAGCAAACGTGACCATGGAGGGGGTGGTGGTTTGGCTGAGTTGTTGATTTGTGTAGATCTAAGAAAAATGAAGCTAAGAAATGAAACAGGAAAGAAAAAAAACCAGGAGAAGGAGAACAAGGATAAAAAAAATAAAATGAAACAACGAGATGTGGCCCCAGTACTACTGTAACATCCATTTTTCTTCTATGGATACCGAATCCATACTGATACTCTCACGAGGGGGCTGTGTTTTTACTTGTTAGCTTTTTACGGTCTTGAATAAATTATGGCAGCGGAAGTTCACAGTTTCATAGGGATGGTTGGTTTTACCATTCTGCGTGTGGTGCCCTTTGTTCTTTTACATCCTTGATATACTTTCTTCTATTTGCTTAAATCTTCTGGAGTTAACCTCATCAATTACTTATTAGAAAAACACATTAAGCCAAATGTTTATGTTGAAAAAAGGATCTCCATTACATGCTTAGACTTAAAAGGAAATAGCACTCGTCTTGGCTAAGAAATTGTTCGATTTACGTAGTTTCTTTTTATTTTGAGCCTCGATTTTCGATCCATGTTAACATTGTAAGTGTTACCCGTGTAATACATCACACATCTTCATTATTGTACAAGATATAACTAAAGACTAGCCACACGTTTCTTAGTATATTTTATTTTTATTTGTTTATTATGAGTTGTCAATAGAAATCTTGTCTTAATCTCCGGTTTTTATAAACTATATTAACACTCGTTTCGATATTACATAAGTTAACACACATGTAGTATAAATAGTAAATACAAGAAGGTATTGTCTTACTCTATACTGCTCCACGGTCGGGTAAAGAGCTAAATTACTTTTAAGTAAAATAAAATTTATTTATTATTACTATATATACAAGTTGAACTTATGACACCATTTATCTAACATTTATCGTAAACTACGCTTTTGGTTATTTTCAAAACTCCTCACTCTATAGCAAAGGGCTTGTTCTCGTTAAAGACTCCAAACGGCCACTGAGGACGTCCGATGAATTTTGACACTCTTTATTTTCGACCATGTAGTCCGATGGGTCATTATTATTTTTTATTATTTATTCGCCTGTAGGAACCCGGAAGTTCATGACCTCACCGACTCGACTCCGCCATCGGTCGCTGTCCTGTACACTCTCCTTCCACTTTTGACCATTCGATCCGACCTCCTCAATGTCAAACCTAACATTGTCCTCCCATCTCCGTCGCGGGCGTCCTACCGGTCTCTCTCCCGTTGGTCTACCGTCAAGAATTCTACGCACGGTCCTATCGTTGCCCATTCGCATCACGTGTCCGGCCCATCTTAATCTTCGCGACTTGATTACTCTCTACTATTGTAGGTTTGTGATATAGCTCTTCCAATTCGGTAGTCCGATGGGTCATGTTCCAAATTTTGTTTACCCTTGATTTATGGTTTATTCGAATCAGGATGGACTATCTACTGGTGTAGTTGTCGGTCCAGTTCAAATGAACCAAATTGTCGTTGATCCGGCTCGAATGACTATGCCGTAAACTGTAAACGCTCAAATGGACCAATCGTTGTTGAACGAAGTAGACTGTATTTTGAATGGTTCCCGCGAGTTAATGTTAGTTTTCCGATAAAAAACATTAATTTTGTATTTCTATTTTTTTATTAACATCATTATCATCGGCACTACAACCGGGAACCGGTCTTGGCCTTTATTTAGCAAGTCCTGAGGCTTGTTAAATTTTCCATAATGATTTGTTTTTTCTGGGCAAGGTCATTCGTTTATTTATTTAACACTCACTTAAATATTATACTAGGTACGACTATGCTACTCAAAGCTACGCCTTTGTGGAATAACATTAAGTCACGACTGGATAGAACGCTGTTGTATTTATTCTGGTCCAAATGAGGTTTGATTATCTTTAAAGCTGGCCTTATCATGGTTGGTAGTTTGCTTGGTCATGTTTGATGCCTTACTTGGTAAGTAAGTAAAGTGATAAGTCGGCCTTGATATATGCTGTGTGATAAACCTGGAATGTTGAGCTTTGTTCTGGACATTGAAGTCGTCTATGTGGTTAAGCCTTTGTTCGTAGTTGAAGTTTTTCTAATATGATGACTCATGTTCGGTCCAAGCTCATTGGGATGTACTACAATGGTTTTATGCTTTGATGTGGAGTGCGTGGTGAAACTGGGCGCATTTGTCTGGCTCTATATGAACGCCCATGAGGTATGTTGTGTGTAGTTAACTCGCGCCAGATGGTTAAGTACAACTGAAAAGAAAAGAAACCCACCGTAACCCAAATTGTAGTCGAAAATACCTTCCCTCTATACTGCCCTAACGTAAAGCCTAAATAATTGAGAATATGCCTCGAGCATACCTTACCACTGGAGGGGGGAAGTGCTCTAGGATCCCTGTGGGGGCGCGAAGTCGTGGCGCCGGCATGGGCGCAGGGTTCTACTCCTTCCCCACAAACTCTTCCCTTTTCGGTGCACTCAGTCAATGGCAAACAAACAAAACTTTCACAGGATGGCAGTCGAAATGTAACTTCGGATGGAATTTGCAATAAATGCTGAAGCACACCGCGGATACCAGGATAGCGTTTCTACTACGAGCACACTGTTGATTACGAATTGAATTGTTTTTATTTATTGATTGATATGAACGTGAAAAACCTCAATCCTTACATACAGCGATGCATTCTGTAGTCCTATTGCTTAACGCAACTATTCGCCAAGAGAAAAATAAAACACAATTTTCACTAGTTAAAACTTTTATTTTTATGTACGCTATTGTTATTGTAACTTCACAAATGTCATTATAACCTGTCTGCATGCTTACTCATTAACAACACAACTCGACAAGTCAACTTAATAAAACAACAAACACTTAGCAAATGCTAGTTTTAAACATGTTCGTAAAATGAGATAACGCTAGCTCGAACTCGACTTGGTGAAGTACGCATCCCCGGCGCTCCACGGGCAGCGGGAGAAGAATCGACCGTCGCGATCATCACATCACACACATCACCATCGGCACTACAACCTGGAACCGGTCTTGGCCTTATTTAGCACGTCCTGAGGCTTGTTAAATTTTCCATAATGATTTGTTTTTTCCGGGCAAGGGCATTAGTCTTGCGCCAGAGGCTCCCCGACGAGGAATCGAACCCCGGTCTCCCGCGTGACAGGCGGGTATACTAACCAGTATACTATTGAGGAGCTCGTCGCGATCGGTGGATGGAATAAGTCTCAGCGAAGGTTGGAATCTGACTCTTCACCTTCAATTCGGTGGTGAGTTTGTCAGGAAAGAGGGAAGATTTCTCTCTATGGTGAGTAACCAGTAAGAGAATCCTGCTGGCTAAATTCCGATGTGCGTGTGTGTGGGATCGTGTAGATCGCATTGTTTATCGATGCATATCGACAAGGATAAACGAAACCTAAAACAAGGGAAAAAGAACAAAGGGAGAATCGACCTAGGGCATCGTTCTGTAATGAGGGTTCAGTTAAGTAAATACGCTGCCACTCATTAGGTGCTAATTAATTTGGGTTACTTCATACAATTTGCATAGCGTATTTTTGGTCGTTGTAAGAAACGAAATCTTTATTTGCATTTGTTTATGCTATTGAATTCGAATTCGGCGGCTAAGTGCAAAGTTGTGATTGTTTGGAGATTCAAACAAAGGAGCATTTCTGACAGAAGTGCATGCAGCTGAATCAATAGTTGCAAGTCATTAAGAAGCAATTTAGATGGTTACACAATGACGGTTGTGTATAACATCTATGCCGATTGTATATGGCATCTATGGCAACTCAAGGGTCGAATTCCAGTGTGAATATTTACACCAATATAGAATTCGGTTCTTGGTTGCTAATGCTGTGGGAGAAATTCTTTTCAAGTCGGTCTTGGGATACCTGAAAAAAGCAGGGGGTATCTGTAGAGAGTTTCTAGCGGTTTAGCTCATGCATTCTCAAAATACTTGGAAGGAAGGATGGAAAGAATGGAGTTATATGAGACCAGTCCGTCTTGGATGTGGCAGTGAACGCAGATTACGGTTTTGACGTCTGTTAATCTGCTCTTTGGGTTTGTTGTATGTTTGTGAATTTGTGTTATCTTGTACAGTTCGTATATATGGTATCAGCCGAGATCAGGAATCCTATATTATAGAGTGGGATGCTGTTGAGATGGGTATTTTCAGTTTTGTACTGAAGGAGATATTGTGGCGGCCGCTTTCTTAGATACCTAAGGAGGGTAGAATCAAGAAGACAGGAATCCCTTGCTAGTGGATTCCCAATGTTTCTACTGCTTTTGTGCGGTAACTGTAACAAGTACTAGTCGTTAACGGCAATGGACGTGTCGCGTTTCTAATAGATACACATACAGTACAGCAAATAATTGAAGAACAACATTGAAAGAAAATCGAATAAGGAAAATCATCAGCCGTATACCAAGCAATATCATAACAATTCCACATGAGTTCAGTGTACTTGAGTTTAGAAGTCGAATTCGTACAAGGGGCAGTGGTCTGATGTGTGGTGCATTAGTTATATTTTTAGTGATTCTAACCGTCATAGCGTCGCTTCGCATCACACGCTCTTCACTATCGTCGCAAGAGCTATAGTTGGTGGCTCCGACGTGATCTGTGTACAAACAGCACACAATCTCCCATAGATAAACTGGACTTTATTACTACGGTCCCGACTTCTGCGCAGAGCACCGGCTCATTCGCCTGCCCCAACGTTCTTCCGCTCGCACGCTCCTCACTCCGTCGTTCGCACACGAAGTTGAGCATAATAAGGTTACTAAGGGGAGAGTAGTGAGGCATTTCTAACAGATGCACATACAGTAAACAAACAATTAGTTGAAGAACAACACTGACAGAAAATCGATTAAGCAAAGCATCAGCCGTATACGAAGCAATAACATAACAATTGCACATCAATTGAGTGTAATTGAGTTTAGAAATCGAATCCGTATACGCGGCAGTGGCCTGATGTGTTGAGGATTGGTTCAATATTTTAGTGATTCTAACCATCATAGAGTCGGTTCGGATCACACGTTGTTCACTATCATGACAAACGCTATAGAAGCAACTTCATACGGATTAAAGTTGGGGCAATGGCGACCGTCAAGCCTCCTAGAGCAAGTGGTGCATTTTCTGAGGAATTTTTTTTTTTTTTTTTAACTCGAAACATTTCTATTTGGGGCGAAGATATACAAGACCATATCTTAAAACATACGATATTCCAAACAAGATTATCTGTTTATAGTAGAGGAGTTTAATTTTGGTGTCAACCTTGTTACTCTACTTCAAAATGTTGTGCTATTGCTGAGACCGATCGATGCCCCTTTGGAGGAAATGGGTCACATGTTTGATGAAATTCATTTTTTTGGTTTGTAGAAGGGATATTTTATTATATCCTGTGATCTGATCGTAGTACCTTCTATTTGTATCTGAATATTCTGTGTATATCGAGAAGTGGCAACTGCTTTATTTGGATGAATTTTTTTCATCGAATGTAGTATTAATAGAGCTCATTCAGGTGACTCTTGGGACGATTCGTTGTGAATTCAGGGCTTATGGATGATGTGTAGACAAGAACGTCATCCGCATAGCGGTACGCCTGAGGCGTGGAATATTCGAGACAGATTTTCATTTACCCTTACTTGAAAAGCTCTGTTTCGAGCGGATTGGTAGATGATATAACACTGCGCAATACCGAGACCAGTGTTCAACAATTTAAAAACGAGATCTTCGATCCACGCCGTGTTCAAGACCTTTTCGACGTCCAGGGTCACCACAATGGAGGGTTTTGCAATAAAGAGTCGCACGCTGACGTGGTTTTGAAATACATTGAGATCCATATTGGTGCTGTTCTCATACATGAACATTATATGTATTCGGAGGAAGTGAGGAGCGAAAGAGAGCGGTGGTTCAAGGGGTGGTGCGTTGGTTTGCCAATTTTAGCTATTGAATAAACAATAGCCTACTTCCAGGTACTTTATATTGTAGAATGGTTAAATAAAATTGAAAGCTTACAAAATAATACGGCTAAACGCCTTTGCACATATTGTCGATACCAGGTGACTTCTTAGGGTTTCGAGATTAAACTAGATTTTAAAGGGGGTTTGGTATGGCGGACCGTAAACAATATAATGTGTGTCGTCGAAGTATGCGGTGTTATCTGGGTTGAAGACAACAATTGGCTCATTGAATTTGTCTAATTTGTTGTACACCTTTGTACTAATGATTGGATTAGTATACCGGTTGCCATCTTCAAGAGTTTGATAATGATTACTTTCGAAAGTCGCTCCGATGTCGTTTGCTTTATTAGAGTCATGACTGGCAACAACACCATTGCGCATGATTGGACCAGTGATATGGGTAGTGGCACATATTTTCTTCGTGTTTCTATACGCGCTCTGATCAAATCAAATACCTTTCAGTTTGTATTCCAATTGCTGGATGCGACAGTTTTGGATTCTCTGTTTTATCAGTGTACCAATATTGTAATGGGTCGCAAAGTTGGCTCCCCTGCACAGTCTTTTACTCTCCTCGATGAGACGAAGTGCGAAGTTGTCGTGGGAAACTGATAAATATTTTTGAGTTTGTATTTCGGAATAGGAGTCTGTGAGGGTTCTCTATATCACGCTGAGAACCAACCCACAATCCTAACCACAATTTCACCCACAATTCCTGCACACGGGTCCGCCCACAATTCTACCCGCGATGACAGCCCCAACTCCTTACGTTACCTGCAGTTACCTGCAAATATTCTCCCTTCCCAGCCCCCCCTCCCCCCGCCCCACATAACACGCATTCAACGCATTTCCAGAACCTCCCTGGAAGCAAACTCCGTTCATGCATTTACTGCATCACCATAAGGCATCATCCAAATTCCCCGAAAACGAAATATCGTTCCCTCATATGTTGCATCACCACAATTCCCGGAAAATAATTACCAACATCCAACATACATCGGAAAACCAATCGGCGCCTCTTGTTAGCTGGCTTAACCCGCCACACACGTGCGCAGCATTTTTCCCGGACTCATTTACAGTCACCCTCAACTTTTTTCCAACCGACAAAACCAGTCCATGCATCGCGCGTCTAACAGCCGAGAAACAAACTCTTCAGCATGTAAACATGCACACAAGAATTCGACATAGGCCACCGGCATCGATGCGGTGCACAATCATCGTTGTGCAAGAATCCTATTTGCTAGTGGCACAAGTTGCTCTAATGACTTGCCGCCTATTTGCGCAGCTGCAAGCACACCGTTATGATGCCTCTTGTCCCAATTCCCTTTTTTCTCGTTTTTCTTTTTTGTTTGCCCACTGCCCGGCAACACGAGCAATCACGCATCCTCGCCGTGATCAATTCAGGGAGATGCTCTCTGATGGGTCATCATCATCATCGGCACTACAACCGGGAACCGGTCTTGGCCTTATTTAGCAAGTCCTGAGGATTGTAAAATTTTCCATAATGATTTGTTTTTTCTGGGCAACGTCATTAGTCTTGCGCCAGAGGCTCCCCGACGGGGAAACGAACCCCGGTACCCCGCGTGACAGGCGGGTATACTAACCAGTATACTATCGAGGAGCATACTGGTTAGTATACCCGCCTGATGGGTCACCGCAAGGGAAACTTCATGTTTCTTGCAAAAAAACGAAAACCCACCCTTAGCGGATGGCTGAGTCTGCACGAGTCATTTTAAAGGGTGTCAAAATTCAACAATGTCGTGGATCGGTCGCCAGCGCATCAGGGTAGCGCGAATTACGATTCCATGATTTAAGATGTATATAAAAATATATTTGTATTTATCTTATTTCTTACACATTAGTTAACAAGTTTCATAGAACTAGACTAACATGCTGAATAATCGGGAATGATGGTGCTGGTTCTGTATTCTCTATTTATATGGTAACCTTTTATCTCCTTATTTCGTGGGTGCTGTCCCTGGTAGTTTTCCTATGAAGCATCTGTGTGTCTTATCAGCAGTGTTTTTCCTTTGTTCAGATGGATTTGAATATGATGTTACTGATGAGATCATCGGTTGGTGTTCTTGAGAATCTTCCTAGGAGATTATGATATTGCTCAGCTGCGATATTTGAATATGATTCATGGCTGTTGGTTATGATTAATAATATGATATGATAGTTAGCCATGTAGGCTATGACTAATATGTTTTTAGGCCATGGTTGTTAACTATGACTGTTAACTCGCGCAAAGGTACATTTTTAAGGAGTCGTATGTGAGTGTGTCCCTTCACCGAGTCGCGTGTAACCGTTGAAACTAGTTCGTCCAAACCTAAGACAATTGGTGTTCAAGTTAAGAAAACAATGTTACGTTCAAATTAAAGCCAACGGTGTTCCAGTTAAGAAAATAATGTTTCGTACAGACCAAAGACAATTTGGCGTTTAAGTTAGACACCAATTCTGAGTGACGTTTTGTATCGAAATTACCATCAATAATAATTAGTTTACACAGTAATCATTGTAAGCAGTAATAATAACAATAAATGTGAATGTTGTGTCGAAATCAGAGACGAGCAAAGTGTTGCGGATTGGCATCCGGCGAATTCGCAATTAAATGCTACCTCTGGCACCACCCTAAATGCTATATGTGACATCACTCTAAACAATCTCAGCAATCAGCTGTCATTTTAGAATTAATTCTGTTGGTTGTCGAATGACAACCATTTTTCCTTTATATTTTTCCTTCTTCGTTAACCTTTGAACAGACCAGTTAAGTTCTTTTATTAATCCACAACAACCTGTGTAATCATTGTAAATAACGTTAGTTTAGTATTATACGAGCAAAATCGACGTGGATTATTATTTTGGAGGAACGAGTTCTGTTGCGCCAGAAGAAAGGTATTCGTTGTGTTTTAGTCCACTAATATTCCAGTTTTCTTAGATCATCAACCGTCAGGAGACACCATCGTGTTCCTGAGATTTCAGCATTATATCCAGCATCAAACGCCAGGATACACCATCGTGTTCCTGACGCGTGTTTTCAACGCCTGGTGGACAAACACATATTTTGTAGCCATCATCAAATGCCAGGAGACACCATCGTGTTCCTGACGCTGTTATTGAGCCCACAACAAATCCATTTGTGTGTGGAAGGTGTGTGCTTGTTGGACACACACAAAGTGTTTCCTTTATCGTTGTTGCTCGGTTTGCGAAGGAACGAGCGTGGGGTGATTGGTGAACCCGTGCCCGTGCTGGCCCACACCACCTTATCCCCCCCACAAGTCTCCGAAGTTTCAACGAGAATGTCGTGAAGTCGAGTTTTAACCGTCATTATCGGTTTCTGTTAGTAGGAAGAGGGAGGTGGCGGAGTTTTTCATTGAATCTGGAATTGAAGTTATCCCAATTTCTGCTCCTATAATCGGATATGGATCGGATATGAGTCCGGGATGCTCGATAACTGTGGATGAAAGTTGTCGCTGCTTTCTGATCAGAACCACCCTTCTATACTTGGACGGGGTGATTTGGGGAATGTTGCGTGGTATCTCTTTCTCCTCAAAACTCCGGCGAAACGGAGCAAAAAAATAATAGAGAATAATAAAATAATATAAAAACAAAACAATAAAAACTACTGAACAAAGAGCGCTACAGTTAGCCCTGAACAAATAAAAAAATAAAAAATTGCTGTATGAAAAAAAAATGAAAATTAAATAAAAATATAAAAATAAAAATAGATTCATTCACTGTAAAACAACAATAGGTGTCAGTCGTCGTTGAGAAATTGTATAACAAAATTGGTGCATATAAAACTGAGAAATTATATAACAGAAAGCAAAACTTTCTTTACATGGTGAAAAAGGAAATGGAAGAAAGAAAAAAAGCAAAAGAAGAAACAAACAACAAAAAAGAAAACGAAAAAAGAAAAACACAACTCAACTGGGGTTCCAAATAACAACGCCCCCAGCAACTAACAAGTAGTTTTCAACGAAGACATCGTCAACCCGTGAGTACGTTTTTCTTAATACTTATTTTTGTGGTATAATAGGAAGTAAGTCTTCCGACACAAAAAAGATGTCCAGAATTGAGACGCCTTGCATGCCATCTCGAGGTACAATCATTTCCGAGTTAAGGGTATACGGTACACCAAAGTACCATAGGTACAATTCTTACCAATTGAGCAAGAGACATGGTTGCTCCAGTTGGTATGTCTGGATTCAAAATCGCCGCCTATGATAAAGGGTTATAAATGTCTTCTCTTGAAGATGGTTTTAATGGTTTGTCGTTATATTCGAGATAAATGTTTTTATTGGTTATTGTCTTTATACGAGTGGTTAACGAAGTTAATATTCCCTTTACCATTATATCCTGTTCCTGGGCGGTATAATACTTACTAAAATACTATTTCTTTCCGACGATCTTCCGATTAATTTTTCGCCTTATATTTGCTAGAATTTATTAAGAAATCTTTAGTGTGTGTATCGCTTCACCATATACGATATGTACAACCCACATTGCAGAAGTAATATTTGTTTTTCCACAAAACTGACGAGAAGCACCCTCCATTGACCATAGACACCTGATTTATATCCACTCTTGTGCCAGACAGAAATCAATTACGTCCCAATATTCTCAACACTCTTTCCCTAAAATGACAACCAATGTTTGATGCCGCTGTGGCCACACACCTATAGTTTCCTGTACAACTCTGGCGTTAGAAGTAAAATCCATTAAATCGAGACCCGACAACGGAACCTCAATCAGGACAAGAATGATAAAAGAAAAAACTACTATACAACCACAAACAAATAGAACAATTGTTCCCTCCAAGCACAAGTCTCGCGAAAAGCAACAATGGATCTCATATAAAGATATGTGACCGTAGTCAACAGCCCCACCATAAATATCTTCGCCCTGTTTTGGGAATGTCACTCTTCCCTAAACGCCCTAGAGGCACAGCCTTTAGCTATTCATCATAAATTCAACCCTTTTTGTCTCAGCATCCATTTAACCTTTGCACCCCTTTCTGCGTTGCTTTTGTTTCAAATGTGTTGACATTAAGGATAACAATAAGGAGATGACAAAAAAGTCAACGCTAGCGCTAAGGGTTCTACCAACAACCCCGTGGGCAGAATAAAAACACAATCGGATCTGAAGTCATGAATCAGGAATAAGAGCCATGTCCCCCCGGCCCCATCCGTGGTGCTATCAAAGGGTATTCAATGTTTAAACGGTGCCACGTTCCACGAAGTCATCTCACTGCACCGGAAGGACGAAAAAACACTTTAAACTTTTACGTTGACAAATCTCCGAAGGTACGAGTGCGAGTTATTTTAAAAGGGGTGAAAATTATGACAGGCTGTTGCATGCACGCCGGGTATGGCGGGAGTCAAACTAACGTCGACGCCAGGACCAAAACACCTTCACCACATGCCTGGTACGCCTCACCGAGCTAGCGGCGAAAATACGATGATATGAACCGCCCGGTGAAGTCATTTAAGCATTTGTCAGAACTGTCAGCTACAATGGCACCCCATGAATTTCTTATGGGCTACACAGAGACTGCACACGCACACGAGCGCAATGTGTGAGTTAACTGTTTAGGATGTCGATTGTGCCTCTTTTGCTGCAGAGAAACCGAATATTGAAGCAGTCCTCTCGGATGGCTTGCCCAAATGTTTGGTTAGCTCCTGGTATTCGGTCATCGGTTCCAGGATCTCGGTTTTCGGTTGTCGGTTCACTCCATCTCATTCTCATCCCTACTCTGCATCCCACAGGCGTTCGTCTAACAATAACATCAACTACATTAGTCATACAAGGTGTACGTAGAATGAGCAGATCCTTGACATACCGAATAGCTGTAGATGCCAAAGTGGTCGAAGGGTGACACCAACTACCAAAGGGACAGGAACATTGCAACAATGCGAATTAAATTGCCGACGCTCTGGGGTCGCGGCTCAGCTTTAATACGACGGCCGATGGGGCGAATGATTCTGAGAAAGAGGGGGTAATTGTTTTTGTTGTCGCCTTAGCACGCAATGATTTCAATGTGGCGCTAGATGACAGGACACCATGCACGGCGATGGGGAAACAAATCGGTATTGCCGCTAGCAGTTGGGGGTTCGGAACTACGATGCTTAATGGGATTCCTGTTAAGATTTCCAACAAACTAGATGAACTAAAGGCGGAGAAAATGGAACTGTGTTCCGTTGCTAGATGTGGATGTAATTTAGCAATAAAGTGTAAGGTCGTCGTAAGCCCGTGTTTAACGCTGACAGTGGCATTTTTGTAGCGCCCGCGACAAAGGAATGCAATAGTTGTCTCTATTCAGTTGGTCTTTAAATTGATGGATGTTTTACTGTTGATCTCAGATACTGTAACAAACTTAAGAATGGAAAAAGGAAGTAACACCAGAAATCTCAGATCGACAGACTGACTGAAATCCGTGAAGACAAAAGCACGTCGAAGAGTGACCAACGCCATCAAACGGAGGCTGAGAATAGGACCTCGATAATGTCCTGTGCGAGAGGATGAAAGAAAAAGATTCATTACGTTACATGAAATGGAGGCCGAAAATTAAACTGTTATTGAAGCTGAAGGTAATATCAGTATTGAGCCCAAGATAAAATCCGGCACAATTAATCCGAGGATGAGAATAAGAGTCAAATTAATGTTGAATTCAGGACAGAGAATACGATGAAATGTGAACATTGACTCCAGTTACCGACTGAGATTACTGGAAAAATTGAACTGATATTTGAGTTGCGGTAGACTCAATATTGAGTCCGACATAAAATTTGACACAATTAGTTCGAGAATTATAATAAGTGTGCAAATGAAGTTGAAGTCAAGACTGAGATTACGATAAAATGTAGATATTGAAACTAATCATAAGCTGAGATTATTCAGAGAACTTATTTTAACGCGTTAGACAGAATATGGAGCCCGACATAAAATTTGGCACTATTTGTCCAAGAAGGGGAATAGTCGTGTTTTCGAGATTGAAGTCGAGAGAAAAATTGTTATAAAAAGTACACTCGGTAGACGAGTGCCTAATTATTGTGCCTGAGAGTGAAGCTGACGCCGACAAAAAAGATTAGACTGGTTGACTCAATAATGAAGCAACCATTGACACACGACATCATTAAAGACAAAAATGCAAGAAGATTATAAAACGCGGGCTGAGAACAACGATGCATGGGATACTGCCGGCGTCTTCAAAGACAATTTTCGTACGCCAGGTGTCATGATACCGTTTAATGGAGTCTCCAACAAAATGCTGAGGCCTACGAAAGGCAGGCGAATGCATAACAAATTCTTGGTGCGAAAAGCTGAAAAAAAGGAGCGACGGGTAATCTGTAATCGTGACTGAAAAATAAAACGATATTAGCGCTGAAATTAGACTCCAGATTGAACCAGAGATAAAACTGGGCACCATTAACTGGAGAATTATAGTATGCCCTCTATAATGAAGGAAGCGTGAAAATCTACAAATGACATAGAGCGTGGAGAATAAAAATATGGCGTGGAACGCTGCAGGAAGCAAAAGTACGTTGAGAGTAATGTCGAAGGTAAAAACCAGGAGTTCAAGTACCAAGTCAATTTCGGCTAGATAACCCGAAACCGAGGCTGCTAATGAGATTAAGGGCAGTTCCAAAAAGTACGAGTGAGGGGAATAAATGTTAGAAGCCAAACTGCGCTTAAACGTCACGTCGAGATAGAGGAGAACTGCCCCAACTTGGCGACAAAAACAATTTCGACAATCCCTTTACGCAGGCTTTTTAGGTGATCAATTTCCGGTACTTTTGACAGAATGAAGAGTATGAAAAGGGATCAAAGAATCTCCAGTGAAGGCGAACCTATAGCGCTGAGTCAGCAGTTGAGACGCTATTTTTTCTCCACCGGGTCCATCAGCCACACTCCGAAAGGTTCTCAAGGATTTCTCCCAACCATTTTACGAAGTCTAGAGCTTAACAGGTTAGTATTTCACCGGGCGGCTGGGCTTTGGGACCCTACCTACCACTCGGTAATTGTGCCGAACTGCACAATACCAAGAGTCGTCAGTTGATTAAACGCAAGCTCCTTATTAACTCAGCCATTGCGGCTCACTTAAGATGTGAGCCGCTATATTAATGCTTTGGTATATGGCTCTGATGAATTATTTGTCCATTCTCTTTTGGTGTTGTGTTCTTTACCATGATTGCGGGTTTATATACACATGTTGAAAATGGTACAGGTCTATAATTCATATCCGATTTGAAAGGAGAACAACTACATTGCTAATGTACCAGGTGTGCCGGTGTTGGGTAAAAGTTAGTATGCCGACGTACGACATGGATTCACCAATAATTGCGTAGAAAATAATTCACAAAACTCCGATGTCCAGAAAAGGGAAAAATAAAATGCGTTTGATTTGTGGATAGATTATTTATTGTTCTAAAATTCTATGGATTAATTGCACATTAATTGGGACTTTACAAGGAGAACGAGTCTATTCTCGGCTTTGATTCACTTCACTTAACTCTCCTATATATTTTTGTTAATCACAGCGTCAAACACTGTATAATGTTATCGGATTGGAATGCAAACCCTGAGCACACTCCTCGTATCACCACCAAACTTTCAAGCAACAGGATACAACCGGTTATACAAAATCACAAGTAATTGAATTACACGGGAATATCCTTTAAATCACATTGATATTTCGGATTAGTTGATCGATCTGGTCAGAGGCTTCAAATACACCACGAACTCGGACTTAAAATTGAAAGTGAACCCGCTCCGGTGGAAAAACTTCGACTTGTGTCGCGTGACCGAAAACTTGTCGCCAAAAGAAACAATACTCTATATATCGTGTGCGCACACTTAGGTCGATGAAATCTGACTCGCCGATGCAATCCATATCCGTCAGATTCAACGGTGGTGGATTACATCGGTGTGGGAGAATTCTATATGTGTCCGTATAGGGCAAGTACGTTGCTCTTCAGCCTGCATATCGGCAACGACGAAAATGCACCCGAATAAACATGGGCTGGTGTAATGAATTGCAGGCATTATAGAGATACGCGATAGCGAAGATCGCCGAAGGGAGAAATAGGTTTCTATGTCTTAAATAAACAGAACCGCTATTTCGAGAGCCATAAATCTTTGATGACCTGCGCCTGAGAACGAAATAGGTTTTTGCTTTAAGATACACAAAAACGCTATTTCAAGGGTCACGATGATATGCACTTCGTGTTTACTCAGGCGTTCATGATAATGCCGTGGTAGGCTATTCATTCTGGTTACGATAGGTCAGCCGAAAATTTGGGTCTTGTTTACTTGTTTACAAGACGGTGCCGGCATATGAGTATAATGGCGAGGAATTTGCCTTGCAGATGTGCAAGCGTACATCTCGCCCAGGGTAGCCATGGACCAGCGGTCGGTTAACAGGGTAAACAGTGATGCTACTGTGTGTTTGTTTAACAGGCCGGAACATCGTTAGGTATGATTTAGGGTATGATTGTCTGACGTCAATCATATTAGTGCCCAAATTCCATGATCGGTAGATAACCGATAAAGGAAATTGGTCGCAACTGTAGCGAACCTTGGGATTGGGGCAATATTCACTCACGAACCGTAGCAAGAATACGGGCTACAGGTGTGTCAACAATTACGCTGGCCAGCGAGTATTTATCTTTTATACTGCTGACAAGCCGAGCCGATTGTCTGGCCCGGTTCATGTAATATGAATGAAATAACTTGTTTGATGTGCATGCCTGCTGGGGTTTTACTTTCAGGTGAAAGTTATTTGAAAGAAAGCTTACACTGCGCGAATGCAGGCAAGTGGTTTATGGAGTGAGGGAAAAGTAGGTTGTTTTAAAGAAATGGATGGTTCTTTAGGAAGGTTTTAAAGAACCAAACACTAATTTTAAATGGGAAAGTAAAAAACATTTCATTCGAAGTATTGGCCATTGCTTTC
This sequence comes from Microdon myrmicae, assembly GCA_963931805.1. Taxonomy (NCBI): domain Eukaryota; kingdom Metazoa; phylum Arthropoda; class Insecta; order Diptera; family Syrphidae; genus Microdon; species Microdon myrmicae. The sequence continues at coordinate 29,886,029 of OZ007501.1, forward strand.
TACACATATCGACGACTTTTCTGGCAATTTGTGGATACCATGCCAATAAAACCGGCCGCCTTTTGAGGGAAACCATTCGAAGACCCAATTTTAGACGTCTTCGTAGGAATTAAAATGCTGGTCAGCCAAGGCGTGTTCCATCGATGAAAACAAATGGTAGTCGGAAGGAGCCAAGTCTGGTGAATACGGCGGGTGGGCTAACACTTCCCAGCCGAGAGCTTTTATTGTTTCTTTGGCGGGTTTTGCTGTATGACTCGGAGCATTATCATGCAGCAAAATTACCTTTCCGTACCTTGTAGTCCATTTTGGTCATTTTTCGATCAATACATGGTTCAAATAGATCTTTTTTTTTTATTTTTTTTTTTTTTTTTTTTTTTTTTTTTTTTTTTTTTTATTAGACTTCTCTCGGGAAAGGCGAACCGTCGTATTGTCTTGTGGAGCGCATATAAGCCGAATTGCGTGGAACAATACCAAGAATCTCCGAAGAACAGCACCCGTGATAATATCTGTAAAACAGACAGAGGTCGGCTACGCGCCTTCGATGTGATAGCGACTGTATTCCCGTCGTCAGCGCTGAGTCTCCGACCATGCGGTTCGCTCGTCTCTGTATGCTCTCAAGTAGGTCGAGGGTATGTTTAGGAGCCGAGCAATATTCGAGTGCGGGTCTAATTTGGGATTTATATAGGAGAAGAAGTTGGGCCGAAGAAATATATTTCTTGGCTCTAAAAAGAGAACTCAGTTTTCCTGAGGCTGGCCTGGCGATACTCGACACGTGTTTATGCTATGATACATTCCCACAGACCGTGACGCCGAGCAATTTCAACCTTTCCCCAGCCTCGAGGGCCCGGCCATTCATCATCAGCTGTGGAACCGATGATCCAGTTTTCTTTGTGAATGTTGTATATTGTGTCTTCGCTGCATTGAAGTCGACGAGATTGGCCCTTCCCCACTGCAGGACCCTATCTAGATCCTGATTTAGGGAGTCAATCTGTCTACATCTCAGCTGATGCGACGCAGATGCACCAATCGGCCGAACACTCGAAAAGGAGGTAACGAGCGTACTATCATCCGCAAAACTGAACACTTTGTTATCCGTTGTTTCCAACAAATCATTTATGTGAAGCAAGAACAAGGTTGGAGCCAGAATAGGGGCACCCCCAAATTAACAGGATACAGATCTGAACACTCGTCGTCCACAACAACCCGGATCGATCGATTCTCGAGGAAGGTCCTCGTCCAGTCGCAAAGCTGTTGGGAAAGTCTATATGAACGAAGTTTGCTCAGCAATGCCCGCGCCAGACGCGGTCAAAAGCCTTGGAGATATCCAATGCGACCGCCCTTGACTCACCATGCCGTTCAATCGCAGATATCCATATACCGATTTTATGTGTCAAAAGGTCTCCTGTCCGTTGCACTCCAAACATTTAACCAACTCTGTATTGATCACTTTTTCCATTACCTTAGATAAAATAGACAGTAATGCTATCGAACGGTAATTTTGTGGAAGACACTTTTTTCTCGTCTTTGAGATTGGCTGAACTCGAGCAATTTTCCAGCACGATGCGAAGTTACCGCTGACAGCTTTTGCCATTGACCAGAAGGAGCGCGAACTAGTAGGGCACCGAAGGAGCTTATTGATCACCCTGTCGTTGTGAGCCTTCTTCGCGGTATCAATTGCCTGGTTGCACGCGCTTCTGATTCTAACAAAATTCGCTCTGTTAACATCGCTGGGATTGGAGCGCCATTGCTTAAAAGTTCCATTTTTTGCCGCTGTAATCAGCTCGCATTTTTTGTCAAACCAAGGTTTATCAGACGAACTTCGTTTGATGGAATGTGGAATATACATCTCCACCCCCAGAAGAATAATCTCTGATACCGACTCCGCGCAAGCGTTAACATCGAAGTTTCCGAAGCACACCTCGGACCATGGAAAGGATGCGAAGAAATCTCGCAAATCGTCCCAGTTAGCGGCCCCATACGTCCATACATGGCGAAGCTGCCTAGGCTGGTTATTCACTTGATATGCAAGTGCTTGCGCGACAGATACCAAGCAGTGATCTGAGTTTCCAAAGGGCGCAGAAACCTCTACGGTATAAATACTTGGTTCGGATGTCAAAAACAGATCCAGGGTGTTCGCATAATCGCCTCGGGCATCCGACACTCGCGTTGGCTCCCCCACGAGTTGAGTCAAGTTGTGGCTTACGGCAAACATCTCCGCCAGCCTCCCAGCCTCGTCGGTTCTGTTAGAATGTAACAACCAGCCGGAATTATGCACATTAAAATCGCCAAGGACAACAATTTCAGAACCTGGGTGGTTGATCTGTATCCAGTCGACGGTATATGAAAGATGTTCGAAAAATGTCGCCGATCGATCGTCAACCGGGGAGCGGTAAAGACAACAAAGAAATTTAACGGAATTTCTCAGCATGACCCTCAACCATATGATGTTCATATTATTGGGTTCCAACGCCTCCATCCTCTGGCAAGCCAGATTGGACCGCGCGAAAATGCAGACTCCGCCCTTAAAACGCAATCTCGAATGTAAGTCGTATCCTGAGCAACGAAGATATGTCGAATCAGTTGACGAATCCACCTGGGTCTCGGTTGTGGGTAGCGTTGCGCATCAACAGTTTCGTCAGGTTTTAGAAGTTCATGATACACCACCCCCATCTGGTCCCACCAAACACAGAGCATTGTCTTTTTTCCGAACCGATCAGGCTTTGCAGTCGATGTTGACGCTTCTCCTGGATGTACCCATGATTTTTTGTGTTTAGGATTTTTAAAATAAATCCATTTTTCATCACCAGTCACAATTCGATGCAATATTGACTTCCTTTCGTGTCGTAGAAGCAATGTTTCACATGTGTTGTTTGGCTTTTCCATCTGCCTGTCATTCAATTCATGTGGCGCCCAGTTTCCACACTTTTGGATCTTTCCCATAGCTTTTAAACAGTCAGAAATTGTTTGATGTGCAACATTTGTGTCATTTGTTTTTGACTTAAAGTGTCATCTTGATCCAATATTGCTTGCAATTCGGCGTCTTCAAACTTTTTTGGTGGTCTTCCACGTTCTTCATTTCGCACATCAAAATCATTATTTCTGAACCACTTAAACCATCTTTTGCATGTTGCTTCCGATAGCGCATGATCACCATAAGCCTCGGCAAGCATTCGATGCGACTCTGCGGCACTTTTCTTCAAATGAAAACAAAAAGTTGATGCTTTCCGCAAATCTTCATTTTCTTGTACAAAGTTCGACATTTTTAACAGGATTAAAAAAAAAAACATCTTGTTTGTACAATGACTTGATGCACACTAAATATGTTTGACAGATGTCATAGCCACCAAACAAAAAAAAATAGAAGGGCTCGTTCACAACAAACTTTCCCTATCAATACATTTGTATCTTGACGCTCACTTCACACCGGTACACCTGGATCCTCCAATATTAGTGACTAGGATTAATAGGCAAGATTTTGTGTTTAATATGCACGTAGTAAAGGCATTGTTGACACTCTTTTAGTATGAATAGGTACACCAGGACCAAGAAAGCGAAAAGCTATAGAAAAGTTGAGAAAAGAGGTAAGAATGGAAACACATCTTGTTTTCTTATGCCTGCAACAGGCTGCTTCACGGTAACAATTTTGTGAGGAGAGATATAAAATATACTTAGCATACGAGGATTGCCTCTTATGTTTCGGGATTTGGCAACCCTAGTGTTGCAATCCGGCAATTGACAGCTCTGTCGTAAAGTTGGACATTTTTGAGGTTATACGCACTCAGAACGTTTTGACATACGAGCACTATTTGTGTTGTTTACAGTAACTTAAAAGATTCATCTCGGACCAAAACTGGAATTAAATCGTCAACATTTTCGTGCGATTATTTTTTACAACTTTCGGCGAGGATTAACTCAGCAACAGTGCATGGATGAACTTAATTCAATTTTTGGCGATGAAGCTTCATCAAGGACCAGTATTTATCGAGGGTATGGTGAATTCAATCGTGGTCGTAGTTCACTCCAAGATGAATTTCGTGAAGGTCGTCCAAAATCAGTTGTTGTTCCGAAAACCATTGATGCTGTGCGCGAACTGATATTGGAAGATCGTCATGTGACCTATCGTGAGATTGAGACAACCTTAGGCGTTAGTGGGACCAGCATACATTCAATATTGCATAAACATTTGACCGTCAAAAAAATTTGTTCGCGTTGGATCTCACACAATTTGTCAATCGCCCAAAAAAAGGCTCGTGTCAATTGGTCGAAAGAAATGCTCAAAAAATACGGTCGCGGTGCTTCGAAACACGTCTATGACATCGTGACAGGTGATGAATCATGGATTTACGCGTATGAGCCCGAAAGTAAACAGCAGTCGACTGTCTGGGTGTTTCAAGATGAGCCAAATCCAACAAAAGTTGTTCGCGCACGAAGCACTTCCAAGCAAATGGTCACCTGTTTTTTCAGAAAAACTGGACATGTCGCAACCGTACCACTAGAACAACGCAGAACAGTCAATTCTGAGTGGTACACAACCATTTGTTTGCCAGTTGTCTTCCAAGAAATCAGGCAAACCAACATCCGAAGACGGATCACTCTTCACCACGACAATGCGAGCTCTCACACATCGGCTGCGACAAATGCATTTTTGAGCACCCAAAACATCGATTTGATGGGTCATCCGCCGTATAGTCCTGACTTGGCACCGAATGACTTCTTTTTATTCCCGTACGTAAAAAACAAACTGAGAGGTCAACGTTTTTCGACACCTGAAGAAGCGGTTGCTGCATTCAGAATGCATGTGGAGATACCTCAATCAGAGTGGCAAAAGTGCTTCGACAATTGGTTCAAACGCATGCAAAAGTGTATAGATCTTCATGGGAAATATTTTGAAAAACAATAAAGTGATTTTCGATGATCAATATTTGTTTTTGTTCTCTAATCCCGAAATATAAAAGGCAACCCTCGTATGCCCACTGGAGACCCCATTTTCCATTAAATAGCCATAGAGAACAATAGGTCAACTTTACTAAGCCAACCCAGAGGTGAAAATATGATGTTTCCTATCTTTTTTTATCTTGAGGACGTAAGGATTATTTTTATGCAGAAGAGTTTATATAAAGCAGTCAGGCAATAAGATGCGAAAGAAAATAAAGGAACCTACAGAGATTTATTCGTCTGCTCAGAAGTTTACAACTACGATCCAGATATAGCCCATAGATATTTGAAATCATTGATACTCTCAAAGTCTTTTCTTTATGTGCCCCTAGGTTTAAACCAAATCTCCACTAAGGTATTATAACTGTATACAAACGATCTCTTCTACACACCCTCGAAACTTCTCAAAGAACACTGAAACATTACATAACCCGAACTCAAGCTCTTGCGAAAGTTGTTTCATCGCAGATCCCTAATGACGATGATTTGTTTCGTAGCTGTAGATGAAACCTAAATCCCACTACCATAGTTTCCGGTTCACCAAATTAAAACTTAATTATCCCCGTCCAATGCAGATGATCCGGTGTCTAATTAAATGGTCGCTTCTTCGGATGCCGCAGGTTCAAATTCGTTTTAAAAGTTTTGCAACATCCGAGACGAGTTGTGATTAAAAGTTGCAAATGGTGTCGGTCAAAGGATAACACCACGCAATATCATCCAACACACCTGCCTTTCGCAATCCGTACAAACAAGGATAATTAATAATCATCTCTTGAAATTCTTAAGGACTTACAACTTTAATTTCCTTCATATCCTTTGGGCAACGAAAAATATTTACAATTTTCCATAATAAGCTGAAATCTAATAGTTGTTGGCGCATCCTGTATCCTTTCCACCGCTAGGGTGGGTGGTAAATCATTTTGTTGCCCTAAAATTAATTCCTATCTTATATTTAACTGTTTTTACAAAATACTGCCGCACAGCTGCTATACCGGATATACCAGTGATATACGAGCACAACGTGTAAGTGAAAAGATGCCTGGTTATCCTTTATTTATTCCCAATGCCAATGTGTTTGTCTGCTATCTATTCCTGTACACGTATGCAAGGGTTGGCTAAGTGGAAAAACTTAAACCGATTAAATAGACGTAACAGTAGCGACAAGAATCCAACAACGACTACCCGTCCTCCACCCCAGATTCTTCTGTGCGGGCGTCTCACAAGAATGGCTCCCTAATTATTATTATGAAAAGGAAAATGCTTTGCAGATAAAAAGGGGTTAAACCAAAGCGCCACGAACAACACAGCTAAGACTAAGTACTTGTATATCCCCCTATTCATCTCATCTCATCGCGATACAAAAACGAAGGATAATGACGATGATGGGATGACGGCTTGATGGTAAGATGGTAAGATGGTAAGATGGTAAAATAGTAAGATGGGATGATGGGATGATGGGTTGATGGGATGATACTATGACGCCGACGAGATGCTGATGGTGGTCTGGAAATTTTCCCAAAGTTACGGTTTAGATGAACCCTGTTCTTGTATTGTAACCTTGTTAAGCTTAATTAATAGCAGAGTACACCAACAGACAGGTGCTGGTAGAACGTTTTTCCTGAGTTTTAAGTGCCACCAGTGGTACAGTACAGGATAGCATCATTGGCGAGAATTCGATATCCTTTAAAGGCAACACTAAGTGAAGACGGATTCCTGGTCGAGCGGATAATTATTTCGCTCGCAAACGAGCTAAATTGATTTTCGCAATTTAACGCGTTGTTTAATGCAAATTTATTATGCGGCGCTGCCTGAAAGACGAACGCCAACAATGGCACAACAGTTTCGAGTTTCTTGTTTATCAGGGATATGTTGCTGTCTCCCTCAGTATCCAGGGAGGTGGTCGATCTTACATTCGGGGTGAAAAGTGCACTTCATAAAGGCATTATGTGACACCACTAATGTTTCTAGGGATTAGTTTGGCTAGTGATAGAAATCTAATAAGGCTCATCCCTAAATTCACATATGACTTGAATTTTGCGAAATTCAACATAGTTCCGTGATAACCCAGTTTACTTAGAAATTCAATAGTTTTTATGACATTTCATCCATTATTACCATGAACTGAACAACAGTCGCTTTACGTCGACACCTTTAGGACCTACTTACTGCCAGAAAGTGTGCTAGGACACCATAAACTCCAATAACCAATGCCAAATATTTGTGTTTTGTGCATACGTGTCCATATTAACATTCTCAATCCTGATTACTGAAACACCAGTACCATTAATCGAATTCCGCCGAATCAAAGACAAACGTATCTCAATGCAGATTCTATTAATCCAATTCCGGAGTTCCTCTTCTCAAGTATTCAATTAAATCACATCAAGATTCAAATCCCCACCATCATCCAACCATCCCAAGCCCACACATATTCACAAGGTTCTGTCTAATGCGTAGGCAAGTCGAAGGAATCTAATTGAAGTCACGTTCGGTTGTCTCAAAGGACCCAACTTGTGGCCATGATCTCTCATTCCGTCGGCGAACAGTTCTATTGATTCTTTAAACACTAAGCGGCGATGGATTTCGATCGGACTGTTCTTCCTTACCACATCCTTGCCGAGCACCCACAACAACAACCGAAGTAGCTACTTAAAAATGCAAAATTAATTTCTACTCTCGTTTGCAAATAAAACCGAACTTGTTCGTCTTGTCCTGTCTCTTGACTTCGTCGCCTTTTGGATGTACCTATCGGCTGCCGGTTTTTTTTTTCTTTCGTTTTTGCTTTTTGTTATTTTGCCGTCGTTGCTTGGCGTATGGTCCTTGTGGCTGTGTTACTAGAGTTCACCCCTCCCATTCAGGGTCGTCTTCGTTTGCCAAGGAAAAAGGAAATTAAATTTCACAAAGTCAAAATTACATTGCCAATGACTCCTGTTGTTCAGCGAAAGTCTATTTTCATACAGTCGACTTCCTTATGCCTTTTCAGGATCATATAGACTGCGTGTGCCGCGCCCCAGGGTTGTTTGAATACAGAAGTGATTATAGACGCAATGTCTACAACGGTAGCAGATGACGGTGTTTCGAAAAGTTGTGAGTATACCGACAAACCAGATAACCATTCAGCACTGATAGCCTCGAGGCGTTCAAATGAAAAACGGAGCGCTCATAAATAGCAAGGAGAAGGACGACAACAAAGCAAACAACTTGAGGAACGCAACAAGGATGCGGCCCACGATTACAGCGTGAACAATAAATGTCACATAATTTTTAATAAAAGACCAAAATCCGTTAGCAATTTATAGCCGCTGTTGCCGGTCTCCATTTGGGTATCTGCGCGATAACCGGCCCCCAACTCCCCATGTCGCTATTCAACGTGAATGTTATTTGAGGCATCCTTCAGAAGCAAATCGCTTTTTGTGTTATTATTGAAATCATTAACCCTCGGCCTTCAGGTTGTTCTCGAGACTTTAGCTCACGGTCCTGAAGCCCTCATTATCTGTAGATCTTGTTACTTCTTAAAGGGTTCTTCAACATGGTGAGATTTTAGGTTGTTCGTTAGTACTGTGGGTAGACTTACTAACTTGCCTGCGGCTCCTGGTATTAAGCCAAGGAGGATTTGCTGTCATTGACAAGTGTTACACTTCTTGGTGTGAAGTAAAAAGATGTAATCCAAGGTGTATTGTTCCGCTTTGTAGTTGCCATAATATGAAAACAATCTGTAACGTTGTTTGAAACTTACATGTCCAATATGGTGGGCTGCCAATTCTTTATTGGGTTGATACTTTTTAGTACAATGATTTCTATTTCTTTTCGTTTAAAGTTTGTTTGTGTGTGCATATCCTAGGTTAGTGAATAGTACAATTAAAAGTGCATTTGTTCAGAAAATAGCTTCTCTCTATCTATTTATCTGAAAAATATATATCATCACAAATTGCATTGATCGAGCGACTAACTGGGAGTTAGTGTAAGCTTCTCTCTATCTGTTTATTTGAAACATATATACCATCACGAGTTGTATTGATCGAGCGATTAAGTGGGAGTTGGCCAGAGCCTATGCCTCTATAAGGTATTGTAGATGCGTAAGTCACATACCATCAATATGTTTCTTTATAGGCTACAAGCACCCTACGGTACGCATGTTATTTGCACGTTACCGAAAATGTCGGGAAAAACCTCGTGGCACGGAAAGAGTGTGTGCAGCTTTCTTGATTCTCTATACATGGTTGATAATGACCAAAGATGTCGTCGGAATTACTTACCATTAAAAAAAACTCCTAAGGCCACGTTACACACTAAAACCATCTACCCCTTACATTTATCTGCTGGGGCCGAACTCGACCATTTTGTAGATCACTTAACAACCTCCCTTGGTTGTAATAATGCTAAAATTATTAATCTATTGCCACTTCAATGGACACACACATATAAACCCACAAAACCATAGCGAACAGCACTAAAATGTAAATAGATAGAAAATGTTATCAGAGCCATACTATAGCAATTAACAACGAATCTCAAAGCTTAGATGATGGTTAAAAAAATACTTTGCAACATATAGCAGTGGAGGGACATGTTTCCTTGTGATTTTTGTTGTGATTTTAGGTGTCATAGCGTTGACTTGAATCACGGTCTTCTCTTCGTAGTGTAGGCGAACCGCATGAACAGTTGGTTCGTTTATCACGTATTGGATTTTATAAATTGAATTTAATGCGAGACAATTGAACGACAAGTTCAATTTGTTTGACATTGAATTCAATATTGATTTGGGGATATGTTATGTATGGGGGCAAGGGTAGGAAGCTTCATCCTTTAAGTGGATAGTTCTGCGTGTACCGCGATAAACGGTGGGGACTGGTTCCAGTGAGGAAATCTGCTCGCATTTTTTATCAAACCAAGGTTTATCAGATGAATTGCTTTTGATGGAATGCGGAATGTAGATCTGTGGCGGTTTCTTCTAACGCCACGACTTATCTCTTCACCTATATTTCGAAAACATCCCAAAAGCCTACAAAAACCCTATACTACAAGTATTTTGGCAGGTATAGCTAAGCGGCATTGCTTACCTGGGGCATATCAATTTTCCATTCACTGCAATTACATGCAGACATTTCTACTGTTACGAGTTTTCCCCACACGATGCATGCAATGCATCTTCGAAAATTCCCTGAAAGAGAAATTTCATTCATATATTACGGCGTCATTATATGGCGCCAACTATATTTATCCCAAGCATGATTTCCACCAAGTGCATCATCTTCTTATTTAGGAGATACGGTCGATCCCTGAGCAACCAATACAACGTGAAATGTATTTGGGCGCACGTATTCCCTGTTCGACTCCGCCGCACACGTGCAGAGGATACTCCTTCTGTCCCTAGCCAGCTTAAACATCTCGATCCCTTAACCGAGCGACAGAAGACTTGGAAAAACACGTCAGGCGGTACAGTTGATGCGAACCAGGGACAACACCAACGAAGCACAGCTAAAGATACATGATCGTCAGAAATGCAGTGTGCATTAGTCTAGGGAATAAACATCCAATGTCCTCCTAATGCCACATAGCCTACAATTGCAACCATTTTGTTTGCGATCTTGTTTTCTGTTGTTTCGACCGTCTGCGAGCATGCACAAGTAATCCAAAGTGCTGTGCGCAGTTGAATTAATGTAAACACCATCGTACGATGATTTGCCACAGCTGCAGGAGTTGCTCGCGTCCCGGAGTCGTATCTGTGTGTCCGCGTTTCGTTTGCTGGGGGGTGCCCATCATGGGCGACCGTTGTATCGAATGTGTGTGCGCATCCTCGTATGGATCGATCGTCGAGGATCGTTGACGGTGTGCCGAGTGAACCGGGGATTCTGGGGAAGTTTTTCGTTCGTGCGATGTTATCGCACGAATGATTTTGGAATGCAGTCGAAGCCCAACAACCATTGTTGAAGGGGTTATCAATCTATAAGTAATCCCCACTCCTGAAAGATGCTTAAAATCGTTCCAGTCATTTTCAGTTTATTTTGAAACATTTTTAAATCGTTTGAGTATGTTAAAAACGGAAATGCCTTCTTAAATCAGTGTTAACCAGTTTCGGAAATTCAATTCACCTAAAGCATAATTAAGCGTTTTAAATTATATCAAAGCTTTTACAAACACTTCCGAACAGTGAACTTCCCTTTTGTGGTAAATGCATTCTTAAATCAGTGTTAATCAGTTTCAGAAATTCAATTCATCTAAGGCATAATTAACTGTTTTAAACTATTTAAAAGCCTTTTACAAACACTTCCGAACAGTGGTGTCCTTTTTTGTGTTAAAGCCCGAAGAGCAATGTTTCCTGTAATGTAGTTGTCGTTTATGTTTATTAAGTTTTAAATAAAGGATTAAATAAATGAAGAAAAACCGTCAGCGTATTTGTGTTAATTGACTAATGGGAAGACTCCTCAGAGACAAAGTGACATAAATACCTACAGATCTCCACCCCGAGAAAAATAATCTCTGTGATCGACTCCGGGCATGCTAACATCGGAGTCCCCAAAGCACACCTCGGACCAGGGAAAAGATGCGAAGAAATCTCGCAAATTGTCCCAGTTAGCTGCCCCATACCTCCATACGTGGCGAAGCTGCTTACGTCGCTTATTCGCTTGAAATGCAAGTGGTTGTGCGACCGATACCAAGCACTGATCGGAGTTTCCCTGTGGCGCAGCAATCCCCACAGTATAGATGCTTGGCTCGGATGTCAAAAACAGATCCAAGGTGTTCCCATAATCACCTCGGGCATCTGGCACTCGCGTTGGCTCCTCTAATGAGGTAAATATTAAGGGGTGGACGGTTTTGTGTGTAACAATAGCAAGATGTTATAAGTCCCCGAAACAAAAACTCTGCCTTGACATTGATACCAACAAAAGAACCCAGCTCAGGCACATCTCCGAGAGTAAACTTTATGTTGAGACTTTTTTAATTAAATCCCAAAATGTCATACATGGAATGCAGGGCTACCCAAGAATCAATAATCACGCGAAAATAATACTTTTAAGATATACAAAACTATCTTCAACACCGTTAGCCATTAAATTACAATTATCTAAAAAAACCTACAGTGATACCTCTTCATAACATTATGGCAATTGCATGTGACGTTCTATAATTCGGGAAAAATGTTACAAAGGATCAAATCTTGTGTTTGCTCGTTAAAAAAGGGATCTCGCGTTAAACCCACAGAAAATAAAACATTGCTGGCTGAGTCCTTGCACTGATGACCAAGAAAAGCGATCTTAAAATAGAGCTTCCAGTGAATGGTATTTGGCAAGTTGTGCTTTCGCAAATGGTTGGGGAAGTCGCGGCATTCGGTTTTCTTAAACGGTGGTTAACTACGTAATAGCTGTCAAATAAATTTTTATTTAAACTTTAATAGTGGGATACATGTCTGGTATGACCACTTTAGAGTAAAATTTGATCGCGGCTTTCGGGAGAGGGGCGACTATACCGCTTTGGGAGAGGGGGACTATATCGTTTCGGGGGGGGGGGGGGGGGGGGGGGGGGCGAACGAAGGAACCCTCAGTCATTTTTTATTTTCTTTCCTGTGCTGTGTGGATAAATAGATGATGGATCAGCGATGACTTTCTGATATACATGAAGAAGGCCGGTTCTTCCATAGAGTAGTATAATATTCCAGCACTGGTGTTAACGTTCGAAAACACTTCACTTCATCGAGCACCATTCATTCACGTCTTCGGAGAGGCCACCATAGGGCCCCTGGGAAAGCATTTCCCATTAAAGTTAGTTGGTCAGATCGTCAACCAAGAACAAAAGATGGGATAGGTGAGCTCTCCTACAACATAATATATTTAATGCACCCAACTCTAACAACTAAAGCCACAAATAAAGTCCTGTCGCGGAAAAGCAAATTGCCCAATTGTCTTATGTTTCTTACAGCGTCTGCGTAGGACCAGTAAGTTATAATATAAAATAATTAAGCTAGAATTTAATCATTTTTTGTCTAGCATATAAATTAGAAACTAAGAATATAAAACGAAATAAAAAATGTTGCAAAAATGAAAATGAAATGAATACCCAGCATCGGCACTACAACCGGGAACCGGTCTCCGCCTTATTTAGCAAGTCTCTCCACCTGCATCCGGTCCTTATCCGGGGCTTGTAAAATTGTCCATAATAATGGACTTTTCCGGGCAAGGTTATTAGCCTTGCACCTGAAATGAATACCCAACTCTCAATTAAACAACTCCGCGATCGTAACGAAGACCATTGTGCAAATGCAAATTGAAAGAGCGCACGCATTAACACAAATTTAAAAAACGACAAGTTGCAGCCAGCACTACATTCTTCTATAAAGAGGGCATAATAGCATAGCGAATCAGCTTTTATACGGTAAAAATAAGTTTCATCAAATATGTGATCCTCATCATTCAGCTGACCGACAGGTGTCCAGGCAAAGGGAAGGCGAACCTATAGCACCGACACGGCTCCCCGAGTTGCCAATAAATAATCGTTGCAGTTCTTCTTGAACGGTTGCAGGTTGTAACGTTACGGGAACACTTGCGTGAGGAGGGAGTTCCACAGCTTCCCCGCTCTGTAACGGAACGTTGTTTGATGCAGGCATGTTCAGGCCCTCGGGAGATGAACCAAAAATTGGTGCGATCCGTCGGATTGTGTTGTGGAGCGCATATAAACCGGTTTGTGCGGAATAATTCCACGAATCTCCGAAGAACAGTATCTGTGATAATATCTGTAAAACAGACAGGGGTCAGCTATGCGCCTTCGATGTGATAGCGGCTGCAGTCCCGACATCCGCGCTGTGTCACCGATTAGGCAGATCGCTCTGTATACTCTCAAATAGGTTGAGGGTATGCTTAGGAGCAGAGGTCCAAACATGAGACCAATATTCGAGCGCGGGTCTAATTCGAGATTTATACCTGAGAAAAAGTTGGGCCGGAGTAAAATATTTTTTGGCTCTGAAAAGAAAATTTAGTTTTCCTCAGTCGGACCTGGCGATGCTCGCCACGTGTTTATACCCCAATACATTCCCACACACCGTGATGCGGAACAATTTCACGCTTTCTCCAGATTCGAGAGCCTGGCGGTGGAACCGACGATCCACTTTTCTTTGCGAATGTCGTATACTGTGTCTTCGCTTGCATTGAAGTCGACGAAATTGGCCTTTCCCTACTGCAGAAGCTTATCCAGATCCCTATTCAGAGTGTCGATCTGGCCACATCTCAGCTGGTGAGACTTTGATGGACTAATCGGTCGATCACTCGAAGAAGAGGAAACAAGGGCACTATCATCGGGGAAATTGAACACAGTTGTCCGTTGGGTCCAACAAATCATTTATGTGAACAAGGTTGGTGCCAAAATAGAACCTTGACGCACCCCGGAATTAACAGGATACAGGTCCGAACACCTGGCGTCCACCCAAACCCGAATCGATAGATTTTCGAGGAAGCTCTTCGTCCAGTCTCAAAGCTGCTAGGAAAGATCATATCAACGAAGCTTGTTCAGCAATACTCCATGCCAGGCGGGGTCAAAAGTCTTGGAGATATCCAACGTGACTGGCCTTGACTCACCATGCCCCTCAATCGCAGATGTACATATATCGGTTATAAGGGTCAAAACTCCCTTGCACTACAAGTACTTAACTAACTCGGCATTGGTCAGCTTTTCGAACACTTTAGACAACATAGACAGTAATGCTATCAGCCGGTAATTTCGTGGGTGACACTTTTTCCCCTCTTTGGGATTGGCTGAACTCGAGCGGTTTTCTAACAGATGGGAGATGCCATCGGTGTATAAGATAAGCGAACGCGTCTACCAGGAACCGGCCACAGTTCTGAGGCACAGTTCTTAAGGACTATTGCTGGTATTACGTCCAGGCCGGTTGCCTTCCTATAGTCCAGTCCATGTAGAATGCGTTGAAAAGTGCGCGGGAGGAACTTCACATATCGTATCGAAGACCATACCGGCGCGATCACAGGTGGCTCCAAAAGACCGACATCGAGGTTTGAATTCGCGGAAAATAAATTCGCGAACACATTGAATTTATTCTTGAATTTGTGACTGGCGTCCTGCTGCCCGTCACCAACGGAGGAAAAGAGGAGAAAGCGAAGTTACCACTGACAGTCTTTGCCACTGGCTAGAATGGACGCGAAGCAGTTGGGCACTGAAGGAGTTTATTGGCCACTCTATCGTTGTAAGCCTTCTCCGCGATATGAATCGCTTGGTTACATATGTTTCTGGTTCTAACAAAATGCGTTCTGTTAGCCTCGGCGGGATTGGGGCCCCATTGTTTAAAAGCTCTATTTTTTGACACTGTATCCTGCTCGTATGTTTTATCAAACCAAAGTTTGTTATAAAAAATTATTATTTTCGTTTTTGAAAGGCAATACGCGCACTCAAATCAAAGATGAGTTAGACTCTGTGTATGGGAGGTCTGTACCATCATTTACCGCAGCGAAATTTTGGGCAGCTGAATTTAAACGTGGCCGTGAGAGCTTGGGAGACGATGAACGTTCGGGACGTCCAAAAATTGCAACAACTGACAATAACATCGCTAAAGTTCACCAAATGATGCCGAACGAGCGCCGAATTAAACTGAGAGAGATGGCAGAGGCTATGAAAATGTCCAAAGAACGTGTTTATCACACATTAAATCAAGATTTAGGCATGAGAAAGCTGTTTGCGCGTTGGGTGCCGCGTTTGTTCAGGTTAGAGCAAAAACGTGTTCGAATGAATATTTTCAACGCTCTGTTGGCGCAGTTTGAGCGCAATAAATCCGAGTTTTGGCGCCAATTAATTACTGTCGATAAAAGTTGGATACACCATTATACGCCTGAAACAAAAATACGGTTATATCAGTAGACTGCAAAAAAAAAAAAATGCTTTTTCGGCTGGGAAAGTGATTGCTACTGTTGTTTGGGATAGTCGTGGAGTTATCTTGCAGAAAAAGAAAATCCTGTTTTACCAAGACAACGCACCGCCTCACACCTCAGCGGTTGCCTCGGCGAAAATCCTCGAATTACAGTTTGAACTGCTTGACCATCCGCCTTACTGATCAAGCGACTTATTTTTGTTCCCTAATTTAAAAAATGCGCTCGGAGGACAGAGATTTTTGTCAAATGAGGAGGCAATCACCTTCGTGAACAGTCATTTTGCAGATAAAAACGCTGAGTACTATTTGGACGGGTTAGAGAGATGGGAGCATCGCTGGGAGAAGTGTGTAGAGTTACAAGGAGACTATGTAGAAAAATAAAAATAAATTTTAAGATTTTAATTTTAAATTGTCTGGTATCTTTGTTAGGTCGGAAACTTTTCAGGCCGCAAGCCCTTCTAACCGTATAGTATCAAAGGCATTTTCAAAGTCAACCAAACAGGGCCCTGTGCCTTGTCACACAGTATGTGTTAATCAAGTTTTGTTACAGCATGAGCGGTGTCATGTTTCGATCTGACGCCGAACTGATTCTCCGGATTAATACCATTTTCATCACTCCAGTTTATCAATACTTTATTTATAATTTTTTCAAATACCTTGCTGATGTTTGGAAGCAGACTAATCGAGCGAAGTTTGGCGGGGTTGCTTCTGTCCTTACCCCTTTTGGGGATGGTATGAACTACTGCGGTTTTCCAAAGGATTGGATAATAACCGTTATTGTTGAATAAAACAGTGTGCACCTTCACAAGCAAGTGCTTTAGACCAATGTTTGGAATACTGCCTGTTCAGAAGATTTCTTGTTCCTTATATATCTAAGCATGTGCGTAAGTTCATCCTTGTGCACAAATATACTCGTGTTTAGATTGTTAAGAGGAAAGTCTGCTTATTGTTTAAACTAAAGGTATTGAAACTTCGACTTTCAAAATGCCTATTGTGATATATGGTTTTGGAGAGCCCTATTTTCCCAGGTCGCGGTTAGAATCAGTGGATTTGTTCACTATATACATTGCCTTGAAAGAATTACCAATTGGTTTCGCTCTCTTTTGCGGATTCTCCATTATTATTAACTTTTCCTTGAGTTGACGTGTTCCAGTGTAAGTCCAGCATTTAGCATGGTTTGAACGTTTTCCGGAGTCCGCGGAACTCGTAGACATGGAATGTCATTATAATCTTTTCTTCGAAAGACTTTTTATTTATTTGTGGCAACATATTCGGTCCACTAGCTTTAATGGCTTGAATTCTGCTATTCAAGTCTTCGTTAGTTACTAATCTATAATTGTCACGAATCATTTTTTGAAGGTTTTTGATGAGTGACTTAATTGTATTTCCTGGCAATTTGGATCAGCGAACTGTCTGTAGAGCAGTTTCAGGTTGGAGAGCAGAACGCTCTTTTGCCTATACAGAGCATCGTTGAGTTTCTGTTCGGCTTGTATGGCTCTTCATGAGAGCCATTTCTGGAAGAGAATGACTCATTGTTTTAGTGACAATGTAATTCATTGTTAAAAGATGATGATCAATTATTTCTGGCTTTTTCTTTGTTTTATTGAATAAATAACTTGTGTCGTCCTCACAAAAGAAGTTCAATTCCTCAATTCACCACCAAGCTCCCTGATATTCAAAAACGATTTAACCTTGTTTATTGATTTTAATCTTCGTTCTTATCTTGGGTTTATTACCTTTGGCTCATGGCGATACGAAATTCCCATCGAATACCATCGCCTTGCACGTCATGGTCATTGGTGTAGTTTGAGGTGTGCAATCAGTTTAATTATTAATGTGGAGATATCATCTTGAATTTCCGTTCACATTATTGTGACAGATTGCAAAGTGTTTAATAAGACTAAAGAACTTCGCATTTCCATTCCGAAGGTGTGCAATTATTTTAATTATTAATGTGGAGATATCATCTTGAATTTCCGTTCACATTATTGTGACAGATTGCAAAGTGTTTAATAAGACTAAAGAACTTCGCATTTCCATTCCGAAGGTGTGCAATTATTTTAATTATTAATGTGGAGATATCATCTTGAATTTCCGTTCACATTATTGTGACAGATTGCAAAGTGTTTAATAAGACTAAAGAACTTCGCATTTCCATTCCCAAGGTATGCAATTATTTTAATTATGAACGGGAAGGTATCACCTTGCAATTCCGTTCAAATTATTATGACAGATAGTAAGAGGTTTAATAATACAAAATATCTTCGCATTTCTGTTCCCAAGGTTTTGGTAACTGAGAATTGGGACATATCATACCTCATCATGAGGTGGAGTCGTTATCCCATCACGCGCCCCCAACCGACTATTGTGTTGATTTAGTCAACTATTCAGGTCAGTGTTAAATCAATTCACAGCATGGTTCTTTCTCTACCGACCCATTCTGTTAAAGCTTTTGGAACTTCGTCGCTATGTTCGCTGCTACTACTGTTTTCATGGTAAGAAGTTCACATGAGATCTGATGACATCTATAATCGAAAAATGAACTGACTTGCTGAAAATATTCTTGGGAGCCCATAATTTATTATGCCAACATTTCTATCATCAAAAAACAAGAGATTGTATTTCTGATGGTTTAATTCTAGTGTGTTAAATTTATTCTCACTAAATTAATTGGTGGGATTCGGTTCCAGGCTACATGTGTGATTCATTAATGCTGGCATCTCTCTAGGTTTCGTACTACCAGCCAAACCAACCGTCGTTTCTATAAATAGTCTGATGTTTATAACCCACAATGCAATTCAATGCTCCGCTGATGATTGTGGGTTCTTGCTCGCTTTCGTCATAAAACAACAAGGTATACCAGGTGTACCGGTATGAAGTGATCGTCGTTTTTGTTTTTTAAACTACAAAACATTTTATTCGAAGTATTGGCCATTGCTTTCTACACGTTTCGACCACCTTTCTGGCATATTGTGGATACCACGCAAATAAAACTGGTCGTCTTTTGAGGCAAACCATTCGGACACCCAATTTTCGTCTTCTTCGTAGGAATTGAAATGCTGCTCAGCTAATGTGTGTCCCATCGATGAAAACAAATGGTAGTCGGAAGGAGCCAAGTCTGGTGAATATGGCGGGTGGGGTAACACTTCCCAGCCGAGATCTTGTGGCGGTTCTACGAACCACACAATCCACTATTGGTCGAGATGTCGTCGTTCCGCCGAGGAACACACTCACCTATACGTAAATTACACGTTCCCACAGACACGTGTCCTTAAAACTCCTCCACCACACCTGAAACGAAGGTAACATACATCTGGGAGGAAACTACCCCACGTGCCCACAGACACGTAGGTCACAAGTATGACCAATCGTCCTACTCCTGCACGGCGATCGAAGGACACAACAAACGGACAAACATTGCCTTACCAAGGACATTTAATGCATCGTCCTAAATTCCTAAAAATAATTATATATAATACATCATACGAGGGTTGCCTTTTATTTTCCGGGATTAGAGAACAAAAACAAATATTGATCATCGAAAATCACTTTATTGTTTTTCAAAATATTCCCCATGAAGATGTATACACTTTTGCATGCGTTTGAACCAATTGTCGAAGCACTTTTGCCACTCTGATTGAGGTATCTCCAACACATGCATTCTGAATGCAGCAACCGCTTCTTCAGGTGTCGAAAAACGTTGACCTCTCAGTTTGTTTTTTACGTACGGGAATAAAAAGAAGTCATTCGGTGCCAAGTCTGGACTATACGGCGGATGACCCATCAAATCGATGTTTTGGGTGCTCAAAAATGCAGTTGTCGCAGCCGATGTGTGAGAGCTCGCATTGTCGTGGTGAAGAGTGGTTTTCCTGATTTCTTGGAAGACAACTGGCAAACAAATGGTTGTGTACCACTCAGAATTGACTGTTCTGCGTTGTTCTAGTGGTACGGTTGCGACATGTCCAGTTTTTCCGAAAAAACAGGCAACCATTTGCTTGGAAGTGCTTCGTGCGCGAACAACTTTTGTTGGATTTGGCTCATCTTGAAACACCCAGACAGTCGACTGCTGTTTACTTTCGGGCTTACACGCGGAAATCCACGATTCATCACCTGTCACGATGTCATAGACGTGTTTCGAAGCACCGCGACCGTATTTTTTGAACATTTCTTTCGACCAATTGACACGAGCCTTTTTTTGGGCGATTGACAAATTGTGTGGGATCCAACGAGAACAAATTTTTTTGACAGTCAAATGTTTATGGAATGTGCTTTCAGGTCCCACTAGCGCCTAAGGTTGTCTCAATCTCACGATAGGTCACATGACGATCTTCCAATATCAGTTCGCGCACAGCATCAATGGTTTTCGGAACAACAACTGATTTTGGACGACCTTCACGAATTTCATCTTGGAGTGAACTACGACCACGATTGAATTCACCATACCATCGATAAACACTGGTCCTTGATGGAGCTTCATCGCCAAAAATTGAATTAAGTTCATCCATGCACTGTTGCTGAGTTAATCCACGCCGAAAGTTGTAAGAAATAATCGCACGAAAATGTTGACGATTTAATTCCATTTTTGGGCCGAGATGAATCTTTTAAGTTACTTTAAACAACACAAATAGCGCTCGTATGTCAAAACGTTCTGAGCGTGTATAACCTCAAAAATGTCCAACTTTACGACAGAGCTGTCAATTGTCGGATTGCAACGCTAGGGTTGCCAAATCCCGAAACATAAGAGGACACCCTCGTACAGGCATCGTAAATTCGTAAACATGATCGGGGCCCCTGTTAGCCAGCGTTACCTGCAAACGTGCAAATATAATCCTTGCCGCCAGCTAAGATACGGGACACAATTACCATTGTATACCGAAATCCCTTATAGCACCATTGTCCTGCGTTGCAGGCTATTAAGCAGGCTATTAAGCAGCTACACAATGATCCTATGATGCCCCTCTGTTCCTTCCTCTTTTCGCAATTCCCTTTTGACATGACCTTCGCTGCAGGAGAAAACAATAGATCTATTAGCACACGTGCTAATAGGATAACCAGAGAGAACATTCGAGATTCAGGATCCGCGAACGCAACCGTCGCGATAGTCAGTCATCAAGTAGCATTCACGGAGGTCAAATCCTCCATTCCCACGAGAGTCGTTCGGGTATCGTCGCAGTCTAAATACAGATTCCCAACGTGGGAGTTAAGAGAAAAGTGAACCAACCAAGGTTGCAAGTGCGTCGGCATAATAACGTGTTATATTATACCTTTTATATAAGAGTACCTTTTGTAAAATCGCCACGCGCGTTCCTGGATTACCAACAATAAAATAAAGAAAAATATAAACAAACCTTTTCGCTGTGTTTTTATTAAAGTGCCGTTTCGCTCCGTTGTGCATTCGTGTGAACAGTGTTCGGCGGAACACTTTACCATCATCATCAAACATTCGACAAAAGTAAAAAACCCGCCAAAAACCCTCATTGTTTCTTTGGCGGGTTTTGCTGTATGACTCGGTGCATTATCATGCAACAAAATTAACTTTCCGTGTCTTGTGGCCCATTCTGGTCGTTTTTCGACTAATACATTGTTCAAATTGATCATTTGTTGTCGGTCGCGTTGTGCGTCAACAGTTTCGCCAGGTTTTAGAAGTTCATGATACACCACCCCCTTCTGAACCCACCAAATACAGAGCATTGTATTTTTTCTGAACCGATCAGGCTTTGCAGTCGATGTTGACGCTTCTCCTGGATGTACCCATGATTTCTTGCGTTTAGGATTTTTAAAATAAATTCATTTGTCATCACCGGTTACAATTCGATGCAATACTGACTTCCTTTCGTGTCGTAGAAGCAACGTTTTACATGTGGTGTTTCGCTTTTCCATCTGCCTGTCATTCAATTCATGTGGCGCCCAGTTTCCACACTTTTGGATCTTTCCCATAGCTTTTAAACGTTCAGAAATTGTTTGCTGTGCAACATTTAACATTTGTGCCATTTGTTTTTGACTTAAAGTGTCATATTGATCCAATATTGCTTGCAATTCGGCGTGTTCTAACTTTTTTTGTGGTCTTCCACGTTCTTCATTTCGCATATCAAAATCATTATCTCTGAACCGCTTAAACCATCTTTTGCATGTTGCTTCCGATAGAGCATGATCACCATAACCCTCGACAAGCATTCGATGGGACTCTACAGCACTTTTCTTCAAATGAAAACAACAAATTAATCGTTTCCGCAAATCATCATTTTCTGGTACAAAATTCGACATTTTTAACAGGATTAAAAAAAAAAATGATGTTTGTACAATGACTTGATGCATACTAAATATGTTTGACAGATGTCATAGTAACCAAATAAAAACATATAAGGTCTCGTTCACAACAAAAGTTCCCTATCGATACATTTGTATCTTGACGCTCACTTCACACCGGTACACCAGGTACGAGGATTGCCTCTTATGTTTCAGGATTTGGCAACCCTAGCGTTGCAATCCGACAATTGACAGCTCTGTCGTAAAGTTGGACATTTTTGAGGTTATACACGCTCAGAACGTTTTGACATACGAGCGCTATTTGTGTTGTTTACAGTAACTTAAAAGATTCATCTCGGCCCAAAAATGGAATTAAATCGTCAACATTTTCGTGCGATTATTTTTTACAACCTTCGGCGTGGATTAACTCAGCAACAGTGCATGGATGAACTTAATTCAATTTTTGGCGATGAAGCTCCATCAAGGACCAGTGTTTATCGATGGTATGGTGAATTCAATTGTGGTCGTAGTTCACTCCAAGATGAATTTCGTGAAAGTCGTCCAAAATCAGTTGTTGTTCCGAAAACCATTGATGCTGTGCGCGAACTGATATTGGAAGATCGTCATGTGGCCTATCGTGAGATTGAGACAACCTTAGGCGTTAGTGGGACCAGCATACATTCAATATTGCATAAACATTTGACTGTCAAAAAAAGTTGTTCGCGTTGGATCCCACACAATTTGTCAATCGCCCAAAAAAAGGCTCGTGTCAATTGGTCGAAAGAAATGCTCAAAAAATACGGTCGCGGAGCTTCGAAACACGTCTATGACATCGTGACAGGTGATGAATCGTGGATTTACGCGTATGAGCCCGAAAGTAAACAGCAGTCGACTGTCTGGGTGTTTCAAGATGAGCCAAATCCAACAAACGTTGTTCGCGCACGAAGCACTTTCAAGCAAATGGTCGCCTGTTGTTTCCGAAAAACTGGACATGTCGCAACCGTACCACTAGAACAACGCAGAACAGTCAATTCTGAGTGGTACACAACCATTTGTTTGCCAGTTGTCTTCCAAGAAATCTGGAAAACCAACCGCCGAAGACGGATCACTCTTCACCACGACAATGCGAGCTCTCACACATCGGCTGCGACAACTGCATTTTTGAGCACCCAAAAAATCGATTTGATGGGTCATCCGCCGTATAGTCCTGACTTGGCACCGAATGACTTCTTTTTATTCCCGTACGTAAAAAACAAACTGAGATGTCAACGTTTTTCGACACCTGAAGAAGCGGTTGCTGCATTCAGAATGCATGTGTTGGAGATACCTCAATCAGAGTGGCAAAAGTGCTTCGACAATTGGTTCAAACGCATGCAAAAGTGTATAGATCTTCATGGGGAATATTTTGAAAAACAATAATGTGATTTTCGATGATCAATATTTGTTTTTGTTCTCTAATCCCGAAATATAAAAGGCAACCCTCGTATTTAGCTCATGGAATTCCGATATAAAAATGATATAACAATGGGGACAATCAAACCGTGTCGAATGCAATGCATCTAATGATATTTCCTGATGTCGAAGAGAATTGCCACACCTTCAAATAGCCCTAGAATCATGCCTATTGAGCTTTTAACGCGTAGGAAAAGAATCAATTTGAATTTTTACTGAAATGCCACAGTTTTGGGGCAAAACAAAAGTGCGATAAAATGTTTAGAGTTTGGTAGCAGCAATAACTTTACGCCTTCTAATCTGATATCCATAACGTAAAACTACAAAACATAATATTATCCTGTTGAGATGCGCGTGACAAAAAGAGATTGCAAAGAGAGAAGTTTCTTTAATGAACAGCAGAAGAACTCATGTATACTTACCAGTAGGAAAAGAAAAAGTAAGTAAAAGTAAATCAAGGAAGTAAAGTAGATCTCACAGCTAACTGGCAGTGCCATCTACCGTCAAGTCCATGGCAAAACAAAGATAGCTGGAAATGGTCGTACGCATGAACAACGGCGCAAGACTAATGACCTTGCCCGGAAAAAAGAAATCATTATGGAAAATCTAACAAGCCTCAGGACTTGCTAAATAAGGCCAAGACCGGTTCCCGGTTGTAGTGCCGATGATGATGATGATGAACTCTAAATTGCTGTTGATCGGTGCACTCTTTGCATTGGTCGCCATCGTCCTTGCTGATGTCCCCACAAAATGTAAGCCAATTAAAGAACCTTATTACAATAAAAAACATTAATTAATTAATCAATAAACCAGTGTTTTAATTTGCCGTGCTGCTGTTTCTGAGAGTGTTTACGGCCTATAATGACGATGAACAACAGCCATGCATGTTCTTAATAGGACATCAAAACAAGAAGCGAAACACGTAGGCTAATATTGTTACTCAAATGAACTTTGTTTACGCATAATTCTCTTCTGTTAGTTTCCTTTCCGATTCGTCAATCGGACGGAACCACAACGGTTTATTTTATAGACGTAAACTTAAACACAGAACCGTTCTTTAGTCGAATTGCATATATATGAGACGCTTTGCTGGATTTTTCTTCAGAAAAAGAACAAAGAAACTACCATTGACTAACAAAATTATGGTTTGGTAAGACCTGCTACCGAATACGGTTCTAAGGCCAATTAAAAAAAAAAACATGCCGAACATGCATGTGACTAAAGGAGATATTCAAGCCAATACTCAGCAAGTTTATAGATTCAATTTCTGCCCACAATTAAGTCGAATAAAGACATTTCAATCTATTTAAAGTTCTCCATTATATAACATAAAACAACAAATTTCTGCTCATCAAAACTCTAATATTGAATTACATGGAATATCAGACATTGCATCCACTAACATCCAGTTCTCAATAAAACAGATAGACAAATCAGAAACCACTTTTCCCAATAAAATCTCAACCACTTTCTGTTCGTTAATTAATGTAACACTTGCCACATTGTCTCTTGCAAAATTCGCACCAACCGCCCACGTTTCGAGGACGCACCACATCACAGCACATCACACTGACCAAAGCAACACCCGCATAGAACATATAATGTCTTAGAAACAGGGCAATTATCCCTTGGCATTGTGACCACTCTCATACCCCCTCAGATGACAGACAAAATGATGCATGCCAACTCAACGACCGTGTACGAATAGATGATGACGATTGTCATCACTTAAAGCGCATTTGATACCAATAAATGTCCACAGAGGAATGCCCACCGTATGTGGGGGTTGATATGACAATTACTCAGTTCCTTCCTGCTAACGAATACGAAGTGCTGTGGGTTCTCTTTTGTTGATGTTTGCCCAAAGATAGTCAGAAAATTGTTAGGACAACACATGCATAGACATAGAAACATCAAGTACATCCTGACTCTAATCGTGACAATGCCGCTGACAACTCCAACATGAGCCTACACCAATAAACATGCTAAAGGACATGACAAAGGAAATGTCTTATTACCGGAGAGCATGATGCTCTTGTACGTGTGACACAGCCACACTTGCCCACAGGCAAGGCAGTTATATTACAACAACTTGCGAGCAATAATCAGTTTAATGAATGGTTTCCGAAGGATGCCCCATCTAGGTGGTAAAAAGGAGTGACTGCAACTGAAGTGATATCCTTGCTTATACCGATAGGGATTTAACTAAAAGACATCTGCACACAGTGCAATCTGTTAACACTAGTTTGCACCTACAATGTATTTTCACTGCACATCACACCAATTTTGGTGATGCATATCTCTGGGCAGAGTCTGACCAAATATCAATGTGCCTCTGTGCTTGGCAAGGTGCCTTGGCAAGTAATTAATAAGGAAATCGAAATTTGTTTACGCATCTGCCTGATTATATCGTATTAATAATCCCCCCACAATGACAACACCACTACTGTTAGGTGGTGAAGCAAATAGAAGAGGGACAATATCTCTGCTCTGATGTTCTCCAGTCCGAAATGCATTTATTGTAGGATTTCATATTGTATACAGTTCTCAGTCTGCGGCACAAGACAAATAGTTACACTGATTGGTGCAATGCAAATATTTATTTGTTCGGACTGCTGATTGGTCAGCTGGGGACTAACTGATTGTTTATCGAGCTTCTTCTCTCTTGTATAATGAAAACCCCCGCGTTCGACCGCTTTAAGGGAGAAAAATGACAGGATCCATCCAAAATCGCATTCCTCGAATGAATTCCTGCATATCCTTATCCTATTTGAAATACATTCTCAACAACCTCATTAACGATCATAATACATTTTCCAGGGAAGAGCTTCACCCTCACCATCGTGATATCAACATCTCCTATGCAAGTGGCAACATACAACAAAGCCATCAAAGTGACTGTTGACGGTCCCCGGGAGCCACGGTCAAAAGTGCGCCACCAGGGCTTCCATCCATTTGCATTTGGCCCACAACGCTTCGGACCTGATCCACTTATGGGAGGCTTACCATTTAAATTGCCAGGTAATTTGAAATTTGATTCGTCTTATTTATATCCTTCTCATCCTGCTGACGCATTCGCCTGAATCCTCTTGCGGGCTTATTTTTTCTGCTAACAACAAAATCACCTCCAGCAAAATACCACCCGAGAAGATTTAGCCGAATCCGAGCAACCAACAAAGGTGCTTTTAGTCTTTAAGTATATACTTCCAGAATATTTAAGGATATTCTTCTAGATCCGCAATTATTGATTGCAGTGTAAGTGATTTGCGTCAGCCTACCTGTGAGTGTAGTGATAAAGTCAGAACATGAGGCTAATAAGTTATTCGCAAAAGAAAATTACGGCGAAGTGATGCCGAAACAGCAAGGGGCAGAAGTTTATCTCCTGTGGCACACCCTTTTCAGAATATCGTCACCCATTTTAGGCAGTTTCGTGTCAACTAAGACCGAGCGCCTTAATGTTTTTGTGGAATTTATTCAAGTCTCGTTAGGGGATTAAGTGTTTAATGGATTTTAATCTCCTGGCAACTTGGTCGTGAATGGTGTCGGGCGTGATGATGACGTACGTCTTTTATTTTGTATAATTGGGTGACAAGTAGACAGGGCTTATGAAGTGGCGGTGTGCTGCTGTTGTATTTGTAAAAATATTGCAGTAAACAGCAGCCCACCATCATGGGGATAATTATGTAGAAATTTGTTTTAGGTTGTGTTTACTTCGAAGAGGGAAAAGGGTGACTGATGAATTTTGCAATAACCTGTTTCTTGTATTTTTGGGAAAGACATCAAGTAATTGATGAACCCCATGTATTTTTGAAGCAAGTTTTAGTTCTGGCCTTAAGGGGGTCTTCGAGGAAAGGAATCTGTGGCGGTTATCAGAGAAAAATATGTGCTTATCAAAAAGGAAAATTTAGCATTCTGGCACAGATGTTCACTCGACTGAGCGAAAATCGGACATTTCATGCGGGACAACCCAATAGATGTATTAGGAGCGCAACTAAGTTCTCGCTATTTTTCCATGAAAATACAACTTTATTGTGGAAAAATTGTAACAAATAAATCATTCGAAGTATTGCCCATCGCCAGCTACATTTTTTCCATCTTTCTGGCAGAGGTCGAATACCGTTACGGTTGATCATTTGAGGCTATTCACTTATCAAGCCATTTTTGATTGTCTTTATATGAGCGGAATTGCTCATCAGCCACACCATGTGCCATCGAACGGAAAAAGTAATATCTGGGGAAATGTGTCGCAAAGTGGGACTGCGTTTCGTCCATTGCACTGCAGGATAAATGAGCATGGCGTGAACCAGGTGTGCAAGTGGATTTCAGCCACCTTTATCTTTTGAAGATTACTACCTGCAGGGCACAAAAAAAAAAAAAAAAGAACTTGGTGACCCATGAGCTTAGTGGTTAACATCTGGATATCTGCAATTGAATAGTATAGTGAGTCAGGGGCAGTTGTATTGCATCCCTGCAAGGCTCTTAATTTCGTCTGTCACACTAAACTTAGCTTTTATAGGTTGAGTCAATGTTTGTGTGACTGGATAAAAAGTTTCCCCAAAAATCGATGCGAGTCGTTGTAGAAGCTGTGCCTTCAGGTTCCTTTGCTATTAATTTTTGAGTACCTCAAGGTTCTGTATTGGTACCAACTATATCATCATCATCACCGGCACTACAACCGGGAACCGGTCTTGGCCTTATATAGCAAGTCCTGAGGCTTGTTAAATTTTCCATAATGATTTGTTTTTTCCGGGCAAGGTCATTAGTCTTGCGCCAACTATATATTTGATTTATATTATTGGTCTGTTGGTACCAATATGTAAGAAAGTATTCAAATTTGCTGATTCATCCCAAACGCTATAATAGTTCTCGTACTTCTTCATTTTTGAATCATCACCTGGTTAAGCGATCAAAGTTGCACCACCTGATATGCAACTAGGTCGACGTTTTAAATCAAGATCTTAGTAAAATCTTATAATGAGAAAAGGCCACTGGCGTTGATTTCAAAAATAAAAAAAACGTAATGTTTATAAGAAAAACTATAATATACGCCAAATCATTAAATAAAACCAAATCTGTGCAATGTTCAGTTGGTGTGTAATGTTTTATGAGCATGTGTTGAATAGTGTTAAGGCCTGTGGCGGTTCCGCCAAACCCCACGGTTCGCTTTCCTTAAAAACACCTGTAGAGTAGGTTTGTAATGCGCCTGCAAGGGCGCTGCGTTCACTAAACCTTCCACCGTCTGCTGCCAAATAGTTCACCAAAAGAAATAAAAAAAACAATGGTTGACCTTCGCAACCAATCGGAGACAGCACAGAATATAAAACACTGTTTATTGGCTTATTGCTAAGGAGTTCTTTTATTTGATAATTTTTTATTTGTTAACATTGATTATATGTACGAAACTGTTCATTGATTTACTGTTTATGTTTGACGGCCATCTAAACTTAATAACGATTTTCAAATTCACTGCACTGTAGAGCACACGATTTGTATCGGCGCACCGCGGATGGTAAAAACAGGAAATCTCGACTTTTTTCACCGAACTACTGATCTCGACTCTTCGGGGTGTACGCACTCGCGTGCGTACGCTAGGGGGGAATGAAAGCGACCCGCACCGGTTGGTGGTTGACTTGCGACTCGTTCGGTCGAAGGTTGGAAAACGACTCTTTAAATAACCCACCGTACCGGCACGGTATGGTGGATGGCAGGCGACCCGACCGCCACGGAGATTGAATTACGACTCCACGATCGTCATCTCATGCAGAGATGATTTCGCTAAAAAAAAGGAAGAGAGAGAAAAACTTTTCTCTTAAGGGTGTGACCACTAAGAAAATGCGATCTTTTTGGTGCAGTGGGATATATGCGCAATCGAACAGATTCAATGTTGTTGCACGTTTTCGAAAGCAGGCAGGCGGCAAGGACAATCGGGAAAAATGACCAAATGCGCCGTTGGTAATGCGGGTCATTGTTTACACGATGCCTCGTCGCTATTTTCGACGTTAGGAGAAAAAGGTGCTAAAAGCAAATTGGATGTTTATGGCATCTCTGGCTGCAGTAGAAACCGGGTTCATATTTGCATTAGGAAATGCTGGAGAATTTGGTTTCGGCGTCTATTGCGCTAATTATATGCAGCTGCTTGGGTTGTTTGTTGATAAGACAAACAAAAAAAGGTTGCCAGGCAATGTGTATGAAAAGGTATATGACGCGGCTGAGAAAATAAACGGCGTGATATTTATGGTCCCTGTCATGAAGGTTACATTGAATGCAATCCGAATTATTTTGTTTACAGGAATTCATCTAAGGGAATTTGACTGGCGACGTAGATGCCGAAATTGATTGGAAATTCCTGGTAAGTTAATAAAGAAATCTTAAGGAGCAATGGTATGCGAAGAGAATGCATGAAGGTAACTTCACAGGGACTTAAAGATCATAGATTTGATCTCTTAAATGCGTGCAGCATTTTTAGGTACTAATACTGTTTCATTAGCAAACTAAAGGGAGTTGGGTTGTAGTTATGGGGGTTTTTTCAAGTAAGTAGACCGCAGGGTTTGGCGGAACCGCTACACACCCATAACTTTCACCCAGTCTGCATAAGCTTTCGCTAATGCAATAGCATTAGCATTTTAAATGCTTCACACATTAAAGAGAACAAATTTGTAATCAAAAGAGCCCCTGGAAAAAAGAATTCTTACCTGCATGCATAACTTTGTATTTTAAATCCCCTATAAGAGTTCTCTCCAAGCTTATCATAAATTTCCTGAAAGAAAATTCATCGGTTCATATATAAAACAACCGCATAATCAGGAAATATTACCCTTGAGTTGGCTTTTCGCAGGTTCATCATGTGTATCATAAATTAACAGACTAACACATTGGCTGGCGACCTACACCCAAGGGACCAAAACAAATACACGCATCTCTTGGCACCAATTAAATCCTGCAGCATAAGCAAATGCAAATAGGAAATCAATACTTACCCTTACCAGTGATGCCATAAACACCATTTCCCGGTAATCTTGCCAAAATCCATTAACACCATTTCTTCGATCGACGCACATCTCAAACAAAGATCCAATTAGCATCCGACGAGTTTGGGTTTTGTTTGCTTTACCGGACTCGCTTCCCATGAATGCACATTTCCCCTTTTTTTGTTTAGATTCTATCCCATGGCTTTGATCCATAAAAGAAACAATGTACACATATACATGTGTACTGTGGCGATCTTCTGCATGAGATCTTTTTGGTTACCCCAAAGAGAGACTTTACGTCTCTCTTGGAACAGGAAATGCATCCTTAATTTAAGAGAGCCAGTTTCACTGGCTGAATTTCTTTCGACAACGATTGAATATCGTGGAGTCCTTTACCATCCGCTGACCACGCTGGTCGCATGCCGCTCCCGCTGTCCGTAGCGCTGCGGACAGCGATAATACCCGGGTCGTGAGAGGTATTTCGAACTTGTCGGTTTCCAATTGTTTGGCGAGCTTGTGCCGCAGTTCGTTTGAGATAGAAAAAGAATTTATAAGTGAGAATAGTAACTTTATTTTAAAATAATGAACTCTAAATTGGCGCAAGACTAATGACCTTTCCCGGAAAAAAAAACAAATCATTATGGAAAATTTAACAAGCCTCAGGACTTGCTAAATAAGGCCAAGACCGGTTCCCGGTTGTAGTGCTGATGATGATGATGATGAACTCTAAATTGCTGTTGATCGGTGCACTCCTTGCATTGGTCGCCATCGTCGTTGCTGATGTCCCCCCAAAATGTAAGCCAATTAAAGAACCTTATTACAATAAAAAACATTAATTAATTAATCAATAAACCAGTTTTTTATTTTGCCGTGATGCTGTTCCTGAGAGTGTTTTCCTCATTTTACTCATTGTTCTTGGTGATCGTGCTTTCGAACAGTTTTGCTTCTCTCCGTGTGGTGTCCAACGAACCGATAATTATGATGGAGGAAGAATGGAACCGAGTGCCCATGCCTGGTACAATACACTTTCCCTACAGGCCTGCCTTAAAGAGAAAAGAGTACCTTTTCGCTGTTAAGATATATTCTACTTCTGCGTAAATTCTTTTTTTCTACAAATCTTCAAATAGATCTCCACCCTATACTGTTCACCAATTCATGTAAACCTCGACCTACTCCATAAAATGTTGAGACAAGCAATCAGTAAAATTAATCACACAGGAATAATATCAACGCCATCGCCCCAGTCACATCTAAGGCGCGTTTCTCTTTCATAAGTATTATCACAGGATATGTTCCTTGGAGGTCGGTGGCAAGGAATTCGATATATTTCACAATGCAACAATGTTTCCTACAATCCAACCCGATAGATCCCACCAATTCATAATTCATCTCTGACCGTACATCTCTGTATTAAAATTCATTTTGCTACAGACAGGGAAAACTGTGGTATTCCAATCCAACAAGAGTGTTTACAGAGTATTACAATTTACAACTGTTAAAAATCACCTCCCAGACGTATTTAGCTCTCATTTTTACACCTTACAAAGTCGCATCTATGAAAAAACCTTTAGAATGGTTTACCTACAGATTTTCTTCTATAAGATGTACAGCATTTTTTTGTTTGTTTTACACTTCTCTCGGGAAAGACGAACCTATAGCGCCGAGTAGGTAACTGTTGCAGTTATTTCTGAAAAGTTGTTGGTTTTAAGGCCCCGATAACACCCGTGCGCTAAAGGAGTTCCACAGCATCAGCCGTAATCCAAGAAATAACATAGCAATTCTACAACAGTTGGAGTGTACTTGAGTTTAGAAATCGAATTCGTACATGTGGCAGTGGCTGGATGTATTGAGCATTGGTTCAATCTTTTAGTGATCCTAACCATCAGAGCCTCGGTTCGAATCACACGTTCTTCACTATCGTCGTAATATATATAAATATATATATAAATGATTCATTTCTTTTTGAACAATTGCAGATTTTAATGCTCCGGAAACATTTGGGTGAGGGAATTCAAGACCTTCCCTGCTCTCTGACGGAACGTGTTCTGATGCAGGGATGTTCGCGATGAATCACAAATTGGTGCGATCCGTAGGATTGTCTTATAGAGCGCAAATATAAACCAAATTGCGCGGAACAATACCACGAATCTCCGAAGAATGGCATCTATGATAATACCTGCAAAACAGACAGAGGTCGGCTACGCGCCTTCAATGTGATAGCGACTGTATTCCCGACGTCAGCGCTGAGTCTCCGATCAGGTGGATCGTTCGTCTCTGTATGTTCCCAAGTAGGTCGGGGGCATATTCAGGAGCCGAGCTCGAAACATGTGAGCAATATTCGAGCGCGGGTCTAATTTGGGATTTATACAGGAGAAGAAGTTGGGTCGGAGTAAAATATTTCTTGGCTGTAAAAAGATAACTCAGTTTTCCTTAGGCGGACCTGGCGACGTTCGACACGTGTTTATGCCACGATACATTCCCACAGACCGTGACGCCGAGCAATTTGAAGCTTTACCCATATTCGAGATCCTGACCATTCATCATCAGTTGTGGGACCGACGATTCGCTTTTCTTTGTGAATGCTGTATATTGTGTCTTCGCTGCATTGAAGTCGACGAGATTGGCCCTTCTCCACTGGAGGTTTTTAACCAGATCTTGATTCAGAGAGTGTCTACATTTCAGCTGGTGCGACGCTGATGCACTAATCGACCGAACACTCGAAAAGGAGGACACAAGCGTACTATCATCCGCAAAACCAAAGACTTTGTTATCCGTTGTCTCCAACAAATCATTGATTTGAACCAAAAACAAGGTTGGAGCCAAAATAGAACCTTGAGGCACACCGAAATTAACAGAATACATATCAGAAGACTCACCGGGGACAATAACCGTTCGATTTTTTGGAAACCAAAAACAAGGCTGGAGCCAAAATAGAACCTTGAGGCACCCCGAATTAACAGGATACAAATCCAAACACATGCCCTCCATAACAACCCGGATCGATCGAGTTTCGAGGAAGCTCTACGTCTAGTCGCAAAGCTGCTGGGAAACGAAGTTTGCTCAGCAATGCCCCGTGCCAGATCCGGTCAAAAGTCTTGAAGATATCCAATGCGACCGCCCTTGACTCACCATGCCGTTCAATCGCAGATGACCATATATCAGTTATACGTGTCAAAGGGTCTCTCGTGGACCGCCTGCCCCGGAATCCGTATTGACGATCATTCAGAAGTCCGTTGCACTCCAAATACTTAATTAATTCAGTATTGATGACCTTTTCCATCGCCTTAGATAACATAGACAGTAATGCTATAAGTCGGTAATTTTGTGGGAGACACTTTTTTCCCGTCTTTGGGATTGGCTGAACTCGAGCGATTTTCCAGCAGGCAGGAAAGGTCCTCTGTACATAAGATAAGCGGAAGAGTCTGCCAAGAACCGGCGACAGTTCTGGAGCACAGTTCTTAAGGACTATTGCTGGTATTGTGTCCGAGTGGGTTGCCTTCCTATAGTCCAGTCCACGTAGAATACGTTGATTAATACGCGGGCGAAATCTCCCATCCCGTCATGGAAGACCGTACCGACGCGATCACAGGTGGCTCCAAAAGACCACAATCGAGGTTTGAATTTGCAGAAAATAAATTCGTGAACACATTAGCTTTATCCTTTGAATTTGTGACTAACGTCCCGCTGCCCGTCACTAACGAGGGAAAAGAGTTACTACTGACAGCCACCACCATTGACCAGAAGGAGCGCGCACCAGTCGGCCACTGAATGAGTTTATTGGTCACTCTGTCGTTGTGAGCTTTCTTCGCGGTATCAATCGCCTAGTTACACGCGTTTCTGAGTCACACAAAATTCGTTCTGTTAACATCTGTGGGATTGGAGTACCACAGTTTAAAAGCCATTTTTTTTCTGCCGCTGTAATCGCATTTTTTTTCAAACCAAAGCTTATCAAATGAACTTTGTTTAATGGAATGTGAAAAGTTAATCTCCGCTATCATATTCTCAAAAAAAATTATGTTAGGCTATAAACGAATGTTTGATTCGTTTGTTGCGAATTTTGGTTTATGTTTGGGTTTTTATGGGTTTTGATTGGATTTGGGGTTTTTGGGTAAAATAGGTGGTAGGGCTTTTTGGAGCACTACACGTGTTTGTCACATATGAAATCAAGATTTAGGCATGAGAAAGCTGTCCGCGTGCTAGGTGCCGCGTTTGCTCACGTTAGACCAAAAACGTGTTCGAATGAACATTTCCAACACTCTGTTGGCGCAGTTCAGCCGCATTAAATCCTAGTTTTGGCGCCGATTAATTACTGTCGTTGAAACTGGGATACACTATTATACATCATCATCATCATCATCGGCACTACAACCGGGGACCGGTCTTGGCCTTATTTAGCAAGTCCTAAGGCTTGTTAAATTTTCCATAATGATTTATTTTTTCTGGGCAAGGTCATTAGTCTTGCGCCAGAGGCTCCCCGACGGGGAATCGAACCCCGGTCTCCCGGGTGACAGGCGGGTATACTAACCACTATACTATCGAGGAGCCACTATTATACGCCCTAAGCAAAATTACAGTCAAAACAGTGGACTGCAAAGGGGAATCGGCTCAAAAAAAAAGCAAAAACAGTTTTTCGGCTGGGAAAGTGATGGTGGCTGTTTTTTGGGATAGTTATCTAAGAGTTATCTTAATCAATTATATCTAAAAAGGAAAAACCATTACAGGAGCATACTACGCATCATTACTTGACCAACTGGAGGCAGAAATTGCGGAAAAACTGTCACATTTGCAGAAAAAGAAAATGCTGTTTCACCAAAACAACACGTCGTCTCACATCTCAGCGGTTGCCATGGCGAACCTTTTCTTTTGAACTGCTTGACCATCCGCTTTTTCACCAGATCTAGCTGCAAGCGACTTCTTTTTTTTTTCCTAAACTAAAAATTGCGCTCGGTGGATAGGAGATTTGTGTCAAATGAGGATGCAATCACTTTCGTGAACAGTTATTTTGCAGAGAAAAACGCTGAGTACTATTTGGTGTGTTTAGAGAGATGGGAGCATCGCTGGCAGAAGTGTGTAGGGTTACAAGGAGACTATGCAGAAAAATAAAAATATCTTGTATCTTTGTTGGGTCGGAAACTTTTCCGGGCACCCTCGTACACTACTCACTTTAAATATTCTAGGTCATCATATCAGCTTAATAAATTTGCAAGACTTTAAGCCATTTAAAAGTTGAGTTAAGTGGTATATTAAGCAAATAGCAGAGCACATCCTTTGACTGGTTAATCCGTTTTTCCTAACTCGCATATTCTAGCTCATAGGGAACTCTAGCGTATGCTGGTTGTCATGCTGACATATGCTTCCTCGAATAGTCCGCTTTCTATTATTGTTATAGAGCATCGCCCCGTTACCCATCCATCTTGATTTATGTGGTTCCTTAGCAAATCTGTCTAGTCTCCCCTGGTCCCTATCCTACCATGCAATCCATCATTATTATCACAGGCGCCTTGTTCATCAGCAAGGTAATTACTCTTCAAGCGAAAGTCCTTCCGACTTAAAAACCCAAATCAATTTCACGGAGACGCGTTGCTTTATTCGTCACCTCAACCGTCTGTGTGCGAGCTCCTGATTTGCTTTCTACGTTTTCTTTCGTCTGTTGGTCCTTCAACGCTTCTGCCATCCTTTCATCCTGTGATGATATTTTAATAAAAATTTTCTACCTCGTCACACACATACACGTCACTGTTGGTGTTTCTTTCTCTACCCGGATCTGTCCTTCTCTCTTTGTAAGGATATAACCACTAGAATGACAGGTACCATAGTAATAAGAGGCGGTTAGAAAGTTAGTTGGAGGATTCATACGTGTGTCAGCAAGTGTGGGGCTCTTTGAAAATCCACTAAAGTATTCACACAGTCAAAGAGGAAACTCGATTTCGTTGGGTTTCTTTCACTTAGAAAACATCAATTAGGACGACTCCTTCATGGGTATATCCTTTTTCCGTAACTCCAGCCGCACCAGTAACACACGTCGCCCTCCAGTTGACGTGGAAGTGCTCTTATGCTGATTAAACTCATATCCTTAGTGCGTGCTCGTTAACCCTTTTTACCTCTTCACATCTCTACGGTTCCTGTTATAATTTTTAATTCATTAAAAATCTTAAATTATTGATTTCAGAACCTGAAGGAATCCTTTAGGAGTTTGAGAAAAACCTAATTATTACTAAGGATGTGAATCATTTCTACCTAACGAGGTCACACTCAACATTCACCACGCACGTAGTCGCATACGAACACCCTCACGCATATTATCGCATATACACGTTTTTACATCACAGCCTAGTGGAATCCTTGATGAAGACTAAGCCTTTTCGGCTTCTGTGCCGTTCGTCCTTTTGCCTCGTGGAAGTTTTGTAAAATTAATTTCAACTTCAAACTCATTTAGTTCATCGTATGCGCGTCAAGTGAGAATAAATTTTCTAATGTAATTTTCAACCGAGACAGAAACTTGTCGTCACTGTGTGCGTGTATGACATATCTTCGGGTAAAGTGTTGGAATCTCTTCAACCCTCGTTTGAGAATAGATGTGGGCTGGGAAAAACTTTCCCTGCCCGTTGTAGTCGTTTGCAATGAAAATGTGCTAAACCCTTTTTTTCGTATCGTGTCAAACTTAGAGCAAGGAGTCTCCTAAATGGGATTTAAATGTCAGAGGACTTACATGTGTCCTTTTTGATTCGATAGAAATGAATTTGCATTAAAGGAAGTCCTTCTAAGGAAGTCGTTATTTCAATTGTGGAAAAGGATCTTGGGAACAGAGCTTCGATCCACACATGTTGACATCAATAAGAATATGAAATGGACAGGGGTTGCGTTGTAAAGATATCGATATGAAGAAGGATAACGTAGTTGAATCTCAGGGTTTTGGTAAGGGATAGGCTTGTTTACATTTATTACTAACTGACCATTAAGAATTCGCTTTTGGAAGTGGGCTTCGTTATTAAGTTTACTTACGTTGTTGGGGTTATATTTATGTCCTTATATGTGCATTTTATGGTTCGTGAATGTTTCGTTTGTACGTGCATATGTTTAATTGAGGGGTCAGTACTATCGCGACAGTGTGGCAATAACTTTAGTTATTTCCTTAACATCTCAAGAAGTTGTTTGAACTAAAATTAATTTCGAGAGATTTTAGGTTTCCAGTTGTTGGCTAACTGAGCTTGCGGCATGCGTCATTTCATTTTTCATTTTTAAAACATTTTTTATTTTTCTTTTTATATTCTTAATTTCTAAATTAAAGGCTAGACAAAAAATGCTTAAATTCTAGCTTAATTATCTTATATAATAACTTACTGGTCCTTCGCAGACGCTCTAAGCTAAACATTACTTAACATTTGTATAATTTGCCTTTCGGCGACAGAACTTTGTGGCAGTACTGATAATTAGTTGAAATACAAAGAAAAATTTGAAAAACTTTGTCAATTTTTTTTGTTTTTTTTTCTTAAAATTTAATTTACTTAACTTACCTACTTTTTTTTTTTTATGTAAAAGCACTTAACCTAACTTAACTTAAATCTTATACTACCCTAATTCTAGAAAAGCTAAGTTTATGTAAGCTGGCTGATGATAGTATGATTCTATACCGACTTTGGTATCCAGGTCTTTATATGCCATTCAACCACCAGAACTGTTGACGCTGTCTAATACTATTGTCCTGTTCTCTGTGGGAGATAGCCCTACTGAAGCGCAGGAGCTCTTCTTCGGTGCGCTTTACTTCCCAGTCGTAGCACAATCGCCCGTGTACAGATGATCTACTTACATGATAGATCAGCGGAATTCCGGATCTATCCTGTATAAGCCCTTTCATATCCAAGTCAAGGAACGCCTCTGGTGGAACAAAGCCGTTGCGACGCACGCTCTCATAGTACAAGGTGTTTGGATAATAGGCCCCGAAAATTAGGTCATTGGACGAGCTTATTGCTCTCGCAATATGTCCTCTGATTAATTTAATCATAAAATTATCCACCCTATTTATGTACGCTTCATTATATAAAGTCTCATTTTAGTAATACTTTTTATAGTCCAATTCCGGTGTCCGATATAATCTGAGACAACTTCTGAGACACTTTCTTTCGAACACCCGAATCTTTTCCATCAAATTTGGACCTATGTTGAACCATACTGGGCAACCATATATGAGCGTTGGCCTGATTAGCGTCATGTAGCATATGACTTTTACCTTGCTGTCAAGTTGGTTACTGTGAAATAGCCTCCCTGTCATAGCAAAAGTTTTCCTCGCTTTGAGCAAAGCAGCCTCTACATGTCTGTTGAAATACAGATATTGGTCTAGCCAGATGCCAAGGTATTTAACTAAACTCTTGGTTTCCAGTTTATCTCCATGCGGTCCCACGATAACTAGCTTTCGCCAGTTTTTCCTTGTGTCGTACGTGGCTTTATATAATGGAGTTCTAAATAGGATGGCTTCACATTTCTGGAAGTTGATCTTAA
This sequence comes from Microdon myrmicae, assembly GCA_963931805.1. Classification (NCBI taxonomy): domain Eukaryota; kingdom Metazoa; phylum Arthropoda; class Insecta; order Diptera; family Syrphidae; genus Microdon; species Microdon myrmicae. Next base: position 29,924,993 of record OZ007501.1, read on the forward strand.
GTTTCCAGTCATCGCAATAGCGCTGCACTTTGTTGAAGTCTCGCTGTATTAACCTATTTATGATCGCAACTTTCGGAGCTGTTCTGTAAATTATGAGATCGCCTGCGTACGCAATAGCCTGCGGAAGTGCATCTAATAAGTCGCTAATGTAAATATTAAAAAGAATCGGAGAGAGTACCGCGCCCTGTTGCAAGCCATTCTTGATATTATACGTTTCATTAGAGGTCACATCACCACTTTTGACCACGAACCTCCTGTCCTTTAATATCGTAAAGTACATATAGTAAAGGCTTATGTATGCCATGTCTGACCAGTTTGTAATACAACCCTTCGATCCAGACGGTATCAAAAGCTTTCTCCAAGTCGATCAGACAGGCCCCTGTGCATTGGTTCCTACATTTATTCCATTGTATGTCGGAGACCAGTTTAGCTGCGGCATGTGTGGTTTCATGACCCGCCTTAAAGCCAAACTGGTTATTTGGAATAATGCTGTTATCGTCTACCCATTTTACCAGAGCTTTGTTAATGGTTTTTTCAAATACTTTACTGTTGCTTGGGAGTAAACTTATCGAACGCATGTTCATTGGGTTTGTGCAGTCTTTGCCCTTTTTTGCGATGGGCTGAATGATGGCCGTTTTCCAACGCGCGGGATAATATGCATTATTCAACGCGTTGTTAAACAGGACCGTGTATATATCTATTGCCATTGGGGGCAGGTTCTTGAGTACGATGTTAGGTACTCCATCTATTCCCACTGACTTTTTGCTTCTTAATGAGTCGAAGATACTCTGGATTCCTTCCCTTGTTATTAGAAGGCTATTAGCCACTACACCATTGGCATTAATGTCAATTGACAGATTATCTTCACTGAATTCGTTAAAATCCGGATTCTCGGATTGCCAAAGTGAAATTTTATTCCGGAGGTGCAGGTGATTGAGTAGAACTCTGTTCTCCAGGTCGTGATTTCGGTGAATGCTTTCATTCACCTTTTACATTTCCTGAAAGACAGCTCCCACAGCGTTCACCTTTTCCAAAGGATCTTCGATCACGAAGAGCTCACTATTGAGGATAGCGTTCTCCGTATCTATGCCAATGTTGGTTAGCAGCTGCTTGTTTACCTCAGTACGTGGAATTTGGAGACACTGAATCTCGTTTTCATTATTTCTCCTGAATATTTTATTTATTTGTGGGAACATATTCGGGTTATTAGTTTTTATAGCTCGAATTCTGTTGTTCCAATACAAATTTGTTGCTAATCTATAATTAGCTTTAAGTAATTGTTGGAGGTTTTTTAATCGGGATTTCAGTGATATTATCTCCTGGTCTTGTCTGTCTGTAAACTGTCTGTGTAATTGTTTTAATTTCGATAGCAGTCTGCTCTTTTTCTTGTGGAGTGCGTTTATTGTTGCGTTTCTGTACATGTTAGTGTGATCTGTAACTGTTGTTTTGGGAATTGTTTTGTCCATTGTTCGTTTTACGATTTCGTCCATTTGTTGAATGTATTTGTCGATTTCGACATTAGTCAGGTTTCTGTTTACTGGCAGATTAAAGTCATTCGAACGAAGTTCTCTTGTTAATGATCTGGTGAACCGCGGCCATCGCATTGCCCCGTAGTTATAGGGTTGCGGGATCACGAATTCCTCCAGATTTGCGACCTCGTTCGGAAGCTCTATTACTGCCGTGAATGCACAGTGGTCACTATCGTATTCAATTGTCCGTAAACAGTTTGTGTTTCGTCTATTGGTGTTAAGTAATCTCAGTCGTGAGTCGATTAGCAAGATATCTAAGAACGATCTACCTCTAGGGAACGATGGATATTCGGTAGCTAGCAGGTCAGTTCTATATTCAATATGAAACTGATCTAACCAGCCAGCCAACTGATTTCCTCTGGCATTAGATATATGATTTCCCCAATTTCTATGCTTGGTGTTCATATCTCCCCCTAGGATAAAGTAATTTTTGCCCAGGTGCAATTGTAAGCATCGGAAGAGAGTCTCGAGCTCTGCTATAAATAGATTATGTTGATTAGATCACTATGTTGGTGCTCCTCAGGTGCGTAGACCGCAATCGCATACAAACCCCTTCCTTGCTGAAGGGGTATGCGTACAATACAGGCTTCCAGCACCCGGAACCTGCGCACTTCTCCACTATATATAACTTTATGATTGATCCCTTTTCTAATAAAGATTGCGACACCCCCCCCCCCCCCCTCCGCATCCCGTCCCTGAGAGGAGTTAGGTCGGTCTCTTCGTATAATATCGTAGTTTTTATGCCATATCTTGTGTCTCTGGTTTAACTTTGTTTCCCCCGCCAGAAGTACATCAGGCTGTTCAACTTGCAACAGGTTGAAAAGATTGGCTCTTCTCTCAGTTCTTATTAGTGAATTTACATTCACGACAAGAGTTTTTATTGATGTTGTGGTTAGAGGGTTTATATTGACTTTTTGTTTAGATTGGGCAAGTACGAGTAGATCTCGTTTGTTTGATTTTGCAGCTGTGTCATCTGTCTCTGCAGATTAAGCAGAACCGTGACCACGTCTGCTTGCGATGTTGTTTCAGTGTGTGTGGGAGTATTTGTGGCTACCAATGTTGTAGCCTGGTTTGATGGTCTCCCAGCCGACGCAACTTGTGCGTACGACCACTGCGATGTTACGGGCATTGTTGTAGTACGAGCTGGCTCTGTGGTTTTTTGCCGGGTCACACTTCTTGCCATTATTTCTCGGAATTTAGGACATCCTCGATAATTAGCGGGGTGTCCCTCATTCCGGCACACTGCGCACTTTAGAAGGGCTTTGTCTTCTACCCTTTCTTTTCCCAGAGGGCATTCTTCTGCCTTATGGTCTTTTCCGCATTTTAAGCAACGGTGCTGCATTTCACAGTTCGCCGCCGCGTTACCAAACCTTTGGCAGCGGACACATTGCAGGATGTCTCTACCTTTTTTTAACTTGACCCATGTGACACTTTGATGATCCAAGACTGTAATCTTTCTTAGACCACCAATTCTGCTGCTGGGCGTTAGTTGAACCAAAAAGAAGGGTAGCTTGCGGTTTTCCCTTCTTGCCTTGGTTGTGGTGAACGGTTTTACGGAGATAAACTCGAGATCGTCGTGCCTCAACTTTTGAAGCATCTCGAGCAGAGCCTCCGGTTCCACCTCAGGGTCGACACCCTTTAATAGAACCGTTACCCTCTTTGTTTGCTTCTGCGTGAACGAGTAGAATTCCGCGGTGGCCCTTTTTAAGACCTCTTTGATTTTATCGTGGTCTGCCACCGCATATGTTTAAATGGCATGCCTATTACCAGCCAGTCTTTTAATTACAAAATTGTTTCCTATAGCTAGCTTACAAAGACTTACCAATTCCTTACACTCAATATCTATGGTGTTGATTGGTGGCATCTTGCGGCATGCGTGCGTTTCTCCGTATGTAAGTTTGATTGACAAATCTTTACTATTCTGACAGTTGGACCGGGAAGGTTCAATGTTTCAGAAAGATTTAACTCTATGTGTGTTGTACTCACATTAGATCAATGATATCTCGGTGACCGTGCCGATTGATTAGTTACCAGATCATCTGCGTTGGATGGTGGGAATTCGTTTTAGTTTAATAAAGTGCAAACTCCGGTATTGGGATTCAAGCTTCATCCAGAGTCTAGAAACGAGTCATCGTCATTAGCTGAAACAACTTTCCCAAGAGGTTAAATTGGGTTAGATGGAATTTTGTGTTAAAAAAAGTAATTATTGTGCTGCAGCTTACATAAAAAAGTACGACCCCCGAAGTGATTTGAACACGCAACTCTCTGAAGTTGAGTCAGTCATGGTACAGATGTCTGATGATGTCGCGAGAAATGAATAGTACGAACATGTAATCATCGGCATGTTCTTCTGCTGCTTAATCTCCGCCGACCAATCTACGAGTTTGAGGCTATACATCAAGCAAAGCTGCCCGTAGTGTTTTCTCGGGGTCCTTGTACTTCCACTCAATAGACCAAATCCGGTACCACTTAACAGGTTCTACAAGAATAAACCTGCATTTAAATCCAGTACATCGCCCATATCGACAAATTTCGGCGGTTTGTAATATTTTCGCGTACGAGGTCGGAGGTCCAGACAACTCTGGAATCGGCTGGAAGTATCTCCTAATCAGACTAACCTTTTAAAAAAAACGAGTGCAAACAGCCAATATCACAAGAGTAAATCGTTATTGATCGTGCACCTGTTGTCTAAAGAGAAAGGAGAAGGAGAAGGAGAAGGAGAAGGAGAAGGAGAAGGAGAAGGAGAAGGAGAAGGAGAAGGAGAAGGAGAAGGAGAAGGAGAAGGAGAAGGAGAAAGAGAAGGAAAGGGATAAGGAAAAGGAAAAGGAAAAGGAGAAGGAGAAGGAGAAGAAGAAGGAGAAGGAGAAGGAGAAAGAGAAGGAGAAGGAGAGGCGGATCAACTTGTTGCTAATGGCCACGGTCATTAATCTGAAAGTCGTTAAGTAGTTGGACATTTGAGTAACTTGTTGGTTAGTTTTTCATTTTAAGCTTTGTCCTAGGTGTCAATCATTTGGTTGCATTTTTTATCCATTTTAAGGGGACATTCCGGTTTGTCGGGTCAAAAACTAGAATAGTTATTTTCATGATTTTTTTTAAGAGAAAGTATTAAAGATATAACAACAATTTTTTTTAAAACATTTTATTCATCTTTCGACTACGTTTGTAAATTTTGTCGAGTCACTCCGGAACCGGAAAGCCCCCCCCCCCCCCCCCCCCCCAGGTGTTCAAAGTTCGCCATCCGTTCTGTTCGTGTAAGGGTTATTTTCGTCCCCGGTGAAAAAATACGAAAAATGCAAAAAGTTTATTGAACTTAAATACATTTAGCCCAATGTGAGTGAAAAAATTTTAAAATTTAAAAAACAACAAAATGGCGGACTATTGAAAAAAAATGATTTTTCGGCCCTTTTTTACTCTTTTTTTTAGTTATAACTAAAAAAATAAATAAATAAATAAAAAAGTAATTCACTCACAATTTGGGTGTGCTTGTTAAAAATATGTGTGCGAACTTTCATAAGAATCGCATGCACCGTTTTGATATTATCACTTACACCGCACTCAAAAAAGTCGTGTCGAGAAAAACGCATTCAAAGTTTGGAGATAAATTAGACAAAAGATAAAAGTGCTTTTTTTCATGAAATCATCGGGATTTTTTATACTAACAGCTAGACGTCTATTCCTGGCCCATAAACAATTCCTTCCACGACTTCGAATTGGTCCTCCAGTTGTATTTTCGCCTTTTTTCTTGCTGTTCGTGCCTTGTACGAGTTGTATACTAGGCTGCGGTCAGCGTCTCGCAGCCGATTTCTATCCCTCTCGTTCGCAAACGCTCTCGCAGCGTACCCAATTTTGATGCCCATGACTTGCATTATTAGCAATACGGGTAAAACCCCCTCATTAAACATACAAGCTACGGTAAGTGCAGTTGTATGTGTGTTTTGGCGCCATTTGCCAGGTAGTAGCATTGACACTTTCGTTGTTATTTTGCGTGAAACCTCCCTCGCATTTTTTTTAACAAATCGGGATCTGTCAGTTTTACGTAAAGTGGGTAAATAGCTGTTCGTACTTTAGGATCCAAGGGAGGTTTGTGGTCGTGCAACTTTGGCAGCTCATTCGCAGCTTCCGCGCGTTTCCATTTGCACCATGACTCCCAGCTTTCTAGACAGTTTTGATGTTGCGGATTTTCATCGGTTGATATTTTGTGGTAGTATGTTGCCCAAATTTCTTTCGCAATTTCTTCAGCAGAGTGAGCATTGCGTCTAATCGCAAGTTCGTAATAACTCGACAGTTCTGTTATCATGTTTCCCGTAAGTTTGCCAGGACCAGATCCTCCTAATTGGTCTGTTTTTTTTTTTGCTTTTTTTATGACACCGTGTAATTGCGAACCGATTCGCTTTCCCACGTGATTGATACACTCGGCCTTCATAACATTTGGAAATGATTTCTGCAACGCATTCATTATTTTTACATCCCCGTCTCCAACGTGCCTTTCGTAAATGCGGCCGTGCAGATCAAAAGCGCGCTCGAACATCTCTAACATTCTGCCAGGCTCCATTTTACCCGAACTTCCATTGTGATCCAATGGGCAAACTGGTTCGTGCTCATCCCACCAAGTATCATATTCAGGGGTGTCTTTCTTTGTTTTCATAAAGTTGCAGCCTTGGCAATAACCGGATTTCACAGTAAGATCGAGAACTTTGTTTGTTTTGTTGCCGATCAATGTCATAACGCCATAATTAGCAGTATGACCCCTTTTGCTTCAACTACCATTTCCAGAAGCAGTACATTTTTTATCTTCACTTTCATCAGTTTTTCCTTTTTCTTCTTTGCTAGCCTTTTTTATCACGGAAGAAAAAACGCCGATACAAGCGGTGTTATTATCGAGAGCAGCGTAGTAGATGTGTTTCGTAAATTCGCCAATATCCATCAGTGAAGTGAAACAATGTAATCCATTTAACCCGACACCCAAGATGCGCATTAGGAATACTATTCTACGATTAATTTCGTAAGCTTTGTTGGCGATTCGTTGACAGGACTCGATGACCCTCTCGCCACAGTTGCATTCGACGCTCAGTTTGAATCCTAGGCCTTTCTCGGATTTTTTTGAAAATTTTATCGAACCGTCACAGTTTTTACACTTTATAATGTTTGAAAGTTCGGAAAAAAACTGAAAAAAAAGTAACATCACGTATGCTGCCGTCACCGTGGCCGTTGGAGCGAAGGCGGGCGATGTAGCCAATTTTTGTGCCGATGTAGTGGCATACTCCGTTTCCAGTTCATTTACAGTTCCCATAAATCCTTTTCGTTTTTGATATCGACTCCCTGGACGCACACCTGACTTACGCGAACCTTTAACGTTTTTACACATTATGTTAGAAAAATTTACCGTTGATATGAAACTAACTAAAACTCAGGCAATCGCAGGTTACCCGCAGTACGCCCGAATGTTAAAACAACATACACAGGAGCGATTATCCATTACCGCTTATGAATATGTTGTTCAGTCGCACAAGATTGCGACATATTCAAAGAAGTGGCAGTTGGCCCAAGCCAACAGCGAAGCAAATTAATGCCCATAAATGGATAGTCTGCATCTTTCTAAATCCACGGTAGTTGCCACCTATGATACGAATTTGTATCCGCGGGAGACCCGACCCTTTAATGACCTATAACTTTGGAACCGCCTAAGATTTCGTTTCCAAATTTTAACATATCATATTTGAAGGATAAAACTATCGATTAAGCAAAAAAAACAATTGATTTTTTGCACCGAACAAACCGGAATGTCCCCTTAACACGAATGGGTGTACAAATGCGATTTGGAGCTAGCCTTAAAACTTGAATCTCTCTACGTTGCTCTTAACTGTCTGGATACTACAAAAAAGGGCGAGGAGTCACGTGATCAGTTGGTCAGGAATGCCCTAACCTGTACGAAAAATTCAACGTTCATCAGCAAATGAGTGAATCGAGTTATGGGTAATGAACGAAAGATCGTTTACGAAAACGGAAACTAGAGCGTTTGGAACATCAACATTCATTTGATGGAAGGCATATTTGACAGATACTAGAAAGATAGGTTTGACATAAGCCAGAAGGATAGGACATCGGTCAGAAGGATAGTTTCGTATCCATTGAATTAGTGCATTATCAATTCCAAAGGAATGATGTTTCGGCAGGAAAGCTGAGTGTCAAATTATGTTGAACGCTTTTGAAACATTCCGGGCGCCAAGTTTGCTATAACCAGAGTAATTGATAGGGTGGCTCTACTTTTTGGTATGACCCGCCATCAAACTTTAGATAAATTTTTCTAATAATGTTATAGACAGAAACCTCAAATTTCAGCAAGATCTGTGAATAAATTTGTGAACTACAACACAACCGGTTGATAAAAATGGAGTTTCGAGAAAATCGCGTTTAAGCTTTCAATACTATTAAACTATTAGATTAAGTGACTTTTCGATCAAACAATGGATCAATAAACCTCAAAAACCGATGATCTTACATCTGTTGCTGTTTTCCGACTGTAAGAGCTGCTTTGTTTCAAAAAAATCTGTTTGATTTCTTAATACCTCAGCGTTCTCGGCGAAAACTTTGGAATATGTGCCAACAATTATATTCAACGCGTTCGTAGTTCTCAAAATATTGGTTTAGCTTTCATTAAATAATCCAGGCTGAGATTTCAAGTAAGAATGTAGAATACTGTTGATCTTGCATTATAAAAACCGTATTGATGGCCATTCGATTTCAAATGGTCATTTGATTTCAAATAGTTCGTAAGTTGCTGCTTAATCAGTGTCACCAGTGTCACTTGGACAATGTATAAGTAAGTGCTATTGCTTGATAGAAAGAGAGAGATGTCTTGTCGCAATTTTTGGGAATTGGTTTACGGTTATTTAATGCCTCCATAACTTTTCACAGACTATAAGTTAATAACATGGGTCGATTGGAAGACAGATATATGAATCAGTCTTTTTGGGAATGGGTTGAGTACTCATAGGCTTCCATCTATTTGGGAATTGAAGAGTTGGATAACACAGATAAACAATGTTTTTTTGCAGCTTTTTCGCGATGTTTTGTAAAAGAATTGGAGCAGATTATTCGTTAGTGATTAGCCCTTTGAGTACTCGACCAGCAACCCGAGCTCGAAAGTAATTTTGGCTCAAGGTGTGCTTTTTTTACATGGCGTCCCGAGTTTCTAACGGAAAAACACATAGTACACAAGCAAATAGTGAAGAACAATACAGAAAGAAAATCGAATAGGCAAGAGCATCAGCCGTAAACCAAGAAATACCATAGCAATCTCACAACAGTTGGAGTGTACTTGAGTTTAGAAATCGAATTCGTTCATGCGGCAGTGGCCTGACGTGTTGAGTATTGGTTCAATCTTGTAGTGATCCTAACCGTCAGAGGGTCGGTTCGAATCACACGTAAACGCTATATAAATGTTGCATTCCTTTTTTAACAATTGCAGGTTGTAACGCTCCGGAACACTTGCTGCCCTGTAGCGCAACGAGTTCTGATGCAGGGGTGTTCGCGCCGTCGGGAGTTGAATTGCAAATTGGTGCGATCCGTCGGATGGTCTGTGGCGGTTCCATTGAACGCCACTACTTACCATCCTATTAATTACTAAAAAAATTCTTCTTAGAGCACCTAAAACCCTAAAAACAATTTACTATGGCGGTTCCATTGTACGCCACTACTCACCTTTCTATTAATTAGCCAAAAACTTTCACCTAAAACACATAAACCATTATCATTCGCTAATGCAATTGCATTAACACCAAACAGTCATTTCTCCCCGGGGCATGGTTGCATGCATCGCATAACGTTCCTGAAAAACAGTTCGGTTGCAGCACCAAGCAACTGACATAAAACTCGAACCATATCAATGCTAATATCTACCATTGAGTTCCACCGCGCACGTGCAGGAAATCTTTCCCCTGCTTTTTATCTGCGTACATGTCGGCCGGTCCTCCGACCCACAGGCATATTATACCCCGCGACTGGCTGCCAAAGGAAATCGAATTCTCTATAATGTAAATATACACACGGGGGTTTGATCCTTTGAGCCGCCGTCGATATGTGCACGATCGGCATAGATGCTGTACGCGGTTACCAACCGTATAAACATCCAAATTCCTGTCGGCATGATGGTTTGCACCAGCTGCAACCACTTCTCTTAATGTTTCCCTTTGTGGATTTGTATATCCACGGTTAGTATATTCATGGACACACAGCATGAGCGACCGAGGCGATCATCGTGTGTGTGTGCACCCTCGCTGGGACCAATGTGTCGGAGATCTTCTCCTATTGGTCGCTGAGCGAGAGATGAAATTCAATTTTCCCTCTTAGCAAACCAGTCGAGTGTCAACCGTTGGAGAGTGCGCAAAGTCGAAATTAAAAGCGGAGAGCTTCGGTTTCGGAGTTTGAATTTCATGCTGTGGATCGGTGTCTGGAGCGGGAACCGAGTTGTGTTGTGTCTTTATTTTAGTGTTCGAAATTAAACCATATTATTTAGTACTCGAACTTTTAATGTATGAAATGGAATCGTATCACTCTTGATCGAACTTTTAATTTATGAAATAAACGTGTGTCATCCAAAAGTGGAACTTTCAGTTGTCACCATAACTTATGATTTGTGCTTTTAATGTATCGAAATTAAATGTATTATTTAGTGCTCTAACTTTTAATGTATAAAATAAAATTGTATTACCTCGGAATTGAATTTTTAGTTTATCGAAATAAATTTGTAACACCAAGTGAGTCAAACCTTTTATTTGTACAGTGAGAACCGTTGGCTCCTCAATAGTATAGTGGTTAGTATACCCGCCTGTCACGCGGGAGACCGGGGTTCGATTCCCCGTCAGGGAGCCTCTGGCGCAAGACGAATGACCTTGCCCGGAAAAAACAAATCGTTATGGAAAATTTAACAAGCCTCAGGACTTGCTAAATAAGGCCAAGATCGGTCCCCGGTTGTAGTGCAGATGATGATGATGAGAACCGTTGACACCAGGGCGTGATGGCAGTGATGTGGGGCTGTCGTTTCGCGTCAACAACGCGTAGCATATTTAATGAATCTGTATCCCTGTGGCACATAACTTCAGACATAACTCATCATTTATAACCCCAAACCCCCACAGGTCTTGTGGAGGGCATATAAACCGAATTGCGCGGAACAATAACAGAAACTCCAAAGAACAGTACCTGTGATAATATCTGTAAAACAGACAGTCAGCTACGCGCCTTCAATGTGATAGCGACTGCAGTCCCAACGTCAGCGGCGTGTCCTCGATCAGGCGGATCGCTCGTCTCTGTGGCTATCACACAGACCGCGAGTATGTTAGGGGCGGTGCTTCAAACACGAGAGCAATATTTGAGCGCGAGTATAATTCGGGATTTTTCCAGGAGAAGAAGTTGGGCCGGAGTAAAATATTTCTTGCCTCTAAAACTATAACTCAGTTTTCCTTAGGCGGACCTGGCGGCGTTCGACACGTGTTTATGCCACGATACATTCCCACAGACCGTGGCGCCGAGCAATTTGAAGCTTTCTCCAGATTCGAGGGGCTGGCCATTCATCATCAGCTGTGGAACCTATGATCCACTTTTCCTTGTGAATGCTGTATATTGTGTCTTCGATGCATTGAAGTAGACGAGATTGGCCTTTGGCCACTGCACGACCTTATCCAGATCCCGATTCACAGAGTCGATCTGCCAATATCTCAGCTGGTGGGAAGTTGATGCACTTATCGGTCGATCACTCAAAAAAGAGGAAACAAGCGTACTATCACCCGCGAAACTGAACACTTTGTTATTCCTTAACTCCAACAAGTCATTTTTGTATAGCAAAAATAAGGTCGGAGCGAAAAAAGAAAGTTGAGGCAACCCGAAATTTACAGGATATGGATTCCTACACTCGCCGCCCACAAGAACTTGGATCGATCGATTTTCGAGGAAGCTCTTCATCCAGTCGCAAAGCTGCTGGGAAAGTCCGTATGAACGATGTTTGCTCAGTAATGCCCCGTGTCAGACGTGTTCAAAAGCCTTGGGAATATGCAATGCGACCGCACTTGACACACCCTGATCGCAGATGGCCATATATTGGTTGTAAGTCTCAAAAAATCTCTCGTGGTAACATAAACGGTTTTGATATCGCTATGGCGCAAGGCTAATAACCTTGCCCGTAAAAATAAATTATTATGGAAAATCTAACAAGCCTCGAGGCTTGCTAAATAAGGCCAAGACCGGATCCCGGTTGTGGTGCCGATGATGATGATTGCTTTGCCCCGGTAATTTGGTTGGAGACACTTTTTCCCTTCTTTGGGATTGGTTGAAGTCGAGAAATTTTCCATCAGGTAGGAACGGTCCTTCGTGCGTAAGATAAGCGAAAGAGTATGCTTAGAACCGGCGATAGTTCTGGAGCACAGCTCTTGAAACTTTTGCTGATATTCTCTCCGGACGAGTTGCCTTGCTACAGTCCGCTCCACGTAGAATGCCTTGAATAGTACACGGGCGGAACCCCACATCCCACATCGAACACCGTACCGGTGCAATCACAGGTGGCTCCAAAAGACCGCGAACACATTTGCTTTATGTTTTGAATTTGTGACTAACGTCCCACTACGTGGCACTAATGGGGGAGAAGAGGAGGAAGCGAAGTTACTACTGACATCCCTTACCATTGACCAAAAGGGACGCGAACGAGTTGGATACTCAAGGGGTTTATTAGTCACTCTGTCGTTGTAAGTCTTCTTCGCGGTATCAAACGCTTGGTTGCACGCGTTTCTGATTCTAACATAATTCGTTCTGTTAACCTCGGTGGGATTGGAGCGCTATTGCTTAAAAGCTATATTTTTTGCCGCTGTAATCTGTTCCCATTTTTAATCAAGCCAAGGTTTATCAGATTAACTTCGTTTGATGGAATGCGGAATGTATATCTCCATCCCGAGGAGAATAATCTCTGTGACCGACTCCGCGCATGCGTTGACATCCCCATTAACATCCAAGCATATCTCCGCCCACGGAGGATGCGAAGAAATCTTCCAAATCGTCCCAGTTGGCAGCCCCATACCTTCAGACATGGCGAAGCTGCTTAGGTCGATTAATCGCTGGAAACGCAAGCGGTTGCGTGACCGATACCAAGCAGTTTCCCAGTGGAACAGCAACCTTCACGGTAAAATGCTCGGCTCGGATGCGAAAACAGATCCAGGGTGTTCGCATAACCAACTCGGGCATCCGAAACTCGCGTAGGTTCCTCCATGAGTTGAGTCAAATTGCGACTAACAGCGAACATTTCCGCTAGCCTCCCAGCCTCGTCGTTCTAATAGAATGTATCAAGAGTTGTGTACATTAAAATCACCAAGGACGACAATTTTAGAAGCTGGGTGGTCGATCTGTATCCAATCGACGGTACGTGAAAGATGTTCCAAAAGTGTCGCCGGTCAATCGTCATTCGGCGAGCGCTAAAGACAACGAAGAAATTTAACCAAACTCCTTAGCACGACCTTCAATCACATGATGTCCAAGTTATTGGGTTCTAACGCCTGCATCCTTTGGTAAGCCAGATCGCCCGGCGCGAAGACGCAGACTCGAGCCTTAAAACGGAATCTTATCGATCACCTGCAGAAGGGAAGAACAGTCACAGGAGAGTTTTATGCAGTCTTATTGGACAAACTGAGTGACGAAATAAAGAAGAAAGGGCCCAATATGGGGCAGAAAACGCATTGTGCCATCACGATAACACAACGATGGCCAAATTGTACCAATCACGATTTGAGTGACTATTATCTATTCCCAAATCTCAAGCGGTGGCTCCAAGGAAATAGATTCAGATCGAATGGGTTGTGGGTGGTTAATGGTCCGTGCGTCGGCATGGACGCGGATTCTACCATCAACCCCACTAGTTCGCTAAAGTTCCAAAAATGTGTTCAGCCGAAATTCGCCGGAAATGGTTCCGACGAACACCAAAGAAAGAGCACAAACAAAACTCCACCACGATACCGTTCACAAGGAGGAATGAGAATTGAAACACAGGTTATAGGACTGCAATGTTTTAGATTTATTTAAATTGATTAAAGGTCCGGGGTGTTCACAATTATATGGTTACTAGTTTTATTATTCTTAATGTGGACTGATTAAATATTTAAACTCTTCGACTCCGAGCACCTCTGTCCATCCTCTTGTAGTTCACTTTATTCGCGATCCTTGTAATTGTAGTTATAATTAAAAGATCTTTTGTCTACACTACTGGTTGCAACACTCCACTGTGTACGGTCAACTTTAAAACTTTAGGTAAAACTCGATTTGGTAGGTTAACGCTTCTCCGCAGCGCAGCGGAGAGCGGAAGCCGAACCGACATTTTTTTTTATTAGACTTCTCTCGGGAGAGGCGAACCTATAGCGCCGAGTGGCCGCCCCAAGATGCCACCAAATACCTGTTGCAGTTCGTTTTGAACAGTTGCAGGTTGTAACGCTCCGGGAACACTCGCGTGAGAAGGCAGTTCCACAACATCCCCGCTCTGTAACGGAACGAGTTCTGATACAGGGATGTTCGCGCCGTCGGGAGATGAACCGCAAACGGGTGCGATCCGTCGGATTGTCTTGTGGAGCGCATATAAACCGAATTGCGTGAAACAATGCCAAGAATCTCCGAAGAACAGCACCCGTGATAATATCTGTAAAACAGACAGAGGTCGGCTACGCGCCTTCGATGTGATAGCGACTGTAGTCCCGACGTCAGCGCCGAGTCCCGGATCAGGCGGATCGCTCGTCTCTGTATGCTCTCAAGTAGGTCGAGGGTATGTTTAGGAGCCGAGCTCCAAACATGAGAGCAATATTCGAGCGCGGGTCTAATTTGTGATTTATATAGGAGAAGAAGTTGGGTCGGAGTAAAATATTTCTTGGCTCTAAAAAGATAACTCAGTTTTCCTGAGGCTGATCTGGCCATACCCGATACGTGTTTATGCCATGATACATTCCCACAGACCGTGACGCCGAGCAATTTCAAACTTTCCCCAGCCTCGAGGGCCCGGCCACTCATCATCAGCTGTGGAACCGATGATCCAGTTTTCTTTGTGAATGTTGTATACTGGGTCTTCGTTGCGTTGAAGTCCACAAGATTGGCCTTTCCCCACTGCAGGACTTTACCTAGATCCTGATTCAGAGAGCCAATCTGTCTACATCTCAGTTGGTGCGACGTTGATGCACCAATCGGCCGATCACTCGAAAAGGAGGAAAAAAGCGTACTATCATCCGCAAAACATCATCCGTACTATCAAACGCAAAACAGACTTGCTCGGTTGGATGGTGGCAAACGATAATCATCTCGTGCAGATCTGATTCGCTAACGAGGGAGATTTTAGGTGCATTTTCCCTGAGAGAGAAAGTGTTCCCCTCCACTAGGGAAAAGATTTACCTACTACCAGAGAAACGTAAAGTCTCTCTTGTGGGAACAAGAAAACCAGATCTCGTAATGGAATTCGCGGTGGTATGTGTGTGTGATTGTTCAGATCCGATGTTGTTTACACGTGCTCGAAGGCAATAGAACAACGAAGCAGGCAGGCGGCAAAGACAAAGGAAGAAGCGACCAAATGCTTCTTTCGGTAATGAGGGTCATGTTTACGCTGTGCATCGTCGCTATAATAGACGTTGGGAAAAAGGTGCTGATGGGATTGGTGGCAGAAACGAATCCCTTGCCTGCATTTGTATATGCAGGGTAATTAGTTGTGGCTATAAAAGGAATTGAAGATTGTTTGTTTGTGGGAAAACAAACGATGAGTTGGATCTTATGCATGTTTACATGCGTAGGAATACGGTTTATGGCATCTCCGACTGGTATAGGAACCGAGTTCTTGTTTATACTAGAAAATGCTAGAGGATCCGGGTCCGATGATAATGATTGGGATGAGGGAATTGTTTGTCGATTGGGCAAACGAATCGCGGGTCGGTTTATTGCAGCTGTAGAAAAAAAGCTGTCCGACATAGCATTTTAAATTATAACAAAGGGTGCCGAATGATTTGGTATTCATGGTGCATATGTACCTTAAAGAATTATTTTTAGGAATTTTAGTTAATGTGTTGTATGCATTAAATGTCCTTGTAAAAGGAAATGTGTCAGGTATGGGAAAGTTGAAATTTGCCTGGGAACCGAAGGTACCGAATAGATTTTGGGATTCCTGAAAAGGTAGAAAAGAAGTCTTACAGGAAATTATATGCGAAGAGATGCATGAAAGGTAAGTTTTCTTTTACAGGGACTTTTAGATTATAAATTTGATAACCTAGATGCGTAAAGCACTTAAGGTGCTTGCATTAGCTAAAATTTTTCCCATTGGGATGTAGTTATGGGGGTTTTTCAGGTAAGTGGGCCGTGGAGTTTGGCGGATCCGCCACAAAGTCACCGCGGAAACCGAGGTGTATTTCGAAGAACTAGAGTTTTCGCACTACAGAAAAGGCGTCGAAATATTGGAAAATCGCGATACTAAGGGTATCCCCCTCGAAGGCAACTATGATATGGAATATATATAACTTGCCCTCAAAAACCCTTGTTTTCATCCCGGAACTTTTCAACCAGTGTAATAAAATAATAATATACATACATATTATATATCAAGAGAAGAAATTGTCCATCTGAAAGAGTCAACTTCATTTTTTTGTTGTTGAATATTTTGTGAATACAATTCTCCTTAAGGGAACGTTGCCGTTCTTAAAGAACTTCCAAATCCTGTGATTGGTTCGCCCGCTTTTTAAATTATTGTGTCAGGAAATGGTTTTCTAATCTTAGTTTCACAGATTAACAGAAGAGTAGCCTAAGTATATCGGAAAAGGCAAGTGTCGGGTTGAATTCCCCTACTTGTCAAACTGTTAACAACTCTTGAAGCAAATCCACCGAAATCCCGCCCAACAATTTAGAAAAGGGTTTTTCACTAATTCTCAACTTTTTTTCTCTATACTTTCCTATTCATCACTGTTGATTTTGAAAGTTCCCGGAAATGGGACATTTCTATCCAAGGAGAGTTTCAATACACTCAATCAGCTGGTGATTCGTTCAATTTCACGCCACGTGTCTGACACAGAGAACACGTGTTCCTGTCAATTTATTTTGCCAAAATCGATGAACAATAAGCAAATAATTTGCAATACTAATACACATCACGACAAGGATGTGCTCAACCCGAAACGGTAACTACATCCTTCCGCCCCTTAAATTACATTGCCTCATACACTGAACTTGATCCTTCCTACACTCCATTTTTCTCGCTGCCTTGTGTCAATAACTAATAAATAAGACATAAGGTGTCCTTCTACTGGAAGGGACTTGAAAAGATGGCAGTGGTGGTGGTCGATGTTTTACTTACACTCCCCGTTGGGGATTGACGACGATATTAACAACCGTCTCAAGGACCAACAAATCAAGTGGCATGTGTGAATTTCCAACTATGTGTGTTTTTTTATTCCGTTTTTGATCCTTCAAAAAATTTGCACACATTTTTCATTCCCTCTGCGTGTCCTCCTCGCAGAATACGGAAGGTTGTTGAGTTCTTACGGTCGTGGATGTTTTATTTAAGGATGGTGGGTTGGGATTTCTCGAATTGACAAGAAAATTGACATAAAATTGAATCAGTGTAATATGTCTCTGGGGATCAGGATTTTTGCTTTAAGGCTAACTGTCGGCAGAAACGACACCCTCGGAAATGGCGTTGTACTTGTAAACCCCCGTGCTGGTTTATAATTTTCAAAATTTTCATATTTCACTTCAGTGTTTTGACTTTTGGTTTATGATTACTTCAGGAGTTTTATGTGATTGTGCGATATATGATATCATGGCTTGGTAACAGCTGTGCCGACCTGTTTTGACTCACAAGGACGCATTAGCTAATTTAAACCAAATGGAAGCGTAATGGAACGGCATTTTGGGGAGAGAATGATGCCTGTTAAGTATATTGTTTGGTTGACAAATAAAATGAGATGCCAGATGAATTCTTAAATAAATAAAGAGGTATTCAGATGAATAAATAAGCAGGTATGTTAGGTTCTCTGCAATATGTCCCACAATAATGGCGTCACAGGTGAGATGAGTTTCGTAACTTGCAGCTAATGTAGTGACCAAAATCTGCGATATCACAGTGTTGTCAATCGAACCTAAAGATGCACAAGCAAAGACCTCCCTCAATTTTGTTACTACGACGGATTATGTAAAATATTAATTTTATGGTATTTTTCTGGGTGTTTTTTTAATACGCAGACATTGAAGTGAATTTTTAATACCTTCCGATATCAATGCACAGTGCGGGCGTAAAGAACTAGTGAGAATAGAAAAATGAAGTGTGGTTGCACATTGGTCTAGAATGTCTGAATACACCCGTCGGAAGAGAACACTTGATCAGACAGAGGGATATTTTTAATATTAGTAAAGATTTTTATTATGGTCCTTTTTTAAAGTTTTCTTACACAAAAAAGGGGTCTGTAGCAACATACATTTTAAAACATTCTTTGTACGGAAAAGGAAAAAGATAATGGCTAAATCAAAGGGTGAAGTTGAATTGATAGTTTTTAAAAATATACATGATACTTTGTTGTGTTCGACTGAAGACGATTCTCTGGTGTTTATTTATTTAAAACTGACATTTGACGTAACAAAACATGATGGATTGAACTCCCATTTGGGAAGCCTTTGCCAAACGGAATGCAATCAAACCTGTGGTGGTGTTGTTAGTGCGTCGCCGCGGACGCTGATTCAACGGGAACACCACTACTGCTATGCTGAAACTTCACGTAAAGAACAAACTCCACAAATAAAACACTCGATTTAATAGTCACATAGAAAGAGCTTTTTATTTTCGGTAGTCTTACTTTTTAATTACACAGGTGAACTGTGGGGGTTCTCTATATCCCACGAAGAACCAACCCACAATGCCAACCAATCTTGACCGCTAACAGCGTGTCACCCTACCGTAACCTGTAAACATGCAAAAACAAATCTCAATCTGTAAGCGCACCCACCCCGCACTTGAAAGAATCGATCTCCCAATCGGCAACGAAAGGCATTTCCCCAAACTCTCAACAGAATATATTCTAAATCATCCCCGCAGTCATTTTCCCAAAATTGCTTCGGTCAATTCTTTACTGAATTCATATTCCTTCCTTGCGACCAAGCAATCTCAATTTCCCCGGAAATTCATAAGCTGTAATAAAATGCATATTCCAACCTACAATGGAATACCAATCATCTCCCTCAATTACATCACCCCACATACATTTCCCCAAAATTGCTTCGGTCAATTCTCTACTTAAGTTATATTCTTTCCTTGCGACCAAGCAATCTTAATTTCCCCGAAATTCATATGCCGTGATGAAACGCATATTCAATCCATAACGGAACATTAACCATCACCACCAACTATACCGAGCCGCATACGTTTCCCAGAAATTACTTCGGTTAATATCTTATCTAAACGGTATTCCTTGCTTGCACCCAAGCAATTCCAACTTCCCCCGAAAATTCATGCCCATACTTGCTCGCGTTCCCAAAGCCAATTTCCCGGTACACACAACCAACGAACCCGACTCAGCTTATGCGGCGAGGATTCGCTGGAACTGATTTCCTATGCAAGCATAGCAATTCTACTCGAAATTCCTCGTGGCAACGAGTCTATTTTTGCTATGAGTCAACCGCCACGACGCGATGAATGGATTCTTTCCATTCCCAAGTCAGTCGTGATACATCCACCGTTGCGTCCACAACACAGCCAGTCTGTAGCGATTCTAACAGATAAACACACAATTCACAAGCAAAAATAGTGAAGAACAGCGAACGAAAAATCGAATAAGAAAAATACATCAGAACCGTATACCAAGCGATAAATAAAAATAATTCAGACCAGTGGAATATAGTCGAGTTTGGAAATCAAATTCTAAACACGGTCAGTAGCCTGGTGTGTAACGCTTAGGTAACATTTTTTTGTGATTCGAGCTGTCATAGCGTCAGTTCGAATCACACGATCTTCTTCACTATTATTTCAAACGCTATAAGTCTAGATCCAACCGCTACCAGTGCCACGCCCCTGCCTACAGGCATTTTGTTCGGTTTCGGGTATTCCCATTCGGTCCACTCGGTTGGTGCTGCCGTGGTGTATTTTGGGAGTCTGTCGTCAGTGCGTGACGTGCATTTTGGCCACTTCATGTTCGGACAGCTATTGCGTGTGCCTAGGACAATTTAATATATGTACAGGAATATGTGTGTAGAGAACTAATATTGTTAACTGGATGTAT
Source organism: Microdon myrmicae (assembly GCA_963931805.1). Classification (NCBI taxonomy): domain Eukaryota; kingdom Metazoa; phylum Arthropoda; class Insecta; order Diptera; family Syrphidae; genus Microdon; species Microdon myrmicae. Next base: position 29,944,782 of record OZ007501.1, read on the forward strand.
TTAATTTATAGTGTACACATTTCGCACAAGTAATATTTCGGACAGCTATTGCGTGTATCTAGGACAATCGCATATATGTACAGGAATATGATATTGTTAACCAAATACTTAAGAAATTGAAGAAATAAAAGACTGAGTTCAACAAACCCCGGATGTTTCATTTGTGGTGTTTCCTCCTTGCGGATAACGGTTTTGCATCAGGTTTTCAAGTACTCGCAACGTGCCCGAAGTGCGATCTTCTAGTGGATGGCCGCCAGTGAATAACTTCAATGTATGATCCAATCAATCAAACTTTTGGGATAATTGCAAACGATCTAAACCGGCCCAGTGGTGACTCTTCCCTGGCTTGCCATTGCCCGCAACTATTCGCCGTTCCTCGGATTTCTGTCGGTGGGTGAGACTGAACCCCGTGTCGTGCTCCGGCACACAAACTTAAACCCCCACAGAACTTCCATTGTTTTTGTTCTTCGGTTACCTAAAGGGTTCCCTTTATCTTTCACAATTGGTATAGTTTAGTCTTAGTGCTATTGTAGCTTATCCTTTGTCGCTGTTCTTTTCTTTAACTTGTTTTAATTACAAATGGTGTTACTGGGGAGAGGCCCTAATTGTTCGAATAAATGTAAGGGAAGCGGGTGCTACCGCGAAATTAATCGACGTTCAAGCTGAACTAGACTTGTGCAACTATCGTTCAGAAATTCACTAGGTAGGTGCAAACACGACACTCCGCGATACTGCCGAATTAAAACCTGAAGCGTCTTGTAGAGAAATGTATCCACTCTGCGACACTGATCGATCAACACTTCAAGTAACTTGATGGAAATGTATCCACTGGTGACACTGACTCCGTAAAATTCTCCAACGCGTGCGGCACCGAACGATGACGGAATCTGACTCCCTGAGTGAATGGCAAACTTTGACTCAACCTGACGTCGACATTAAACTCTCCGTATGCTGCGCTACGCTGAACCAACATCAATGAGTGAGGTGGGTTTCCACTCATGTCGTCGTAGGGGAAAACAATCCTTCCTTCCCCCCAACGACCAATGAGAAACCGATTCGCATCTCTGGTGAAGGTTCTGTGGGTGTTTTGCTGGGCGTCAGCACGGACGCAGGTTGAGCGAAAGCAGCACAAATAGTTCAGTGAAGGTAATTCCTCCAAAGACTGTTCTCCACACGAAACAAAAAATACACTTTGCGGTCTTTTGTTCAGTAGTTCTCTTTATTTTGACTGATGTCAATTGTTCGCAACACTTAAATTGACATTACTGAAGGTAATGTGGCTAAGGTACTTAATCCGATGATTACCTGTCACAGCTCCAGATCACCAATTATCGTTAATTTGCAAATACCGAAGATTACAACAAGACTGTAATTAATTTGTTCTTCCTTGGTTCGGATTCGCATCACGTTTTATTCACCAACTCTAAATCACCGGATATAATACTAATAGCGACAAGAATCTATAAACTAGCAACCGCACTGCGACGTATACCAGTCGAGAGATAAAATCTGACTCCCTAGTGGGATTACTGTTAATCCACTTTTCACCCGTACCGCTTGGTAGCTAAAATCTGACTCCTCGAGCTGGGCGACGTTGACCCACCAGAGGCTGGGTGCCTCTGGTGATTGTGATGAGTTTCCACACATGTCATCGCCGGGGAAAACAATCTTTCCAGATAGGGTGAATGTCTTTTCTTCAGCCAGAAAAACAAACGAAACATGCGTTGGGCGAAGGAAAGGAAAAACAAACATGCTGCTGGTCACATATGATGATCGGTGTACGGCTGGGTGTATTCCCATCGTACGATAGGGGATCGATTTGGGTTGGCGATAAGTCAACAGAACTTTGCTGCGACTGCAAAGGCTACTAGATTTGGGTGCATGTTTATTTTAGGCATTGGATCATGCACAGGAATGCTGGCATTATTGAGATAAGCGATAGCGAAGATCGCCGAAGGAAGAAATAGCTTTCTGTGTCTTAAATAAACAGAAACGCTATCTCGGGGGTCATACGATGCGATGCACATTATTTGTGATTTAGCCGATGCTACATGGGAACGTCGGCTGTTTACATAATCGTCCAGACTTATGCTATTGCAGGCAATCGATTTTTCCGTGGCGATAAGCAAACCTAAGGTTTGCTCGCCTATGGTGGCTTTTGTTTGAGCTAATTAAATGGAACATGTGTATGATGGTGAGGAATTTAGCTTGCAGATGTGCAAGCGTCTCACTCAGGGGAAACATGGACAGCGGTTGGTAAGTAAAATAAACACAGTGAGGGTAATGTATGATTGCCAACGTATGGCAAAGCTTCTCTTTATCCCCCGACACTGGATCAACGATATTGCCACCAAGAGAAGAGTAAAACAAAATCCTCAGTTGACGAAAACACGAGTAGTTCCTGGTTTATTGTTGAAGTGTCTTATTTTTTATATTTTTTATTTCTTTCGTTTTACAGTATATTGTTGTTGATTATTGAATTTAAGTATCCTTCAAGGAAATAGCTACGGTTTGAATAACAATTGTTTAATTAACACTCGAACTCCTTATTTGGTCTCAAGCGCCATGACTTTCCGCGATAGTGGTTGAGATTTGACTCTATTAGCCGCAGCGCGTCTATACACTTTAGCGTGGTGATGTGACTCGGACACGTGTCGCTACTTGAACGGTTGAAATCTGACTGAAGGGTGTGTGCGGACGCAGTGATGTATAAATCTCCACTCGACGTTGTGCGCCGTTTGGCGGATGGTTAGTGACTGATTCGACTCTGGTTTAAGAAAGTGACGAGAAGGAAAAAAGAAAGGGAAATTTATGGCTGGTGCGCACTAGCCAGCCGATGTGCTTGCGCTCTCTCTTGTGCACTCTTCGTTTCCCCATACGCACCGGGGTGAACAAGCGCTGGCGCATAGTTGCACGCCAATGTGCGCAGAGTGGACAAAAAACACAAAGCGAGGACCGCAATAACTCGGGTTGATCTGGCTTGGTGTGCGTGCGGTAATGCGGCCTCAGACGTGTTTCACACTGGGGTAGCGTGGTGTGGTGATTATCCCCGAGGCGCATGACTATAGCAAGGAAGAACTGCAGAGGAGAGGAAAATGTGTTTTACCCTATTCACCCGGGTAAAGAGATGTTTGATCCCCAGCGAATGAGGAACTGGGAAAAGGCCAAGTAACGCTAGGGAAATATTATCGTGTGATTCGATCGAATGTTCTGATAATTTTCCCAAGTGGTTCTGCAATGATGCGACAACTTCGTCCGGCTGGATTTGGTTGTCGCTAATCGACATGTATAAGAGTTGCCGTATGGCGAAAAAGGGAAGCTAAATTCTTTTGTGCGTTGTCCGCATGGGAAATGAGTTTTATGCTATGCTCCCTTGGAGGTAACATTCTTTGCAGGTGAACAGGTAAGTAGGGGGGAATGGGGTTGGTTTGACACGCTGTAAGGCGGTCGAAATTGGATGTGATTGGCCGGGAATGGTGGGTGGTTCTCCATGTAGTTTAGAGAAACCCCCACAGCATCATTAGACATGATCATGGGTATGATTGTCTAATGTCAATCATATTCGTGCCAAATCCCATGATCGGTAGATAACCGATAAAGGAAATTGGTCTCAACTATAGCGAATCTAGGGATTGGAGATATATTCAATCATGAACCGTAGCAAGAATATCGGCTACAGCTGTGTCAACAATTACGCTGACCAGCGAGTGTTTCTCTTTTATAATTGCTGACAAGCCGAGCCGATTGGTTTAGTACGGTTCATGTAATATGAATGAAATAATTTGTTTGATGTGCATGCTTGCTGGGGTTTTACTTTCAGATGAAAGCGAATGAAAGGTAGCTTACGTTGCTCGATTGCAGGTAAGCAGGAGGTAGGTAATTTGGTAGGAAATGGATGGTTCTTAGAGAAGACTTTAAAGAACCGCCACAGTTCGGTGTAAGGGCTAGCTGTAGGCAAAAATAATTTCTTCTGTTTACGTAGAGTACACAGAAACATTTCGTTTAGAATAACAAGCGTGAGAATAGTGGCTGGTCGTTGTTTAGACAACGAATCATTAGACATGATCATGGGTATGATTGTCTAACGTCAATCATATTCGTGCCCAAATCCCATGACCGGTAGATAACCGATAAAGGAAATTGGTCGCAACTGTAGCGTCCTTTGGGATTGGGGCAATATTCACTCATGAACCGTAGCAAGAATACCGGCTACAGGTGTGTCAACAATTACGCTGGCCAGCGAGTGTTTATCTTTTATAATTGCTGACAAGCCGAGCCGATTGTCTGGCACGGTTCATGTAATATAAATGAAGTAACTTGTTTGATGTTCATGCCTGCTGGGATTTTACTTTCAGGTGAAAGTTATTTCAAAGAAAGCTTACACTGCTCGAATGCAGGTAAGTATAGTGGTTTATGGAGTGAGGGAAAAGTAGGTTGTTTTAAAGAAATGGATGGTTCTTTAGGAAGATTTTAAAGAACTGCCACATAGTCAATGAGAAGGAGTCGTGAAGAAGAGTTACTTGGAGCTGCAGTCTAGAGAGGTCGTCTTGGAAAACCGAGAGAAGAGGATTATTAGTTTTCGTGTACGTTGGTGTGAGACCTATTCCTGAAAGGTGTTCGATTCAGCACCGTCGCAAATTCGTGTTCTTTTGTAAAGTAGCGTCGAGTGTCAAAGTAACTTATATTTCGTTTAAGTGATGAGTAGCGGTGACCAAGTTTTAATGTGCCAAAGTTCCTTGAGCGGTACCGTGCCATCAAGATCGTAAAACCGCTCGGCGAAGTTAGCTCGTAGTGCATAAAAGAAAACATTGTAAAAGTTCCTCATAGAATCGCCACGCCATGTCAAGTAGCAATAAGAACTGGAATTCGAACTAATAAAAAATAATAATAAAGATCGAAAACTATTAGACTCCGTGTTTTACTTGTGTGCTGTTTTCCGCTCCAGTGTGTTCTTCTTAGTGTGTGGACAGTGTTCGGCGGGACACTTACTGTTCTGCTGTTGTGGGGGTTGTTCCTCAGGAAACGCGTTTTCTTGTCCTGAAAAGGACGTTAGATCTCTTTGTTGATTGTTCCTGACACACCACCCTCCAGCAGCAAGGGGTCGTTGCCGCTGCATCAGGAATCGGTCTATCTTTCGCCGCTTGCTATTATTTTTTCTTTTCCCACTGTTACCTCTCCTCGGTGTATGCCCCAGAGGAACGCTTTTACCACTTGACAAAATTTAAAATTTACTATTTTTAACTATTACCGGTGTTTAGCCCCGGGCACGCTGTTTTTATCAGAATTAATTATTATTTTCCACTGTCACTGAAACGCTTTTTATATTGGCAGCGGATGTTGGGAATCAGTCCGATCCCACCGCTGCCACCAAATTTATGTAATATTTTTTGGGTGCACCACCGTGCTTCCGGTTTCCCGGGAAGAGTGGGCTACCTTTGTTGTCCTCCTGACCTACACTTTCCGCGCACTATCGACCATGTTGCCGCACGATTACACTGATGTTCTGAATTAAATGTCACCAAAGAGTTTGTTGCTGAGCAGTCACTAAAACAACACTTCCGTTTCTGAAACAAACTGATTTTATTTTTGTTTTAAATATACTGATTCTAGTTTACTTTTTACATTACAACTTATATTATTTTTGAGGAGGTCCTCTCCTCACGCGCGCTACACATAGACTCCGCCAAGCAACTTTTTCAACTCTTCACCTTCTCGCTTCAAAAATCTAATCCTTAAATATCTTTATATTCGTTCGAAGATCAAGACGCATCGCCGCCTATCGTTTGATCCTTTATTGGGGTTTTTATTTGTATTAGCCATCTGGCTAATGCAAACCAGAATTTTCGTGCATTTCAAATAGGTAGCACAAGATCCGTGGAAATTGGTTGTTAGTTTAGGATCTGGGAATCCGTGTCTATTAGCTAGTCAAAAACATCTGGTGTGTGAAAATATTATGTTTATGATTGCAAGAATTGTGTGTCAGCGTATCGAATAGATATGCCTTTGTTTGGAGACATGCACTTTTAGGTTTTGGATCTTGTCGGTTTTTAGGTGCTAATTACTTTTACGAGGGTTGCCTTTTATATTTCGGGATTAGAGAACAAAAACAAATATTGATCATCGAAAATCACTTTATTGTTTTTCAAAATATTCCCCATGAAGATCTATACACTTTTGCATGCGTTTGAACCAATTGTCGAAGCACTTTTGCCACTCTGATTGAGGTATCTCCAACACATGCATTCTGAATGCAGCAACCGCTTCTTCAGGTGTCGAAAAACGATGACCTCTCAGTTTGTTTTTTACGTACGGGAATAAAAAGAAGTCATTCGGTGCCAAGTCAGGACTATACGGCGGATGACCCATCAAATCGATGTTTTGGGTGCTCAAAAATGCAGTTGTCGCAGCCGATGTGTGAGAGCTCGCATTTTCGTGGTGAAGAGTGATCCGTCTTCGGCGGTTGGTTTTCCTGATTTCTTGGAAGACAACTGGCAAACAAATGGTTGTGTACCACTCAGAATTGACTGTTCTGCGTTGTTCTAGTGGTACGGTTGCGGCATGTCCAGTTTTTCCGAAAAAACAGGCGACCATTTGCTTGGAAGTGCTTCGTGCGCGAACAAATTTTGTTGGATTTGGCTCATCTTGAAACACCCAGACAGTCGACGGCTGTTTACTTTCGGGCTCATACCCGTAAATCCACGATTCATCACCTGTCACGATGTCATAGACGTGTTTCGAAGCACCGCGACCGTATTTTTTGAGGATTTATTTCGACCAATTGACACAAGCCTTTTTTTGGGCGATTGACAAATTGTGTGAGATCCAACGCGAACAAATTTTTTTGACGGTCAAATGTTTATGCAATATTGAATGTATGCTGGTCCCACTAACGCCTAAGGTTGTCTCAATCTCACGATAGGTCACATGACGATCTTCCAATATCAGTTCGCGCACAGCATCAACGGTTTTCGGAACAACAACTGATTTTGGACGACCTTCACGAAATTCATCTTGGAGTGAACTACGACCACGATTGAATTCACCATACCATCGATAAACACTGGTCCTTGATGGAGCTTCATCACCAAAAATTGAATTAAGTTCATCCATGCATTGTTGCTGAGTTAATCCACGCCGAAAGTTGTAAAAAATAATCGCAGGAAAATGTTGACGATTTAATTCCATTTTTGGGCCGAGATGAATCTTTTAAGTTACTGTAAACAACACAAATAGCGCTCGTATGTCAAAACGTTGTGAGTGCGTATAACCACAAAAATGTCCAACTTTACGACAGAGCTGTCAATTGCCAGATTGCAACACTAGGGTTGCCAAATCCCGAAACATAAGAGGCAACCCTCGTAGCATACCTGGGAAAATAATGCATTATGCAGTTTGATTTTAGGAAATTGAATCGAAGAAATGCATTAAATTGAATAAATAAATGTGAATTCAATAAATGAGAGTTTGAACATTTAGTTCGATATGGTTACAATGTTATGTTTGGAATATCAAATGGATTTTCTTATAGGTTGGAGGAAAATGTAATATGGGAGAAAAATGTAATGTGGGGGGACATGTAATGTGGGAGAAAAATGGTAGGGCTTCTTGGAGCACTACATTACTACGGTGAGACAAATAAGTCGCCAAAAGACTATACGTCAATATTTTGCTTTTATGCACAGAAATTTGGTGTAAAATTAATATTAAAGAACAAACGCTCGGCCCTTCATCGGGTAAAGACAATTATTTGTTGAAGTCAAGTATCCTTTCACGCTCTTCATATCTTAATAAAAATGTGGCCGCCCCTAGTGGTTTGAAAACCTCTGTAATGCTTTGATTTTGTTTAATCAAAAGCGTATAAATAGTTTTGTTTTTGACACCTCGCATAATAAAAGGTAATAAAGAGTCCCACAACGAGGTTGGTATGTTTTTGAAATGAAATAACGGGGTTCCCGATAACGACGATATATTATTAAAACGTCATGTCAATCATATTTAAAGTAGTAGAAATGTTACTAGCTGTTATTTGTCATTAGTATTTTGTTTCACCTTAAAATGATTGGCGGTTTAAACTTTTTTTTTTATTATTATTTATTGGCCAGTAGAAACCCGGAAGTTCATGACCTCACCGACTCGGCTCCGCCATTGTTCCCTGTCCTGTGCGCTCTCCTTCCACCTTCGACCATCTGATCCGATCTCCTCGAGGTCCAATCTAACATTGTCCTCCGCAATGAGGTCTGATTATTGACAGGGCCTCTGAGAACAAGAGGCAACATACCTTGAGAGCCTACCTAATTTACAAGTCCCACATTAGGCATAGTTATGCGTACTACACTTCCTAGACGTCGTCTACCATATCTTTTAAACGTCATACTTTTAAAGAATGACTTGTTGAAATGCATGCGATGCTTCTTCTAAATACCATGAAGTTCCTTTAATCCGAATACTCAATCACAAGTAATAAGTACAAACAGCAACATTAAAGAAGTTACGTTCACAAGGACAAAAATATCTTTAAGAGAAAAGCTTGGTTCTTGGAAACATCTGGTCGCTTCCTAGTAAGGGCTACTTTTATGCCTGACTAATATGAACTTAGATAATCAGTGGTGATAAAAAATTCCAAAGACAGGAGAATAAAACAGCAAACATAAAGATGGAAAAGGGAAAGGCTTGATCCTTAACCACTATCCGTATAAATTTGAATTAATCCCGACAAGTGACTACGGTAAGCACATGGTACCTAGAAAGAGTGCCATATGCACTCCGAGGAGCATCTTTTCTTCACACATATATTATCTCTATATTGTGTCCTTATATGTAACTGGGGAAAGGAGTGAGATCTACTGGGTAGTCGAAGTATACCACCCAGTAGGTGAAGCCTTTTATATACCCATTGAGGTCGGAATTATTTTCCTTTTTGATTCGTTTTTGTGTGTTCGGTTTTTTTGCCCGTTTTCGATTTGTTTTTGAGTAAATACAAGTTCGCAACCAAGAATGATGGTGGCTAGCAAATGGCAATGAGGGTAGAAAAACTAAATGCCGCAATGTAAGAAAGATGTACTTAGGAGGGTAGGAATGGCTCTCTGTGCGCATCCCGAAATTTAGAGAGGATCCAGAGACTTGCGGATGTCTGGGGAAAGCTTTATAGTTGTCAGCTTAAGCTTGCACGAACACATCTTTGGGTTTGTGTAAGTGAAAGACAGGTTGTTGACGATGGAGCTAACCTCCTTGGAAGACATCGTTATGGTAATAAAGGAAAGGGGTTGCGATAAAAGGGAATGGTGCGGTGGAGACGTATATGTATATTCTGCGAATGCTCCACATTCCAGGAGAAGCACACAACCACCACATTCCGCAGAAGCCTCGAAGAACAGCCTCAAAGATCGAAACGTATGTACATTCGATGTCGTTCGTCCCCCATACAAAATGGTGATGGCATAACGTTGTGTGCGGATGTGTATGTGCGGGGAGCAAATCTCAATTATATTTCTTTATTTTTTGTTGTTGTTAGTGGTGCTGATGCTTTTCGTTGTTACCGTACTAGAACTACCGAGAGTCTAGAAGGATATACGGTTGTTGGTTTTTTTTTTCTTTTTGCATCTTTACTTTGGCCCTCTATGTAGGTGTGCCCCAAAATCCGACCAAGAAAATATGTGTACCATTTATTGGGTTGGAGGGAATGATAGGGCGGCTTTGGTTTGGTTTATTTTTTCCGTTTAATAGTAAAGGGGGAGCATTGTTAGTGGGTAGGTCTACGAATGATAGAAAAGGAGGATGAAGTAGACGCAGAGGATGAAGAAGAAAAGCTTTTTGTGGCGCACCAATAGCACCACGTTATGCCCCACTCCTGGCAATGTAACAACAATTTCACCGTACCCAGAGTGGCTAACCCTTTATCGCACATAGGGTTTCCTTACAGGACCGCATATTTAGGTTTTAGTGGGAGTGAAGCAAGCCACTGAACTACGACGACGACTGCGACGACCACGACGACGATATCCGTTGTCTCATCGTCATCGTCATCGTCGTCGTCGTGCACGTCGACGACGGGATTGCTGTCGTTTTAGTATCTTGGTGTATCCTTTGTGGATGAATATGTATTTTATCGGAGGTGTCCCGGAGGTTCTTTCTATGTGTTTTGTGGCAGCACGTATTCATATATTTCATTTCGACTTCTGGCCTACGATGTCGCCTTACATTATGTCGACGTTCGTACTTGTTGTTGTTATTGCTTCAGCTGACGCTGTTTTTTTTATGTCCTTTGCTTCTTCCCACTGTCTTTGTTATCTTCACTAGGTGAGATGTGGGTGTTGGACCGTCGGAAAAGATAAACACAATTTTTCTTAATGTAATACTAGCAAGGATAATCATGGTAATGATTCTAGTACACCATCTGTTGGTTGTTGATCATAATGATATCGCTACTGCGCGTTGATTAAAGTAGTTGGTCTGCCGTGGCAGAGTGTTGTGTTATATTGGCCCTGAAATTGTTGTACGGGTTCAAAATTCTCAAGCAGATGTGTTCTGCCCGTTCATTTGCGAGGAATACACGAGTATGTATGCCATTTGGTGGGCGGTTGGTGTGGTAGCAATGACATCCTCTTAATTTAAATCAGCATGCTGGGTACATTGTCGTCCTTATTCAGGCCCATACATATACATGCAAAAAGTAGGTTGTGCCTTATAGTGGCAAAGGAATGTGTTGCTACTGGTATAATTATAATGAATATTTAGATGGATTTTGAGTGTGTGCTGTTTGGGGTTTCATTGGTATTACCAAAATGGATACAAGTCTGAAGAAGACCGGATGATAAGTCTGAGCTAACCACCGAAGATGGATACTTTTGATTATTCACAAATATGCACGAGGATCTCTTTATTTCAAAATCTTTGCTTTTCTTCTAATCTATTTTGTACTTCAACTGTGATTTTGGGGCATTTAAGTGTAGGAGAAAATGAGGAAAGAGATGAGTTAAGATTTTAAAATCGATTCCACGTCAATTTCAGCTTGCAAGTGCCGAAATCAATTTATATGATATAACGAGTTGTTTTAGTAAATAAAATTTGAAGAGGCACTTGATGTGACAGTTCTTACCAGATTTCAAAGAATTCTGGAGCTGGAGCTGGAATTACTAAGATTGTCGATATCTCATTATCTACTAGACAGATATCTGGAAAAGTGGAGGTTTACCTTTTTTACCTTTGTGGGCATTTTTTTATATCTCCAAACCTACAACCTAATAATGCTATAAATTTTCGTATCTAGTGACGTAACTAGCTGATCCATTTTTGACTACAGGCTAAACTTAACCTAATTATTACCTTAACTACTGCAAATCCATAGGCATTTCTGATATTGTCTAATTTACATTAGACTAGCATCGGTCAGATTTTGCTCGAAAGTGAGATGCTGTGTTCTATCAAGACAACGATAGACCGTATACGTCTATAGTGGTTCGCTAGAAATTCCGGAAATTTGGTTGGAAAGCTTTGATGCAACAATCGTATAGTCTCATTTATGATTGCAAAATTTATGTAGTGCTAATAAATTGATGCAACAACTTTATGGCCTTTTTTATAATTGCAAAAGTTTTCTAGTGACAACAAATTGGTATCCAAGAAACGTTGTGGAAATCGCTTAGTCGATCGGATCAGGGCTTTTATTAGTGAAGCATTAGGAAATGTCAACAGTTGGTAAAAGAAAATGCCGCTTAATTGACCGAAATCGGACAATCCGAACCACGTAGAGAAAAGTCTTGAAATGAAAAGTAATGGATTTCCTTTTCCCCAATTCATTTTTCAAATATCATTCATTTACGAACTCACTTATTCATTTTCCACTTTAGTTAAATATGTATCGCCCATGAATTTCTTTTTTTTACTTCATATTTTGTGCAGCGTTGCAGTTGGCCATGAAATGATTTATTGAAGTACACATTTACACAGAGTGCGGCATAATTCACGACTAAAGAATTCTTTGTAGGTTTTGATGTTTTGGAAAAAATTTAGCTAAACACCACCAACTTCAACAGCACACACTCTACATTTTGATCTAACTTTATTTTACTCACTGACTTCGGCGTCCGAAGGAAATGCACCGCTAATCATAATCACGCATTTGACTGGTACGCGAAGACTCTTAAAAACGGGAAGTGTCGCCGCCAGGATGGTCGTCTTTCCTAAAGAAACGGCGCTTGAGCGGCGCGATCATAATGTACTAATTACGAGGGTGGACTGAAAAGTTTCCGACCTCAGTGTGAAGATAGCAGCACTCGTCAATAAAAGCTACTGGTGCATCTTTTGACAGTTACTCACTAAAATTTCAGCCATTATGGACGCATAGTTTTTATCTGACAGTCGTTTGAGTGAGTCGATGTGAGTGTTTTTGACAAAATTGAGTATCGAGCTGTCATTAAATTTTTGATTTTAAAAGGCAATACGTCTACGCAAATCAAAGATGAGTTGGACACTGTGTATGGCAACTCTGCATCATCATTTACCACCGTGAAATTTTGGGCAGCTGAATTTAAACGTGGCCGTGAGAGCTTGGGAGACGATGAACGTTCGGGACGTCCAAAAAATGCAACAACTGACCATAACATCGCTAAAGTTCACCAAATGGTGTTAAACGACCGCCGAATTAAAGTGGGAGAGATAGCAGAGGCTATGAAAATGTCCAAAGAACGCGTTTGTCGAATATTAAATCAAGGTTTAGGTATGAGAAAGTTGTCCGCGCGTTTGGTGCCGCGCTTGCTCTTGTTAGACCAAAAACGTGTTCGAATGAACATTTCCAACGCTCTGTTGGCACCGTTTAGGCCCAATAATTCTGAGTTTTGGAGTCGATTAATTACTGTCGATAAAACTTGGATGCTCCTCGATAGTATAGTGGTTAGTATACCCGCCTGTCCCTACAGGCCAATAAATAATAAATACCCGCCTGTCACGCTGGAGACCGGGGTTCGCTTTCCCTTCGGGGAGCCTCTGGCGCAAGACTGATGACCTTGCCCGGAAAATGTAGCAAGCCTCGGGACTTGCTAAATAAGACCGAGACCGGTTCCCGGTTGTAGTGCCGATGATAATGATGAAACTTGGATACACCATTATACGCCCGAAACAAAAATACAGTAAAAATAGTGGGCTGCGAAGGGGGAATCGGCTGCAAAAAAGCAAAAACTGTTTTTTTTTGGACTGGGAAAGTGATGGCGACTGTTTTTTCTTTTGGGATAGTCATCTTAATCGTGTATGTTCAAAAACGAACAACCATTACAGGAGCATTCTATGCATCATTACTTGACCAACTGAAGGCAGAAATCCTGTTTCACCAAGACAACGCGTCGTCCCACACCTCAGCAGTTGCCCTGGCGAAAATCCACGAATTACGGTTTGAACTGCTTGACCATCCGCCTTACTCACCAGCTCTAGCCCAAAGCGACTCCTTTTGTTTCCTTATCTAAAAATCGCGGTCGGACGACAGTCAATGAGAAAAGCGCCAAGTACTATTTGGACGGCTTAGACAGATTGGAGCATCACCGAGAAAAGTGTGTAGAGTTACAAGACGATTGTGTAGAAAAATAAAAATAAATTTAAAGAAAAAATGTCTTGTGTCTTTGTTGGGTCGGACATTTTTCAGCCCACCCATGTTTATTTTACCAATCATCATCATCATCATTGGCACTACAACCGGGAACCGGTCTTGGCCTTATTTAGCAAGTCCTGAGGCTTGTTAAATTTTCCATAATGATTTGTTTTTTCCGGGCAAGGTCATTATTCTTGCGCCAGAGGCTCCTCGATGGGGAATCGAACCCCGGTCTCCTGCGTGACAGGCGGGTATACTAACCAATATACCCAATTTTATTTTACCAATTACATTTTATAAATATGTCTGCGTCAATATAGTGCGGGCTTAAAAGAAAAGTCCTAGGCGGCTCGTTAACAATGTACCGACACAATGTTTTGTTTTTCTTTTTTCGGCTCAAAAGGACGCTTGCTGGATTTTTACCGGATAAAATCAACTCCCCCAGTACATATTCGAGTCGTTCAGTGCGTAGCTATCTATCTACTCCATCCCGGGGTGGATGAATTATCTGCGTGCTTATTTGGAGCTTAGCATGCCATCGTCCGTCTCGCATGTTGCATCAATATTTTTCGTGCGGTCTTGAATTCCATGCACTCTGCGAGTACATATTTCGCATTTTCGATTTTGGATTCGCAGGATAACCAGTATGGGTGACTGGTATGTTCGTATGCAAGTCGAAAGCATATATATCCTGATGCTAGCGTTGTATCCGGTGGTAGTTCAACATAGATTGTCATAATTTTTTCCTCCCATCTCTCTAATTCTTTTCTGGTATGATTCGGATCCATCTTCCTTTTGGTGAAGTATCCCATTTATATTAGCGTTTTTTGTCATGGTTGCGCCAAAGGATGTGTAATCGCCCAAAGATACCATGGACTCAAGCCTCTGACATGCACGATTCACAGAGTTATACACTATGTAACAACACTGAGCCTACTTATTAAAACACACCCCTGCACCTCCGAACACTCTCCTCACGGAATGACTTTGCGTTTTCCTACGCTGGTTACCCCTTCAGGCTGGCCTTTTATTGCTTTCCGCGACTTCTCGTCTTGCTATTTCGAGTTTGGGTAGCTTATTCTGCACTAGGGTTATTAGCGTGTATATTTCGGCCCAGCACTCTCTGACCACATAATGTAGTCTCCAAAATGTCTTGGCCTCGAGAGGTTTTTTCTCCACGGGGCGAAGCGAATGCATGCAATGATTACATGTTCAGCATCCTCCTCTCGCTCTTAACATTGTGGACAGATGGGTGAACTGTGCTGTCCAAAACGGTTTGGATTTTTTAGATACCCGTTATACAAGAACTGCGTAAGGCGGTAATTGCAGTTTCTCCCTGGGCGCCTTATCCAGCCTTCCACGGAAGGGATGGTAGTAAATGTACGAATGTCCTTTAAAGGGGTATCCCGTAGAAGGCAAAAAACAGTCGGTTTTGTCAATTTTATTTTTGAAACAAATTATTTAATATATATTTTTGCAAATTTGATTTATTGTGTATACATAGAAGTATTTAAATTAATTTTTTCATTAAAATGTATGCACAGACAAGCAAGTTATAAGTAAAACACATCAGCGCCAAAAATAAAAATATTGCGGTGTGCAGTGTAGTCACTTTGGATGATCCGTAAAAAAATGGTTTTGTTTAGTTCATGAGTATAGTCAATGGATGAGTATTTAAAGTATTAAAAAAAATGTCATAAAAAAAACCTGATTGATAAGTCTTTTTTTTTTGCAAAAAATTTCAACTTATTTTTGTTTATAACTTTTTATAAAAAAAAATTTTAACTTCTGAAAACACATTAATCAAGTGGGAAATAAACCTACCCAAATATTTCTCACTTGAAATCCAAAATCAAAAATGCGAAACATGTACTCACAGAGTGCATGGGATTCAAGAATACACGAATGATATTGATGCAACATGCGAGACGGACGATTGCATGCTAAGCTCCAAATAAGCACGCAGGTAATTCATCCAGCCCGTGATGGAATAGATAGATAGCTACGCATTGAACGACTCGAATATGTACTGGGAGAGTTGATTTTAGCCGGTAAAAATCCAGCAAGAGTCTAGGTCGTTCCTTTTGAGCCACAAAAAAAAAAAAAAAAAAAAATTGTGTCGTTACATTGTTAACGAGCCGCCTCGGACTCTAATTTAGCTTCTTTTAATTTAACCAATTGGTTGAGTTGAAATTGATCTTCACGCCTAATGACACTACGCATTACATTTAGCTCCTCTCAGCTATTGTGCCCGAGTTATCTCGTTACGGGCGATGCAACACACGGCAGATAGGGATACCAATTATTTATTTTTCCTGTGGCCATATTGCCGTGCAGATAGTCCCGGTATGTTTCCGGAGAACACATCCAGGTACGTGGAAATCACTTACTCGAGTAATTTGTCTGTTGTATCTAACGAGCCGTATGATGGCAGTCGCTCTGGTTGATCCGTTCCTTTAGGCATGAGTACAAGTCGCTGCTTTTTCAATCGTTGGGGAGATATTCCTGGCTCCTCGATAGTATAGTGGTTCGTATACCGGCCTGTCAATCGGGAGAACGGGGTTCAATTCCCCATCAGGGAGTCTCTGGCGCAAGACTAATGACCTCGCCCGGAAAAAAAATTACTATGGAAAATTTAACAAGCCTCAGGACTTGCTAAATAAGGCCAAGACCGGCTCATGGTTGTAGTGCCGATGATGATGATGGAGATATTCCTGATAGGAGACAGATAGTGAAGAGACTATGGAGGCTTCTGTTTTTTTTTAAAGTTAAAATAGTCTTAACCACCGAATTGGGAGTTTCATATAGTCATGTAGTTTTCATTGTTTTCAGTGACTCTTGTCATAAGCTTGGATATTCACTGGAAGTATTGTCCTTCTCCTGATGTGCTTTCACACTGCATCTGCTGGAACTTTTTTCGAAGTTACCACTATTTTTCACAACTATCTTCTAGATGATATCCCATGAGCTATTATTTAGTTCAACACTTAAAACGCAGAACATCATGGAGCTATGGGTAAGTGTTACAGTTTCATGCTTTTTATTGCAAGATTCGTAACCTGTTGCAGTGAGCCCGTACGTGGACAATTTCTGTGTGCCACCAATACACGATTTATTACCTCATCCTGGTGTTTGTCTTGGCAAGGTTTTCCATCGTGTAATCCAACAAATTCCTATCAAGTTTTTTTCCTTCCGCCCCTTTTCTACCCTTTCTCCGTTAGCGTGCTACAATGACGAAATTTGTTTGTCTGATGCTAGACAAACGATTTTTATATAAGAAATTATACGTATAATACATCACTTTTAATAGTCGGAAAATTAACTCCACGTTCTTCTGTAAAATCTCGAAACACGTCGCGCACAGCACAAATCCGTCAAAAAGGTGACAGATTTCGAGATCAATTTTTACGTGACTGTGTTCCTTTTGCGGATTCTAAGATTAAATAATATTCGTTGAATTCGTCTTTCTTTTTAATTTTAACTGGACTTTAACTGGCTTGACTTTCATTTGTTTTCTTTTAAAAATAATCGCATCAAATTGGGGTTCCAAGAAATTCACACCCTGTTGTTATATTAAATGACTTTCAACATAAAGACTTTTAGAACGCATTGAAAACAGTGCGTGTGTCTTTATAACCACGGATAATTACTATTTTCGATGCGCCGCATTTTTGACAAAGGGTTTTTTATTTCTGGACTAGAATTTTAGGCAATGGGGTGTCGCCACAGACCATTGGCTAGATTATGTACCATCGATCAATATAAAATTCATCAGTATGCGAGCATTCACACTGTGATTCAATTGGACACATTCTGGATTCAATTTCACCCCAGTGACACATTCACCCCAGTGTGTGTGATTTCGCGTATACCAATCCCACTCCCCCCCCCCCCCCCCCCCCCGCGCCCAATTGAGTATTATTCTTGGGAGAGGAATAATACTCTTGGAAAGTATTTAGGTGGATGTATTGGTCTGATTGTGAAGTGTGCGAGGCGATTTCCGAAGGCGAATAAATGTATACTACAAATGGATTTTCTTTTTTTTATGTGCAACTTCTCTTTATAATAACCTTTTATAACAAAGTTGATATTTTCATATACAAGCACCGAGAGCCAATGCTATTAGGTTTCATCAATATCATATTTCGTTTATTCATTCAATCGTATTTTCGTTGTATATCCTGTGTGCGTGTACAGAGATTTATTCATACTGTGCTTTTTAATTCATACACGCATTTGTTTTTTTGTTTGATTGTTTGTTTGTTTATGCCACGTATACGCATACAAATAAAATGTATTTGTTATATTAATGTGTACGGTATTAATATGTGTAGGCGGTTATAAATCGCTAAATGATTTGTTTATATATTTTTTTAGCTAATTGGTATAACATATTGAATCGGTATTTATAGTAACATTTTTTCTTTTATTTGTTTATGAACTGCAGA
Source organism: Microdon myrmicae (assembly GCA_963931805.1). NCBI lineage: Eukaryota > Metazoa > Arthropoda > Insecta > Diptera > Syrphidae > Microdon > Microdon myrmicae. The sequence continues at coordinate 29,962,806 of OZ007501.1, forward strand.
TTGTGTGATATTGCATGCATATTTCATTACATGTTTGCCCGTTTTATATTTTTTTTGTATATCCATATGTTGTGGTAAATATGTATATAGTATATACAAGGTTGATTTATTTATAATGTTTTGTTGCGTTGTATTTGCCATTTATTTAATTTATTTTTGTTACTTTTATTTTTGACGTATATGTCTTACAATTAACTGATTCTCCTTTCTAGGTTCTATATCTTGTGCCATCTTGTGGCGAGGTTAATCTGTAGCCATACGATTGCTGATTGATGAGGTTCGCATGTGGTTTTCAGGTTACAATGCAGAATATTTAAAAGTAGAGCGCTTATCAAATGTCGTATATAACCCGATTTGGTATATTTTAGTCAATATCTTAAGCTTTAATACTTTTCTTCACTTCTCAAAGTATGAACACCAATATATTGCAATAGTTTCCTTTAGTTTAGAGCTTCCAGAATTTACACATTCCAGGGATATTTTTCTTTATGATTTAACAATTTTTTATAAAGAATACGTTTACTTCCGAAGGTTTCCGATCAACATTAATCGATTGTCAACGTCAAGTGTCCGTATAATTTTTTTTGGGTTGGAATTCATTCCAAACTTTACTGCACCAGAGATATTATTCTGACCACAATTTAGCAATTTTTGTATAAAGAATACCTTTACCTCCGAAGGTTTCTGGTCATCATTATTCGATTGTCAATGTCAGGTGGCCACATACTTTTTTTTAGGTAGAATTCGTTCGAAACTTTACCGCAAGATGGATATACTCTACGATTTAACAATCTTTTATAAAGAAAATGTTTACTTCTGGCGATTACTTGCAATTATTATACGATAATAAAACTTGTTTAACAAATATTCTTCTTTCTTCCTCAGGATTCGCGCACCATCTAGCAGGGATGCATGGACATTTACATGCCCCCGATTGGCGTACCCTAGGAGCAAATCCAGCATTAAACCGTCCGACATTTCCTCATGGTGTCGCTTTCTTTCCTCATCAACATCCTGCATTTCCCCCTCATGCCCTAGCGAATACTCTAGAAAGACTAGATCGTCCAGGTCTTAGAACAATTAGTGGTAAACTTAATAAGACAACCAAATTAAGTAGAATACTTCAATAATACTTTCATGTCTTTCAGATAATCACCATCTAGCACAATTAAGTCAATTATCAACGTCATGCAACCCTCACAGTACCACAAGTCCGCAAAGTTCGCCAAACTCCCGTCCTGTCATATTGAATCCGACGTTACATAATACACATTCACCGTCACCGATAACGAGCGAGAACGACAACAATAACAACATTGACACCGGCTTTGATAGTGATAGTATATCAGTGACCGGCTCGCCACGTAAGATCAGTTCTTTAAATGATGATGATGAACGAAGAAGCCCATCACCACCAACGGGTGCTTTTACTGCACTCATCCAAAGAAACCCGACTCTATCAAAGAACGAACTATTTTCTGGTTTCGCGACTCAGCTCCAACAACCCCACGGCTTCAGTCCGGCCTTAGCAGCTCAGCTCTTCCTGCAGAACCCACTTATTCCTCAGCCTAGTCAATGGCTATATACTCAATTGTACGGGAATTACCATGACCTGCCGTGGTTTCGAAATGGCAGCACGATCAACAACACAAATAATAATGTCATACCAAATAGCACCTTGCAGGATAATGCGGCGGGAGTTAATCTCGTCAAACGATGTGTCACACTGATAACGCATTCGAATGACGAGAAGGATAGTGAAAACGCCAACCCGAATGCTTCACCTCCAGTGTCATCGACTCGCAGATCACCATCACCTGATGAGATCGTTGATGATCACAGTAATCGTAGCGAGGGAAGTATAGGACCTATTCGATGCAGGACACCCAAGCACACAGATGTGTGGCGACCATACTAGTATCTAATCTGTCGGAGAGGATCTCGTCCTGGTCAACGAGAATAAGGAAAACTCCTTCGGTGTACGGTCATATCGAATCTCGGAATCAGTGTTTTTACAGCACACATATCGAATTTAAATTCTAAACGTTATACGAACGCCATCTTGACGTTCATGTTAGAGCCATAGGTGAATAGATTAACAAAAAAGCGAAATCAAATAAATTAGTTCAGATGTAATTGTATAGATATATAAGTAATAACTTAATAAGATTAAGTCAGATTCATAAATAAAACAAAGAAGTGTAAGTTAAAACAAAAACTATTGTTGTGACGAGATGTTGTTGTACTAGTTCTACACAAAGTAGATGGTGGAAAGAAAGCTTGCCGAAGAATACAAAGCAAAGGAAGAGGGAAAGAGAGGAGGGGGAGGAGAGACAGGGGAAGGGAGAGGGCGCGAGAGAGAGAAAGAGGGAGAGACTGGGATAGAGAATGCCTGGGGGGGGGATACAACGTATCATACTCATCTCTTTTCTATGGGTATTACCACAGTCGTTGCTCAACTAAACTTGCTGAATGTGTTCCGGCGCTTCAGACATTTTCCCGCGATACCCGTCAATCTGTGAATGCGCATCAGTTCACATTGAAAGTGAACTTCAGGCACTCAAATAAACATAGACAGTCTTTCTTGAGCCGAACCACACGAATGTGGAATGTTCTGCCTGATCATGTGTTTCCTGGCCGTTGTGAAGTCCAGGCATTCAAGACCAATATACGTCGACACCTCCTTTCCTTATCCACTTTCTCTCCATCCGCTCGCACTGTGCTCTGACATTTAAGGGTACTTCAAAATCCCCTTTAGTGTAAAAAAAAAAAAAACATGCTTTTCTAGAAAATTGATGCTTGTCTCAAATGGCACAAAATAGATTCGAAATGGACAAATGTCCTTGGTCATCTGGTATTCATTTACACCGAACGTTTTGGCTAGCTTCTTAGCTTTGCCTGTTTTGTCAAAATATTGGAATTTTCTACACATAGTACAACAACATAATCTGTTGGGTGATTGATTTGAACTTACTTGACAGTGTGGGAAACACGTTTAAGAGCGTAGATGATATATCATCATTTGGAGTTCGAAAACTAATAAAATATTTGACGGTTCCTTATTTTACTTAAATACTAAATGTTCTGTTTTTGATTGGGTAACAGTCCAAGTTGTTGGGGCCGAGTGTTTCTTCCCTCTAGGAAATTAAACCAGACGGGGTGAAGACGCATGCGCCACATTTAAATCGACCTCTCCCATATAAGCCGGCAACAGCGTTAGTCCAGTAAACCAGAATAGCGGGTAGAGACAGTATATCAGAAATTGTTTTTTGTAATTTTTGGTGAACGGCGTTTACCATCATCTTAGTTAAATTTATCCCCCTGACTTTAAAAACCCCATTACAATTTCAACGTTAGCTGTGTTTTGCAAACAGATCCGATTTTGCGGAGGCCCTTGCGTTTTATTTTATTCGCATCTAAGTATTATCCATCCTGATGTAGATTCCCACGAGATGGGGATGGGGAACCACTTAACTTACAGAGTTCGTTAACTCACAAGGTAACATTATGCGATTTTTCCCAATCTTAGAGCGACTCTTCGGGCAGCCTCTAAAACTTAGTCAAATATATCTGTCGACTATATCAAGGATCCTATAGCACGATGTGCCGGTATTTTATCAAAGTGCCGGTGATCGAACCAATTCTACCAGCTATTTTCACATTTGTGAAAGGCTTATTAGTTAAATTCCGAAATATGACCCAATGACCTAAAGACACTAGAGTATACCTACAATCTAGCCAACACCTGGTAAAATGCGACAAAGCCATTCATGCCAATTACTTCAAAAACATCGGGAATGATAAGCCCATCGCATACTTGGTTTGCTTGACCTTTCACGGTATTTTTGCAATGTCTGGGTTAGGGGAATCAAATTGGGATTTGTACTTTCTTTCTTTACATGGTGGTGTTGGGGTAGTGTTTTTTATATCTATATCTATGGTGGCGTTCTTTAATTAAATTTCAAGTTTGTTTGGTTTGCAAACATATGGAACCGAAGTTTGTTTGGTTTGCAAACATATGGAACCGAAACATATTGGGAGTCTTTCCTTTCCCTGGATTTTTGGGATGTTTATAATTCCCTTACCATGAAACAGAATTAACAACAGAAATTGTCAACCTGATGCCGTCTTAGCTTCGACTATTCCTGCTAGATATCTCCTGAATAAAGTCCTCCTTAATGGGAATTGTACATTGCCGTTCTTAAGGAACTTTTAACCCTCGTTCTTGGTAGCCCCAGTGTGTTTGTCGGAGATTATGACCTCATCTTAATCCAATTCGTCGTAAAGGCACAAGCGACTATGCTCGGTAATACAACTTACATACACTTTGTCCAATGTCTACACGGATTTTCTCGTTTAAAATGTCCGCGTAAGGTGATTTCATTTTGGCATTAGATTGGCACCTCTACGAGACATAATGACGTCGAGTTTGAGCGCTATCTGTCACTTAGTTTGTTTACAGTTGCTGATCCATAAAAGAACCAGTGTACACACATACATGTGTACCGTGGCGATCTTCTGTATGAGATCTGTTGGTTACCCCAAAGAGAGACTTTACGTCTCTCTTGGAACAGGAAATGCATCCTTAATTTAAGAGAGCCGTTTCACTAGCTGAATTTCTTTCGACAACGATTGAATATCGTTGAGTCGTTTTCCATCCGTTGACCACGCTGGTCACACATCACCCCCGCTGTCCGTAGCGCTGCGGACACGCGAATTTCAACCGCGATAATACCCGGAGTTTTTTCGAACTTGTCGGTTTCCAATTGTTTGGCGAGTTTGTGCCGCATTTCGTTTGGGATAGTGAAAAAGAATTTATAAGCGAGAGAAGTAACTTTATTTTAAAACAATGAACTCTAAATTGCTGTTGATCGGTGCACTCTTTGCACTGGTCGCCATCGTCGTTGCTGATGTCCCCATGTTATATAAACAATAGCTCAATTAATTAAAATAAAAAACACATTTTGTCATAACATCTAATCAGCGCATTTCATTTCGTTTCCTGTGCTCTGGAACCAGTGTGTGTTATTGTACTTTCGTTTTCTGTGCCGCAGTTCCGGGATGTTATCGTTATCGTTCCGCGTTTGATGAACAGTTTTCTGACAGTGTTTGGCCGAACATTGTCGAAACTTTTAGTGACAATGATGGATAGGGAAGAAGTGAACCGTGTGCCCGTGTCCGGCATAATAAGATAAATGATTGCCTTCCCAGATAGCAGATGACTTCTGAGGATGCCGTCGACTTTGGGCCATACAGCCAAATGTACTTAGAAAAGCGTCCACAGTGACCAGAATCTGTGCGTATAAGATTTCTTGCTTGACGCCAGCGGACCCAGGTGATCGAAGTGGAAGGTGTGGGGGGACACACTGCCTTTCTGCACAGGATTCAGGAACCCTTTTCCTCGGTTTCGGGCAGTATACACGAAATACAGTTCCGGATTATCTCCTAAATTTTAACACTTAAATTGGGTATCCAATAATCACCAGCGCCTCTGTTTTATTGATCCCAAAGTGGCCTCGTTCATGGGCTTTTCGAATCACCTGTAACTGCATTAACTTCAGAATCACAACGCGCGCCTCGTCACCAACATCTTTATATAATAAACCATGTTGCAAGGTATGGCCATCGATCTTTCCTTCGTCCAACCGCTTGTCTTCTCGTATAAGTCCTTTTTTTTTAAATCCACATTTATTTAACAATTCAATTAAAGATTCTACTTAAGACTAAATGTGAACTTCTATTTTATAAATATCGTTCTTACATTAACTTACCGGCTCTTCGCAAGCACTTTAAATTATACATTGTCAATATTTAATATTTTTATAACATGTCACAATAATTGATATGTTTTCTTCTTAAAATGTATTCTATTCTTTCTATATAATTTATTATTTATAATTTTTTTTGTTTTTAATTACATATATAGGGGGTTGACAAGCAAAATAAAAAAAAAAAACATAAAAAATGAAACAAAACGTACAAACATAAACAAGGAATACGAATAAAAATAAAAATATTAAAAATAAAAATACAATTACAAAAAAAAAAAAAAATTATTGGTAGTTGGGTATAGAGGAAAGGAAAGCGGTGCGCCTGAGAGGCATACTATGTTTGGGGACGTATAGTCCTTTCCTCATCACTGATCCACCACCAGTTGGGATGGGATCGATCTTTTACTGTTTTATCTCTTTCACCGATCACCATACTAAAACGGCGATCTGGAAAATTAGAGACATGGTTATTGTGGAGAATTCGTTTATCCCTGGCACCACGGAAAGTGTGGTAAATAATAGAGACTCCACGAAGATCTTGGATAAGGCCTTTTTTATCCAAGAAAGGGAACACTTCTGGGGGAATGAACCCATTCTGGAGACTAGTCTGTGGCGGGCGAAGTCGTGGTGCCGGCGTACGACACGAGATTCTACTCCGTCTCCACGATAGAGTTCGCCGTTGAAACACTGCACGTCGCCGAGGCGAGATTGGAAACTAGAACAACGATCACCACAAGAGAAATAAAAAACTGGTTTACATTTTATTGTTTTTATTGGTTTGTGTTAATTAACATTTATTAGAAGTACTGGTTGACAAGAACACAACAAATCCGAACATGAGAACTGGTATTTCAGCGGGACAATTACGCTGGTAGAGATTTTTGCTCTTAAACCGATTTTAACACTGGTTTATTAGAGTTCGCTCAATTTCACTTCGGACATAATAATTACTTAATTTAATTATTTAATAATTAAAAGAATGGCCAGCCGACTTGTTGATGCGCACCGCGGATGATAATAAGAAAACTGGCATTAACATCTAAGACAGTAGGTAACGCGCCGTACCGCATGCACGGTACGGCGAAGGGGAGACGACCCGCCCGGCCCTTATGATGGTTGTAATACGACTCAAAGATTCAACCCTCGTTTGGGGTGAGTTTGGTGGTGTGGTGAAAAGGAAATGAAATTTTCCTTTTGAGACCGACCAATCAGAGTGGATCTCCGGTACATAGATCCTAACGAGGGTGTGTCCACTTTCACGCGGATCACTTTGTTTGCTCGTAACGCGAGCTCTTAGGTGTACGAACCGTGGGAATGAAAATTCACATCTTTGGACGAAGTGTTTGCAGCTGTTTAAATATGGTGCTGGTGATTAGGATGCGTTTGGGTTGATTACACAATGACGGTTGTGTTTACATCCACGTTGATTGTGTATTGCATCCATAGCAATTCAAGAATCGAATACCAGTGTGAATATTTACACTAGCAAAGAATTCGGCTCTTGGCGGCTAGGCACGAGTTGCGCTATGGTTTGTAGGTGGGATAGAAGCCGCCGTGGGTACAGATAGAGTATGAAATTCTGCCGCGCATGTGTGGGACAGAAAACGTAGACAGCCAGGGGCTCTGGTGATTGTTTCCATAGTTTATTGCGGTTGCTTAGTACGGCAGCCGAAATGTTTTTCTTTTCAGAACAAGATGCACTGATGTATGCGGTAATGGCTACCGATTTCTTTCAGGGAAAATGGTATAACGCGTTAAATGCGTGAATGCCCTTGATGGGAAAAATGCTTGAGGGTGTTAAATGCGATTGCATAACCGAAAAACGATGAGATCGGTGCGAGAAATGCTTGAGGGTGTTAATGCGCATAAGCGAAAAACGACGAGATCTGTGGAGCTTTAGGGCAGGAAGATTTGGGGGTAAGTGGAAATGTAAGCAGTGGCGTTAGTAGAATCGCCACAACTCTCCATATACATATTATTGGGATAAAATGCTCCGGAAATGAGATCATTTTCACTGCACATTGTCCTTGTTGTGTGACGACGAATAATCTTGATAATGAAGTTATCTATTCCGTTTAGTCGTGATTTGTTATACAGGACTTTATTGGGATAGTATTTTTTGTATTGCGACTCTGGGGTTCTATGCATTCCGAGGCAGGAACGCAAACACTGCCTCTCGAACACCCAAAACTTCTCAATGTGAAATGGTGATATGTTATACCATACCGGGCTGCCATACACCAATATTGGTCGGATGAATGCGGAGTATGAAATTATTTTCACCTTGGGGTCCAGAAGACTACTACGGAACAGACTTCGTGTCATTGCATATGCGTTTTCAGCTGCTGTATGCTTATCAAAGTAAAGATCCCGATCAAGCCAGATTCCAACGTATCTGACTACAGTTTTTACTTCTAGGGGAAGATCATTACTTCCTGCAATGTAAAATGTCTTCCAATTCTCTTTTGTATCCCTTGATGCACTGAACAGGGGCGTTCTGAAAAGGATAGTCTCTGTTTTGGAAATTTATTTTTAATTTCCAGTCGTCGCAAAAACGTTTGATTTTGTTCAAATCAATTTGCAGAAGTCTGATGATGACATCAATCTATTCCTGAGATCTATACGCCACAATGTCGTCGGTATACGCAATTGCATGGTTGAGAGAACCCTCTATATCACTAGTGTAAATGTTAAATAAAATGGGAGAATTCACTGCTCCCTGTTGTAAGACGTTTTTGATGTGGAAGGTCTTGTTACAGATTATATCTCCACATATCATATCGTAGATAATGTATAATAAATAATCGATGATACCTAGATTTGATAACTTATATACAAGCCCTTCTAACCATACGGTGTCGAAAGCCTTTTCAAAGTCAACCAAACAGGCCCCTGTGCATTGTCGCTCCACCTTGTTCACCAGTATGTCGGAAACAAGTTTTTGTCACAGCATGAACGGTGTCATGTTGCGATCGAAAATCAAACTGGTTGCTCGGAATAATACCACTATACTCACACCAGTTAGTCAATGCTTTATTTATAATTTTCTCGAATACCTTGCTGATGTTCGGAAGCAAACTTTTGGGGGGTTTTGTCTGGTCTATTACGGCTGAAGTGTTGATTGGTCGATGGCCGAGGAGGTGTTCCGCCGAACACCGTTCACAAACAAAAGGAACAACCTCTTCACCAACAAACACGGAAAGAATACATCCACAAAATGAAACACTGTTATATTGTTTAGGATACGTTTCTTTATTTTCTTCTAACTTTAGTTTATGTCTTGGCGAGAGTTCACAATCTTTTCACTGTTTTATTGTTTTGCCTTTTCGTTTATTCTTCTTTTCTATATTTTGCGCAGTAGAAAAAAAAAAGGAATGGTGGATTACAAGTGGCACACGTTTGAATCACGACAGTGTCACGCCGAGGGTAATTGATTCGGTCCCCGTATGGACTGTCCGAACTCGCGTTAATTACTTTCGATCACCGGATAATTACAATTAACCAATGTCCTCCGGTTAACTCGCGTTACTTATTTTTCTATGTTAAAACTGGTCGAACGTTACTTCCCCGTTTTCGTGCTGCCCATGAACGTCGAATATTTTGTTTTATTATATTACGCGGCGCGACCGACCTCCTTGTAGGGTTTCTCTCTAACCTTGCTATCAACCTCCTCGGTGGGGTTCTAGCTGTTGTCTCCTGGTATGCTCAATATATCTTCTCGTCGCGTTGACGATCACCATTAGACTGTACTCTGCACTACTAATAAATATCCTGATACAGATCGTATCTGTATATGTACAGAAAAATTTTCCTATTCTATCTGCTAACAGAATTCATGAATCTCTGTTAGCAGCATGTTATTTCCTCCCAGGGGTAATTTCTATATTTCTGAAGGGAGAAACTCGCTCATCATTAAACATCATTATCACCATCCGTGGTGGTGATCGAAATTCATTTCCACGGCCTTCTGTTTGCACAGAACATCTGGCGTCCAGACCGGAGATATTCGGAGATTTTTTGGACGTACAGTCCGTGGGTCTTGTTTGACTTGTAGTTACAAATCCATTAGATCTTTCTAATGGTGTGAAATTCAAAAAGGAACCGTGGGATTGCAGTAGTTCCTTTTGTTGGTTTTATCCTCATAAATATTCCCGAATTATCTCGTTGAGATAATTACGGTTGCCTAGAATTTGGCAGCGGATAAGCGATATGCTTTATTGTACGAGGTTGCCGTTTCCTTTGTTTGCAGGACGGATTTGGGTGGTCTTTATAGTAGGCTACCCGCACGTGCATCCGTTGGTCGGCTAATTTACCGACGATAGCGATTCCTTGTAACATCGTGCAGATGTTCAGGATTTTCGATTTTTCAGTGCTGGAGTGCGGCGCATTTCAGTCTTTGCGATAAGATGAATAGATGTTTTAACCTCTATTTCAGGTATGATGAACTATGGTTGTTGAGCTTGACATTAAAACTTTGGGGACGTTCAGTTCCTTGCTTTTTGGTGTCCGGCTCAACGTTGGCTGTGAGTTGCAGGCCCTACGGTGGGACTTTGGGACACGCGTCTGTGGGCGCGTGCAAGGTTCTCAGGTAAGTAAGTTCCTTGAAGGTAGGAAGCTTATCTGCGCGGGCTTGTGCGTTCGTAGAACGCTACAAACTAATCGAGCGAAGATTGGCTGGATTACTTCTGTCCTTGCCCTTTTTGGGGATGGGATGGATTACTGCAGATTTCCATTGGATTGGATAATATGTATTATTTAGAGCGTTATTGAACAAAATAGTGTAAACCTTCACTACTTCAAGAGGTAAATGCTTTAGAACAATGTTTGGAATACTGTCTATTCCAGAAGATTTTTTGTTCTTAATCGATCTAAGAATGTCCGTCAGTTCATCCTTGTGTACAAATATACTAGTGTTTAGATCTCTGAGCGGGGAATCCACTCTATTATTTTCACTAAAGATAGTGAAACTTCGACTTAAGAGACGCCAATTGTTAAGTTCATTGCGTAGCGGAATATGTTTTTTGAGAGCCCTATGTTCCAGCTCAAGGTTAGAATGACCCAATTCGTTCAATCTACACGCTGCTTCGAAACAAGCACCAATTGAGTTCGCTTTTTTTGCGGATCCTCGAATATTATGAACTCTTCGTATGAGTTAATGTATTCCAGGGTAAGCCCTGCGTTCAGCAGAGTTTCGAGAGTACGCGGAACTCGCAGATATGGAATGTCATTATAATCTTTCCTTCGAAAGACTTTATTTATTTGTTGGAACATATTCGGTCTACTAGCTTTGATGGCTTGAATTATGTTATTGCAGTCTTCATTAATTACTGATCTATAGTTGTCACGAATCAGTTTATGAAGATTCTTAATTAGTGACTTAATTGTTTTTAATTCCCTGCCTGTTTGGATCGCTGAACTGTCTGTAGAGCAGTTTTAACTTAGAGAGCAGAATACTCTTCTTCCTATACAGCTCGTCAGTCGTTGCGTTTCTGTATCGGTTTGAATGTCTCTTTATGTGAGACACTTTTGGGATAGAACGATTCATTGTATTAGTAACAATGTTGTTCATCGTCGAAAGATAATGATCAACTTCGTCATTATGAAGATTTCTGTCAGTTGGTGGATCTATGCCATTGGAGCGTAATTATTTTTTTATTATCCGATCAAAGCGTGACCAGTGTGCCTTTCCGAAATTAAAAGAATGTATCTGTTTATACTGCTCAAGTAGTGAATGTTCGTTTGGGACATGTATTACAGCACCAAGTCTATAATGATCGCTATCGTACTCGATTGTACGAAGACAATTTCGAGTAGTTACATCCGTATACAATAATTGTATTCGCTTGTCCACCAACATTAAATCCAAGAAGGAATTGCCTCTTGGATATGACGGCGATCTTGTAGCGTACAATTCTAGTTTATGTTGGACAGCGTTTGTTTGCCACCAGTCGAACAACACATTGCCACTTGTGTTTGTGATAAGGTTACCCCAAGCACTGTGCTTGGAATTGAGATCTCACGCCATAAAGAAATAATTGTATTCCGAGTCTAACTTGAGACTTCGAAAAAGGGTATCAAGTTCATTGATGAACTGTATACACTGTGGAGCTTTGGCGGTTAAGTATGGTCGAAGTGTCACCGAACTTTTCCGCCGAACATTGTTCACGAATAGAGAAACAACCTGGAACACAGGGGCACTGTCACAAATAAAACGCTGAGAGATCTTTTCACTTTCTATTTTATTGTAAGGGGCAAGGGCGAAACGACGGATACCTCCTCGTCGAGCTCTCTCTCGTTCTCGACCTCCTCGGATGCTCGAAAGTTCAATCTCGACCGTTCGATACAGACCTCTCGTCCCGGTGGCGATCCCAATTAGACTGCCTGTCTGCCCACACAGATATCCAGATTCCAAACCGGTATCCGTATCTGTACGGAAAAATTTTTCTATTCGATCTGCTAACAGAATTCCGGAAATCTCTGTTAGCAGCATGCTATTTCATCCCAGGGGTAATTTCCTATTTTCCTGAAAGGAGAAAGTCATTCCTTGCATACATCATTATCATTGGTGATAGAATTTCATTTCCACGGCCTTCTGTTTGTACAGAACATCTGGCGCCCAGACCAGAGATATTCGGCGATTGTTTTGACGTGCAGTCGTGTGTCTTATTTGAACTTGGTACCCGGAATCGAAATCCATTAGATCCTTATAATGGTGCGAAATTCTAGCGTGGCCGTGGGACCGGAGTATTGCCTTTGTTGGCTTAACTCCTCATAAATTATCGGATATCTCGTTGAGATATATTCGATTGCGATAGGTCGTGGCTGCCTTCTGTTGTTCAACGGATTTGGGTGGTCCTTGCGTTAGATTACCCGCACGTGCATCCGTTGATCGGCTCATTCTTTGATGATAGCAATTCTTTTGTATCGAATTTCGGACTTGCCGGTTCGATGAGATGTTCCTGGGCGCAGGCAGCATGTATGGCATTTTGGGAATTGTTTTTTATTTTTTTGGGAATAGAACGCATGGATGCTTATACCTTTGTTTCAGGCATGATGAGTTATAATTGTTGAGCTTGACCTAAAAAGCTTTGGGGACGTTCAGTTCCTTCCTTTTTGGTGTCGGTCTCAACGTTGGCTGCGAGTTGCAGGCCCTATCGTGGGACTTTGGGGCACGCGTCTGTGGGTGCGTGCAACGCTCTCAGGTAAGTAAGTTCTTTGAAGGTAGGAACCTTACCTGCGCAGAATTGTGCGTTCGTAGAACGCTACAGAGCTTCGGGAGGATAAGCACAGATCACATATAGATGCCTTTGACTTTTCAAAGGAATATCTATAACGCAGGATTCTACTACCTGAAACTTGTATACACCTCAACTGTAGGCGACTTTGTGTTGTAGACCATTTTTAACTAAGACAGCGACCCCGCCCCCCTGAATGGAATTTGGACGATCTGGTCTTATTACTTCATAATTTGGGTAGCCCAATTTGTGCCTTTGATTTAGCTTAGTTTCGCTAGCCAAAAGCAGTGGATGTTCCCGGACCAGTGAGTCAACGCCTCGTTGGTGTAAGGAAAATATAATATAGTGCTTCAATTAAATGCAAATCAGTCGATTTCATGCTGTTCAAAGCAATTGGCAATATTTAACCACATTATTGCGAATTTTGCACCTAGCACAACCCTGTAGTTCAATTACCCTGCGTTTTATTTAAGTACAAAATTGTTATGTCCCTATAGAAAAGCCACCGGTATATGTTTTAATCGTCGCTGCATTCTCTTAATGCTCCTCAATAGTATACTGGTTAGTATACCCGCCTGTCATGCCGCAGACCGGGGTTCGATTCCCCGTCGGGGAGCCTCTGGCGCAAGACTAATGACCTTGCCCGGAAAAAACAAATCATTATGGAAAATTTAACAAGCCTCAGGACTTGCTAAATAAAGCCAAGACCGGTTCCAGGTTGTAGTGCCGATGATGATGATGATGATGACATTCTCTTAATAATGTAAAATCGGTTCCACGGAAAGTTGTTTAAACTAGAGGATTGAACTAGCAACTCTTTCAAAGAAAATGTAAACAAAATTGTCGATTAAAATGACAAATGTTTATTTGAATAAAGTTCATTCTCAATGTCGAAAAGATTTGCCAGAGTTTTGACCTATGAAACTTAATTAATTGCTCTTGTATTGCGGAGTATTTCTCTATACCACTTTATCGTGGAGTACAGCGCCATCTATATGGGCGACTCCCGCATGTTTTTTTTATTTGACTACTTTTTCAGAAACCTAAAGCAACTATTTCATCAAATCCCCAAAATACAGATGTATTGTCATGTAAAATCCATTACGAATAATATCATTGGCTAGCAATCAAGCTATTTCGTTCCACGTCCCTCCTCGGCTAACGATGTATGAAATAACACTCACACTAATCTTTCCATGCCTGATAGTCTATTCACTAGGTCCTACTCATATGCAAAGCATAGTTGAGACGTTCGCCTCATAGACACGAATTATTACCCGAATGATGGTTCAATTTTAAATCTTACTCAATTCCCTTCTTGTGTTTAATGGCGCCTCTCAATTGTGTGCCACCAGAGTAACAGACGGTAATCGATATTCCTTTAAATCTTCTCTGCACAATCTCCGTTTTCCTCGGACTGTTCACAAGACAAGAAGGGAAATCATATACACCTTGACTGTCAAAGACAAAGTCCGAGAATTTCCTATATCTTCGGACCATCCAGGCATGGCGTTTTCTTCATGAAGTAATGTTGTCGCCACTGACAGCATCACTTTCCTTCCTTAACATTCCCTTGAGCCGAATCAGAAGCGTCGTCCTCCCGGCTTGGGCCACAACATAAATAGTAAATTCTTATTATACGGTTGAGAAGAATCTCGGTTACCCGTAGAAACCCCACTGGCATGGTAGAGCATCGTTACAATTAGATGCCGGTGTCAAAGGTGAAATTGGATCTATTGTTATTGTCAGCTTGACGACGGCGGCAATAACGAAGACGTACCAAGCCAATCCGCTCGACTGAACATGCCGACGCAGGTGGAGTTTATGACAAAAGAAATTTACTGAATCTTGAGTAAGTATAGAAACGGTTGAAAGAGGAGAACTATACATTTAATACATCTATACTATTCATTTAAATAAATTGAACTTTAAATTAATGTATTCGAAACATGCTCACGGAGGTATTAGAAACTGCTACTACGCATCTAGTATTTTAGTTGAACGCGCTTTCTTTAGTGTTCGGAGCATAAAATAACGACAATAGTGAAGAGTAATCTTAAGGAACTTGGTGTGTTGAAGTTTTAGACCTAGATTCATACGTATTTGTTATAACCGAACAATCCCAGATCGTTATATTCAAATACATTGTCAAGCCTACCGTAAAAGTCTCTCCGCAAGTACGGTGCGTTTTGTTTAAAATACATGCCAATTAAATGGCGGCACAACACAGAAGCCAACATGGAATACGTCCTTCTATTAATCAAATCAGTTCCTTTAAATTAAAAGCAATTGATTTAACACCAACACCGATCCGAAATATACCATCTCTGGTTTGGCCTACGGTTTCTTGTTCATCGCGCACACATCCCTCTTCCTCGGTTCATCTGTCGACACTGAGGTCGACCACTAGGCTGAACCACATTTCCACCGACCGTATTGAGGAATACATTTCATCACAGCGTTCGCACTTCCTCCCTCTCAGTCATTCTTCGGCTCCAGTCCATTGACTGCTTCCAGTCAGATCAATCATTAATTTAAAATGACGAGGGCCCATGATAGTTCAACCATTCAAAGGACGCCACTGACAATAGGTCCATGGGGCGAGTATCCAACCCATACTCTTACATGCGATGAACAAATTATTCATTAGTTTTTAGCATTCCGGATCATTTCCTTTGGTGGAGCGTATCCTGTTTTCATTTTCGACAATCCATGGTTGCCGCCCGGGGTTGGGGAGGTAAATTTAATCAAGTTATTCCAACACGTTTCAATGAAGGACATCATTAATTTTAAGACTTACCCAGAGTCAGGAAGATGCCAAGTGTCTACGATTGCAGGCGGGTAGGTTGTGCTCGCCCAAATGTTGGCCACATGACGGCCAAAACTAATATCCGTTCGATGGCAGTTGGGTATTGAGATTGTGGAGAGGGACGAAAAGCAAAACAAATCATTTAAGACACAGGATTTTGACAAGGATTTTGAGAAGGATTTTTAAGGCTGATGGGCGTGGGGGGCTGGATAACTACGGTGAAATGTCTTGACATTGAAAGAATTGGTCTCAAGGGTTCGAGGAAATACGTGGAACTAAATGTCAACCTGTCATGATAAGATGCTGGCCAAGGGTCATTGGATTTGTTGTTCTTAGCAAATCTTTGTATACAGTTGTGATAGGGATGAAATTATTATCCATTAAAAAACGCACAGATGTGCTTCGTGTGGAGCCTAATTTACACAATTGTATAGTTTAATGAAATCAACGCAAATTCAATAATCTTATTTTTAGGCTTCAATTTAGTTTATCAAACTCTACTCAAAGGGGTGAGGAGAGTTCTGACATATTGATTTCGATTGATCGGAGAGGGCACCTCGTTTTAATAACGTTCTACCCAATATGCTTGTTAAGGGGTTGCATCAAATCTTTTTTTAAATTTAAAATCCTGAAGTATCAGGAATATTTTGAGACGCGTGCAATATAAATATCTCGAATCGGACCGCTCGCACAACAAATACGTGCAGAACAGGAAGTTGCCGTATGTTATTATTATTATTTATTTTTTTACACGAAATTGCGCATAAAGGGGGATTTTGAAGTACCCTTGAATGTCAAAGCACAGTGCCAGCTGATGCAGAGGATGTGGATAAGGAAAGGAGGTATCGATGTACATTGGTCTTAAATGCTTGGACATTACAACGACGAGGAAACATATTATCAGATAGAGCATCCACATTCGTGTGGTTCGGCTAAAGAATGATCCTCTTTGATTATTTGTGCGCCTGAAGTTGAGTTTTTACCCAAACTGGTGCACATTCTCAGATTGGCGGATTTCGTGGGAAAATGTCAGAGGAGGCAAACGGATTCACCAAGTTTATTTGAGCAATGACCGTGACCTATAGTAAAGAGACAGGCTTGATACGTTGCGCCTATGACGAAATTGATTGATTGATTGATTGATGACGGAATTGATCGACTTAAGGCTGGGTCCCCAATAAGTTTTACTGCTCGTTTTTGTATCCTATCGAGCACGTGTAGTGCGGCTTTTTTGCACATCTTAAGGAATCCCGTACATTTGGCCACACTTTTTGACCACAAATGTGTGGTCGCTCCAATTAAGAGCCGAATTAATTTCAGTGTCGAGGATTGATAGCCCCTTGGCTTCGCCGAGGGAAGTGCCGTTTATCGACAATATATTTACTTTAGGGTTCGCCTTTGACGACAAGAGGTGGCACTTAGTTTTTAAGGCATTGAATTCTACTCGGTTAGATAATCCCCACTGATATATCTTCCTGACGTCGGAATTCAATGTACTCGTATTAAGCATAAACTGCTGGTACCAACCAAGACATTCGAAGAGTTTGGTCGGGAATATTCATATGAGTATGAGAAACTAAACGTGCTATTGTGGGGGTACGAAGTCGTGGCGCCAGCATGGGCGCTGATTCTACTACGATCCCACTAACACTCCGCTGTTCGAACAAACTTAATAATGCTGCAACAATCACCAGGAAACGAAAAGTAAAATAAAACACTGATTGTTTTGGTAATTCACAAGCTCGATTTATTATTATTTATCTTCCTTTATTACGTGGTTCGATAATGATAGGTTTTTACATCCGAGATTTAAAATGTCATTGTGGTTATTGTTTATTATTCAATTTCCTGTAAAGATATTTATATTAACACTAGGTTGTACATTGACGGCCATTTCAAACTTAACAATGATTGAAAATTAACTGAACTACAGCACACACGAATGGTATCGGAAAATGTCTTTGACTTTACTTTATCTGCCATTTTGCAAAAAGGGAAAAATTAAAGAAGCCGACTCTAACCCGATACAACTAATGGTTTCTACACCCTCGGGGGTAGGCTCACCCAGCTGCGTACGCTAGTGTACCTGAAACGCGACTGACCTCTTAAGTGGTTGAATTACGACTTATTGCGGTGTGGGCGGGACCGGGGGTGGTTAAGATCTGACTCTTCTCTTCACATTAGTGGACATCCGTCCATTTTAAAACTATCGCATCGGCTGACAGGCTCGCTCTCTGTTGGGGTGAGTTGGGCGGTGTGGTGAAAAAGGCAAAGAAATTTTCCTTTTGAGACCGACCAATGAAGTGGATCTCCGGTACACAGATCCTAACGAGGGTGTGTCCACTTACGCGCGGATCACTTTGTTTGATCGTGACGCGAGCTCATAGGTGGATGAACCGTGGGAATGAAAATTCACATAAAGGAGCACTTTTGGGAGAAGTGCCTGCAGCTGTTTCAATATGGTGCTGGTGATTAGGATGCGATTGGGTTGATTACACAATGACGGTTGTGTATACATCCACGTCGATTGTGTATTACATCCATAGCGAGTCAAGGTTCGAATTCCAGTGTGAATATTTACACTGGGAAAGAATTCGGCTTTTGGCAGCTAGGCGCGAGTTGCGCTATGCCTTGTATTAGTGATAAAAACATGGGACGTGACCGTTGCTACATTGTTTAGGGAAAACAAACTATGATCACGGTCGATTGACTGCAGCGCTGTATAAGCAAGCGATTTGCCATGGCTTGATCGTGGGACCAACTGTTGCTGGAGAAAAGCAAACACAGTGGGGTTGCTGTGTATATGGTGGGCACGGATGCCGGCAAGAGGACCCGGGTAGCTTCCCAAATGGTTTGTGAAGGTCATGGGTGCCGGCGAGAGGAACCGAAATGCTTTGAGAAGAAATCAATGCTGCCCGATGCCGCGGCAAGGTGATGATCTTGCCGTGGGTTTATGTTTCAGGTTAGAAATGGTCGAAGGAGAGCTTTGTACTGCTCGAATGCAGGTAAGATGCTATGATCGGTAATGTATTGCAGGTGAGCGATACGGGTTGGAATGTATTTTATCGCTGTTGGGAATTGGAAGTTGGGTTAGAAAAATGGGTGGTTCTTTGGACATGCTTAACGAACCCCACAATATCATCAGCAGACGAGTGAATTGGGTTTTG
Source organism: Microdon myrmicae (assembly GCA_963931805.1). Lineage (NCBI taxonomy): Eukaryota > Metazoa > Arthropoda > Insecta > Diptera > Syrphidae > Microdon > Microdon myrmicae. Next base: position 29,981,788 of record OZ007501.1, read on the forward strand.
AGTAATTGACAAGAGATATTTTATAAAGATCAGAAAGAGAGCGGGTGAGATAACAGAACCCTGGGTAACACCAGCTTTCATTTTATGGGAGACAGATTTGACACCATCAAGAACTACTTTAATTGAACGGCCAGAAAGATAGTCTTTATCCATCGGGTAGGGGAATTGTCCAGTCCATAGGAATGTAATTTTGACAAAAGGGCTGGATGCTAAACTCTGTCGAAGGCTTTTGAAATATCAAATGCGTCAACTCTGCTTTCGCCGAAGTAGTGAATGGAATGGCTTCACTTTTCGGTAAGGTACGCTATCAAATCTTCTGTGCATCTGTTGCTACGAAAATCATATTGGCGATCATTGAGGAGGTCAATTGACTGCAGATATTTCGAAACTTGACGGATGACAAGTGATTCCATTATCTTCGAGAGTTAGTGCTATGGGTCGATAACAAAAAAGGGATGATTTGTGGACCTTTTTGGGAATTGGCTGAATTTTCGCTGACTTCCATCGGCCAGCAGAATAAGCCAAATGGAAGAGTTTCCACAGTGACTCAGCGGGCGAAGGGGAACATCTCTTCAAAAGAATTGGGGGAATGCCATCCGGACTAGAGGATTTGCTTGCGTTTAGCTCCTTGAGTGCCTAGGCAACAGTATGCGTTCGGAATCGAATCACGCTCATGGTGTGCTGCTTATGCTCAAGTTGAGGGGGAACTGATGTGGTGTCAGGCAGCGTTGAGTTCGCTGCAAAATGTTCAGCAAGTAGACTCGCTTTCTTTTTTGCACTGGTGACTGGTGTGTCATCGATTATAAGCGATGGAATGGATGACGGGGCAGTTTTAAATGTTTTTTACGAATGCCCAGAAGCTTTTACTCCCTGTGATAAAGTTTATTACGTTTTGTCTCTCTCTCTCTTTCTCTCTCTCTCTCTCTCTCTCTCTCTCTCTCTCTCTCTCTCTCTGGACCTACAAGAACTTGGCACGTTGAATATGGGCATTGCAGTCATTTCTAGCTCTCCTGAGTTGCCAACATCAAGGCGCAGGATGCAACTTTTACAAAAAGCGTTTATATTTTAACCCATTGTTGGCAAAGGAAAATATCCAGAATGAACATTCTGAACGCGTGGTGTATGATATGTTAGGGAATGTAATGTTATAATGATTGGTCAATTACCTTTCTAGTGGTCGTCCTTCCTGGCTTCTTTTCTCTTCCTGTTCACCAATGGATTTATAGTATTGAATAGAGAGATTTCTTCGTTGCTATTTATTTTATCGGTCTTTTCTAAAGTAGCGCCCCACTTGGCTGCTGGGATAACTCTTTCTGAATTATTCACTTTGCAAGCACTCTTTACATACCCAACTCTTGGGTGCTAAAAATGCAAACGATGCATCCTCATTTGGGCTTTGACCATTTGCTTAGCCTGAGTCAGGTATATTGCTTAATTAGCATTTGCAACATAATTTGCCTGTGCCAGGTGCAACGGTGTATACCACTTGCTGGATATTTGCACCCAAACGAACCAACGGAAATACGATAGCCCTTCCCCAAGCCATTCGCATCATACAGCCGATTAGTGCTTCGACGTGACGTCTCTCGGTACTTTGTCGCTACATCCAACTAGTTGCTGTCTTCTTAGTTTGTCCTGGTTACCTTAGGTTCAGCATACTTAAGATAGTTCTTAAGCTCCGTAGTTTGTACCTTATATATGCTTTAGTGGTAGGTAATGTTGCTTGAATGAAGCCAATAAATGGGGTGGTAGCCCCACTAAATTTGAGGCGCATTGACGGAAATTATGATAGACTGTGTGTCCATTACCAGTGAAGACGTCGGCGATGTGGCACCTGGTCCTAGGTGTGGAGCAAAATATGCGTCGATAATGTGAAGCATACAGCTTGGACGGTAGAAGTATCTCCCGCCAGTGCAGTGCTTGTAATCCGATCGTGTGGCAAATGTGCTGTTGCTTGTGCCATGGGCGCAATGGGCAAGAATTACATTGATTGAGAGTTGGAAAAATGTTGTTGCTTGCGCAATCATTGAAATGGGACAATCAATGGAAGAAATTACATTGAGGTAATTGCATTGTGTGCGTTAATTAGTTAACGGGGTGTGGGGTGATGTAGCGGGACGCAACAGACAGGTGAAGTCGAAGCTACGAAAAGTTAAACTCCGGGACTAACAAAGGTACTAATCCAACAGAACCCAATTTACCAAAAGATTCCTTAATATGTCTGCAAGTAGAAACTCGATTCCGACGTTGGTTGCATTAAAAACATACTTGAGCGCCTCCAATACGCTCTCCATTTCGGATATATGTAGCGTCCTCATTGCTGTTTTTATGACTACATTTTAGTCATTTACAAGCTGACATTCCGTGTGCAGCAGTTGTATAAGAGATGGATCTCGATAAGCAAACTTCACGCCATTGCATTCTATTCAGTTTTCTGTGAGTCATTCAACAGTAAAATACTGGTTTGCAATATTTCGTGAAGCAAATTTTAGTCTTGAGGACACTCCACATACAGGTGTAGTAAAAAAATTCGACGACGAATAACTTTACTGGATGAAACTAAAGAAGAGCTTGAAAAACGGTTAGGAATTTCTCAACAAGCAATATTATAGCGTTTGAAATAATAGTGAAGAAGATCGTGTGATTCGAACTGACGCTATGACAGCTCGAATCACGAAAAAAATTTTACCTAAGCGTTACACATCAGGCTACTGACCGTGTTTAGAATTTCATTTCCAAACTCGAGGATATTCCACTAGTGTGAATTATTTTTTATTTATCGCTTGGTATACGGTTCTGTATTTTTCTTATTCGATTTTTTCGTTCGGTGTTCTTCACTATTTTTGCTTGCTTGTGAATTGTGTGTATCTGTTAGAATCGCTACAATATCACCTCGATTGCTATAAGTATCTTTTCCAATGAAGATGAATTTGACACAAAATGTCAAGTTTCTACATACACACCTATTATATACGCTTTGTAAAAAGGACATAAGGATATAAATTATATCGTCATATTGAAATTCAAAATATTGTATCAGTACAGGCGCGCAAACAGATGAAACCTACAACGCATGCCCTTAAAAGGACACATCTCAACCAATACAAATACGAGAGATACAACGCATGCCCATGTAGCTGCATCACGTCGCACGTATGAGCAATACGAGCGACCCTACACATAATTACGTACAATGATCGAACCACACCTCAATTTACGAATGTTGCATTAGTTAACGCGAAACTCTCGCGTCATTGCAAACACTCGGCCGCGAAAAACCAGTGGGACCTCGGGGGCGCTTTCGTGAAAAATTGTAGACTGACATCTAGCGATATTAAGTTCCAAGCAGTTTTGACCCCAACAAACTTAAAAGTTGTCGAGATCTGTTTGAAGCAGTGCAGAATCAAACGGTGACATGTTGGTCGTGTAGAACTTTTTGTCGTCAGGACAGGGAGATACACAGGAATGCTTGGCGTTCTTATCCATGTCGTTTGCGGTTAGCATAAAGAGTAGATGTACTAAGTGGCTACCTTCAGGTATTCAATGAAAGGTATCAAATTTGGGTGTATACACTCCCAATCACTAGGCTGAGGCGACACATTTTGCAATTGATTTTCGCTCTTCATACCTGTTGGAAATTTTGTACCCGGAAACATATACTACCTGTGCATAGGTACTTATTTTCGCAAAAGAAATTCGTAAAATTAGGGTGTAATTAAGGAACGAGCGTTGGAATTTCCCAAGATCAATTAATAAACTACTTAAAAAGGGTATACAAAAGTAGGATGACGCCACATGCAAAACTCTAGAAAAGAAGGAAAAAATTAATGCAAGGTTTACATTTTATGGCTTTAAAACATTTACTTATAAGGTTTTTCTACATTAATAATGAGTAAGCCCACCGTTTTTGGATATGACTTCTATAAGACGGTTTGGAATAGAATCATAGAGTTTTTTTTAAATAGTCTGGGAAATTTGGTCCCAGGAATCACGAATGGCTTCGATTAAGGCGTCCTTGCTTCATATTGTCTGCCGCCTTCATAAACTTTACGAGATAGCTATGACCAAACGTTTTCAATTGTGTTTAAGTCCGGCGAATAGGACGGCCAAAAGTTCCACGTGTACTGAACAAATCCTACTTCTAACAACCCTGGAAGCGTGGATTGACAGGTTGGAAAATCCAAGACAGGGGTCCGAAAATGTTTTTAAATATTGGAAATGACCGTTCCAGCAAACATTTGTAGTTGTTTCCGTTCATTGTTGTGGACAAAAACTCCAACTCGATTGTGCCATAGTAGGTAATAGCTTCCCCACCATGACACCTGATGTACGGCTGTGATGTCTTGCCACAATAAGCTCCTCCTTTCTCAGATCATGGAAATAAAAGTTGAAACCATCGGGACCGTCAAGGTTAAACTCTTTTTCATGCGAAAAGACAATGCGTTTCCATTCATTGGTCCAAGCGACATGTTCTCTTGCAAAATTCATTCGATGCTCCGTGTGTACTTGGGTCAAAACAGGTTTCTTTTTCAATTTTTTTCTCTTGATAGTATCACGTTTTTTTATTATCCTTCGGACTGTTGCTATGCTGGCTGATACTCCGCTTTTGGCCCTTACTTTAGTCGCTGGTAGAGTAGAATTTGAGGCAAGCCGTAGAATCAACCGCTTATCTCGTGATGTTGCTTCAGAACTGCGTCCTTTTTTATTTCTCATCCTAGTGACGCAGTTTCTTATACCCTTTTTAAGTAGTTTATTATTTAATCTTGGGAAATTCCAACGGTCCTTTCTTAATTACCCGTTAATTTTATGAATTTCTTTTCGGAAAATACGTACCTATTCACAGGTAGTATATTGTTTCGCCAGCTGGGAACCGCAACTCCAATCGTTGCAGATGGTTCGCCAACTGGGAACAGCAAAATGAACCAATGTTGATTGTATTCCAAAACAGCGAATAATATAAAAGGGAAGGAAAACAATATCCATTAATTTTGCACTAATTTTATTTGTTAAACAAAAAAGTTCACCGAGCAGCAACAATTTCACTCTTCTTTTTTACATTTTGAAAAACAATCAACTATACACAAAAATAAAGTGCCGAACATTCCTCCGCACCGCAACAGCAAATTCGAACTCTTTTTGATTCAAAACACCGGTTCATCCTTCCAAACAACAGGTTTCTCCACCTTGTCTTATTGAACCGTAGTTGAGGTCAATAACCAGAGTCTGTCTCTTTCGAAAACGCTGAAGAGTAGATGTTGTTGTTTTCCTTGGAGTTGCAGATGACGATGATCGTTGGTGTAGTTCATCGTCATCAGGTTGTTGGATTAGATTTTGTTATTGGTGTTCTTGTTGGCATTGATGTTGATGTTGATGAACATCGGACTTATAATCAGTTTTGGTATCGCATTCATTTCCGTTTATTTGTAAATGAATGGACGTGAACTCATTTTCTTTTCTTTCTAAATGTGGAGTTCTACCAGATATAAGTGGTGATGTGGGAGTTGTTGGCCAGCGGTATGCAGTAACGCTATTAAATGATGGTACACTTCTGAAGAATCTTTTCTTGCTATAGGCTGCAACCGAGTTGGTGTGATATTGGATCTAACAATACAACATTTAAATTGATTGTTGTTTGCTCATGTTGCTGTACTGCAACATCTTCCCGGGCCGGCGACAATGGAACCATAGTAGTCCTTTCCCTCGTTGTTGTCACCGGGGGGCATGCTAGCGCTGTGGTTTGTGGCGGTTGGTATTTGTGGTTGGGAACAGAGGCCTTAATGCTCGTGTTGCTCATAAACCGGTACGGTACAACGGAAGGGTGGCAAAATTAATTATATTGTTATACTATATAGTGATTCTATTACTTGATTAGGTTATAAAAGATAATGAGTTATTGCTTTCAAATAATTCGTACTCAGTTATCAGTGTTAGTGTGTGTGTGTGACTGAAGGCCCAGTTGGCCATTGATTGCTAACGTTGCAGCTTGAGATAAGGCCGTCATTGTTTATTGTTGATAGTCTCCGACATGCTGTGGAGGGGTTCCCTGAGAGGCGATATTTGCCGCATCAGCTGCGGCAACGATTTGAATAAGCACTTACGTTATTCAGTTTGTTGTTTGACTTATGCGATTAATGTTGAATGTTGGTTGGATCGTAAATCCCTGGTGTCATCGATGAACTTCTTGGACGTAGTCCTCCTTTGGATCGTGAATCCCTCTGTGTCATCGATGACCTTCTTGAACGTAGTCCTCTCTTTGGATCGTAAATCCATATGTAGAGTATCAATATGTTGGACGTAGTCCCATGTTGGATCGTAAATCCGAGAGTAGTAATTGATATCTTGGACGTAGTCCCATGTTGGATCGTAAATCCATAAGTAGAGAATATCTTGGACGTTGTATAATGTTGGATCGTAAATCCGTAAGTACAGTATCAATCTCTTGGACTTAGTCCTATTTTGGATCGTAAATCCGTAAATATAGCATGAATATTTTGGACGTAGTCCTATGTTGGATCGCGGATCCATGAATGGTAATTGAGCGATGTGGTCGTCAATATGTTGAAGTGGTTGTGTTTGTCCTTGGTTGGAAATGTGGCCATTTGGAAATAGCTAAAATCTAGGTGCACTAGATGGAGCTGTTGATTCAGTCCAAAGACCGCTTAGTTGCGTTAAAGTCGGCCGTGCAATGTCGTGTTTTCTTCATCTTCTGAATACGGCCAGCCTGTGTCGATATTAGTAATGGTAGAGTTGTCACCAACTGCATATGATCATCTGCGTCTCGAATCCAAGATGATTGCTCTGGCTGATGCTGTTGCCGTTGGGGAAATGTCCCACCTACGCCGCTAAACCAATGCTCGGGGTTGGGCGTATTTCTTGATGGGAACTGAGATTGACGTTGACCACGGTCCCTGGCGGAGTATTTGATCCACTGATAGAGTGATGGTTCTCCAAATGATGATGACTTCGGTAATTGTTATAATGGCCACCATAGAAATAATCTTGCTGGCATTGAGGATCAGAAGAAGTCGATATGTTCCTCTGAATTGAACGAATTCGTTGAGCTTCCCCTACGATCTGAAGGGATTGTATTGTTCCCTTAATGGCAGCTCGTGGAACTTGAAAATCTCCGGTATAATTGGATACTCTGGCATCTGAACTGTCGTTGCCATCAGCCGATTCGCATTTCCGACGTTGAAGTCGCTGAGCGTGACTCTTAATAGCTGAATCTGGACTGCGGTCATACGGTGCAGTCATTGTTTGTGGACCACCATCATCTTCATACTGATTGTAATCACAATGTCTATGCTGCTGCTGCTATTGTTCTTGTAGGTGCTGTGACCGCTTGTGATTCTCTTTTGGAACAGCATAGTTGGTTGGTGTTGTGGTTGAACACCTTGCGGCATATCCTGTTGAATTAGAACTGGCACTTGGTTGAGCCAGAGAGGTTGCGCATCCGGGTTGCTATTAAGAAGATTACTCTGTTGATCAGTAGAGGTATTCGTTCCATTGTGCCGAAGGATGAAATAGTTCTAAAGCCAGGTACCTTTCTTCTTCGTCTGGTGGCTGGACCATATGTTCACGATTCGCCTTCCGTTGGTTGGATTTTCCGAGCGGTGCCGGCTTCTTTCCTGTTCTTGTCCTTCTATATTCCCTAATCTTGGCACCGAAAGCCTATCTTAGACACCGACTCCGTTGGAGTGATGCCCCCATGGCAGCTACGTGCAATGGGCGGTGTTAATAGGGTGCCCCCAGAGCATATCGTCCAGGCGGCGAAAAGCGAAGAACCCCAGACACGTGACAGCGATGTGCCCAGGTGGTGAGAAGCGACAAATCCTGGATGCGTAAACGATGCACCCAGGTTTCGAGAAGCGATGCCCAGGAACGGATGTGGATGACGCGGTGAAATCGCAATTCTCAGAGTTCTTGGCTTTATTCATCTACAATTCGATTTTTGGGTTGATACTTGCAGGTATAGGACCGGATGCGCCTTTGTTGACAAGCCTTTCTTTAGTATTGACCGCTTGCTTTACTGTGAGAGCTTCAGCTCTGTCGTTGAACCTGATTTCACACGTTGGATTCAAAGGATTTGTCCTCTTGACTATTGCCCGATGGTTCATCGTCCTCTTCTTGAGGGTTTACAGTGTACGCGGGGCGAATCTAAGTCCTGTAGCGTGGATCGTGCCAATAACCTGCAACTTCATTAAAAGAGGAGCCGAATGATGTCCTCATTCGAAATACTGAGACCGATAGACAACTTCTTCATTTACCCGCCTCTGAATTCCGTAGAATTAAGATAGATGAACAACGTTGAATCTTGAAAGTGGACTGTAATTTGTATTTGGTATAATTACTAGCTTACGTTCGTTAATGATGAGATCAATATTATTATTTAGGTTATTGTTCGACTTATGTGTTAACGCTGAATTGTTGGTTCGTTTATCTTGGAGTTTGTAAGATGGGACAAATAGAAGTGATCATTATTTTATAGTTCTACCAGATATAAGTGGTGATGTGGGAGTTGTTGGCCACTGCTATGCAGTAACGCTATTAAATGATGGTACGCCTCTGAAGAATCTTTTCTTGCTATAGGCTGCAACTGAGTTGGTGAGATATTGGATCTAACCATACAACATTTAAATTGATTGTTGTTTGCTCATGTTGCTGTACTGCAACATATATGTTTCCGGGTACAAAGTTTCCAACAGGTATAAAGAGCGAAAATCAATTGCAAAAGGTGTGGCCTCATCTTAGTGATTGGGTGTGTTCTATTAAAAAATACGTCCTCGGATTTGTATCCGGTCGAAAAGTCAATTGTTTGGTTTTATTGAGTGACTGCATCAAATAAGAAATCTTTGCAATCGCCACGTTCTTGTTTGCCAAGAGCCCTGACGATTTCAATCAGTGTGGAATGTGCTGTTTCGACTTGACTGTTGCTTGTAGAGTGATCCACAGGTGTACTAATATGATTAACATGATGACAGTTGAACACAGCACTACGTCATGACGCCTTGCTGGCCGTGATAAGAAAATATTTGGGATATGAGTTCGTTTAATGCAATATGGGTATTCATTTTATTACATATATAGCGTAAGCGTAAGTACTTTGAGTATATATCAATACTAATGTAGAAGAGAAAATAGTACCAAAGCTCCACCAATCACCTATAATTCTTTAGAAATTTCGATGGCGTCGGTTTTTTTTGTCATTATTCATAGTAAATTCGTCAGTTGGTTTCGGCCGCTTAGGTGTATTCTGTTTTTTTTTTTTTTATTGTCGTTTAAAGCGAAGTAGTTGTGTAAAATTGCAAGCAGCCAACAAGACTGAACAAATAAAAACAAATTAATGCTTAAAATTGAGTAAATAAATAATTTTTCTTCAGTTTGCATGGATACCTATTGGAAGTTATTACTGTCTGACCAAATGCTTGATTCGTATTTCTGCTGACATTAATTCATGCGGCTCAGTTGTGTGCTCATTTTTGAAAACTCAGCACGCATTGAAATCTCGTCTGGGAACTTCTGTAGGAAGAGGATTCACTGTGTAGTCTTGATATTGCTTCGCTTAATTTTCATTTATTTCAATTTCTACAACACTCTGTTGCTGGAGTAGAAATGCGTTGAAAAGAAGACTTTAAAAAAACAAAGAAGAGAATATAATAAAGTAATAATTAAATATAATTAAAAATATAATAAAGTAATAATTGTTCTAGTCCACATACCCATAGCAGAAGGTGGTTTAAACGATTGGACAATATTTGGAGAATTTCTGTATTCAGAGAGGAGGGTTTGTGGAACATTGAGGCACAGTGTTATGAGAAAAGTAGGGAGAAGATAAGGTATAACAACTTCTTAAAAGGAAAACTCTCCCTGTTGTTGTGCGTTTACGATGTTTGATTTTTAATTTAATTTATGTTTATTTAAGATGGGCTTTAAGGGATTTTTTGTTGATTAGCTAGCACAGCCAAGGATTGAAGTTATCGCTAGTTATCATGCAGTAGTATGTTTTGGATAGTTCTAAGCCAGGCAGTGGTGCCATCTGAGGGCATCGGCCCCTGACCCTTGATCTTTGATTTTTGACACTTGACTTTTGACCGTTGAGCATTAACCCTTGACCCTAGAACTTTGACCCTTGACTCTTGACCTTTGACCCTTGACCCTTGGCCGTTGACCCATTGAATGGGGCAAAGGTCAACGATCAAACGACAAAGGTTAAAGGTCAAGGTCCAAGACCCCCGGACGACGTCGCTTCCCTACTTATATCTCTCCAAAACGTACTACTCCCCGCATTTAATACCGTATGAATTAATTTTTTGAATTACCGCTGTCTGAATATTTGTGGGTTAATAAATGTCTCAATTGGAGAAGAGTTATGGGATTTATAATTTATCTGTTTGTTCTGATGGCATTAATCAATTTCGTCTAGCCACGCTTGCGTTTTACTACACCCATGTCTGATGTTATATACTTGGAGATCTAGTTAAGTGGAAACCACATCGGGTAGTCGCATTTCATCAGATAGAAAACAAACTTCTTTACAGCCTTATGTTTTGAACTGCTTTGATTCTTTTCATACCACTGTCAGCTTATCCACCTCTTCTTCAGACACATAACCCGTTTTGCATGTTTCCTAAGTTTTTAGTTAAGACACTTGCGTCATATTAAAAATAATACCACAAATTGCACAATATATTTGGTTACCAACAAGACCTAAACCCACCACCTTATCGCCTACCATAGCCCAGTAAAGCCTATGGGACTGTAGGGTCAAATTGGTTTCCAGTAAATCCTTAAATGATTTGATTTACTTCTACGTCTACCACACCATCACGTCTATAATTTCTTAAGCGAAGATATGGGACTGGTTAAAATTCAATTTACCGCCATTGTATTGGAATCCATTGTCTCAAGCATAAGTGTCCTCTGTCCCTCAGGGAGACTTCTTACCAAATGTGAGCTGGGATACTTTTATCGGTCGTTCTTTAGTTTTATTGTATCTGTTCTTAGATTCAAGAGCTCTCCAAGTGACGCTCGAGTGGAGTTCATCTGCAATATGGCTGTCGCATCCTTTGGGATATCTAAAAGGACCAATAAAAACGAAATGGGACCATGGATGTAATGTTCATGTTTATCACTAGGCCATTACATATAATCAATGCGTGAGGGGACACCATTCATAATGGTCCATCGGATCTAAGGATATCCTTCAGCGTCTACGGGGTTGGAGGGTGATCTACCCGTGTTTGGCTTCCACCCGCATGTGGCCTTCTTTGCAATCACCATAAGTGTCCTTTTCGCTGAACAAGCAACTTACACTCCAAGGAAGATGTTCGTTTAAATTTAGCTGTTTGCCGAAATTAGTGTCCGCCCTTTGAGTGTACTCTTATGAGAGGGGAGCATTAACGTGTGGCATTTAACGTGCTGATAGCTTATTAAATTCAAATGTTTAATGCATTGTCCTGGGGGTTAGGGCTTCTTCATGGGAAGTTAATGAATGGCAGACGCTCCGCAGAAGCAATCATCCAATAAATGATGTAATTACGGCAGCCTTATTTGCACTTGCCTCAAGATGTCACCTTACTTCCAATAGCTGTGCTATAAATCATATAGTTGCCTCTGCCCATGAAGCTTGAGATGTGATTCCGGTTGTTGTTGGGGCTGGTGACGTTGCTACCGTCTGTTAATTGAATGCTTTCCAGATATGCTTTGATCTTGTCAAATTTGTGACTAATTGCGACACCTCCATCTACATGGTGCCCCACTCCCCATCGTTGGGGCAGATACGATAATGATACTCATATGTGCTTTGCGGGAGAGATGTCTTGTTGACATGCAGAAATGTATCCATGACTTTGACTTTGTGTGTGGGTGCAGTACCTCAAGGCGCTAGTAGGCGCAGCATTCACATTGTTGAAAAGGGATGTGCTCCAGGGAAATAATTAATGGGACTCCCATTCCACAGACGTGCGTGAGTATTTGATTAAGTGATAGGCATTTGATTCCTCTGGGGATGCAATCAATTCAATCGACGCAGATTGAATGGCTACTTGAAATATTACCCATGAGGCGGAGTACATTTCGTAAGTGGAACCAGGTGGCCGACGACATGTGGGTAAATTGCATTGGAGTACTTAACGTTTGCCCTGCTTGAAGTGGTGGTGGGCATAGCAGTTATGAGTGCCAAAAGTTATACACAAGGTCAAAAGGAATGAAGTGAATAAATTATGACAAAATATGAAACAAAAAACCGAATTGGATGGATTGGTGTCAAACTTGTCACAAGACCACACACTTTGACATAAGGAAGGACTCCCACTTTTTGTTTAAAAATGTTTCTTTATTATAATAGGATTATTATTTGTAACATATTTCGATTTGAATCTTATAGAAACGCTTATACAGAATAGTAATAATTATAATAACAAACGGAATCATCAATCCCTGGTAGTATTTGACACAACGGTCAGAACAAATATAGCCACAAACACCCGACCGTAATATAAAAGCCTATTAGAGCGATTGTTTAAGATCCGATAAAATATAATTATTAAAATCGGATAAGAACTCGTTATGTCATTCAACGGTTTTAGTAAATTCGTTGGCACTTAGCGGGAAATTAAACTCACTTCTAAAAGGTTTGCATTTGTTGAAAACAATTATGGTTCAACTTCAACCATTGTTTTCTCAACGTGAACATTTTAGAAAAGTTGAACCACGTGACATTAAAATTTAACATTATTACCGATTTTCACAGCAGTCACTCGACTCTCTGTTTTTGATTTTTTATTTTGGCACGAGCATCTGTATTGACAACTTAATTCGGATTCTCTTTTATCTTCGGCCGCGTAGGTCGAGCGCTAACTTCGAATTGTTTACCCTTAATTGATGTCTTATTATGATTAGGGCACACTAACCACGAATGTAATATAAACATTTTTTAAGAGGCATGTACCACACAAGCAATCTTTATTTACCTAAGATTTTAGAAGACAGACTAGGTTAGACCTATCTGGATTTTGGGTGTAGGGAGGTTACCATAACTAAGAAGTTAAATTTCTTTTTGAATAACTCGAATAAAACAGACAAAAACTGGGGAAGACTTAAGAGGCTTATTTGCCATTTGTACGCTCAAACCGCAAAATTTTTCCAGGTCCAGTAAGTGAGCCAAAAAAAAAAAAAAATCGAAAGAACAACGACACCCTTCTGTAAGTAGTAGACATTTCTGGACAACTCAGAACCTTCTCTACCACTGTTTGGATCTGTTGGTGGAATTCCAGCCGTCAACGCAGTGTATAGAGCGTTCCCTTAACACCTATACCATGAAAACCTTAAACAATTCAGTGATTTTTTATTAGATTTCAGTACTTAGTTTTTATTCGGTTAATTGATCGATGACAATTCCCGACATTTTCGATGATTTCGTGACAAATTCACTAATCCACAGTATTCCTGCATCTTATAATAGTCGCATTTATCTCTTCAAAGTTAGGCTTGATCCCAAACTTTTGACTTAAAATAGGTTCAAAAAAACAAGTCTATGGGGAACAAATTATTTAATAACGTTGCCCAGTCGTAATGTCGATTTTGGAAGACGCCTCACGGAATTTATCTCTCAGAACGCCGTATAAATCTGTGGAGGAGGATGTATTGTGCCAGGCAAGGGCAATCGGTTCACTTCCTTTCACCAGCTTAACGAAGACAAAGTTCCGCGGGAAAGAAAGTCAAACGCACTGATTTAAGCTATTAATTAGATTGTCACTTTATTTGCCCCTTTAATGGTTGGCGCAAAACAAACTACTTTAAAGATAAGCACTATTAATGTCTCCGCTAATGTAGACATCACACTTTATCAGACTACACATCAAACTTATTACGGAAATTACACTTTGCTCGAAATTGGGAGTTGTTTTACTTTATGCGATTTAAATGTCACATCCAACAGACAGGACGTAGGATATTGGCGTTTGGCATTTTGCACACACACGACTCACAGGGGTGCGAACTCCGATCGCACCCCTCGATGGTAAAACGGTGCCCCATCGTATTTACGTGTAACGCAGCGCTAAGGTAGCGTAGTGGAGACCCGACCGGCTCGGCCTGGTGACGGAATGAAACTCAGCGATAAACGGCTCTTGCAGAGCGGACTCGCTAATGGGGTGAATTTGTGGTGTGGTGGTAGATATCCTCTCCACTAAGGATATGTTTTTACTTACCACCAAAGAAACGTAAAGTCTCTCTTGGTGGAATAGAAAATCAGATCTTGTAATGAAGATCATGGTGGTATGTGTGTGATCGTTTACATCTGTGTTGTTTACTCATGCGCGGAGGCAATGGCAAAACAAAACAAGCAGGCGGCAAGGACAAAGGGATCAAGAAGATCGTTGTCTATGAAGGGCATCGCGTCTACATAAATAGACGATGATGCATCGAAAAAATGTGGTAAAAGAAAAGACGAGACGACGGCATCATAAAAGTCTTAGATGAGTGATGCCCTTGTGTAAATATACGAATAGACGTTGGGAAAGGTGCTAATGGTTGTGGTACTTTATACAATGAAAATCGTATATCGTATCTTGGGTCGGTGGCCGAACCAATTTGCTTGCATTTGTATATGCTGGATAATTCGTTTGGTGGCTAAGGACGAAGTTGTGGTTGTTTGTTCGTTGGAAAACAAATCATGGGTGAATCTATTGCAGCTGGGTAAATAGCCGTGTTGCTATTATGCTGGTGATGCTAAACCGATTTAGGTATACGATGCGTGGGCGTGTACCGTATCTTGCTGAACGAAATGGGATCAAATTTTTATGCATGTTTACATGCGAATGAATTCGGTCTATGACACTAGACGCTAGTGTTTGCTTTTGTCCCTTGGACAAAAGTCTGCCTAGGCCGATTAATTGCCAGGGACATGCGGTGGGCACGTGGACAATGGAATTGCTTGGCATACCAAAGTGCCGGATGGTTTAGGGATTCATGATTAGTTAGTAAAGAATTCTTATAGGAAATTTGTATGAGAAGAGATGCATGAAAGGTAAGGATTCTTTACAGGGGCTTTTAGGTAATACCTTAGATAACCTAGATGCGTAAAGCATTTAAGGTGCTAATGCGATTGCATTAGCGAAACTTATAAGGTTAGGTCGAAGTTATGGCGGTTTTTCAGGTAAGTGGGCCGTGGGATTTGTCGGAACCGCCACAAATCCATATCATCCATCTTTGGTCAGAAAAAAATGTGTTTATTGACATCACTATAGCGTTCGCACAGTCAAGAATATTTTTTCGTTCATGGTTTCATGCTCGACTGGTTTAGGTCTTATCTGGGAAATAGGTTGGAGAGAGTGTAGTGCTCCAAGAAGCTTTACTCTTTCCGTCCCATATACAACTACTCCCTTACCAATACCTCCCATACACATCCATTTATAATACCATACATTTAAATCCCCAAACTAACATCCAATCGAATATTAGACATATTAAACCAAATGTTCAAATATTACTGTTACTACTATTTATTGGCATGTAGGAACCCGGAAGTTCATGACCTCGTCGACTCGACTCCGCCATTGTTCCCGGTTCTGTGCGCTCTCTTTCCACGTTTGACCATCCGATCTGATCTCCTCAAGGTCAAATTTAACAGTGTCCTCCCATCTCAGTCGCGGCCGTCCTGTGGGGCTCTTCCCCGTTGGTTTACCGTCACGAGTTCTATGCACGGTCCTCTCGTTGCCCATTCTCGCCACATATTTGGCCCATTTTAATCTTCGCGACCTGATTACTCTCACTATTGTGGGTTTGCGGTATAGCTCTTCCAATTCGTGGTTGTGGAGTTTTCTCCATTGTCCTGTCTCTTCATGATATCTACCGCCAAAGATACTCCTTAAAACGTTATTCTCAAATATGCGGAATTTGTTTTCTTCTCGTTTTGTGAGACCCCATGTTTCGCATTCGTGTAGAGCAATCGGCATGATTATGTTTCTATAGACCCGGAGCTTTATATTACCTGATAACAGTTTGGATATCAGCAGTATACTGACTGTGTGCCAACTAGCGTAGCTGGAGTGTAGTCTTTTGTTAATGCTCAATTAACAATTCCCACAATGCAAAGGCTAAAACTAATATGCGATAAATGAACCAAATGTTCGTTTATCATACACAAACAAAATCTTTCACAACCAAATCCAAACATCACAACCCATATCTTCATATGCATTGAATGTCCATTTATCACGTATGCGATCAAAGCATTCATAACCCAACTAAATCAAGCTCGTGATAAACGAACCGAATGTCCATTTGGTTCGCATACGCCAAATTAATAAATTCCTACAATTCTTATCTCTATGCGCATTGTAGCCAGACGTGTATTTTCTAAAAATAGATTAAAATTCCCACCCTTTTCCCCAGTTTCTCACATACAAATCTCCGTGAAGACTTGTATAAAAAGGTGATGGATTTTTGATTCGAGGATGAGTCTCAATTGGCGTCCGAGTTCAAGGACGTAAATAAAATAAATCTGATAGAAGATAATTAAATTAAAATTCAAACTAATTTTTTACTAGGAAGAACTAGGAGACACGCTCGCTAGGAAAAAGATAAATGATGTTAGAAGCGGTGAAACTGATCATTAGCCTAGGCGTTCCACAGGGTTCCGTTTAGGTTTAGGAGGCGGTGCTGGAGAGTATGGCTAGACTATTGGAGTTGACACTTCTCAGCATCCGCGAAAGGGGTTCGTTGAGACCACAAGAGATACGGTGAGGGGGGATGTAGAGAAGTCGGGGATTACGCCTATTTGGAGGGTTTGTGTTCAGAGAAATCAAGTTAAGGAGGTAGACACAGTCGAGAGGGCCGGGCGGGGGGGGGGGGGGGGGGGGCAATGAGCGAACACTATGTCAGCAAAGACTCTGCGCTTTTCAAGGGTTCTGAGGTTGATTAATTTGAGGTGGTTAATATACGGGGCAGGACTAAGTGTTTTCCAATCCTAGCCCTCGGAGAGCGAACCGAAGGAAGCGACGTTGAATACCTCGGGTTCTAAGGATATGGATCTTGTGATAACGCGACCATACCTGGCTAGCACATTCAACCATTGGACCGACGAAGGTAAGCTAAAGGCGTCGAGTTACATACGGTCGGATAATTCCTTAGACCATCGTTTCACGAATCCGAGGGCAGAGTTGGCTAGCCGGATCATCTCTTCAATGTGAGAAAGGAAGTTCACCCCCTGTTGCAAAGGATCCTAAAATTTCGAATAAATTGGACAATGGTCAGGGGTTGATTATAAAGGGAATAGAGACGTGAGGAGGAGTCAATACGTTTACGGCAAAATGTTATAGATTCGCATTTGGCGATGTTAAGTACAAAGCAATTTTTGTCACACCAGGTCGAGAAGTTGTCAAGGTCTGATTGCAGCAGTGCAGAATCAAGTGGTGACTCGATGATCTTGTATATCTTCATATCATCAGCGTAAAGTATAATATACAAGCTGAAATTCTTAATGATCTTATCAATTTCATTAGTGGCAAGTATAAATAGGAGAAGGCCCAGGTGCCTACCTTGAAGGTCTCCATGGGCGGGAAGGAAGGGGTTGGATATCAGGGACCTGAACCGAACGAAAAAAGTCTATCCTTTAGATAGGAAGAAATCCATTAGGTTGTAACACTATTATTCTGAGTGTCATCATTTTTAACACGAAATATACTGTTTTACTTATAAACCTTTCGCTTATTTGCACATTTGCTTTTTCTCAGTTTTTTGGTTTAGTTTTTTTTTTGTTTAATATATATATATATATATATATATATATATATATATATATATTACGGCACACCGAGATGCCCCCAAATAACTGTTGAAGTTCTTTTTGAATCGTTGCAGGTTGTAATGCTCCGGAAACGCTCGCCCGGGAGGAAATTCCACAGCTTCTCCGGTCTGTAACGGAACGAGTTCTGGTGCAGAGATGTTCGCACTGTCAGGAGATGAACCGCAAATTGGTGCGATCGGTCGGATTGTCTTGTGGAGCGCATATAAACCGAATTGCGCAGAATAATACTACGTATCTCCGAAGAAGAGTACCCGTGATAATATCTGTAAAACAGACAGAGGCCATCTACGCGCCTTCGATGTGGTAGCGACCGTAGTCCCGACTGCAGTAGCGTCGTGTCCCCCATCAGACGAGTTGCTCGTCTCTGTATACTCTCAAGTAGGCCGAGGATATGTTTGGGAGTAGAGCTCCAAACATGAGTGCAATATTCGAGCGCGGATCTAATTTGGGATTTATACAGAAGACAAAGTTGGTCCGGAGTGAAATATTTCTTGGGTCTAAAAGGATAATTTAGTTTTCCTGAGTCGGGCCTGGCGATGTTTGAGACATGTGTATGCCACGATACATCCCCACAGACCATGACGCCGAGTAATTTCAAGGTTTCCCCAGATTCGAGGGCCTGGCCATTCATCGTCCCATGGAAACGATGATCCAGTTTTCTTTGTGAATGTTGTATATTGTGTCTTCGTTGCATTGAAGTAGACAAGATTGGCCTCTCTCCACTGCAGTTTCTTATCCAGATCCCGACTCAGACAGCCGACCTGGCTATATTTCAGCTGGTGCGACTTTGACACAGTAATCTGCCGATCACCCGAAAAAGAGGAAGCAAGTGTACTATCATCCACAAAACTGAACACTTTATCAACAAATCATTTATGTGACGCAAAAACAAGGTTGGAGTCAAAATAGAACCTTGAGGCATTCCAGAATTAACAGGATACAGATCCGAATACTCGCCGTCCACAACAACCCGGATCGATCGATTTTCGAGGAAGATCTTCATCTATTCGCAAAGCTGCTGGGAAAGTCCATATGAACGAAGTTTGATCAACAATGCCCCATGCAAGATACGGTCAAAAGCTTTGTGCATATCCAATGCGACAGCCGTTGACTCACCACGCACCTCAATCGCAGATGTCCATATATCGGTGATAAGGGTCAAAATGTCTCCCGTGGACCGCCTGTCACGGAACCCGTATTGACGATCATTCAGAATTCCGTTGCACTCCAAACACTTAATGAACTCGACGTTGATGGCCTTTTTCATCACCTTAGAGAACACAATAAAACGTAATGCTATCGATTGGTAATTTAGTGTGAGATATTTCCTCCTCTCTTTGGGATTGGCTGAACCGAAGCGAATTTCCAGCAGGTAGGAAGAGTCTTCCGTGCATAAGATAAGCAGAAGAATCGGCGACAATCGCCGTCACTGATTCCTCTGTATTGGGTTTACCGTTGAGTGTACTTGAGTTTAAAAAAAATCGAATACGTACACGCGGCAGTGGCCTGATGTGTTGAGCATTAGTTTACTCTGTTAGTGATTCTAACCGTCATAGCGTCGGTTCGAATCACACTGTGGGGAAGAGGAGTATTGTGCCAGACACGGGCACTCGTTTCACTCCTATCCCCATCCGTCTGTCTCTAAAAGTTTCGACAATGTTCCACCAAACACTGTCAGAAAACTGTTCACCCGGAAAGTCATCACCCGAACAAATAAAACACTGACGCACAGGTTTGTTATTATTAATGTCCAGGAGCACTGTTTATTTAATTTAGTTAGAGATCATTTTTTTTAACATAATAATTGTAACAGCTTCACCGAAATCAAGAACACACACGTTGGTTTTAATTTATTCAAGTACAACTACTTTTATTATTCAACACTGACTCCGTATATCTGCGCTTATCCGCCGCGCGCGGAGAGCGGGAGATCGCGTGACCATTGCGATCAGCGGATGGAATTTGACTCAACGATATTCAATCCTTTGGGGTGAGTTTTCCCGAGGGAGAAAGTGTTGATCTCGTGGTGAAAACAAGGACGAAAGACTTGGCACTATATGTGTTTGTGTGAGTGAAGATCACATTGGTTTTTTTTTCATACACAAAGCCATGGGAATGAACCTGAAACAAAGAAAGGAAAAAGGGATCGTGGAGATCTTTGTTTATGTGAGGAGGTTACTGGGAAACGAATCCAGAACTATGTAAGATAAAAGGAATTTATGACTTGAGAGTTCAACTGAGTAAACCAGTTTGCAACTCATTAGATGATAGGTGCATTGGGGATACTAGAATGATTGAATTGTTTGCGTAATGCCTGATGAAGGACAGCGGTCTTTTGCTTACTCATGGTGCGAGTTAGTGAAATAGTCTCAACGTAGATGGTGCTAATTACATGCAGCTGCACTATTTGTCGCTGGCTAAAAGGGTCGACAGCGAAGTGTGCATAGATAGTTTTTATGTACACATATTGACGCTGGGATTAGCCAACTCAATGGCAAGATTCCCTGATATGCGGTCGTATGATATGTGAAACGATGCATTTTATTACAGGGAATTTATGATAAGGTAAGAAAGAACTCTTACAGGAATTGTATGCGAAGTGATTCAAGAAAAAGTAAGAATTATTTTACTGAAGCTTTTTAGATTATACTTTAGATAATCCTAGATGCGTAAAGCATTTAAGGTGCTAATGCGATTGCATTAGAGAAATTATGTGATTGAATGGAGGTTATGGGGTTTTTTTGGGTAAGTGAGCCGTGGGGTTTGGCGGAATCGCCACAACACCATCTTCATTATCGTTGCTAAACGCTATAATTGATGACCCCGACGTGATCTGTGTAAAAACGGTACACAATCTCCCATAGGTAAAGAGGACTTTACTACTACGGTCCCCACTACTGCACAGAGTACCGGCTCGCTAGCCTGCTCCGGCGTTCTCTCGCGCGTTCCCTCCTCGCTCCGTCATCCGCACACCAAGTTGATCGTAACAGATTTGCTGAGGAGGGACTAGTGTGGCGATACACAACCAAATAATGAAGAACACGAAACGAAAATCGAATAAGAAAAAGCATCAGCCGTATTCGAAATCGGATTCGTACATGCGAAAGTGGCCTAATGTGTTGAGGATTGATTCAATGTTTCGTGATTCTAACCGCCATAGTGTCGGTTCGAATAACACACTCTTCACTATTGTCGCAAACTCCTACCTCTCGGCCTTTAGTCGCATCTTACGACAAGCTGGCCTAGCTGTAAGTATATTCTAACGCCATACTCACAAGGCTCACAACCACAAGTGCGGTTTTTGGTCCGGAATCCAAGAACTGCGCAAAGAATGTGGCGGGTTTCATTTCACTTTTTGGAAAACTAAGATCCAGGCGCAATATATGAGTTGCATTGTGATTATTCTTAATGGAATTTTACTATAATCCTTATCGTCGAATGTTTGGTTAAAGAAAATCCATCTGATGCTGCGTGATGAATGAGGATCGTAATGTTTGCGTTTAATCGATGTGTTTTAATTGCAATCCACTTGGATTTTTCTACCTGATGGATCAAGGCTATAAAACGCCACCAATTTGAATACTTCCAGTCAACGGATGGGGTTCTTTAATGATCACCCTTGCTTTTTCATTCACTTGTTTTTCAACATTTTAAATATAAGTTTATGATAAACGATTTGTAGTGGTGAGTTCTGAAACTGTCTAAACAAAAAGAAATTTGCATATACATTACATTAGATTATTCTTGAATCCGTATTTAGAAATGACAGCCATGAACTTTAAGTATCCTTCGTGATTTGCTGTACAATAAACATTTCAATAATCCCTTCGCGATACCCAATAATATACCACCACCGTCTGACACAACATCAAATGGCCTTTAAATATTTAAATAGAGAAAACATGCAAAAAGAAATCCTGAAATCTTTTTAATTAGAATTAATTTGGCCGAAAAGACACAAGGTTCTTTATCGAGAAAACATCATTAACAACCGTCTAACAACAGGCATTCGCTATCCTGGTCCTTTGTCCTCACCCCAATTTCGTTGCCATATACAGCGAATACTTAAAGGGAATCTTAACATAGAAAGGACATATCTTTTTCCAGAAAAAGATTCGCCTGATTTGCCTAAGAAAAATGTGTAAAAGCGATTTGATTCCGGGTAGACTATTTTAACGTTGGCCATTTTCTACTCCGCAGGACAAACAGTGACGCAACTTAATGTTGTCTTCGTTCTTTTTCTTGGTCTCCTTTGTTTTAACCGTTTGCGCGCAGATTTATTCCTTGATAATCAGATGCTTTCAGTTAAATTACTTTACTCTCCATGTGTTCAAATGAGCCAAAGTAGCATGAAGGGGTAGTTGCTAAGGGTGCATTAGGTCTTTTTTCACATTACTTTGGGGAGCAGCAGGTTGATATTTACGTCTTTATGTTGAGATAAAGTACTTTGGTCAGGATCCCGCGATTGCTACTCGAGCTTAAGGATAATGAATGAGAATATCTTAGGAAAAAGCACAGAAACTACAAATGGGACAAGACGAATAAAAGAAATTAATTTAAATGCACTGCGGCAACATTTCCCAGAGAGTGAGTTTGTGGACGATGATGCTTTTGAATAAGTAATTTCGTTCTGGAAAAGTTTTCACTCCGACAATCCGACAATCCGACAATCCTAGACTATAATGCAAGAGGTTCTAAAAGAGATCCCCGGTACATTTAAAAGAAATGTTATCACGAAAGTGAAGTGTAATAAAAGGGAAAGTTTTTTGACGCCAAACTACTTAATGATGTTGCGGATATTAGTTTACACTGATGGGAACATTAACGACGAAGTGAGAAACAATTCTGAGTGTTGTAAATATAAAGGGATTTTCTGTGCGGGTTTTTGGGAGTGGTCGTAATGAAACTTATAATACAATTTCGTTTCAGTTTGATTTAAAAGATTCGCATATAACGAGAAGCCCTAATATCCCGGTCTTTTACGTTATCAATATTTCGTCGACAAAAACTGATGTCCTACCCTTATTGAATTTTGAGATGAACTCATATCTTCTTCCATCCGATGAGTGGCCCACATCATTAAATGGGAAATCTGGCGAGGAACTTTTATACCTCTTGACAATTTTGTTATAGAGATCGAGACATCGAAATATAAATTCATATTGAGGCTGAGTTAAAACTTCGGCCAATTTTGATTCAGGGTTGAGTTCAGGTTGAAATTGAGTGAGAGACCCCACAATAAATAATCATACAAATAGGGTCATCGATTTGGCCACAAACATATGGGTAGGTTTTATGATGGCATCAGCAAGGATGCGGGTTCCATAAAAACAACCACCGCGGAAAACGAAGGAACAACAAGCAAAACACCGGATCTGTTCGACAACGAAGAATGTAACGAATAAACAAAATAAAACACTTAATCTTGGATGTAGTTTGTATATTATGTTGCTTTTGTGTACTATTCTTTGTTTGCTTACGATAAGTTTTAATTATTCATTTGCACAATATTCTATTTCACGTACAGTTCGACTATGAGAAACAGTTATTAAAAAAAAAACATGAAACAATGCGAACTAAACTATGTGGATGTTTGAATTGACGTTAACTAAGCGACGAATTTCTCTCAACTCTGTTTTTGCAGTACTGATTCCCCTGTCGACACTCGGGTAGGCACATTAATTACCGAACGACCCATTGGCGGTAATATTTTACAACTTCGACCGAATAACTCGCACTTCAACAGAGAATAGTTCTGCACCCGACTGATGATAAAATCTGACTCCTCGATGCGATTCACATCCATCTGATTCGATGGCCGCGAATCGCATCGATAGGGGAGGATTTTATATGTGTCCGTATAGGACGGTGGACACCTGATTAAACAGACGTACGATCATCAGGGGGCGATGTACCCATACATCGTTGATGATGTATGCCAGAGATCGAAATAGATGTTTGTTTCAAAGTAAACAAAAACTCTATTTCACAGATCGAATGGTGGCACACATGATGTAAATGATGTGCCTGTGATACAAGGGGTCGTCATGGTATTTGCCTAAGATTCCTTGGAAACACCGATATAGACAATATCCAATCTAGCCGTATGGCTCCAGTGCACAAGGAGGAAAATTATTTTGTTGACATAAGTCAGCAGAAACCTCGTCGACGGCGGCAAAGGGTCAGGCTGGATGGCTGTATGTTTAATTAATATGCGGGTAAGTAAAACGCCCACATTGAGATACTGTATGTTTACTTTAGGTTTTCAGGCAGGTCATCATAGGCATGGCATGGGTAAGGTTACCTAAACAATGTTCATATACATGCCCAAATTCATGATCGGTTGTTAGCCGATAAAGGAAAATGGTTGCAAGTATTGCGAACCTCGGGACTGGGGCAATAAATGGTTATGGACCGTAGCAAAACCCATCGGCTGCAACTGCGTCAACAATTACGCTGGCCAACAAGTATTTATCTATTATAATTGCTGACAAGCCGAGTCGATGGAGATATGGTACGGTTCATATAATAATTCAATGTGATACATGCCCTGAGGAGGTTTAACTTTCAGGCGTGATGCTGCAGGGGAGCTTACGCTGCCCCTAATTGCAGGTAAGTACAATGAGTTTGAAAGGTGCTTACTTTAAGGGGATGGGCGGTTCTTTGGGAACCGCCACAAACATACTGGTCAAAAAAGAACATTTATACAGATGCGGCTGGCGAGGTAATTTAGCTCGGTCAAAATCTGGTAGAAAGGGTTATATATTTGTCTCAAATGCGCCCAGAAATGTGGTATGTGGTGTGGAAATGTGGTATTGGACAGATGTTCCGGCATGACCTAAATACTTGGAAGTCAAATTGAGATCATACTAGGTGTTGACGTCCGGCGCCGTGCTTCCTCGGTTGAGGGAAGAGCGGGGACCTTTCTTCTTTATTTATTATTTTATCTATGTATCTTTTTACAAATAATAATAGTACTTTTTATGTAATTGTGAAACATTCTACAATTAACCTTATACTCAGAAAATATTTACTTTAAATAGCCTAAAACTGAACTACTCAACCTCAATCTCCAAACTTACAACTCAAACTGATTTTACTATTAAAATTTCTCTCTACTTATGGAACATTGTGTTCTAATTTACTGTAAATTATAATATGAACAAAACAAATTTTCTCAAAGTATTTCTTTAGTTTCTGTGACTTTTAAATTGAATAAAATTTGAACGAAAATCAAAGTGCTCTGTTTTGAAATAAAAAGGGGCAAGTTATGAAAAGGGGCATGTTATTAAATGTGCTGTAACTGGCAATATTGTGAATGTTTATGAATGGTATGTATTAAGTGAGAATGTAATATATGTTAAGGGAAGTTTTTAAGGATGTGTAAGGAGATTCAGTGTTAAATTTAATAAAGGGTAGTATTCTGGAATACAACATAGGCCTAGGACAGATAATAAAAGGGTCCGAATAAACGACAACGTGAGTACCGATCTGAACAGTAACTGGAGTGAAGACTCAGACATTTTTTTTGGGAGTATCCTGAAATCCGAGAATTGTGTTGATAATGTAAGAAAAACTAGCTAAAAGCTGATCCAAACAGAAGATTGTGGATTGGATGAAGAGAATGCCTGGATGAGTTGTACGCTCTTCAAGCGCATTTATATTAATTACTCTGCGACAGCTTGTATAAGAAAACGGAAACAGACGGTATTCCCAGCTTATTCCTTGGAGGTCGTGGGCCAAAACGAAAACGTTGAAGCTCTCAATGTCGATAACATTATCTGAGTAACATTTTGAGTCGACCGAACTCGACTAACAAATTCTAGCAGAGGATGGACCAAAGAAACGAAGAGCGACTGGGCACGTAAGAGTAAGAAAATTCCTTTTACTAGGGTGTCAAAATCCGAGAGGATAATCGGCCTCAAGGATTATATAGGTCATCAATATGTAAGAGGAAATTTAGCTTTTTGCCACATAAGGTTCCCAGATCGCGACTCGATTGAATACAATATAAAGGCTGAATAACTAGAGTGGCGGTATTTATATACCTTATCATGTCGTTCGGTGTAAAGATTATTGATTGACATTTGCGGAGTTCGATGGAGTTTTTTGACACCAAGCCAAGAATATGTCGAGATCCAATTGAGGGAGGGAAGAACCAAGTTGAGAGCTGATAGGTTTGAAAAGTTTAATATAGTCATCGTAAAGAGAAATGGAACAGTACTTAATAATAGTATCTATACCATTTACAGTTAGCACAAAACGAAGGGGACTAAGATGGCTGCCCTGAGGGTGGCTTGAGGTGGTGAGACATAGATTAGATAGGACAGATCCGATCCTTACCCTGTATAGCCGATTATTTAGGTGGGAAAAATCCGCTTAATCACTTGAGGTTTAAATACAAGGGATTCGAGTTTAAATAGTATGAGTTTGTAGGCAATTTTTTCGACGGCCTTAGTGAAATCGGTAGAATTCAGGTCAAGATCCTTGGCGTTCTTCAAGGCACGGGGTGTGTAGGATGAGTATTACTTTAGAGGTGTGGGGGTTCATCTACCAGTAGTAAATAATACCAGAAAAGTCAGGAAGAGTCCTTGGTGAAGGTATTGTGGCGGTTCCGCCAAACCCCACGCACCGCTTACCCGAAAAACCGCCATAACTACATTCCAATTTGCATACGTTTTCGCTAATGCAAGCGCATTACCACCTTAAGTGATTTACGCATCTAGGCTATCAAATTTATAATCTAAAAGTCCCTGTAAAAGAAAACGTATCTTTCATGCATCTCTTCGCATATAATTTCCTGTAAGATTTCTTTTCTACCTTTTCAGGAATGCCAAAACCTATTCGGTACCTTCGGTTCCCAGGCAAATTTCAACTTTCCCACACCTGCACCACAATCTCTACCCAGCATACCTGAAACATTTCCTTTTACAAGGACATTTAATGCATACAACGCATTAGCTAATATTCCTAAAAATAATTTTTTAATGTGCATATGCACCATGAATACCAAATTATTCGGCACCCTTTGTTATAATTTAAAATGCTATGTCGGACAGCTTGTTTTTACACCTGCAATAAACCGACCCGCGATTCGTTTGTCCAACGACAAACAATTCCCGCATCCCAACCATTATCATCGGAACCGAATCCTCTAGCATTTTTTAGTATAAACAAGAACTCGGTTACCATACCAATCAGAGATGCCATAAACCATATTCCTACGCATGTAAACATGCATAAGATCCAACTTATCGTTTGTGTTCCCACTAACAAACAATCTTCAATTTCTTTAATAGCCACAACTAATTACCCTGCATACACAAATGCAGGCAAGGGATTCGTTTCTGCCACCAATCCTATTAGCACCCTTTTCCCAACGTCTATTATAGAGACAATGCACGGCGTAAACATGACCCTCATTACCGAACAAAGCATTTGGTCGCTTCTTCCTTTGTCTTTGCCGCCTGCCTGCTTCGTTGTTCCATTGTCTTCGAGCGCGTGTAAACAATATCGGATCTGAACGGTCACACACACCACCATGATCTTCATTACGAGATCTGGTTTCCTATTCCACCAAGAGAATACGTTGCTCTGGTGGTAAGTAAATAATACATATCCTTAGTCGATACACAAACTCACCCCAAACGAAGGTTGTATCGTTGAGTTCATTTCCATCCGCCGACCGCCACGGTCGTTGCCGCTCCCGCTCCTCGTCGTGGGCCGAGGACGCGAAAATACCTGTAGTCGGGTCGTGAAAGGAAGTGTTTCATGAAAACCAATTTAATAAGTTCAAGTGAAGTGTAAAAACGCTAACATATTTATTAATGGCTAGGAACAAAAGTGAAACAAAATAAAAATTAATTAAGGACAACTTGTGTTTTTACTTGCTCCTGGTGGGCGTTGCGTCGTCGAGTTCGGTTTATGTTTTTCCAGTTTACTTTCCCGCGGCTGAACATTCGATTGGTGATGGGGAGTGAAGTGAATCGAGTGCCCGTGTCCGGTACAATACTTCCACTCCTTAATATGTTTGTGGATCGGTTGAAGTATCCCAGTTAAAGGAAAAAGAAATGCGATAGCCATCATATTTATGTTTGTAATTAACAAAGTGGAAACAAGTTTTGCAGTCATTAATTGGCTTGAGTTTGAATAATTATGGCATTATCATCATCATCGGCACTACAACCGGGAACCGGTCTTAGCCTTTATTTAGCATGTCCTGAGGCTTGTTAAATTTTCCATAATGATTTGTTTTTTCCGGGCAAGGTCATTAGTCTTGCGCCAGAAGCTCCCCGGCGGGGAATCGAACCCAGGTCTCCCGCGTGACAGGCGGGTATACTAACCACTATACTATCGAGGAGCCAATTATGGCATAGGGTGCTTTAATTTTCGGTTAAATGAAAAAAGAAACCGAAATACTTGGAGTAGTCACAGAAAGAATATGTTGTTAAGAAAGTTTCCCCCGCTTTGACAAGTTCCTGCATCGCCATACGAAGCATACTTTTACTGTACTATTAATTGGGCTGTAGGAACCCGGAAGTTCAGGAACTCGCCGACTCAACTCCGCCATCGTTCTTTGTCCTGTGCACTCTCCTTCCATGGTTGACCATCCAATCTGATCTCCTCAAGGTCAAACCTAGCATTGTCCGTCCTATCGGTCTCTTCCCCGTTGGTCTACTGTCAAGAGTTCTACGCACGGTTCTATCGTTGCCCATTCGCGCCACATGTCCGGCCCATCTTAATCTTCGTAACCTAATTACTCTCACTGTTGTAGGTTTGCGGTACAGCTCTTCCAATTCGTGGTTGTGCAGTTTCCTCCATTGTCCTGCCTCTTCGTCATATTTACCGCCAAAGTTACCCCTTAGAACTTTATTCTCTAATACGCGGAATTTCTTTACTTCCCATTTTATGAGAGCCCATGTTTCGCATCCGTATACAACAATCGGCGTGATAATGGTTTTATAAACACGGAGCTTTATGTTACGTGAGAGCAGTTTGGATTGAAGCAGTTTACTGACTGCGTGCCAATTAGCTTTGCCGGAATGCAGTCTTTTGTTAATTTTTTTCGACATTTCGTCACTGGCCTTCAGTATTGTTGCCTGCTATTTAAAATCTTTAATTTTTTCAAACATCTTGCCTCTGACTTTTATATATGTTCCCTGAGTTCCACCTGCTCTCACCGTAATCATGTATTTTGTTTTGTCTTCATTTATTTCTAGGCCCACCTCTTCTGCTGCTTGCATGATGATTTCACTGTTTTTACCTACAGTTTCTAGATCATCGCCCAAAGCGGCGATGTCATCCGCATATGCGAGCAGTTGTGTGACCCCGTTCAGGGATGATCCGGCCTTGTTCTCGTTTTGTACTTTTGTGATCACATACTCGAGCACACGAGCACAAGGTTAAAAAGACATGCTGAGAGGCCATCCCCCTGTTTTAGTCCGTCCCGGATTTCAAATTGTTCTGAGAGGTGGTTTTCTATTCTAACTCGCCCTTTGTTTTCGTTCATACAAATTTGAATGAGGGCGGTATATTTTTTCGGGACTCCTACCTCCCCTACAATATGGTAAAGTCTTTGTCTTGTGACTGAGTCGTATGCTTTTTTGAAGCCAACGAAAAGTTGGTGAACTGTCTCTCCGTATTCTCACTTCTTTTCCAGCAGTTGGCTTACTGTGAGAATTTGGTCGCTCGTTGACCGGTTTGTACGGAATCTGCACTGGTAGTCTTCGAGTATTTCTTCGACGTACGGTGTGACTCTCCCCGGTATGAGATTTGTTAGTATTTTGTATGTGGTTGAGAACAATGATATTCCTCTGTAGTTTTCGCAGTCAGATCTGTCGCCTTTTTTGAAAATGGGGACGACTATTGAGGTTTTCCATTCTTCCGGAGTGACTTCATTATCCCATATTGTTTTGATGAGTTGGTGGATCTTTCAATCTATTGCCTCTCCTCCATACTTTATAAGCTCTGCCAGTATACAGTCAACTCCGGGACTCCTGTTGTTTTTCAATCGCTGTAATGCGTTTACATGTTACACTACACGTCTCAAACATTCGCGTCTCCCGCAATATTTTCCACGTGCTCCGCATGTCCCAATGATGACCCAAGAAGCCTCCAAGATGCCTCAAATATGCCCCAAGGTGTCCCAAGGATGTCCCAACGATGTCCCTAGGTTGTCCCACAGATGTCCCAAGGATGCCCCAAACGGTCTCCCAAAGGCGTCCCAAAGTTGTCCCAAAGTGGTCCCACATGTCCCGAAGATGTTGCAAACATGTAAAACAATATATTTCTTTGACCACATGTTTCGCAATATAATCCACCACACACTCTTTAAAAGGTTGGACATGATAATGAATATAAATGTCTTATTTTTCACGAAACCTCATCAGCTGTATGTTGACTGCCATGGCATCCACATCAGTGGCAGCTCGTAAAAAAGTCAATGATTAGGCAGTAAGTGGGACAACAATAGGAACAGTGGTTGGGGCAGTGGTCGAGACATAGATTGGGGCGATTATTGGAACAGTGATTAAGACAGTGATTGGTACAACGATTAGTATGGTGATTAAGTAAGTGATTAGACCAGACATTAGGACAGTTGTTAGGGTAGTGGTTGGGGCAGTATTCGGGGCAGTGGTTGACACAGTGATTGGGACAAGAATTGGGGCAGTGATTGGGACCGTGACTCGGACAACGATTGGGACCGTGACTGGGGCAGTGATTGGGACCTTGATTGAGAGAGTAATTAGAACAGTATTTGGGGCAGTGGTTGACACAGTGATTGGGACAAGAATTGGGGCAGTGATTGGGACCGTGACTCGGACAACGATTGGGACCGTGACTGGGGCAGTGATTGGGACCTTGATTGAGAGAGTAATTAGAACAGTATTTGGGGCAGTG
Organism: Microdon myrmicae; assembly: GCA_963931805.1. Lineage (NCBI taxonomy): Eukaryota > Metazoa > Arthropoda > Insecta > Diptera > Syrphidae > Microdon > Microdon myrmicae. Next base: position 30,012,497 of record OZ007501.1, read on the forward strand.
GTTGACACAGTGATTGGGACAAGAATTGGGGCAGTGATTGGGACCGTGACTCGGACAATGATTGGGACCGTGACTGGGGCAGTGATTGGGACATTGATTGAGACAGTAACTGAAACAGTAGTTGGGATAGCAATAAGATCCATCAGTGGCACTTAAAGCAACGATCGGTGGAGTGATTGGAGCAGTGATTGGAGCAATGTTTAAAGCAATGGTCAAACTACTGATTGAAGTGGTGATTGAGGATATCACTAGGTAACTCACAAGAGAAATTATTGGGAGAGGTATATAGGGGCAATATTGAGGAAGGTGTATGATTTTGCAAGTAACAGAAATTTGGTCAGGAAATTTGAACATGTGAAAGATGCCGATTATAACGAAAATTGTGTACTGATTAAAGACCATGACCGAATTTAAACCAGGGCAAGCACTTGTTCGTGGATAAGAGCAGAAAGTTGTTTTGAATATACGACAAAGGAGATTAAGCCACTTTAAAGGCCAAAAATAGAAACTAAACGTAAAGAGGCGGTGATATCACCTATTAATTTTCTTTAATGTGGCGATGTGAGTTGACTGTATTTTGTATGTGATTCAACTCCGAATGTAGTGGGCTCCTTAGCTGGTCCTGTGGATAAGTGGTATCCAATCGGATTGGCAGCGTTACGTGGTCTTTGTCGTTCTTTTATTTTGCACTTTTGTAGAAACTTCTAATGGCTGGCGAAATATTAGAAACCCTCTGTAGATTTTCTGTGGTTGCCGGAACAAGACTTCAACTCTTCTTCACAGACAATATTCGTGGACAAGTCAAATCAGTTCACTTGCTGTGGTATCTCAATAGAATTTCTTTATCGATTAAGGACTGATGGAAATTCCAGAAAGAGAATAATAACAAAGTCCGAATATGAAGCTAAAAATATTTTATTCATGTAGAGTGCGAATTCATAGCTTATCCCAAGCCTCGAGTACTTCCTCGTTCTGCCTGCAATCAATCTCCAAATCCTTTGTTCAGTGTTGGTTGGGAGTAGAATGATACTACACGATAATCACTTTTTGATAAAAATCCCAGTGTCCAGTCTTATGTTAAATGGAATTAATGAATAAAAATATTTCAGTTAACTACCGAATGTCTACAATTCCGTCTAGAAGCCCAACATCAGGTTTTTGTTTTAGTCTCGGTCAACGTCACTTTTCTTTTCTTTTTATTTGATCTCTTTTTTTTTCCTACTTTCTTTTGTTCGATAAAATGTTATCGTCGCTCTTCCTCTTTCCAGGGCCTTCAATATTGTTTTCGATCAAGAGCAGTACTGTTGTACTGTTCTCTTGAATTCGCCGCATCATTTTTTGTGTCGCAGCTCAACGTAATCGAAACTGAGCTAATCGGTTGTGACACAAGTTAACACCTCGAGTGTAGAGGGTGTGAAGTTATTTAAAATATTGTAGGGAGCTTAGGGTTCACTGGATTAATTATTTTAATAAATAAGAGCTGATAAATCGATTCTCTTTGTAAACACTTTATTAGTCTGTTAATAACAATCGTTACCTGACATTTCGCTTCATTACTTATCGCTTCCTTACTGCTTACTTCACTGCTTAGTGCTTACTTCTTACTTCTCGATCTGTGTGCGACGTATTTATACAGTTTTACCTCATTCTGATTCGGTGTTTCGTTTCCGTACGTTCCATAGCCTCGAATTTTCTATTGCTCATAGTCTCCAGTTTTCCAGTACTTTCTAGAAAATTCTAGTACTCTGTTTCGGACGTTCTAGAATATTCTAGTACTGATTGTCATATGCGTCACACTACCCTCCGCCTAGATTAGTTCGTCCCGAACTAAGTTCACTGGTCTCCTGGATTAACAAAAGTCGCCAGTCGGTCACGATGTACCACTTTCAGCTTGGCGTTTGGTCTTCGCTGAATCCTATAGACAACGTCGTTAATTCTTGTCAGAATCTTATACGGTCCTTCCCAATGTTGCTGCAACTTCGGAGACCTTCCTTTTTGCCGATGAGGGTTATAAAGCCACACGTTATCGCCTGCATTAAATACGGATGCGTTGGCTCGAACGTCGTACCCTGTTTTCATCCTGTCACTGGATACCTTGATTTGCTTTCGAACCAAATGATGAATCTCATCAAGGCGATTTCTCCACTCGGCTACGTAGTCTTCGGTCTTATCTATGGCGCCTGGAGGTATTCCGAATCGTAGATCGGCAGGTAATCGTATCTCTCGTCCAAATATAATTCATGCTGTGGGATGGCCTGTCGTATCGTTATTAGCCGATCTATAGCTCATGAGAAAGGTTGGTACGCATTTGTCCCAATCTCGTTGGTGATCACTAACGACCTTCGATAAATACTCTTTTATTGTTCGGTTGAACCTTTCCGACCATTCCGTCTGACTGCGGATGTAAGGGTGTGGTTCTGGTTTTCCTTACGGCCAGTGCCGCACAGATGCCTCGAAATATCTGTGATTCGAAGTTTCGGCCTTGATCCTTGATCTCTATATCTGCTGATCCAATTATTGATAAACTGCTCAATGACGGTTGTTGCTTCTTGGTTTGGAATTGGAAGGACTTCCATCTACTTGCTGAAGTAATCCATGATGACCAACATGTATTTGTTGTTGTCGTTGGTTTTTGGAAATGGTCCTGAGATATCAATCGCAATTCGCTCGAAAGGGGCGCCCACGTTGTATTGCTTTATAGCGCTCCTTGGTTTTGCTGTTGATCCTTTGGTCGCAGTGGAAGTTGTGCACTTCCTACACCAAGACAAGACGTCATCTCTCATGTGAAGCCAGTAGAAGCGAGACCGTAATTTTGGAAGTGTCTTATTAACTCCCAGATGTCCACTGGAGGCTCGTCGTGCATTTCTGTTAGTACATCCTTCACTTTTGATGGTGGGACTAGAATCTGCATTCGATGGGATTTTCCGTCCGAGGCTTCCCATTTACGCTTAAGAATTCCATCTTCCACCAGCAAGGAATTCCATTGTGCCCAATATGCCTTAAATGTTCCACTCTTGTCGGAAATATTGTTCCAAGTTGGCCGCTCGTTCTTTTCTTTGTGTTCCAGGATTGGCGACATATCTTCATCCTGAAGTTGGGCTGCGCGTATAGCATCACTCGTCCACCCATCTAGCACTTCTACTTGTACATTTCGCAGGTCGTACGCCTCTTCTTTCTCTTCCGCACTATGACAATGTTTACAATCTGGCTTACATGGTCTTCTTGATAGAACATCGGCGTTATTATCCACCTTCCCTTGACGGTGGGACATTTGGAAATTGTACGTTGAAGTCGTTCGATCTGTCGAGATATTTGTCCTTCCGGATTCTTAAAATTTAACAACCATTTCAGGGCGGCATGATCCGTCCGAAGGTGGAATCGACGTCCGTAGAGGTAGTTATGCAAATTCTTAACCGCTTCTACGGCAGCCAGCAGTTCCTTTCTTGTTGCGCAGTAATCTCTCTCTGGCTTAGATAGAACTCGACTATAATACGAGGGTTGCCTCTTATGTTTCGGGATTTGGCAACCCTAGTGTTGCAATCCGGCAATTAACAGCTCTGTCGTAAAGTTGGACATTTTTGAGGTTATACGCACTCAGAACGTTTTGAAATACGAGCGCTATTTGTGTTGTTTACAGTAACTTAAAAGATTCATCTCGGCCCAAAAATGGAATTAAATCGTCAACATTTTCGTGCGATTATTTTTTACAACTTTCGGCGTGGATTAACTCAGCAACAGTGCATGGATGAACTTAATTCAATTTTTGGCGATGAAGCTCCATCAAGGACCAGTGTTTATCGATGGTATGGTGAATTCAATCGTGGTCGTAGTTCACTCCAAGATGAATTTCGTGAAGGTCGTCCAAAATCAGTTGTTGTTCCGAAAACCATTGATGCTGTGCGCGAACTGATATTGGAAGATCGCCATGTGACCTATCGTGATATTGAGACAACCTTAGGCGTTAGTGGGACCAGCATACATTCAATATTGCATAAACATTTGACCGTCAAAAAAATTTGTTCGCGTTGGATCCCACACAATTTGTCAATCGCCCAAAAAAAGGCTCGTGTCAATTGGTCGAAAGAAATGCTCAAAAAATACGGTCGCGGTGCTTCGAAACACGTCTATGACATCGTGATAGGTGATGAATCGTGGATTTACGCGTATGAGCCCGAAAGTAAACAGCAGTCGACTGTCTGGGTGTTTCAAGATGAGCCAAATCCAACAAAAGTTGTTCGCGCCCGAAGCACTTCCAAGCAAATGGTCGCCTGTTTTTTCGGAAAAACTGGACATGCCGCAACCGTACCACTAGAACAACGCAGAACAGTCAATTCTAAGTGGTACACAACCATTTGTTTGCCAGTTGTCTTCCAAGAAATCAGGAAAACCAACCGCCGAAGACGGATCACTCTTCACCACGACAATGCGAGCTCTCACACATCGGCTGCGACAACTGCATTTCTGAGCACCCAAAACATCGATTTGATGGGTCATCCGCCGTATAGTCCTGACTTGGCACCGAATGACTTGTTTTTATTCCCGTACGTAAAAAACAAACCGAGAGGTCAACGTTTTTCGACACCTGAAGAAGCGGTTGCTGCATTCAGAATGCATGTGTTGGAGATACCTCAATCAGAGTGGCAAAAGTGCTTCGACAATTGGTTCAAACGCATGCGAAAGTGTATAGATCTTCATGGGGAATATTTTGAAAAACAGTAAAGTGATTTTCGATGATCAATATTTGTTTTTGTTCTCTAATCCCAAAATATAAAAGGCAACCCTCGTATGCGACAGCTCTCTCTTTACCACCGACTTCTTGTGACAACACTGCTCCGATTCCTGTGTTACTTCCATCAGTATCCAATATAAATGGGCGATCCGATCTTGGGAATGCCAATGTTGGAGTCATACATAACTCGGCCTTCAATGTGTTGAATGCTGCCTCACACTTTTCTGTCCAATTGAATTTCTTGTCTTTACCCGTTAGTTTGTGTAGGGTTTTAGCCACGTTGGCAAAACCTTTAACAAACCGTCGGTAATATGTGGCTAATTCCATTAAGCTTCTTAACTGTTGCTTATCTTCTGGAGTAGGCCACTCTTGGACAGCTGCTATCTTATCTGGATCCGTTTCAACTCCTGCAGATGAAACAATGTCTCCCAGGAATTTTACTCTCCTTTGGAAGAGTTCGCATTTCTTCGAATTGAGCTTTAAGTTGGCCTGTCTTAGACGTTCGAAGACGGAGCGCAGATTATTGATGTGTTCTGGTAAATTCCTTCCAACAACGATGATATCGTCCAAGCACACAAGACACGTCTTCCATGTAAGTCCCCGTAGAACACTTTCCATTAATCGTTCAAACGTTGCTGGAGCCTTACACAATCCAAAAGACATCACGTTGAATTGATAAAGTCCGTTTCGTAGTAGCTTTCTTCTCCTTGTCCTCCTCCTTCACTGCTGCTGCAGACGCTGTCGAAGAATTTGCTTCTGTCCTCTGCTATCCAGATTCCGGTCCTGAAGTTCCTTCTTCAACTCAGAAACGCGAAGATCCACCAAATGTCGGTCTGGCATCGTCACAACACACTTTCACAGACTTATTTACTTCACCAATAATTAATCCCACTTCTGACACCAATTGTAGCGAGCTTAGGGTTCGCTGGATTAATTATTTTAATAAATAAGAGCCGTTAAATCGATTCTCTTTGTAAACACTTTATTAGTCTGTTAATAACAACCGTTACTTGACATTTCGCTTCATTACTTATCGCTTTGTTGTGGTCCTTCTCTCAGGGAGCTTGTCTGGTCCTGAAAAGGACGAGGGATCTCTTTAAGATAGCTCCTGAGAGGACCCGTTGCGGTGCCGCCGTGCTTCCTCAAACCTTGAGGGAAGAGCAGTTACCGATCGAATATGGTCCCGGGAATCGGCCAGGATCAATTAAAAATACTTTTCATTTTATTAAATTTTAATTTTATTTTTAAATTCATTTTCTGGCGTCCTTACACTTAGAACGCCAATTGAGACTGAACTTCGAATCTGAAATTCATCACCCTTATAAAGAGAAACAAATCGAAATTTGTATCTCGAAAATACACAATTTCCTACAAAAATCCCGATTTTGGAATCCTGAGTGAGATGCTCAGTGTTTATTTAAGATAAGGATTCAGTTTCCTGAATTCCTATGAAACTATTGTGCAGATGTCGATATGTATCTGGTTTTGGGTTTTTGTTTGTTCAATTTATTAAGAATTTTCCCAAATAGAGATAATGATCTCTGGATTTTGAGTTTGGATGATGCCGTGGGGCAAATGCAAAACGATAAACGAATATATGATTCGTTTATTGTGAATTTTGATTTTAATTTGGTTTTTTAGATTAAATTATGCCGTGGAGGTAAATGTTAAGCGATAAACGGATATTTGATTCGTTTATTGCGAATTTTGGGTCTAGTTTGGGTTTTTTCGGGTTTTGATTGAATTTTAGGTTTTAGTGTATTACTGCTGGGATTTGGATGTAGGTGTGGGGGAAGGACATGGTAGGGCTCTTCAGAGCACTACATCCTCCCCTCCTTCAAAAAAAATTAATCTGTAAGAGATTAATTTTGTAGGAGTGACGCGATAAAAGATGAAGGGCGATGTCATCATGATTCGTTACATAATTTGGATTTCCAATTATAATGGTTACTTTAAATTTTCATTGTAGTTACAATTGCTTGCTACTTTTTTAAATGTTTGTTCTTGTTTTTAAGTATTATTCAAAATTTTGTGTTAATTCTGTAGCTTACGGTAGAGTGTTCTTCAATGTTTTGTTATGTTTTTATAAAGTCTAAGATTATGTGTTAAACTAAAGGCTTAAATTCACAATTTTTCTTATCGTGTATATAAGTACATTTTTAAGTTACATATATTAATAATGTTATTTACAGTGTTCTTTTGTTTTTTCAATATATTTAATAATAATTGTGAATTATTTTTATGAAATAAGATTATTTTAAATAAAATATTAAATTCAATTTGTGCTACAGATCAATTTTAGGTAAGCTTTACAACTTGTGTATTATATAAGAATTTACATTATCTACAGATACATTTGTGTTTCATTTTGAGGACTATATTTGTTTTTTTTTTTTTTGTATTATAAAGAAAGTTTTGATTCTAAATTTTTAAAATTCATTTTGATTTAAAGTGAAAAATGTTAGTTCCTTATTTTTCTTAGGATATATGTGATTAGGTTAATTGAAGAATGTTACATAGGTATTTGAAATTATTATATTTCTATTTTAAATTGTATATTTCATAGATTTTGTTTTGTTTAGTTAAACATTTTTTTTTTTTTTAACTTAGAATTATATATGTTTTTTATTTACAAATTAAGATCATTTATTATTAAAATATTTTTGTTCATTTATTTAAATTTTAAGTTAATGGCAATTAATTAAAATATTGTATAATATTTACAAAATTATTTTATTGAGGGAGTTAATATTTGTTTCATCATTTGTGTGTTAATAATATGAATTTGGGGAGATTCTCTTCATAATATAAACTATTTAAAGATTTATTTGTGTTATATTTTACTTATTATCTCCCGAATTGTTAATACAGTTGTATTATTTATAAATTTTCTTGTTTATTATAGACTATTTTCTTTTAGATACATAAATTTCCCAAAGCAGAGTTGGTTGTTTTATTTTATTTATTTGTGTTATTATGTATGTGTATCTATTTTGTTTTTGTACAATTATTTGTTAAGAGGGGGATTCAATATTATTAATTATATATTTTCTGTGGATATATTTAATTTACATATAGTTTTTTATATATTTTTAGATTTATAATGTGAGAATTGGTATTTTATTATTTATATGTTCATACACGTATACATATATGTTTGAATAATAAAGGAAAATCCATTTGTTTCACTTTAAGTTTTTCTTTAAATTTGTGGAAGACTTTCCAAACTCTCGTCGGTTTGGTTTGTGTAAAATTTTTCAAAGTTTGGGCAGTAAAACCATCTATGAAAAGCATTTTAAAGGATGTAGAATTCATAATCGATTTTGGAAGATTAACCATTGTTTTATTTGTGAAAGGGATTTCGATCATTTGTTTATTTTTATGTTTCATTTGCAGAATCCATTTTAAAGTTTGAAAAATTAGATAAACGAGGGAAACGATGCGGGCAAACAAGCAATTTAAAAGCGGTAATTTGATATAGCTGTTTTTTACAGGCTCACATTCTACTGTGACTTCTTGTTCCACAGTCTTACTCTTAGCTGGGAATCTTTTTTCCTCAGGCTTATTGGATGCTGGGAGTTCTTGTGGCTTTTCAGGCTTACATTCTGCTGGGACTCTTTGTTCCACAGGCTTACACTTAGCTGAAAGTTTTTGTTCCTCGGGCTTACAGTTTGCTGGGAGTTCTTGCTCCTCAGGCTTACATTTTGCCGGGATTTTCAGTTTGTGCTCTATGAACTTGGACGTGTTGTTGCTAGAAGTCGGAGCATTTAATAATATGAAAGTAGATGGAGGTGTTAGGATAGTATGGTCAGGAGTCTTTGTCGAATCCTCATATCCGGCCCGTAGACAACCGGATTCAAATGTTGACTGTTGGATGCGATCTTTGGCCAATACCTCCTCTATTTGGGGGGCCTCTAGATCGTCCTGCCTCTGATTTTTGTCCCTATTATCTCTAATGCCAATTTCATCCGTAGACGACACCTTGTAAGGTGGGGCATTTTCTACCTTCCTGTTTATATCATTAGCTTCTAATAACGATTGTTTAGATCTTTGGCTGTTTAATGTTCCTATATAAATTTGTGATTGCTGTACCCTACTCGTTTTGTTAATTACTCCACTTCTCCAAACGTTTGCGGTAGAAGTGGGCTGAGTTCTCAAATCATTTTTATTTGATGGAGAGTCGTTTTGACTTCTGAAATGGGACAGTCTCCTACATTCTGCTTGGGAATGATTAAATTTGTTGCAATATGTGCATTGGAGGTGTTCAAACTCCGCCTTAATTTGGGGGATAGGATTAGAAACATTTTCTTTTCGACGACATGTTGCAGAAGTATGACCAGACCTATTGCACGATTGGCAAATTGCTGGTTGGCTATATTTGGAATTATAAGATAAATTAAGAAGGTTTCTATCGCCTAGTCGTGGGGCCTGCTCGAGAGCGTAATTTATTGCTGCTCTAAGACTTGGGGTACCTCGTGCTTTCACTAAGAGTTTTAAATGGGAATCCCTAAGACCATCTTCAAAAGTATGCAAGGCGAGCTTTGTATTTTCTTCGAGGAGATATGTTCGCACCGCAGGATCGACAGTGCTTTCGAACGTGGCTTTGTTCAGCAGATGCAGGAGGTGTGCGAGTCTGTTTCCAAACTCCTTCACATCTTCCTTGCTATCTTGCTTGGCTTTCACCAGACTGTTTTGTGCCGCTGACCTTGAGGTGAGAATTTTAAATTCTCCCTTTAATTCGGAAGCAAGATCATTCCAGGTTGAAATGACCTTGTACCGGATGTGGTCGTATGCTGGCCCTTTCAGTCTGGTTTTCACCACGCTTAGATAAAAAGCACGCTGACTGTCGTCCTGTGCCTGTGAAAAAATAATATCCCCGCAAGAAATAAAATCATCTAATTCGTCCGGATTACCGTTAAACACCGGCACGAAATCCAAAATATCTTTCAACCCGATTGTGATATTCATTGTTATTAGTTTCGCGTTTTTATAATTGGGTATTAATTTTCGCGCGCCTCAAATATTCGATTCGCGTATTATTTTGGGGGAAAAATTCCTTGAGTAAATTCATCTCCCCAAATACAAGTACACCAAAGGGCGAAGAGTAAGAAGAGAATTTTTCGAACTCAACTGAAGCGATCCTAAAGAGAAACAAATCGAAATTTGTATCTCGAAAATACACAATTTCCTACAAAAATCCCGATTTTGGAATCCTGAGTGAGATGCTCAGTGTTTATTTAAGATAAGGATTCAGTTTCCTGAATTCCTATGAAACTATTGTGCAGATGTCGATATGTATCTGGTTTTGGGTTTTTGTTTGTTCAATTTATTAAGAATTTTCCCAAATAGAGATAATGATCTCTGGATTTTGAGTTTGGATGATGCCGTGGGGCAAATGCAAAACGATAAACGAATATATGATTCGTTTATTGTGAATTTTGATTTTAATTTGGTTTTTTAGATTAAATTATGCCGTGGAGGTAAATGTTAAGCGATAAACGGATATTTGATTCGTTTATTGCGAATTTTGGGTCTAGTTTGGGTTTTTTCGGGTTTTGATTGAATTTTAGGTTTTAGTGTATTACTGCTGGGATTTGGATGTAGGTGTGGGGGAAGGACATGGTAGGGCTCTTCAGAGCACTACAGCTTCATTACTGCTTACTTCTTACTTACCGATCTGTGTGCGACGTATTTACACAGTTTTTCCTGATTCTGATTCGGTGTTTCGTTTCCGTCCGTTCCATAGCCTCGAATTTTCTAATGCTCATAGTCTCCAGTTTTCCAAAACTTTCTAGAATATTCTAGTACTCTGTTTCGGACTTTCTAGAATATCTATCTGCGCTATATTAATTTCTTTTCTGACATTCTTTTAAAGGAAGCATTAGTAATGTATATGGCGTGTAATGTACAAGATGGAAGACGGCATCAGCCGTACGTATAGCGTTCAATGGGTTTCAACTCACCATACTTCTTGGTTCAATATGTGTTTTTATCACTCCCTTGTGTAATAAGAAGAGAACAACCATAGGTTCGTATCTATAGAAATTAGTTATCACTGAAAGCCTTGAAATAATTTCCTTAACTTTTAATACCACAAAATCCTCTTTCCTAATAATTAACTCTCCATTTATCTTACCTATTTTAAACTACCATTATCCATAGCCCCTTACCGTGAGACTAGTGGATAAACCAATACCCGGAATTGATATCATTATTTCCCAATTATTCTCATTGGTTACGGTGTATCAGCTTCCTTTATCCTTCAACATTAGCTACTAAAACGTGGCTCCCTATAGGCCTTAATAAACTTACGACCGGGAGCTGTTGGATCGAATCAAATTGAAATTCCCTTGCTGCTAATCAAGTCCCAGCCGGCGGCGTATACTCCCCACACTGGCCACTTACCTAACTCACCGTTCAACCTTACCCTCCCCGTTTTGCTGGGAAACAATAATTCACTTTACCTAAGAAAAAATGGTCTTTCCTGCGGGATAATCACTTATTAAGAAACTGGAGCCAAAAAAGTGGACAAGAAAGAACACCAGTTGAAAAAGGGAAGGCTGGACCCTTCGCCTTCAACCTCACAACAAAAATATCTCATCTAGACCGGAAGGGACGATTTGTTCAGATCGTATACGATTACAGCAGCAGTTTGTTTCAGAGTCCTGTACCGAGCAACTTAACCACCTGATGTTGGGATTGATTCATCTTCGATTGAGCCAAAGGGTGGGTTTTTTTTTTTCGGGAACGCTTTTATTCCTTTTTTTTTTCCTCAGCTGCCGTCGTCTTCTATCTGCAATCCTAGACATCCATTAATCTTCCCGTCCTTGCTTGTAGTTTCGGTTTGCAAAAGCACAACAAGTGCAAATGATAGGATTATGAAGTTTTTACCAGAACACGCTACTTGTACAGAATTTATAAAGGAAAGGATTCACGAACAAAAGGAAGATTCAACGGAGAAACATGAGAAAGGGAGAAAAGAACGAAACACCGAAGGACAAGCAAACCGATATGTAAGACACGTCCTAGATTTATGCGAGTTCATTTGTAAGACATACAGGACCCCGATGCCGCGATGGATGATTTATTGTTGGCAAGACGCGCTGGAGATGTGGGTGGACTACGAGATGGCCACAGGCTTCCACGGGACTCACGGATTAATACTTCATATATCAAAATGTTGCGGACAGCGACGGGTCCTGGGAATACATGCGACGAAAGAGAAAATTCAATTTCCTAACCGATTTGCTGACTTTGTGGGATACGTCTTGGTGAAAAGGAGGACGCTGGCCAAAGAGCTGTGAAACTCTGAAGGGGTTGATTTATGATCATTTGATATGTTTGGGGTTGGGTTCTGTTTTACAGGATTTCTCCGTTCGTTATTGGAATGGAAATTAGTTTGAGCCATGTCCAGGAATTGTAAGGGGAAATTGGCGGCAGACTTCGATTAATTAAAACGCCAACTTGACGTGAATTGGATCAGGCAACTCCAACGTGTCAATTTGAGGTGATAGTAAAAGGATCTGTGGACCTTGTGAAAGTCTTACGCAACTGAAGCTGAATATTATATTCACTGAAGTAAAGGATATCGCCATTTTGTGACATTGTCGCGTCTCTCTTACACTGATTGTCAACTGCAGAAACCTGTGCAATTTTGGATTACAATGTCCAACAAATGATAACTTATATTAAAACGAACACTTTGAAAACGTTTAAAACTTCCAAAGTCAAAACAAAGTTAGATGTAGATTTCTATTCCCTTAATCAATTAAGATGGAAGCTTGACATGGTTTCTGTTTTTTTGTTTTTGGTATGAAGATGAAATCTTTAAAAGATACCTCTGGGCCGATCTGGAGGAATGCTGAATTTTTATCGACTAAAACCATCTCCCGCCAGGCAGATATTCGGGTTGATCTGATCCCCGCGAAACTTTCTTTTAGATATTCCACCACGGTGCGGGACGGAGTTTACCTGTTTCTCCACTCGTCGCTTCGCAACTGCTGCATCATGTCACATAGAATATCATTGTTTGCGGACCATGCTTGTTTGGAACTTAGGATGTATTCTGTTACTCCTGTCGGAATAATGACCCGACTCATATGTCTCTCCAAAATCGTTCGTGCGGTCTCGATTCTCACACACTGTGAGTACGTATTTCGCATTTTCTATTTTGCCTTCCCAGTATAAGCAGTATGGGTGATTGACATAGTTATATTTTTGCAAGTATTGCCGAAAGCATCTGTGGCGGTTCCACGAACCGCACAAATCACCATAGATGAGAGGTCTTCGTTCCACCAACATACACACCTACAACCAAACTTCACGTGCCTACAGACAAGTGTCCCCAAAGTCCACATTTTCACCTGACCAAAGGTGACATCCATACTGGTGTCAACAACCACATGTATCCACAGATACGTGGGTCCCAAGTCCCGAACAATTTCCCCACACCTACACGGCGATCGAAGGACACGACCCAGCATAGAAATTGTGTATCGATCCATTAACTGGATAAACACAAGCGGTTGGCACAGCTGCGCCAGATGTCGACAAACATCAAATGCCCGGCGATAAGCCAATTGCCGTAAAACAATGCACTTCGCCTAAACAGCAATAAACGAAAACGCTGTTCCTATAGGGCAAAGCAAATACGATAATTACCACGATCGCAGGATCGCCAAGAATAAACAACACACCCGAATGTTTTGTTGCGTCTCCAGCGCCGTGCTTCCTCTTTCAAGGGAAGAGCGTGGGGGTTATATATTTATTAAAATATCTTTTCATTATAATTATAGTTTTTATTTATTTTATTTGAACTCAGCTATCTCAAGCTGAGCTTTAAACTGAACTACTTTTACAATATAAATTTTCCTGCTTTTATAGAACATTTTGTTCCAACTAACTGTGTCGTATAAAATGAACAAAACAATCCAGAAGTCTCTGTTTATAATTTTGAATAAACTTTGAACGAAAATCAAAGTGGCTATGTTTTGAAATGAAAAATGTGCTTGTTATGAAAAGGGGCATGTTTTTAAATGTGCTGTAAGTGACTGGATATAGAATATTGTGTCTGTTTATTTATGAATTGTATTAAATGAGAATGTAAGATATGTGCGGATGTAGTTTTAAAGGTTGTGTTGGAAAGGACATGAGATTAGTGTTAAAGCGAATAAGGGTAGTATTCTGGAATACAACAGTTTGCATAAGCAACGCAACAGAAATGTGGGAATTCTGGCGATCCCGTAAACGGCAACCTCCGCGTCTGTATGTGTGAGTGCGATCTTCGCTGGTGGAGAGATTCTCGATTGAGAGAGAATCACCAGGGCAAGGAAAACGAAAGGGAAAAGAGAACTATGGGGTGAATAGAATCATCCCCAGAAGAAAAATCAGTCAGTCGACATTTAGAATCTCACGAGAGTACACAGGAAACGACAGGATGTCGGGAGTAACCGCGAACTTAAAATCAGATGTAATAAGAAAAACGTGATGTATTCGTAAGTTTACTCACAAAGTAATTTAAAAAGAAATCAGCAAGTCGTAGCAAATATTAAAAGTTCGTGGTATCCTAACGTGTGCAATCGTAATTCAGCATTTTTTGTGTAGTTGTGCTGAAAACACTAAGTGAAAGGCTATGTACGATAAACAGGAATAAATAAGGATATTTTCAAAAATTAAGATGGTTCAAAGTGTGGTGGAAGTTAGTTGTGATTTTTTTTAATATACGACCTACCAAAAATAAATGTAAAAACCTTTAAATAAAATCAACAATAAAATAAAAGAGCGTTTCCAAAAAAGAAGAATCAGTGTTTTATTTGTGGCTGTATTCGCTCCGTGTTCGGTTTGTGGACAGTGTTCGGCGGAACACTTCCGAGCAAAAGACAAAAATCCGCCAAACACCCATGTCCTGATAACAGTCGAGTCAAGTGGTAGTTCAACTGGCCATGTTTTCTTTTCACCTATGTTTCTATATCAGGTATCATGGTGCGGGTGCATCTTCCTTTGATGGAGGAATCTTAGCTTCGTCGCCATTCTCTTAGGCTTAAGAGCTTTTATTCTGACCGCATTTACCGGCGATTCTCTTCTGAAACCTCATGCAACCCATCGTTTTCCTTGGCTACAATCTCAAATGGTTTTCACTCGGCTAAGACATTTATGGCATCATAGGATACCGTTCGGAATATGCAGCATACGCTTAATGATGCCAGCCTTTGTGGTGAGATCACTCCGCTCATGTACGACTTACACCGTGCGGCTCCTACCCATATGTAAGCTGTATACTGTTGTACGTTGCTTATCACTTTCCTTATGTGGGACTGGGATCCTCCAACATTAGGTACCAGTCTCGCCAAAACATTGCATACTCTTGCCGTTTTTTCACTCGTTCTCTTCAGCTCTTCCTTGAAGCTCAGCCTGTTGTCGAGTATAACATCAAGATATTTAATATATGGAATGAATCTGATTGTTTGTCCTTCTATTTCTAAATCAAGACGTTCAACTTGCTTGTGGCTGATTATTAAAACTTATGTGCGGCTAGTTCCAGCCCGGCCATATCTAGCCAGCATTGAATGCTCTGGATTGTAAGGGAACAAATATTATCCACGCCATCTAGAAGTTTAGCTACAGCTACTATCGCCAAATCATCTGCGTACCCAATGATTCTAACTCCTTCTGGTACATTGACCCTGAGCACACCAACATAAATGATATTAAATAACAGCGGACCCAATACAGACCCCTTTGGTACAACCGCTCTCTTCCTGTGGTCCCTCATCAGTGTCACAGAGCAGTGCTCTATCCGAGAGATAGTTGGCTAGTATACGCCCCAAGTAGGATGAGACTTTTATTGCCCTACGCTTCTAGAATTCCATTCCAGTTCACCGAGCTAAACGCATTTTTAAAGTCTAGTCACCACCGCGCAATATTTTTCCGTGCTTCCTAGCCATCGAGCTGCAGCTATCGCATTGCAAGCGATGTGGCACATCACAGAGAATGCCTTATCGGTTGATCTACTTTTCCGGAACCCATACTGCCATTCAGAGTGCCCCAATGTCAACCCAATGAATTGTTTCATGTGGGTGGCGGTTACTCGCTCAAACAGTATCACTGTTGTTTCCAGCATGCCCACCATGGGCGGTAGGACGACGGCGCTTCTGGTTCCTGGGGTCCTATTGGTATAAGCACATGTCGCTGTTTTTTCCATCGTTTAGGAAAGAATTCTGTTTGAGACAGATCGTGAAGAGACTGCTGAAGACTTCCGGCTTGTTGGTCAAAACAGTCATCACCACAGCGTTAGGAGTTCCACCCAGTACCGGAGTCTTGTTGTTTTTAACGACTCTTGCAGCCAAGAGCATCTCTTCTATGGTCACTGGAGGTATTGCTCTTTCAGTGATGTTCGATTCCTCTTGCGCTTTCATCACCTCATCACACAGGGGGACGAGGACAGCTACGATTCTGGCAATGTCACTTCCTATTCGTTTTAATCAGTTTTGTCTAGCGAGTAAGTAACATAGAATAAGAGGAAGAAATAAAAAATAATATGAAAGATGAATGAACATGAATATGTAGCACTACATCTAGGACTGCGAAAGGTTCGACTAGTGCCTGGCCTCTACTCTTGATTCTTGTGCTTCCCCATTCTACTGCCTCAACATTGAAACCTCCAGCCAGTATAACGAGGCTCTTATCTCTAGCTTCTTGTGTTAGCCTGTCCGAAAAGCATTTGAATTCTTCTATTTCGCACCTGGGTGGAGCGTAACAACAGTAGAAATGATTTTCTCTAATCTTATTATTATTATTTATTGGCCTGTAGGAACCCGGAAGTTCATGACCTCACCGACTCGGCTTCGCCATCGTTCCCTGTCCTGGGCACTCTCCTTCCACACTTGACTATTCGATCCGATCTCCTCAAGGTCAAACCTAACATTGTCCTCCCATCTCCGTCGCGGCCGTCCTACCGGTCTATTTCCCGTTGGTCTACCGTCAAGAATTCTATTCACGGTCCTATCATTCCCCATTCGCGCCACGTGTCCGCCCCATCTTAATCTTCGCGACTTGATTACTCTCACTATTGTAGGTTTGCGATATAGCTCTTCCAATTCGTGGTTATGGAGTCTCCTCCATTGTCCTGCCTCCTCGTCATATTTACCTCCAAAGATGCCCCTCAAAACTTTATTCTCGAATACGCGGAATTTGTTTTCTACCCGTTTTGTGAGAGCCCATGTTTCGCATCCATATAGAACAATCGGCATGATTATGGTTCTATAGACACGGAGCTTTATGTTACGTGATAGCATTCTGGATTTCAGCAGTTTACTGACTGCGTGCCAACTCGCGTTGCCGGAATGCAGTCTCTTGTTAATTTGCTTCGACATTTCGTTACTGGCCGTCAGTATCGTTCCCAGATATTTAAATTGTTTAACTTTTTCAAATATCTTACCTCTGACGTTTATATGTGTTATCTGAGATCCACCTGCTCTCGCCGTAATCATGTATTTTGTTTTGTCTTCATTTATTTCTAGGCCCACCTCTTCTGCCACTTGCATGATGATTTCACAGTTTTTACTAACAGTCTCTAGATTATCGCCCAGAACGGCGATGTCATCCGCATATGCGAGCACTTGTGTGACCCCGTTCAGGGATGATCCGGCCATGTTGTCGTCTTGTACCTTTCTGATGACATACTCGAGCACAAGGTGATAGACCATCTCCCTGCTTTAGTCCGTCCCGGATTTCAAATGGTTCTGAGAGGTGGTTTTCTCATCTGACTCGCCCTTTGTTTTCGTTCATGCAAATTTGAATGAAGGCGGCATATTTTTTCGGGACTCCCAGCTCAACTAGAATATGGTAGAGTCTCTGCCTTGCGATTGAGTCGTAGGCTTTTTTTAAGTCAACGAACAGTTGGTGAACCGTCTCTCCGTATTCCCACTTCTTTTCCAGCAGTTGTCTTATTGTGAACATTTGGTCGCTTGTTGACCGGTTCCTACGTAATCCACATTGGTAGTCTCCCAGTATCTCTTCTGCGTAAGGTGTGATTCTAGCCAGAATGACATTTGTTAATATTTTGTAAGCGGTTGGGAGCAATGATATTCCTCTGTAGTTTTCGCAGTCAGATCTCTCGCCTTTTTTGAAAATGGGGATGACTATTGAGGTTTTCCATTCTTCCGGAGTGACTTCCTTATCCCATATTGTTTGGTTGAGCTGGTGGATCTTTCGAGCGGTTGCCTCTCCTCCATGCTTCACAAGCTCTGCCGGTATACAGTCGACTCCGGGAGCCTTGTAGTTTTTCAATCGATTTATTGCGTCTACAACTTCGTTGAGAGACGGCTCTGGGATCTGAGGCTCGGCTGTATGTACGCTTGGTGCATTTATCTGTGGTTGATGGGTGCGTACATTGAGCAGGTTTTCAAAGTACTGCTTCCATCTTGTCACGACATTGTTTGTTTCTGTGACCAGACAGCCGTTTGCGTCTCGAATTATTTTGGCTCTTCCTCGGTAGCCATTTCTAATTGAATTTATGCCGACATACATACCCCTGATGTTCTTTGCCCTAGAATTTTCTAGGATTAATTTTTCTCTAATCTTAGCATAGGCAAATTCTTTCTGCCGCTGGACACTTCTGCCTTCTATGGGGAATTTCCACTTGTCCAGAAGGCCGCTGTTCTGCTGCTGTTTTCTTCCCATGTAATTGTACCAATGCAATGCATCGTGTACTGCTCATTGATGAGTACCACGCCGGCACTATATTTCTTAACCGTTTGGATCTTGTGTAACTCTTCCTAACTCACATCTTCTGCATAATACATTTTAAGCCTGAAAATAAGTTTGGCGGTTATATATGTTGTTCAAATGTTCCGCCGAACACTGTTTGCCGCAGAAAAAACATACACACACAAAGCGAACGCGGTTACAAATGAAACACCAAGAAAATTGATTTTGAAATTTTATTTTATTGTTGTTGTCTATTATTGTTTTGAATGTCATAAGTTTCGCTGTTTTTCTTATGAAATAAGTGCCGAGTAATTTATCGAAACAGAATGTTCTTATCGTATCTAAAAACACATTGTAGGCGATAACAAATCGAATCACATTTAATCCGGCACACATTCACTTTTGATGACACGAAAAGTATTACAGATTCTTTTGGTTGTTAGGTATTGTTTGTATTCGAGATCGTTTCTTTTTTTATTGCGAATTTATCGATTTCTTGCACTTTCTGAATTCCGAACCGCATTTACAGCGTGAACGTGGGATCGTCAAACATTTTACCGACATCTAAAAATACATTCGTGTCTTACTGTTTTCGTAGCTTCCCGTCGACTATTAGCTTGGCGCGGATCGACCTCCTCGGCGGGGTTCTGTAATTGTGATCAGGTGACGGATGCTCAATATAGACTAATCTCTAATTCGACTACTGAATTCGTATCCCCCATCGTAAGGGAAATTTTCCCAACGTATCTGTGAAACAGAGTTTCCTATCGTATCCGTGAAGCGAAATTACCCATGGTATCTGTAAAGGAAGGTTTTTCATCGTAATCATCATTATCACCATTGTGGTGGTGATCGAAATCCTGTCCTCCTTTGTCCGTTGAACGGATGTCGCCGCTTATTCTCCGATCACTCGCTGGTTTGTTTATCCAACACATCTGGCACGAGAAAAGGAATCGCCTGCATTTCGAATGCGTACACGGATTATGGGATGCAAGGCTTTGTTTGCCTTTTCCATCATAAACATCTATCAGGGATACTGTTACGCATTTATGATTGTTCGCCTGCTAATCAGCGGCGCAACGAATTGTTTGTTTGCGCAAGTGTGCCTGGTTTAGGTGCAAATTGCATTTAGCTACCAGCGTAGGCGTCCGTTGTTCGACCCATTTACCGACAATGGTATTTCTTTGGAAACATAGCGTTGTTATTTAGGATGGGAGATTGATGACCTGTATGCGATGTTTGCTACATTTGACGCATTGCTTAGATGCGATGCTTTAGCTGCCCTTTTGAATTGGGGTAGAATACCATGTATGGATGCGTTGAACTCGATATAGGAAGCTTTGTAACGTTAACTTCCTTGGTTTTGCTATCGGGTTCAACGTTGTTGCAATTTCATATAGCCTTTATTACAGGTATGGTAATGGCCAGGTGTCTGTGGGCACGTGTGCTGCGAAAGGCGAGTAGAGTTCCTTGGCGGAAAGGATAACTCACCTGTAAGGAGTTGTATGGTTCGTGGAACCGCTACACTAGTGCTATTACACTTAAGTTACCATGTAATTTATTTACACTGTAATGAATAATAAAAATAATAATAATAGCATTCCCACCATGAAATAGACACATTTTAGAAAATTATCAGGTGTACGAAGTGAGCATTTTTTTTTAAAAGGCAAAAAATTATTACCCCTTAAAATACAAAATCTCATTCCAAATACTTGATATTTTGTGGCCAAAACTTCCATTTCAGTTCGATGCAAAAAACCTCTCGATTCCCTGCATCAAATCGCACCTGCCTATCAACCCTAATCTGTACGATTTGCCCAAAATACCCTCTACAAGTAAAACTACAACACTTCCCCCTAACATGGGGTGGAAAATAGTAAAGACGTTAGACTTCCATATACATGCAGATAGTCAAATAACCGTCAATTTGGAACATATTGGGATCGACCAAGGATTATGAGTTGGTAAGGGGTACTACTAAATAGTAGTACGAACTCAAAAATCGATTCGTGATGGTGTTCTGATGTTCGATAAAACAAAATTAAATATTTATGAAATAAATAAATACGGTGGACAAAGTAAAATAAAATATTTGTAAAATAAATAAATACGGTGTAGCTGTAAAAATTAAATATTCGTGAATTAATTGGTAATAAGTGCTAGACTAGTGTCCTCCCTTATCTAGGCTAGTGTCCTCCTTTACCAGAGTGAACGATTCGTGCGATTCACCCCCATCATCATCATTATCGGCACTACAGCCGGGAACTGGTCTTGGCCTCATTTCGCAAGTCCTGAGGCTTGTCAAATTGTCCATAATGATTTGTTTTTTCCGGGCAAGGTCATTAGTCTTGCGCCAGAGGATCCCCGACGGGGAATCGAACCCCGGTCGCCCGCGTGACAGGCGGGTATACTAACCACTATACTATCGAGGAGCGATTCACCCCCACCAAGGTAAGAATCAGAGGTAAGTAATTGGGAACTAAAATTGTTAAAAATATATACGTAACAGTCTTTAGGAACCAGGAAGTTCGTAACCTCACTGACTTGGCTGCGCCATTGCTTCCTGTCCTGTGCTCTCTCCTTCCACGCTTGACCATCTGATTAAATTTCCTTAAGGTCAAATCTTACATTGTCTTCCCATCTCCGTCGCGGCCACCCTACCGGTCCCCTTCCTGTTGGATTCGTCATTAATTCTACGCACGGTCCGATCGTTGTCCATTCGCGCCAGATTTCCACCCCATCCCTAATCTTCGCGACCTGTTTACTCTCACTATTGTAGGCTTGCAGTAAAGATGAAATCTGCCACCCATCAAATTAATGCAGGTGTTCCCCAAGGTTCTGTACGCTCACCCACTCTCTTCCACGTCATTATAAATGATCTCTTGTCAATTATCCAAAACCCAATTCACTTGCTGATGATAGCATGTTGAGGTTCTCACACTCATACGAACATTCCGGACCGAACTCTTCGAACCACATTACAAACCAGCCAATTATGCTCAATACATTGAATACCGACCTCAACAAGATATATCAGTGGGGATTATCTAACCGAGTAGAATTCAATGCCCAAAAAACTCAGTGCTGTATCCTGTCGACAAAGGCGAACCCCAAAGTAAATACACTGTCTATGAACGGCACTTGCATCGACGAAGCCAAGGAACTATCAATCCTCGGCACTCGAATTAATTCGACTCTCAATTGGAGCGACCACTTATTTGAAGCTGCAAAAAATACAGCCTAATGTATGGGGTTCTTTAAAGGATGCAAAAACGATTTCACTCCATCCAACCTGCCCACTATTTATAAGGCGTACATTCTTCCTAAAGTGGAGTTCAACCCTCATATTTGGTCAGGCGCATCCAAAACTGCGCTATACGTGCTCGATAGTATGCAAAGACGAGTATTGAAACTTATTGGGGACCCAACCGTAAACCGACAAACTCCGTCATTAGAACATAGCCGCAACGTACCATGCCTGTCTCTTTTCTATATGTATTATCACGGTATTAACTTGCTGAATGTGTTCCGCCTCCTTAGACATTTTCAAGCGATATTTTTCAATCAAATAATGCGCATCAGTTTGCAATGAAAGTCAACTTCCGGGGCGCACATAAACGTAAAGAGCCATTCTTTAGTCGAATCACACAAATATGGAATGCTTTACCTGATCATGTTTCTTCGGCGCTGTAATGTCTAGGCATTAAAGATCAATATAGGTCGATACCTCCTTTATCCACTTCCTCTTCGTCCGCTCGCATTGTGCTCTAGGATTTAAGGGTATTCCAAAATACCCTTTTATGCACGCGTTAGTCTAAAAGAAAAAAGTATGGAGTAAGGCATTCGAATGAAGGCATCAACACATCAGACTACAATCGCGTCTACACAGTGGTGTTTCATCTCACTACGTTGCATAAATTTCGTTCCTCATTTGTTCGACTGAGTTACAATTTCTACGTCTTGCTAAGCCATCGTTAATGCATCGATCAATTTTCGAGTCAGTTTTCCTTTGTCATCAGGTCCTATTTTATTTTGTTTCAGTTTAAGAAGGCGGGAGCCCATTCTTGCTCCAAGACGCTGCGGCAATATTGAGAAACGCCAGTTTTAATCTTTTTCCCCATAAGACCAATTGTATATTATTTTCATGTCCATACAGTATATTCAATAAAAAAAAATCGATTTTTTTTTAAATTTCTAGAGTGGTGTTGTGGCGTTTCTGCACACACAATTCACAAGCAAATGTGAAGAGCACCCAACGAAAATCGAATGAGAAAAAGCAACAGCCGTATACCAAGCAATAACATAGCAATTCCACATCAGTTGATGAGTATACTTGAGTTTAGAAATCGAATTCGTACACGGGGCAGTGGCCAGATGTGTTGAGCATTGGTTCAATTTTTAGTGATTCTTACCGTGATAGCGTCGGTTCGAATCACACACTCTTCACTATCGTCGCAAACGGTATACTGTTGCCCCATGAACTGTGGATTGCTGTGTTCATTGTCCTGGCATACAGCTTTGCTGAACCTTTTTTTTTCGAATCTCCTTTGTGCCATGTTTTTCAGCACAGTACCGTTATTCGTATGTATCTGTTGGAGTCGCTACTACCATCTATATACCGAATTCACTCTCAATGAAGTTATTGATGTCGCTCATCAGTTTTCTGATATGTAGTATAATCCTCTAATTTTTTCATTCGTTTTTCGCAAGCGCTCCTTGAGGATCAAAGAGACTAGGTGAGATACCCTATCGTTTTATTGGTGCATATATCAATGTACCCATTTTTTTTCGACTATTTGCTAAAATCGCTTTCGTCTTGTGTTCTGCTAGTTTTAGTCTAGTTATGTTTAATCAGCTGTTTTTTTGGCATGTGTTGTGTGGGGGCCACGTCAACGAACTTGTTCGCAATGTAACACCTGGAGCAGAATCAGCAGTAATTAAATGAAGCAGTACTTCATCACGATCAAACTGTGATCAATCACTGAAGTAAATGCGCACACCACTCCTCTTGGATAGTACAAAAATTCGAAAAAAGGCACTTCGAAATAATGCATTTATTGTAGTACTTTATTTAAAAAAACAGTTCTCCGTTGATGTCTATGTTCCTTCTGTTATTTTTGCTTTGCTTTATTTTATTATTAAATTTATACAGAATTATGAAGTGAATCTCTTTCTTCCTTCTTGTTTATCATTCTTCTTCCTTTGCTCTTCTTATCTCTGTCGGGATCAGTACGTAGGTACTGTGCTCTTGATTTGTCTTGTGGGGGTTCTTTAACCCACTTCCAAAGAACCACCCATTCCCTTTTACCTGTCTCCCATTTTCCAGGCAAGTCTTTCTACTTACCTCCAAATGAGCAGTGTAAACTACTCCGCATTACCTTTTGGCGTGATTTTATATTTGTCCGAGTGCTCCGCCGAACACTGTTTACCACAGAGAGAAGAAAACACCAACGGAGCGCACACAGTACAAAATCGAAACTCAGAAAGGATTGTTTTAATTGAACTTTTATTTTTTTGGGTTTATACTTCCTTTATCAGTAGGTACACAAACGTTCGAGTGTTCGCAGTATTACAATTGCTGATGACGAGACACAACCGCTCTGGGGTTCACAATGTAATGTTTTTACAATTTATGGTGACGAGACACAACCGCTCTGGGGGTCATGATATAATGTTTTTATAATTTAATACTTAAATAATAATTTATAATAATCACTAGGTACAACTTCAAATTTCACCCGCTAGATTGCCCGCCCGACGTTCCTTTTTTTAAACTAATACAAATTCTTTCCACGGACTGATCTCCTTATTGGGTTCCTCCCTGTTCGAACGTACTCTCCAGATTACTCGATATAGACTAAATGTCTCCATCCTAAAAATATCCCATGAATTAATCAGCCTGCATCTGCAAAGGCAAATTTCCCTATCCAATCTGCTAACAGACTTTCCCATCGTATCTGTTACAGCATAAAATTTCCCTTTGCATCTCAAGAGGAGAAATTTTCCATTGGACCTGGAATGGAGAAATCTTACCTAAATCATCATTATCATGGCTCATTGCTGGTGGTCGGAATCTTTTTTTCTTGTTCCAGGATCGCATGCCACCGCTTATTCTTCGATCTTTCCGTAGTTTATTTGTACTACACATCTAGCATACTGCAAAGTATCGCCTGCATTTCGGATGCGTACACGGATTATGGGATGTAAGGCTTTGTTTGCCTTTTCCATCATAAACATCTATCAGGGATAGTGTTATGCGTTTATGATTGTTCGCCTGCTAATCAGCGGCGCAACGAATTGTTTGTTTGCGCAAGTGTGCCTTAGCATTAGCTCATACCAAGGGTTTAGGTGCTAGTTGCATTTAGCTACCAGCGTCTGCATCCGTTGTTCGGTCTATTTACCGACAATGGTATTTCTTTGGAAACATCGCGTTGATGTTTAGGATGGGAGATTGATGACCTGTATGCGATGCTTGCTGCATTTGACGCATTGCTTAGATACGATGCTTTAGCTGCCCTTTTGAATTGGGGTAGAATACCATGTATGGATGCGTTGAGCTCGATATTGGAAGCTTTTAAACGTTAACTTGCTTGGTTTTTGCTATCGGGTTCAACGTTGTTGCAATTTCATATAGCCTTTATTACAGGTATGGTAATGACTATTGGGTCACGTGTCTGTGGGCACGTGTGCTGCGAAGGGTGAGTAGAGTTCCTTGGCGGAAAGGATAACTCACCTGTACGGAGTTGTATGGTAGAACCGCTACAACCTCCCATCAGAAAACATAAGTCTACGGCAAGACTATCATCTAGCCGTGACATCAAACTTTCACCACGGGGCAGGCTTGCATCCAACGCATGATGTCCCCGAAACCTAATTTGGTTACCTCAACAGGTAACCAGAATTTATCCATGATCATGTCAATGCGCAATGCTAAAAAGCATTTTCTCATACATGTGCATGACATGTTCATCCGCACCACTGCTGAACCATCGGTCGATCGCCCAAACAACAACCTACAGCGCAGCCCATTGCTGGCCGTCGAAAGGAATTTCAAGTGTTGTTTTAATACAAACACACACCCGACACATCGACCGACGAGACGTTGGCAATCTGCGTACAAGCTAAGTGATGCTGTACGCAGTGGCCAATGTGTGAACATGCATTGCTCCTATACCCTTAGGTTCGCAACATTTGCGACCAATTCCCTATTATCGGCCATCAACCGATCATGGGATTTGGACATGAATATGATCGTTGTTTAGGCAATCATACCCACGTTCATGCTCTATGATGACCCTTCTGAAAATCAAAGTAAACACACAATACCTCACTGTGTTTGTTTTGCTTACCAACGATGGTCCATAAGTCCCCTGCGTGGCAAATTCCTCACGACCATATCCATGTACCAGCATATTACCAAATAGATAACCATCCAGCCTGACCCCTTGCCACCCTCGGCAAGATTTCTGTTGACTTAATGTCGACAAAATATCTTTCTTTCTAGTGCACCAGAGCCATCCGGCTAAATCAAACAAACCCCAAATCTTCGGTCGACCTATCGTCACAAAAGAATATATCGCCTAGAACGGAATATTCATGAACACAATGCCTGCAGCCCCTTTTTGCTCATCCATTTGTTTGAACAGGTGCCGGACCGATCGTTGTTGGTATTGTAGGTTAAGGGGCATCGTACTTGTCCTATACGGCCATATGGGAATCCTTCCATTTAACTCCTTTTCGATCGCCCATTGGCCGTCGCCATGTTGAGCCTGTTCGCTCATCCCACATCGATGTTATCCACCACCGTTGAATCTGACGGATGTGTATTGCATCGAGGAGTCAAAATTCATCCTTCGAGGAGAGACGTCGAATCTCTGTTATCGCGCTATTCATTTTATAGTCAATTCAAAAATAACTGGAGTCAGATTTCTTAAGTGTACACACGCTAGTTTTCGTACCGAGTTTTTGTCGAGAAGCATAAGTTCTATGGTAGTGAATTTAATATTTTAAAGGAATAAATTTACTTGAATAATTGTTACCAAATACGGGTGTGGCGTTGATTCATAGAGTTCGTGTACCACACAGTAAATAACAAGTGCACAGTGAAAAATCAAATCAAGACTACAGAACAAACAAAACGACACATATTTTAAAAGACAGTTCAAGTGTTTGTATTTAAAATAAAAACTGTGTTGAAGTTAAAAATAAAATAAAATAAGGGAATAAACTATACCATAGTGTTTGTCTTTGCTGTTCTGTGTCGGAGTCTCACTTCTTTTCCCTCCCAACAAAACGTACAAGATGTAAATTGTAGCTAGTTATAGGATTGTACACAAGAGAAGTGTTATACAAGAATATATTTATAACAAATATATTCTTGTCACTGCAGCCGCAACATCAGCTTTTAATACTCTATATTGTATAGCCACCAATGTCCTCCAGCTCATTAAAATATCTACCTACAGCTACTAATGCTAGATCATCTGCATACAAATGCGTTCACTCCCTCTGGCGCCTTAACTCTGAGATTACTGGCATTGTGGCATTCCTCTCGTTATTTAACATTTTTCTGAAACCGCATCGCTATCATAAAACGCTCTCCTTTTAATTAGATAGATAGTTATTATTTTATTATTAAAAGTGGGATGAAATATAACAACCTAGGATATGAACGCAATTGGCTGGATTGAATGAGTTTTTGCCATTCTGTGTCAACACAGCATAATCTCTTTGTGAACTCCTAGTCATCGCGTCCCGCTATCACATAACTCAAGTACTATTTTCGAATCCATATGGCCTTTTCGATAGTCCTGGTATGGCTGCGTGATCGGTTTCATGGGGATGGTTATTATACATTCGACTACTTTGAATTTCATACTTAGCTGAGGTAGCAGTAGATATAAGATTGACTTCTTCTGGTCTTCGGTCAAAAGTCTCCTCATACTGTAGTTCTCAAAACTCTTGTTGGTAATATTGTGAAATTCCCAAAACAGTTAAATGTCTGTGCATTTTGCCCTCTAGGCACTACTGCCACCCATGACTTTTCTTTCCATTTCCTAACCAGTCTCCCACTCCCACTGTGTAAATGAACGATAAATATACTTCGCAATATGTCTCGTGGCACATGTGGTGCTGGAGAAAAAAATTACAATTAACGCGATGTCTAACACCAACGGAATTCACCCCCGCCGGGTATCTCCGATTCCATTGGCCGACATTCCCGATAGAGTGATACACGCATTACACTCCTTCTGTTGTCATGCATGGAACCTGATTGTCGGCTTGGGCCACACTTCAATTAAATACCCGAACATAAAACCCTGACTGTGAGCGACGACGAGGAGACAACTCAAAGGACTGTTACAAAGGCACAAAACCAGAACGGTGGACCCGGTATATTCCCCATAACCGTTACACTCCCGCGTTCCATGACACGTTCAGCCCGCCTCCAAATTTTGGTCACTAAATTGTGTCCAACATTCCCGCCGGACAGACGGACGGTGTTTGCAGCAATTTTTTCCTTGTTTCCGCCGCTTTATGAGGCCACGATACAGGCCATGTGATTGTGTGCCCGATGTTTAGAGTCAAAGTCAAAACGAGACTTGTATTACACAGTCGCTTATCCTTTTACTGTACCAACGGCATCGGACAGCATCACGACACTCTCGGCCACAACAGGCGTGGGTATGAAGTTAGTGCGGTGAAAAATCTCAACGCAAGCGAAAACCACTGCCAAAAAACCGGCGCCTGGGTTAGGCACACACATCCACAAGTATTCTCCTTATGATGCAGTAAAAGTGATTTTAACTCTGGATTATGTGTGAAAAAAAAAGTTTGTTCAAAAAAAATGGACAAGGACCCGGATGTTCGGTAACAGAATTTCAATTTACGAGTGTGTCCCACCGCAACGCGAACTACATTGGGGGTCCTGGCTGCACCCATAACACACGACAACGGCATAATGACAACAATTCGAGGACATACCATGATATCCAATTGGAAATATTCCTTAAGGTAATTAGCTGATACCGTCGCAATGCAAGGATAATCAAAGTGTAGTGACGCACATCATTTTATTTGAATCCCACCGATATCGCAATTCGTCACTGTCATGCCGGTTGGTGTGTTTCCACACGCAACCGGATTGCTGCTGTCACCTTAAGCATGCCAATGGAAAAATCCTTTTTAAAAAAGGAACTAAAATGAAGAACTTGGAAATGGAGGAAAGCAAAAAGTCACTAGTCATCGTTAAAATTGCGTCCTCCGGTTGGGGATTGTGTAAATGTGAAATTGAAACGTCAATTCAGGGCAAGCGATAATCATCGTCAGTTGAGATTTCAATTAAGGAAATGAAAAGGCTCAAGGATATCAGGAGAAGTTGCGGAGTCATCAATTAAGCCAGATACAATTGACACGGTCATGAATCGCACATTTTTGAGGAGAATCGACTTCAACGACGGTCGCCCGAAAATGATTAAACTGAGCGTGGAATGTGTTTTTGTTGATTAAAATCTGTCGTGATCAAAAGGACAGGAAGATCAAAAAAGGTAAGCGACAATAAGCTCACGATTTTTCAGTGCAGAAATAATACTTTTTGAGTATAAGTAGGTTCTTACTCAACAGTAGATGTAAAATACAGTTGGTTGTATAACCGCGACTCGTATCCACCGACTAATAGCGCGACGGCGAATATTAGAAATATCGAAACTCAACGAGACACTAATAGTGCAAACCCCTTAACAATTCGATCATTATTGAACTGTTAGATGATTCGATTTCAGTTGTCAAGCCGAAATTTATTCATTGAAACTACAGTATATCTTGGTGGGAATGCTTTGAAAGAGACTGGGGAATCGAATATAAAAGAAACTTTATCAAAACCAGACAAGGACATGCCTTGATAACAAACTGACTCACATGGTCTCGGGCTAAAACTGTGCAGATCCTAGGCGTGGCAAATCGTTTACGATATAACTTCGAAAAACATAGTCTTGAAATACATAACCGCATAAAATGGTAACACCACTAAGATTAAAAGGCAAGACATAGCGTGGAAACGATTATTTGAAAAAAAAAAAGTAAGATGAGAATGCTCAGTGTATAAACTGATCTAAAAAAATTAACTTAGAAAAATATCATGTAGAACAATAGAATCGAAAAAACATCGTCTAGTAATTATTATTTGAAATGCATTTTCTGTCTCAAAATAAACCGGAATTGTTTAAGAACACAAAATAGTTAATTAATCATTTCAAAAAAAAAAAAAAGAAAACATTTAACTATTTGAAATTATTTCCCTTAACTGAGATTAACTCGTTTACATGAACTGTGTTTTGAGTGTCATTGATTGGGATGTCGCCGGGAATGGCGATCGTTGTCCGACGAGTGTCTTCAAGTGATGCAAAACGATTTCTTTTTATAATCAAATGGACTTTACGAAATGGGAAATAATCGCAGGGAGTCAGATCAGGCGCATATGGGACGGTTAAAAAAAATGATTTTTGGTTAAAAGTCGATAATATCC
Source organism: Microdon myrmicae (assembly GCA_963931805.1). Lineage (NCBI taxonomy): Eukaryota > Metazoa > Arthropoda > Insecta > Diptera > Syrphidae > Microdon > Microdon myrmicae. The sequence continues at coordinate 30,042,460 of OZ007501.1, forward strand.
GAATAGGTGCGTGAGATGTATTATCATGCGTCCTGTGCGCCTGGTGAAATACCACCCCATCAAGCTTTAGGCTCCGTGAAATGGTCGGGAGAAATCCCTGGCCACCTCTCGGGGCTTGGCTGATGGTTGGACCGGTTCGAGAAAAGGTTGGTTAGGTGGTAGTCAGTCCCAAGGTGAGATACCACCCCGTCACGCTGTGCATTCCGCGATATCGCCGAGAGAAATCTTCGACGGTGTTTCGGATGTGTGGGTGATGGCCCGGACTGACACGGAGATAAGTCATGATGGTACCTTCTGATATAAGGAAGTCCTGAATTCCTCGGGGGGGGGGGACTATGTCAGGGGGAACATCATGCAGATATCATAATAAATAACCGAACTTTAAGAGCTTCGTCATCACAGAACCGGGTTCGCTCTCGAGGCTCTGCCCACGCTCGACTGGTGAGGGCATTTTGTAACATCAGGGGCATCGGTTTCACCAATACGAATGTAAACGCCGTCCACCAATATTTGCAAACAACGAAACTGGATATTCTTGCCCTAACTGAGACCCAGGTCGATTCGCCAACTGATTCGACATACCTTCGTTGCTCAGGATACGACTTATATTCGAGATTCCGTTTTAAGGGCGGAGTCTGCGTCCTCGCGCGGTCCGACCTGGCTTGCCAGAGGAAGGAGGCGTTGGAACCCAATAATATGGACATCATATGGTTGAAGGTCGTGCTGAGGAATTACTTTAGATTTCTTTGTCGTCTTTACCGCTCCCCGAATGACGATCGACCGGCGACATTTTTCGAACATCTTTCATATACCGTCGACTGGATACAGATCAACCACCCAGCTTCTGAAATTGTTGTCCTTGGCGATTTTAATGTGCACAATTCCGGCTGGTTGTTACATTCTAACAGAACAGACGAGGCTGGGAGGCTGGCGGAGATGTTTGCTGTAAGCCACAACTTGACTCAACTCGTGGGGGAGCCAATGCGAGTGCCGGATGCCCGAGGCGATTATGCGAACACCCTGGATCTATTTTTGAAAAAAAAAATTGTGGCGAGAAGGCCGAATTTAGCGAGACAGGACATATGTGTCCTTCATCTTGTCTCTGACTTCTGGTCATCTTGCGATAACCAGAATCACCCACATCCGTGAGGATGTTGGGCTCGGTCTCGCGAAATCTGAAAAGAAAAGAAAAAAGGGGGGGTACCCAAGGATAGTGTGGACAGTGTTAGTCCTGGCGTTCTCTAACTACTTTTATAGAGGGATGGCGGGAAAGAAATCATACAAGACCGGTGGGTCTTGGGTGCGGTAGTAAACGCAGATCACGTCTTTGGCGTCTGATAATCTGCGCTTTGGTCGGTGTGTATGTTTGTGTTTGTGCCGTCTTGTACTGTGCGTTCGTGTGTTTGGTTTGTTAATAGTAGACCCTATGGGATGGGTCCAGGAATCCTCTATTAAAGAGGGGAATGCCGTTGGGAAGGGTGCTTTCTTCAGTTTTGTACTGAAGAAGAAATTGTGGGGGTTTGATCCGAAGAGATCGAGAGAGAGAAGGGTCAAGAATGCAAGAGTCCCGTACAAGTAGGTTCTCCCTGTTCTGAATGTTTTCGAGGTACTTATATGCTAATTGAAGCAAGTACTCGTCGATAGGGGGCGCCTTCGTATAGGTGAGAGTTGGGGTAATGACAAAGGATTTATTTTTGACATCCGAACCGAGTATTTATACCGTAGAGGTTTCTGCGCCACTGGGAAACTCATAACACTGCTTGGCATCTGCTGCGCAAGCACTTGCATATCAGGCGAATAACCGGGCTAGGCAGGTTCGCCATGTATGGAAGTATGGGGCTGCTAACTGGGGCGATTTGCGAGGTTTCTTCGCATCCTTTCCATGGTACGAGGTGTGCTTCGGAGACTCCGATGTTAACGCTTGCGCGGAGTCGGTATCAGAGATTATTCTTCTGGGGATGGAGATGTGTATTCCACATTCCATCAAACGAAGTTCGTCTGATAAACCTTGGTTTGATAAAAAATGTGAGCTGATTACAGCAGCAAAAAATAGAGCTTTAAGCTCTTTTGTTAGAATCAGAAACGCCTGCAACCAGGCGATTGATACCGCGAAGAAAGCCCGCAACGACAAGATGATCAATAAGCACCTTCGGTGCCCAAATGGTTCGCGCTCCTTCTGGTCAATGGTAAAAGCTGTCAGCGGTAACTTCACAACCTCCTCTTTCCTTCCGTTGGTGACAGACAGCGGGACGTTAGTCACGAATTCAAAGGATTAAGTTAATGTGTTCGCGAATTCATTTTCCGCGAATTCAAACCTCGATGCCAGTCTTTTGGAGCCACCTGTGATCTCGCCGGTACGGTCTTCGATGCGGGATGTGAGATTTCATCCGCGCACCATTTACCGCATTCTACATGAACTGGATTGTAGGAAGGCAACCGGCCCGGACGGAATACCAGCGATAGTCCTTAAGAACCGTGCTCCAGAACTATCGCTGGTTCTTGGCAGACCCTTCCGCTTATCTTATGCACGGAGGATCTTTCCTGCTTGCTGAAAAATCGCTCGAGTTCAGCCAATCCCAAAGACGGGAAAAAAGTCCACAAAATGTCAGTCCGATTGCGTTACTGTTTATTTTATCTAAGGTAATGGAAAAAGTCATCAATACAGAGTTAGTTAAGTATTTGAAGTGCAACGGACTTCTGAATGATCGTCAATACGGATTCCGTGGCAGGCGGTCCATGGGAGACATTTTGACATTTATAACCGATGTATGGACATCTGCGATTGAACGGCATGGTGAGTCAAGGGCGGTCGCATCGGATATCTCCAAGGCTTTTGACCGCGTCTGGCACGGGGCATTGCTTAGCAAACTTCGTTCATATGGACTTTCCCAACAGCTTTGCGACTGGACGAGGAGCTTCCTCGAGAATCGATCGATTCGGGTTGTTGTGGACGGTGAGTGTTCGGATCTGTATCCTGTTTATACAGGGGTGCTATAGGGTTCTATTTTGGCTCCAACCTTGTTCTTGCCTCACATAAATGATTTGTTGGCGACAACGGATAACAAAGTGTTCAGTTTTGCGGATGATAGTACGCTTGTTTCCTCCTTTTCGAGTGTTCGGCCGATTGGTGCATCTGCGTCGCATCAGCTGAGATGCAGAGAGATTGACTCTCTGAATCAGGATCTAGATAGGGTCCAGCAGTGGGGAAAGTCCAATCTCGTCGACTTCAATGCAGCGAAGACACAATATACAACATTTACAAAGAAAAGTGGATCATCGGTTTCACAGCTGATGATGAATGGCCGGGCCCTCGAGGCTATGGACAGTTTGAGATTGCTCGGCGTCACGGTCTGTGGGAATGTATCATGGCATAAACACGTCTCGAGTATCGCCAGGTCAGCCTCAGGAAAACTAAGCTATCTTTTTAGAGCCAAGAAATATTTTACTCCGGCCCAACTTCTTCTCCTGTATAAATCCCAAATTAGACCCACGCTCGAATATTGCTCTCATGTTTGGAGCTCGGCTTCTAAACATGCCCTCGACCTACTCGAGAACATACAGAGACGAGCGATCCGCCTGATCGGGGACTCGGCACTGACGTCGGGACTACAGTCGCTATCACATCGAAGGCGCGTAGCTGACCTCTGTCTGTTTTACAGATATTATCACGGGTGCTGTTCGTCGGAGATTCTTGGTATTGTTCCACGGAATCCGACTTATATGAGCTCCACAAGACAATTCGTTGGATCGCACCCGTTTGTGGTTCATCTCCCGACGGCGCGAACATCCCTGCATCAGAACTCGTTCCGTTACAGAGCAGGGTAGCTGTGGAACTGCCTTCCCACGCGAGTGTTCCCGGAGCGTTACAATCTGCAACTGTTTAAAAAGAACTGCAACACTTATTTGGTGGCATCTCGGGGCGCCCATTCGGCGCTATAGGTTCGCCTCTCCCGAGAGAAGTCTAATGAAAAAAAAAAATAAAAATAAAAAATAAAAAAAATCAACAACTGTCCTTGATGGAGCTTCATCGCCAAAAATTGAATTAAGTTCATCCATGCACTGTTGCTGAGTTAATCCACGCCGAAAGTTGTAAAAAATAATCGCACGAAAATGTTGACGATTTAATTCCATTTTTGGGCAGAGATGAGTCTTTTAAGTTACTGTAAACAACACAAATAGCGCTCGTATGTCAAAACGTTCTGAGTGCGTATAACTTCAAAAATGTCCAACTTTACGACAGAGGTGTCAATTGCCGGATTGCAACACTATGGTTGCCAAATCCCGAAACATAAGAGGCAACCCTCGTAAACAAACTAATTGACAGATAGCGCTCAAACTCGACGTCATTATGTCTCATAGAGAAGTCTAATAAAACAAAAAAAAAAAAAGCGGAGAGAGAAATGAAACACTTGATTTTCCGATTGAATAATGATCTTTTTTATTTATAATCATCGAGGCTAACTTGTTCGGTCGAACGAACTAAACACAAATTAGCGCTCTTGACTGTCTTTATTCTAAATTGAATTTAACGTGTGCGGTAATGTTACAGCATTGAATGGGCTCAACTACCGACCCTTAAACCGAATCTCCTCCATCCCGCACACGGCACCCCGTCACTGCGGAGAAGAATAAACACCGGCCTCCAAGCTTCTCCATCCCACACACGCAATTTCGTCACGGCAAATGTGAGAGAGCTACCGACAGGCCACCACTTACCCAGCCATCATACCTGCTGGTCAACGCAGACCACAACGGACCACCGCCCCACACCGCAACCCCCTTGCACCTGCCGGCAACGCACGCGGCACCTACAACCAGGTCCACTCCCAACGACGACCCAATCCCTACCACCGCGCCTTCAGCGACAAACCCAACCCACCAGACCCCTAGCTACCTGACATCCCTCCCGCCACACACCAACCTACTCCCTTCGCCCTACCCTTATTTCGTGACTACGTCACTGGGCGGGGAGTACTGTGGGGGTTCTCTACATCACACGGAGAACCAACCCACAACCCTATCCCGCAAACATGCAAAAATCAAATCCTCAACGGAACATTAGCAAGTATACCAAGCCGCACACATTTCTCCGAAGTTCATACGCCTTAACAAAGCAGATATTCAAATCCTCAACGGAACCTTACCAACCAACTAAACCGCGCACATTTCCCCCGAAATTATCTCGGTTAACATTTCTATCTAAACGATACCCCTTTCTTGCACCCAAGCAATTTCAATTTCCTGGTATACACAACCAACGAATCCAACTTAGCTTATACGGCAAGGATTCGCTGGAACTAAACTCATATGCATAGGCAAGCAACTCTTCCACTAGATTCTTAGGAAGTGACAATGAGTTTACGATGCCACTACCACAACGCAATGGATTTTCAATTCCATGAGTCAGTCGCAATTTATCCGCCGTGGCCCTCACAACGAGGTCGAGTCACAATCACCGCCGAGCGCATCTCGCTCCATCACCCCGAGTCGAGTGGGACGTCCGCGCCACTGTATTAAGCGAAAGAAAGAAAATAAAAAGAACGTACACGCGAGCGGGAGTTATAAAGTAAACTATCGCGACCACGGAGAACTTAATGAACAATATAACACGTCGCCGCAGCCTCGTAACTCAGCGGGTAAAGAAAAGTCGGGAATTAACGGAGATCGATAACTTCCTACGCGGAGGCTAGTGTACTAAGCTACTCATTGTACCCCATATACCTAAGTGCTACTGATTTGTAAATCGCGGTAACGGCGCGATATTCCATGCTGTGTAAAATATCGAAGGAATAAAGAACATTAACGTTAACATTAACTAAATCATTCAGTGTCTTTTATTCGTCCTTCATTCGGCGCTCGGTTTTTTTGTGCAGAAATCGTTGGTGGGTGGGACTGAACCCCGCACCATACGTTGGCGCCCAGACTTCGATCCCCCACAGGTGCAGTACGAGTCAGTAATGTTATGTTGAAATTTCTCGTGTTCTAAGTCGTGCGCCTGTATTTGAACATTGTAATGAGCTGTGTGTTGCGTTTCCAATTAAAGTACAGAAATCAGTTAAAGTGCAGAAATTAAAGGACAAACAATAAAATTAAATTTAAAGTGGGGATCACCAACCAACACTAGTGTTTTATTTCTCTCGGACTTAATCCTTGGTGATCGGTTAATATCGGAACCGATGAACTAATAGTGACGTTTGGAGGACGAAGTAGAACCTCGTGTCGTACGCCGGCACCCAGACTTCGTTCTCCACAGGCCGTTCTCGTATTGGTAGTTCAATATCGACCTCGCGTGCGTGCGCGTTGATGCCTATTTCTCGACTGACTATAAAGGGGCAAGAATCCATTCATGGTGTCGTGGCAGTGGGGTCATAGCTAAGTAAGCTCACTGCCAATTACTAGGAACATGAAGAAGGGTTGTTATACGTGAATAGAGTATTTGTTTCAGGGAATTCCTGCCGTACAGGCTGAGTTAGATTCCTCGGTTGCTGTGTATACTGAGAAATAGGGTTCGGAGGCATAACCAAGTAAGGGCATGGGTTGTCGGTTACACAAAGGAACATGGGCCTTGATCGTTGCGATGGTTGTTTTGTGGAAGTGCAACGCATCGTGCTGGTGACTTACCAGTAAGGAGAATTGGTATCGTTTCGATTGGTTTAGGTAGGATGGGAGCCGGAACGGTTTTCGGGGAAACTAAATGCTGCTTGGTTACAAGCGAGAAAAATGGTTTAAGTAGAATGGGAGCTGGCATGGTTTTTGGGGAAAATAAATGCTGCTTGGGTGCAAGCGAGGAAATGGTTTAACTAGAATGGGAACTGAAATGGTTTTTTGGGAAGAGTAAATGCCGCTTGGTTGCAAGCGGGAAAAATAGTTTAAGTAGGAAGTGAGCCGGAATGGTTTTCGGGAAAACTAGATGCGGTTCGGTGTAGATGAGGCAGATGATTTAAAATGTAATCTGTTGCAAGATTAGGGGAATATTCTGTTGTAAGTTTTAAAAATGCATTCTATAACAGATTGAGAAATATATGCGATTGCAGATTGGGAGATGAATTCTTGCAAGTTTGGGAATGTATGCTATTGCAGATGTGTGGATGGGTGCTGTTGCAGATTGGGAAGTGTATTATTTGCAAGTTGGGAATGTATGCTATTGCACATTCGGGGATGGGTGCTGTTGCGGATTGGGAAGTATATTCTTTGCAAGTTTTGAATGGGGGAGTTGTGTTAAGGTGACGCGCTGTTAGCGGTAAAAATTGGTTGGAATTGTGGGTTGGTTCTCCGTGTGATATAGAGAACCCCCACACAACAATGTGCAACTGCCTGGTTCTCAATATTCAGGATTAACATGCCTTAAGAAACGTTTCAATACCGGGAGATAAAACGCAGCACGAACGGTGGTCGCACTTGGAATGATCTTGTTGTGGATAATTTCCATGGAATCGAAAAAGGAGAATGGCATTGATTTGATTTTTGACTTTGCCAAACACGTCTTTTTTATTTGCATCAGCTAATGAGTATTATTCAGCACTCTAACGCATTGTTTCTGGTACCTATTGAAAATGCTATATTTCATCACCACTTGCAATCATTTTTAAAAAGTTTTCGTCATTTCGAGGGTGATAATGAAGTCTTTGCTAAGTTCAATTCGATCCAATTTTCGGTCATCATTCAAATAAAAGTTGCATTAAATTTCCTTAGACTAATTAAAATACAATGAATTGCTGTTTTGGTATTTAATTTTCATGTTTGCAACATTTTTTACTTCTCCTAGATTCTAGATGATAGGCTAGACAACAAATGCTTAAATTCTAGCTTAACAATCTTATATTACAACTTAATGGTCCCACGCAGACACTCTAAGCTAATCATTATATGACTGTTGTGCAGTTTGCCTTTCGGTGCAGAACTTTGTTTGTTGCTGTAGTCTTGATTATTTGTATAACAAAGAAAAATTAGAAAAACTTTGTGCCACTTTTTTTTGGGTTTTTATTTAACATTTAACTTAATCCAATTTTTTTTTTTAACTTAGAAGAACTTTAGTTTAATCTTATACTACCCTAAATCTAGAAAAGCTAAGTCTGTGTAAGCTGGCTGATAATGCAGTTATTCTACCGGCATTGGTCTTTAATTGCCATCAACCACCAGAACTGTTGATGATGTTTAATAGTATCGTCCCGTTCTCTTTGGGAGATAGCCCCACTGAAGCGCAAGAGCTCTTCTTCGGTGCGCTTGACTTCCCGGCCGTAGAACAATCGTCCGTATACGGATGATCTACATATTTGATAGATCAGCGGAATTGCGGATCCATCCTGTATAAGCCCATTCATGTCCAAATCAAGGAACGCCTCTGGTGGAACAAAGCCGTTGCGACGCACGCTCTCATAGTACAGAGTGTTTGGATAATAAGCCCCGAAAATTACCTCATTGGATGAACTTTTTCTCTCGTAATATCATCATCATCATCATCGGCACTACAACCGGGATCCGGTCTTGGCCTTATTTAGCAAGTGTCGAGGCTTGTTAAATTTTCCATAATAATTTATTTTTACGGGCAAGGTTATTAGTCTTATATATGCCCTCTGATTAATTTAATCATAAAATTATCCACCCTATTTATGTAGGATTCATTAGATATGGTCACATTCGAGTAGTACTTTTTATTGTCGGATTCCGGTGTTCCAATAATATGAGACAATTTCTGAGACCCTTCATTTCGAACACCCACACAATTAGTCCTTAAGAATTATCGCCGGTTCTTGGCAGACTCTTTCGTTTATCTTATCCACGGAAAACCTTTCCTACCTGTTGGAAAATCGGTCGAGTTCATCCAATCTCAAAGCCGGGAAAAAAGTGTCTCCCACAAAGTTGCGGACCGATAGCTTTCCTGTCTATGTTATCTAAGATGGTGAAAGAGGTTATCAAAGCCGAGTTAATTAACTATTTGGAGTCCAACGGACTTCTGAATGATCGTCAATACGGATTCCATGTCAGGCGCTCCACGGGAGACTTTTTGACCCTTATAGCCGATATAAGGACATCTTGATATTTCCAAGGCTTTTTACTGCGTCTGGCATGGAACATTACTAAACAAACTTCGTTCATATGGACTTCCCCAGCAGCTTTGCGACTGGACGAATACCTTCGTCGAAAATCGATCAATGCGGGTTGTTGTGGACGGCGAGTGTTCGGATCGGTATCCTGTTAATTCTGGAGTGCCTCAAGGTTCTATTTTGAATCCAACCTTGTTTTTGCTTCACATAAGTGATTTATTGGCGACAACGGATAACAAAATGTTCAGTTTGGCGGATGATAGTATGCTTGTTTCCTCTTTTTCGGGAGATCGACCGATTGGCGCATTAACGTCGCACCAACTGAGATGGAGACAGATTGATTCTCTGAATCAGGATCTAGATAAGGTCCTGCAGTGGGGAATGGCCAATCTCGTCCACTTCAATGCAAACAAGACCCAGTGTACAACATTCAGAAAGAAAAGTGGATCATCGGTTCCACAACTCGGATCTAGGGATAGCTTGATATTGCTCGGCGTTACGGTCTTTGGGAATGCATCGTGGTATAAAAACGTGTCTAATATCGCCAGGTCCGCCTCAGGAAAACTGAGTTATCTTTTTAGAGCCAAGAAATCTGTTACTCCGGCTCAACTTCGTCCCCTATATAAATCCCATATTTGATCCGCGCTCGAATATTGCTCCCATGTTTGGAGCTTTGCTCCGAAACATACTCTCGATCAAGTTGAGAGCATACGGAGACGAGCGATCCACCTGATCGGGGACTCGGACCCCTTGCGGTAGAAGCGATCTCCAGTTCACCAACAGCAGCCCTTCGTCGATCCGTGTTCCGACGAGAACCTTCATTTTCCACCACAGTTGGGAAGGTTTTAGGTCGCCGAGTTGGAGCTCTGTGAGCACTGTATGGAGTCAGTTGTGCGACGTAGGATGCTTTCCTTAAGCGTCCTGTATTTGCCCAAGACGTCGGCCAGCCCGTCGATTGTGTTGGTGTCGAGGGCGCGCAGGACCAAGAAGAACTTTCGGCTGTCGTCATCAATGCCATTCATTGCGCGCATTCCTTCGGTTTGGGTGAACCACGCATGGGGGTGGTTGCGCCAGAAAGGTATTAATTTTACCTTTGGCATCGCGTCGGTGGCCAGTAACGTCTCGGGGGGTGCAGGTTTCGATACCGCTGTCTGATGAGGGCGGCGAGTTCTTCGTTGTTTCGTCGCTCCTGGCGCCTTTTCGCTTTCCTTCTCTGAGCACCGTGTTGGCGTGTTCGATTGTTTATTTATTTTCTTTCTCTTTTTTCGGGGTCACCACTTTGGGGTTTCGGTCCCCAAATCGTGGTTGTCGTCGGATGGCTGCTAACGCTTAAATCGCTGGCGCCGTTGACGTCCGGTCGTAGCGGCGGCTAATGTTGAAGTGAAAATGCATTCGCGCCAATTGTCCACACATGTGGTGTGTGTCAAACGAAATTGGCGGGAAAGATCCGGCGTCGGTTCTCATTCTACGTGTGAGCGAGACCAACGTAGTACCGCGTCGACTCCACGCCAATTCAGCCGTGACTCTCTTTTGTGTACGAGGGTGACCGAGAGTATGCTTGACTTAATTAGTCGAAAGCCACTTTCGGTGTGAGTCTTTGCTTGCGACGACTGTGTGGAGGTTGTAGATTGTGCTGATCCGCCACATATATGTGTATTACATTTGAATACGCTTTACCTCCAAATTTCAATAATTTTTTTAGGTTAGGTTTTTGAATACGACACATGATATGGCGTTTTACTCTAGGCTTTTTACCGTTCCCATTTAGCTGCAATAAATATCTTACTGTATGCATCCATCTTCACCCCTTCCTTTGGTAGAAAAATTCTTAGGTTAATGTATACTCATGTCTTCGATTTGAACTTACCACTTTTGGTTTTCGATTTAGTTGAGTTTCTGTAAACTTTTGTTTAGTGTATTTTATAGTTTGGTGTTTTCGTACCATAAACTATTTTTCTCTGACCCTACTGTGGTTACTTATGATTACTGTGTCTCAGTTGATAGTACACGGAACTGGCTTGCATACGATCTTAGTAGTAGAACAACAGGTAGGGATTTATGAAAACCACTTTCACGATTGCGCTATTCACTAGAATATGTCTATACTGCGATATTGATTAATACAACACCACATCCAACGAGAACAGCCAACGCGGTTTTCGTTTTGTTTTTTCCTTCATTTGAATTTTACCCTAGTGTACTACAAGCGACTTTCATCCACCAGTCTTTAAAGGCAATTATCAATGTCTTATCGTCACTTTATAGTTCACGCTGCCTTAGGTTAACCATTTCGAATAGCTTGACAATTCATGAACCCTGATACAAACTCAAACAAAGTACTTTTTTAAATGACTCCTTCCAACTCCAACTCCTCTGGTAATGCCAGCACGTACTTTATTAAAAGCTCCCAACCTTAAAAACAAAAGGATTATCGGTATTTTAAATTGTCGCCGCTTTAACGCCCTTTATACCAAACCGGAAATCCTTTTAAAAAGTAACTGCGAATAAAAGAAAACTTGGACATTTAAAACTGCTGGATTAGCACAGGACGAACATTTAAAAATGCTGGAAAAGGGACAATGTTACAAAAACGCAAACAATAAAAAGGATGCTAAGGCAAAACGGATTCCGATCGAATCAATAAAAAGGGGTAAACGTTTCTCGATTCTGTGGAAGACGAGGGCATTCATCGGCAGAGACTAGACGCTGCATCATAAATCAAGTTCTTGGTTTTAATTAAATCTTGTCCTGGTGGTGAAACAAAAATGAACGTTTCCCATAAGGAGGGTTAGAGTATTGTAAAAACCCTTTTTTAGAAAGCAATACCTAAAGTATGGAAAGTTGAAGTGTAGTATAATACAAATCGTATTGTACTAGAGAACACAAAAGGAAAGATCGAGTAGTAAAGATTGCGATTCTGGAACGAGGGAGAAATGCAAGTATTGCTGGAGAGGGCAGATATAAATATGTTGTGTACTTTCACTCTAAGATTTAGTCACTTTGATTATTTTTTGTGGAATAACTCTAATCCTGTTAAGAAATTATTGGGAAATTAAATTACTGGTGTGTACCGCATGAAATATTCGATTTTATAGTAAAAATATAAAACCCAGTATTATTCTTCCGTAATTTTTGGTTCAATCAAAATAGGATCCGTTGGCATCTATGACATTCTTCCAACGTGATACAAGATCAAATATTCCTTTTCATAGAAGTGGTGACATTTTGAGGCAATGAAATCTTCAAATGCTTTTTAACCTCTGCTCGGTTCCGGAAGACCTTCTGTCGGCAAAATGAACCCAGATTGTGGAAAAGATGGTAGTCTGTTGGGGAAATGTCAGGAGAGTACGGTGGATGCGGAAGAATTTAAAATCCCAACTGCAACCGTTTCTGCACCGTTACTTGTGAGATATGGGGTCTAGCACTGTTCTCGTTTCTCCTGGTTGAAGAAATCAAAAGTGGAATTGATCCTTTCGATGTCCATCAAATTGTCACATAACCTTTTTGGGTGAAGATCGCGGTTGGGGGTGCGTTGTGGTTTTTCACCTGCATCCAACCACTGCCCAGGTCTTTTACGATTATCATACAGAATCCACTCTTCATCACCGTTGACTATCCAGTGCAAAAACGGTTCAGTTTTGTTTCTAAGCGATGCGCAGATTTCCAGGCGCCGTCGTTTTTGAGACTCGTTCAGTTCATGGGGTACCCACTTATCGAGTTTCTTTACCTTTCCTATGAGAGAAAGGTGTCGACTTATTGTCATTGGGGATATTCCTATGCTTTGTGCAATCCTCGCATCGATTTCGTTAAGTCCGCATCCACCGTTGCTCTTAAAGCATTGTCGTCAAGTAACGTTTCCCGCTCCCCACGTGGTTCATTTTCGAGGCTGAAATCTTCCGAACGGAACTTTCCAAACCAACGTCGTATAGTGCGTTCGTGTGCCGCTACATCCTCAAATGCGTCATTAATGTTTTTCATTGCCGATGACGCATTATGTACCATTTTAAATTCATAAAGGAAGAGGGTTCGAATTTTAACTGCCGACAGCATGGTAAACAATTCGTAAAAAAAAAACTGTACTTGTAACGAACCCTAAAATTCTCACACGCCAAGCACACGTACCACTTTACTTTATAAAACAAAAAAATGTAACGTTTTTGTTTTTTTTTTAGTTTTTAAACCACATTTATTTTCCTAATTCTTTTTACATGTATAATATTAGGGGTAAATGTTAAACCCTTTTCTACAATCACAGTCCTTAAATTAACTTACTGGCCCTATGCAAGCTCTCTAAATTACACATTACAACTTGATTTTTATATATGCCTTTCGGCGTACATATTTTTTTTTTGTTTTATATATATATATATATATATATATATATATATATATATATATATATATATATGTATGTATATATATGAAATAAGTCATATAATAGAGGGACTCCTCGTTTACATCTATATGTATACATTATTATTACAATTTTTTTTTTTTTTGTATTACAAACAAAAACTTCAAAACAAAACGAATAAAACATAAAATAAGAAAAAAAAAATAAAATAAAAATAAAAGTAATAGGGAAAGGAGGAAAGGGGGGGGGGGGGGCAAGAGGAAGGAGAGCGTTGCTCTTGAGAGGTATACTATATCTGAGGAAGTGAAGACCTCTGCTCGTTGAGAAGCCACCACCATTTGGGAGATGTTCGATCTTTGGCTGATTTATCTCTTTCACTGATCGCCGTGCTAAAACGCATGCGGTCTGGGGCATTGGAGATATCACTATCATGGAGAATTCGTTTGTCCCTGGCACCACGGAAAGCGTGGTAAATAATCGGGACTCCATGCACGTCTTGGATAAGGCCTTTTTGATCCAAGAAAGGGAACGCTTCTGGGGGAATAAATCCATTCTGGAGGGTATTCTCCAGATACATATCATTGGGATAGAATGCTCCCGCGATAAGATTATTGTCGCTGCACATTGCCCTTGCTGTGTGACCACGAATAATTGTAATTATGAAATTGTCTATCCTATTTAACCCTGATTTGTTATACAGGATTTGGTGGGGATAGAATTTTTTGTATTGCGACTCTGGTGTTCTATAAAGTCCGAGGCAGGAACGCAAACACTGCCGTTCGAACACACGAAACTTCTCCATATAAAGTGGAGATATATTATACCATACTGGACATCCATAAATCAAAACTGGTCGGATGAATGCCGAGTACGAAATTATTTTGACTCTGGGGTCAAGAAGACTACTCCGGAATAGAAAATTTAACGTTTCGGCACAGATGTTCACCCGATAACTCCTTATTTCCGAATGAGCGAAAATCGGATATTTCATGTGGTACAACCCAAACAATTAAATAAAACGTACACATTTCGTTTGCTCATCAAAATGTATTATGGCGCTTTCGAAGTAGGTTCCATTCGAAACAACATATATACGAGGACAAGTCAATAAGTCCTTAGATAAATCTAAGAGATGGCGCTCGTAGCATCTCTAATGGTCTGTTTTTAGTAACCGTCATTCGCTACTACCTATCTGTCAAAGTTGCAGCCATATTCATATCGTGATCTCGTTTTTAAAATGGGTATAAAAAAATATGGGTGCCTCATTTGCTCTCAGCTGAGAATAAACGCTACTGCGTGGTCTCTTCTAAGGCTCTTTTGGAGCGCATGCGTCGCAACCCAGATGAGTTTCTGTGCACATTAGTAACTGTAGATGCAACATGGATACGCCACGAAAAAACAGTCCGGAGACGGAAGAACAGTCAGAACAATGGATTGTTAAAGGCGAACGGCCTCCAACGAAGGCAAAAACGGTGAAATCAGCTGGAGAGGTTATGGGTTTGTGCTTTGGGATGCACGTGGCATTATCTTCATCGACTACTTGTAAAAGGGACGGACGATAACTGGACAGTATCATGCGTCATTATTAGATCAGCTAAGTGACTAAATAAAAGAAAATCGTTCTATTTGAAGAAAAAAGTCCACTTTCTCCAGGATTATGCACGGGTGCATACGTCCGCAGTTTCAATAGCTAAAATTGAGGAATTGAATTTTGAATTGATAGACCATTCACCGTATTCACCAAATCTAGCCCCAAGTGTCTTCTTTTTATTTTAAATTAAAAAAAAAAAATGGTTCAGCGAAAACGGTTTACATCAAATGAGGAGGTCATCGCACATGTAATGCTCCGCGCCATGCTTTAACGGTAAACCCGAGAGAAGAGCGCGAAGTGTTGTGTGCGAAATGAAAAAGGGGAAGGGTTTGGTTAATTGTAAAGATACGCTAGTTTTATTGTGTTTGGATCAGAGGTTTAGATATGGTAAACGTGGACACTTTGGTGCATCTGGCCAGCGGTTCGGCCTCTGTACTTCTACTGATCACCAAATCGAAAGTCACTGCCCTTTTATAGTTTTTTCCGTTGACTCTTGTAAATTATTTTAGTGTCAAAATTCCAAGAAGTACACGGAAGACTTTGCGTGCTTTGATTGGAATTTTGTTCTGAGAATCGTTTGAGGATTTTGTTGGCTAGATTTTGGGAAGGGGAATCATGAAATGCGTTTTGAATTAAGCATTTCATGATGTCAAGGTTTTAGGAATTGAGTCAATGTACGATGAATTTACTTTTGGTAAAATTCGTTGTACATGTGACTCAATATAGGTTTTGGGTATATTATGTGGAATTGAATCAATGTGCGACAAATTGACTTTTGGTTTAATTTATCGCTCATTGATTCAATATGAAATTGGGATTTGCGTTATGGGATTATTTGATGATATTGGGGATTTGGATAGGAGTAGCGATTTAGGTTCGCTACACACACACAAATGCTCATTTTGAGGAACTACCACAATCATACTTTTCTGAAGGTTTAAAAACGTTGGACGGACGTCTGCCAACTGCATTGAACTAGAAGGAGATTATATTAAAAAAAAAAAAAAATTGAAATACCCAAAGACTTATTTACCTGCCCTCGTGTGTTATGACGGCTTTTTTCCATACATTGAGGCATTTCATGTATGCGCTTCCCAAGATGGCCTTCATTTAACGTGCCAATTTTCATATTATGGCCTCAATCGACTCAAAATAGGTACTATGCAGCGGCAATTTTAGTTTTTGGAAGAGGTAGATATCATACAGTGCCAAATCTGGTAGAGACGGTCGTTGTTTAATTGCCATTGTTGAGGTTTTAATGAGAAAATCGGTCGTGATCGTAGCCTGGTGGGACGATGCATTATTTTTGTACAAAATCCAAGAATTAGTCGCTCAAGATAGTATTCTTTCTCGACCAATTCGTGTTGTACCACACCACAGATATCGAGAAAAACAATGAGTATCACTTTCACTTTTGAGCGGGTTTGACTTTTTCTTTTTGGGGAAGATGCATGATTCATTACCTGCTATGATGCCACATGACCAATAATTTATCAACAATCATCTATTCAACAACTCGTCGGTATATGTTTGTAATTTTATGAAAACTAACTCCTCAGTCAGTTTGGAATGATTTCTTTAATATATTTCTTTTTCCCTAACCATAATAGTCAACAGTATTTCTCTTATATATTGTAGTATTGGTTTACAAGCAAACCAACCTGGCATTCGTGTGACCTTTTCAATTTTAGAGGGTGCTTAAAACACAAATAAAATCTCGTTCCCTGAAGTTCATCTGGATTTGGCATACGCACACACAAATGCACATTGGAGCGTTGCGATCTGTGTGCTACAAGTCTCATGGCCTTGTTTTGTGGTAATGAAGCCGGGCGCCATGATAACAATGTAAATATGCAACATATTGTGTGCATTTTTCGTTTCCCCTCTTGTCTTATAGTTTCCGGGAGAGAGAAATTCAGGCAGAACGGCATCATCATACGACCTTGAATACTAAGCATGAAATCCTAACTATGGTCTTATCGACTCAGTCCCCGGGGAACGGAACATAGGCGACAGGGCACCACGATACGGATATATTTTTTGAAATATTTAATATAATCTTCTAATTATATTAAAAATGCGATGGCATATCCCGGTTCTTGGAGCAATGGTGGTAGGAGAGCCGGTATATCTATTATCGGATAACATTATCTCGTCATGATTCGATTTAATGAGGAATTTGCTCCACAACAAGCTTATGGTTGTTTAGACGGTGCTCTGGAAAGTAGCAATGTAGTTTTATACCTTTTTAGTGTATTTTAGTAGTCAATCTTGTAAGGGCTCGTAGTCCCAAACTGCAAGCGGAAACGTAAGTGTTGAACAAATAATTTGAGAAAGTGATACCCATATATGGGGGTGATTTGAATATTCGACACATGAGCTGTATTCATAAATCGATTTGAGTGTAGGGGAACTTGTGCTACATTTATATGTTACCCATATGTTGGGGTGATTTGAATATTCGACACATGAACTGTATTCATAAATCGATTTGAGTGTAGGGGAACTTGTGCTACATTTATATGTTAAGAGGCAGATCTATTAAAAATGAAGAAGTCGGTGTGTTTTATAGTCGGCGATGACTTGAATCTGTTGATAGTGGCAAGTCCTATATGATAGAAATTTCTAATACCAGCATAGTTAGCATCAACTTGGTAGGATCCGCTCTCGTTAGTAACTCTTAAAACGCCATGCACGGATTGCCGGACCAACATCACCACTATCCAGGCATCAAATAGGCCGTAAATCTATACCGACCGAAATCTCGACATGGCATAATAGAATGTTCAGCAAACAAAAACCAACCTTCACCTGTGGGGTTTCTCCATATCACACGGATAACCAACCCACAATTCTAACCCACCTTGGCCGCTAACAGCGCGTCACCTTAACCCAACTCCCCATGCAAAATCCCCAATAGCATACATTCCAAACTTTGCAATAAAAAACACTCCAAAACCCAGAACAGAATACAATTCAACAGAATACAATCTAAATCATCGCCGTGTACATTTTCCCAAAATCGCTTCGGTCAATTCTTTACTTAAGTTATATTCTTTCCTTGCGACCAAGCAATCTTAATTTCCCTGGAAATTCATATGCTGTAATAAAACGCATGTTCAAACCTACAACGTTAACCATCACCACCAACTACACCGAGCCGCATACATTTCCCCGAAATTGCTTCGGTTAATTCTTTATCTGAATTATATCCCTCGCTTGCACCCAAGCAATTCCAATTTCCCCCGAAAACCATTTCGGTTCCTATTCTACCTAAAAGATGTAAAACCACATCAATTCCCTACAATCAAACCGTATGCATTTTCCCCAAAAACCACTTCGGTTCATTTCCTCCTTAAACTATACTTCTCGCTTGCAACCAAGCGACAGCTAATTTTCCACGAAACGATCACAACGACCAAGACCCTTGGTCATACTTGGCTATACCGCCGAAACCAATCTCCCGGTATACACAACCAACGAATTCAACTCAGCTTATACGGCGAAGATTCGCTGGAACTGAATTCCTTATGCAAGTATAGCAATCGCTCTCAAGTTCCGAGTAAGTGGCAGTGAGATTATTTAGCTATGACTCCACTGCCACGACGCGATGAACTTTTTCTTGCCTTTAACCGACCAGTCAAGCTTCAACCGCCACCGGGGCACACACAGTTAGTCGAGATCCAACCGCCACCAGGGCCACACCGCCGCCTGCCAACAGTCCGTTCAATTTCGAATATTTCCATTCGGTCCACTCAGTCGGTGTTGACGTAGTGTATTTCGGGAGTCGGTCGTCAGAATCTGACGCACGTTTTGGCCACCTTACGTTTGGCAATCCTTGCGTATCAAACAGCCTTTTGTCATTGGGTCATTGTTAGGAGCATGCGGATTTACCCAACCACCAGGTGTCGAAAAGTACAATTTTCACCCAAACAATATTTTGGATGGTCATTGGATGTATCTAGGACAATTGTATATGTGTACGAGAATATGTGTGTAAAGAATTTATATTGTTAACTGGGTATATTTAATTTACAGTGTACAATTTTCACCCAAACAATATTTTGGATGGTCATTGGATGTATCTAGGACAATTGTATATGAATACAAGAATATGTGTGTAGAGAATTAATATTGTTAATGGATAACCCATGTGATTGTTCAGATACTTGCCATAATCAACAAACAGATATTGAAGACAAAATAAAAAGAAAAACATCAACAAGCAAACAACAAGCCAGTGCGTCTTATTCCTTTTCTTTCTTCCCCGTTGGTGAACGTTAGCAGTTTGATTTGCCCAGTGACGTGTTGGGGATACAGTGAAACCGCGTCCGTGCTGGCACATATTATCCCCACCCCCACACACCCTCTGTGCTCCAACTGTTAAGGGCACTGCTGACTGAGTCAAGATCCTTTAAATTCGCCATTTAAGCTCCGTTTCACTACGACGCATTTCCAGACGTTGAAGCAGCCGGCGACATTTATTTATGATCAAGCCGAGAGCAACCATACAAACCAGAACTAACAAGCGTACAACAGTTGTACAGTCGGACGTTCAAGAAAACCAACACTATTCTTCCTTATCTTTGAAGCTGTTCCGCACCATTCATACCGTTGTATCCGGAAGTTTACTACGCTATAGTGACAGCTGAATGCGACCCTTATCAACTGGTATCATGATCCTGGAACTATGTGCTAGCTGAAGACGTTATGATCTTTGTTCCGGACTCATCACATAAACAATTAGATCATTTCTCGATTGAGCCCCTGCTTATGAGAAGAAAGCCTACAACGGGCAGTATTGAATTGGCTAGGACGTCGTACACTTCGCATCAGAAGGACAATTCGCGGATCTAGTTGCATATCGGAGTCGGACGACTAAGTGCACCTGCAAGAGTTATTTAGTGTATCGATAAATTGAATTGAAGAGAAGGCCTAACGTTGGTCAAACTATCAGGATAGTGGAGCATGAATTTGAAGTAGTATCTTGGTCAATGGTATCAGCCGATAACAATATGGAAGAAGAAAAACGCGAACGGCTGATCAAATCCAGCAAAGCCTACTATGGTCTATCAAGGCTCTTTAAATCCCGAAATTTATCCAGAACATCCAAGCTGCTACTGTACAAGAGCTCGGTGCTCAATAAAAGGCACTCTGAACTCTTAGCCGCGTTCGAGAGGAGGGTCTTAAGGAGAATTGTTGGCCCCGTATGTGAGCGAGGACGATTCCGGAGACGCTACAACCATGAGTTGTAGGCGATCTACCTTGAAGCTCTTATTGTAAGAAAAATCAGGCTCGGTATACTCTGGTGGGCGGGACACCGAGCTCGAATGAGTGAAGAGTAGCCTGCCCGGAAAGGCCTTTGTGGCAGGATGTATGGAAGGCGACAGTGCGGCAAACCTTGTTTGCGATGGAGGGATGGCGTAGACCAGGACGCCCAGAGCTTGGGAGTGCCAAACTGGTTGACATCGGCTCGAATTTGGGACCGGCGGGGAGATTTGTTAAATAAAGCCAAGACCGGATCCCGGTTGTAGTGCCTATGATGAAATGATGAAAACTTGAATTCTTCGAATCGTGACAAATACGGGAAAAATGCACTTTCGACGCAGCAACTCTGACCTGGTATTCAGGAGGATAATCGTCAATCAAGTGGTTTTTGGAATCTCGCGATCGTCGGCGGCTGGTTTGGTTGCGGTCGCTCGTGCTGTTTATTCGTTCATTCAGTTGAGAAATTTCAAGTCGTAAAGTGGTTGTACAGTGTTCGAATTACTTGTGCTTTGGCTACCTGTTAATTTTACTGATAATTAAATAAATCCCGTCGTCAAAACTTAAAAGAACCGTATTTGTATTTATGAAGTGTAACATTGCAATTTCCAAAGAAGTGAATCGAATTAGAAAGTGTACTTGTTGTGAAACATCGCAAGTGGATTTGCGCAACTGTGTTGTGGATGCGGCTGAGAGCTTCGCCGACGAATGCAACTTCCTCGTTCGTCGTATACTTAAATTGGATTTATCATCATCATCATCGGCACTACAACCGGGAATCGGTCTTGGCCTTATTTAGCAAGTCCTGGGGCTTGTTTAAATTTTCCATAATGATTTGTTTTTTCCGGGCAAGGTCATTAGTCTTGCGCCAAAGGCTCCCCGACGGGGAATCGAAACCCGGTCTCCCGCGTAACAGGCGGGTATACTAACTACTATACTATCGAGGAGCAATTGGATTTATATCAGGACCAAAAACGGTGGTGGCAAGTGAACATTTACGCCACCGCCACCCTCAACTACGACACCGATGGACCGGAATTAGATTGTAAGCTTGTCGGCACGAATGCAGAAAATAATAACATCATAACTCAGTAATTCAAGGACAGAAGGAACACTGGCTCACTCCCAAGCTGATGCCGTTTGTTGGAACCAACCTGTTCACGGCACTGTCTACGTCGGAAAGTTCCCTGAAGAAAGCAGAACGTTAATCACGCTGGTTAATGATTGGAAGGTCTACTCTCGGGGATCTCCGCGTTAGCGAAGACAATGCGCTTGAACCGGAACCCAAAGAAGACAAAGCAGAACCAAATTACACACGCCTTGTTGTATGTCAGCGCAAACACCACTGCCAAATAAGCGACCCAACGAGCCCACTCCTGTGAGAGGATAAATTCGGTGATTATGTATGGCGACCCTCATCGCAGTTACTATACTTGTTCGTGTTTTTTCAGAGTCATCTGAGCGTATGACCCACCTGGCATAGGTATTTGTTCTTAACAACCCTCCGGACATCACCTACTCGCGACCAAAGGCATGCTCACAGCGGCTCATCGCCTCTCGAGTGCCAGCGGGGCCAAGAAATTAATGCAACATACATACCACGTCAGTGCAATCCAGGTAAGCGAGATTGTTCTCAACAGCAACATTCTAATGAGGAACCCTTTGGAGATCACACTATTGGTAGACTCACTACGGTTAAAAATATCTTAATTAGCTTTATAATGATTAGTAACAATTGGGTTAGCAGTATTTTGGTTATCGCAGCTTTGGCTAGTGCCAACTTAATTGAAAGTATCTTAATTAGATTGTGGGTGGCACTATCTTGATTAGCACCACGTTGATAAGCAGCGTTTTGATTGACACCTACGGGATTACCAGCACTCTGGTCAGCACCACCATAGTTAATACCTTTTGGGTCAACGCCATTATGATAAGAACCTTATTGATTATCACTATTTTGGTTCGTGTTAATCATTACCACGACCTTAGGAAGCACGCGTTTGAGAGTACCACCTTGAATAAGAATATCTTACTTATATTAGGCTAGATTAGCACATTTTGGTTAATGCAATTTTAGTTAGTAGTACCTCGCTTATCACCACCTTGCTTGGCAACAACTTGATTAAAAATATCTGAGTTAGATTGTGGGTGGCACTATCTTGATTAGCACCATCTTGGTTTTGGTTTATCTCTGTGTGGTTAGCAGTACCTTGGTGAGAACGATCGTAGTTAGCACCCTGTTGGTTAACATCATCATAATTAGCACAGTCTTGGTGAGCAGGTTTTTTTTTTTTTTTCTTTTTTTTTCTTTTTTTTTTTTATTAGACTTCTCTCGGGAGAGGTGAACCTATAGCGCCGAGTGGGCGCCCCGAGATGCCATCAAATACCTGTTGCAGTTCTTTTTGAACAGTTGCAGGTTGTAACGCTCCGGGAACACTTGCGTGGGAAGGCAGTTCCTCAGCTTCCCTGCTCTGTAACGGAACGACTTCTGATACAGGGATGTTCGCGCCGTCGGGAGATGAACCACAAACGGGTGCGATCCGTCGGATTGTCTTGTGGAGCGCATATAAACCGAATTGCGTGGAACAATGCCAAGAATCTCCTTTTAATGAAAGTATATTACTTAGTCTACTCTAAGTTAGCACACTCCTTTTTTAGTAATATCTTTTTTAGTATCATCTTGGTTCGCGCTAGCTTGATTAGCACCGTCTTGATAAGCACTGTGTTTTGTACCACTACCTTGACTAATAGTACCTTACTTAGACAAATCTGGGTTAGCCTAACACTTTTTTTAAAATAATATCTTCGTCAGTAATATCGTGGTTAGGACATCTTCTTGGTTAATACTTGATCATGATTGGCATCGGCTTGAATAAGAGTATCTTAGACTAATCTGTGGCGCAAGACTAATGACCTTGCCCGGAAAAAACAAATCATTATGGAAAAAATTAACAAGACTCAGGACTTGCTAAATAAGGCCAAGACCGGTTCCCGGTTGTTGTGCCGACGATGATGATGAGACTAATCTGAGTTAATACCACCTCTATTAATATTATTTTATTTAGCACGATATTTGTTAGGAATATCCAGGTTAGCACCGCTTTGGTGAATACCATATTTATTACTACCATCATGGTTGGTACAACGCCAGTTATCCGTACTTTGTTTAGGATTACCTTGTTTATTACCACCTAGGTTAGAGCACTTAGGTGAGCACCACTTTGGTGAGTACAGTGATTGGTAGCACTATCCTGAATAGGGGAATTTTCCTTAAATTAATCTGGGCTGTGATGGGTGCTGCTCCTGTTGGCACATGCAGCAAAGTATGATGTCTTCGCATGCATCGCCGGCACACCCTCTTCGAGAGGCAGTCGCGTATGAGGTGGCGACCCAGGCAGTTGAGGCACAGTTTCGTGGTGTGTGCGACATACTTACGCTGGACCGGTTTGAGGGATCTAAAACCCTCGCACACGTAGATATGGTGTTGCGCCTCACAGAACGTGCCTGGCGTCTGTTGGCGCTCACTCCCTGGACTGGGATGTTGTTGCGTCCTGGTTGCCGGGGATCGCCGCCCGCCAAGCGGGGCATTGCTATCTTGATGCGATTTGTTGTTTGCGATCGGTGCGCAGCGTTCCGGGTGGACCATTTCCTCTGGGTCGGAGTTGTAATTTCGGAACCCACGAGGAAAGGCCATCTGTGGGTAGGCGCCACTCTGGTCGGCGGCCTGCTGGTGCATACTCACTGGACTGGTATGCGGTTCATTAATTGGGCAGGCAGCGCTCCGATCGGCGGCCTGCTGGTTCTTCACTGGGAGTGTCTGCGGTTCCTTAACAGCTTGTTTGGTGGCGACTTCTTGCAGCTGCACGGAGGGCAACTCGCTAATGTCGTGTTGGTCGGCGTCGACCACAGTAGTTGGGGAGACTAGGTCGAGCGCGCACTGGGCCTCGAGTAGTCTTTTATTGCCTTGATCGGCGGTTCTCTTCTTACGTTCTTGTGGAGGCCGAACTTCCTTCAATGCTTCTTCTTCAGTCAAAATGGGCAAAAACTCTTCTTCAGGTTCACCAGATTTACAATTTGTCAAGTCAGCATTCTTCATATGGGCAGCAGACAATAAATGAGTATCGTAATCGACCTGGGTAGAAATTTCCTTATCACATACAGAACATCTCGGATGCAAGAACTTCTTCAATTGCGTGTGGCCTTCAGGCTTGCGATGACCCGTCATGTTACCATGTACATTATGGTCACACATGGTGCAGTACTCCAATGCACGCCCCTTAGATCTTCCTAAACGCTTGAAACGATCCAATTCGCTAGTTCTCATTTGTTGAGCGACTTTAGCTTCTTGACGAATCAAATTGTCTTTAAGTCGGTAACCTTCCTCAATACTTTCGCGTACAGCCAGATGAGGGTGTCCTTTAATATGATTTTCGAACGACTGATCATCCCACATGTGATTCTTGCACAACTGACAATACAACATCTCACTTGGTACGGTTACATAAGAGGATTCGTTCGGTGCGTCGGAAGCCTTTGCATCGTTCCTCCTTGGTGCTCTGGGGGAATGGCCAGGTGGCATAATCATGCCAGGAGTGGAAGGATTTCCAAGACACCAAGGTGGTTGCGCCATCAATGGCAGCAAACGACTGTTGGGTTGATACACAGTGTCCGTCGCAGTCTTGTAAGCGGTCGGACAGTTGGCGATCAGCGAGTGCCGTACCTCAGCAAGCTCCGTGGCCTCAGTAAGGTATGTTTCCTTGGCCTGGTCGATAAATCTCTCTTCGAAATACCGTTGGATGATGGCCGTCCATGGAGTGATCAGGCATATGAGCTTTTCATGCCGATTCCGCATGTCATCCGAGTTCATCTGGAGGTCGTTCTCTTGTGCCTCCACTGTGGCCAGCGTCGGTGGCCCTTTCTTGTTGAACTTATTGAAAGTTCCCATCATCTTTTCATGGGCGCCGAACTGGGACGCCATGAGGCTTTCGGCCAATGCAGCAGTTGTCATCGTAAACTTCTTTGTCATTGAGCTGCTCTCTGGGCGCTGACGTGATTGTTCTCACGAACTTACCAACGGTGGGTCTTTACGTCTGGACTCTGGTGTTTCCCGCGACCTTTTTATCTGCTGCGAGTTGGCAGCAGTGGATTGGATCCACAGACTGGATCCGGCTCGAAGGACCAAAATGTGTGTTCAACAAGCCTTGAACGCAACTCTTTTTGTTTGTGTTGGCAATCGAGGGTCCAACACGTACTTGGAATTCCGTCGACCGAGGAATGTCGTCGGGGGAGAACTTTTCTATGTTCCGCCGACCGAGGAATGTCGTCGGGGTATATCGGGCACTTTTCCCAATGAGGTCACAAGGAATGTCGGCTGAAACAATGCGGTCTCCTGGCGTGCGCTGATGTTGGTGGTGGTGCTGAAACAAACGCAATTTACTGCTGTGAAAAGAAGAAAGGATACCTATATTGAATGACTGCCGCTATCCCAAGAAATAATCCTTTTCAATAATTCCAGAATGAAAGAGGTTGGTTTATTGTGGTTAATTATTAAGTTATTTTAACTGATTTCTTTGATATACAACGATTAGACCACAAATTGCGAAGTGTGTCGCCTGACTTGCAAAAGAATAAGGAGTTTGTTTATTGATTTTTCTTGACAACCAAAATTGAATATGTCAGCGAGTTCCCGACATTTGTTATTTGGTTGCTATGGTTGCGTTCACTTGCGAATTCGCTGGTTGCATCCAGTGAATCTGTGGGGTGGGATGCTCGGGTACCGGCGCACGACACGGGGTTCACTCTCACCCACCAACGTTGTTTACACAAGGATTATCACCGAGAGGATAAGTCACGAAAGAAAACACAATGGCGTAGTTTAAAGGTCGATTCCTTTTATTTGTCCTTAGTTGTTTTCTTTTTTGTTCTATTTACACACGATTCAAATGTTCTTGTTGTTTCCTTTATATTTTAAGGGGGCGGGTTAATGAGGGAAAATCTTGGCACTCGACGTATGGCACGCATGCACTTAACTGAACACCTCGCGGGGGAAGGGGGGGGGGGGGGGCGCCACGCGAGTTGACGATTGGGTTCCACTGACTACCTCCGCTTATCCGCTAATTAATTGTTCCAAACGCACTCGGGTGTGGACTGTAATTGCCCGACTATTCAGTTGCCGGTTACAAACAGTTTCGGACGCGCGTGAACCAAATGAGTATGCTAAAACTCGGAGAGCCGGACTAGACACGCATTTGCTCCTTACGCAGCCGCGTCCGACTTTGGTACCGTTGGTGCGCACGCCGCGGTGGTTAAGGTGTAACTTGGGGTAATGCGAGAGCGATGTGAGCCCGGCGGTTGCTGGACAAAGATTGACTCATGGAAATGAAAATCCATTGTGTTGTGGTAGTGGCATCGTAAACTCATTGTCACTTCCTAAGAATCTAGTGGAAGAGTTGCTATGCCTATGCACATGAGTTTAGTTCCAGCGAATCCTTGCCGTATAAGCTAAGTTGGATTCGTTGGTTGTGTATACCAGGAAATTGAAATTGCTTGGGTGCAAGAAAGGGGTATCGTTTAGATAGAAATGTTAACCGAGATAATTTCGGGGGAAATGTGCGCGGTTTAGTTGGTTGGTAAGGTTCCGTTGAGGATTTGAATATACGCTTTGTTAAGGCATATGAACTTCGGAGAAATGTGTGCGGCTTGGTATACTTGGTAATGTTCCGTTGAGGATTTGAATATGCATCTGCTATGGCATACGAATTTCGGGGAAATGTGGATTGCTTGGTTGCGTTGAGGAAATATAGATAATTGACTGACGCAGTTTGGGGAAATGCATGTGGTGGTGATTAGAATATATTCGATTGAATTATATTCTCTTGGGGGTTTGGAAGGTATTTTATTGCAGATTTGGGAGTATATGCCATTGGGTTATTGATTTTTGCATGTTGCAGTTTATGGTTGTGGGTTGGTTCTCCGTGTGATGTGGAGAACCCCCACAAATCCCCAACACGTACCTTAATTAAGTTCGTCTTGTTAGTACCGTCTGGGTTAATAAGATCTCTGTTCGATTCATAATATTTCACAGTACCTTGGTACACAGCGGCTTGTTCAAAAGTACATTCATTGGGATTACTTTAGTCGATTTCATCTTATTTGGGTGGCATCTTTATTACCAGGATCTTGTTTGACACCACCTTGGTGAGCACTATCTTGGTTAGCACCAACCTGGTTACCATCGATATGGTTACCACCGTAATGGATAGCATCCCCTTTAGTAGAACTATCTTGCTTACATTACCCTGTGTTAGCATGGTCTTAGTTACTAGCCACCTTGCTTAGTAAGTGGTGGTTTGTTTTTTCGCAAGTTACGAGCTTTCTTTCTGAACGATGTCACTTTCATAGTTTGTTAGTACCTTCTACCTTCTTCGTCAGAAAATTGCGGTAATGGGAGAGTAGGAGAGAAGAGACAAAAAAACCGGCATCATTTATTTTCCCTCTTCAGGACGATGCTTACGAATTGAAAAGAAAAGAGGGATTGACATTTTTGTGTCATTGCCTGGAGTGGCTTTGCAAAAAGAGAAATGTTTGGAGTGACTGATTTTTTTTATTGTTAGTGTGGGGAATGGAGTTGAACTTATTGTATTTATCGGTGTGTATAAAAATGTAAAATGTTTTTTGTAATAAATCGTGTAAATTATGCATACGTTTTTGAATTGTCAACATGGAAGCCATCATGGGACGATCAAAATTTCTATAAAATCTCCAAAAGTTTCTATAAATGTCCTTTAGACGGTATCATGTTAGCTTGGAGTATCTTAGTTAAGTTCATATTGCTTAGTAGCATCTTGTTTAGTATTACCTGGGTTAGCACCACCGTGGTTAGTTTTAGTATCCTGGTAAGCACAATTATATTATCGACTGAGATCTCCCATTTCGTTACAGAATCAAATCTCATATCTACTTAACTGGTTATGTACTCACTATTTTAACTATTTTCAATGTCTTTATTATCATACAGATGATGATTGGGATGGATTGATTATCCTTGTTGAAGTTATATTCTTAGTAACTCAATGATTCCACACCCATCATCCCCGTTCAACATCTTCCTAATGAATGTTCTCCACGACGAGCACACTATTTTCTCCAATCGCACCACAAGTCATATACCTGCAATCAAACCAAAGTTCAGCCGTCACCCAAAGCAGTCGCAGGACGTACAACCAAGAGTTGTGCTGAATATGACGCCTGAAATGACCTGATGAAAGTGACTGACTGCCTCTTGACATGGAGCAGCTGAAATCCTTAATAACTCCAGGTGTACGAGGCAACACAACAAGTTATTCCACTTGAAATGCCAGTCGCGAATCTCTCGTTCTTTCATCCCTTATTTGGTGCGCGGGAGATCTCCAAATTAATCCCAACTGGGTCCTTAGCAGGCCTTCCTCCCTTCTCCTAATTATTTCAATAATTTTTTTAATTAATATCCTCGCCGCTCTTTTGAGGTGTTGCCTGCCACCAGCAATTTGAATGTTTGTTTTCGGGTCACTTTTAGATAGTCACCGTAGCTTCTTGTACCGCTCTCTTCCAACAGCTGTTACCATGGAAGTCTTTGATTAAATATCACCAGAAAACTTGGGAACCTTTTCCTCTCCTTGAAGTTCGTCTTCATTGTGCTGCTCCTCTGCCATGCGCTGGCCTGGATTCGTTGGTATGGCAGCGGTTTCTATCTTCTGACAGAAAAAGAAATTTGTTTGAATCCGTTTTTTTTTCCTCCTGTTTGCTCTCCCTTGCAATCCTGCCGGTGAGGGTGGGAGTGTTGTTTCCGAGTGAAATGGGGGCGCATCGTCGTAAATCTTTTCATTAAGGAAACTTTTCATAGTTATTAGTCTGATTAATTTGGCTCCTTTCATAAACGGCCCAGGACGCAAAGGGTCACCATGCATTACGCTTATTTGCGAACAGGGACAATGATTTCGGGTACCTTGTTAAGTGGATCTGCGCCGGTCTGGCGTTCTGGACCGCCGGAGATATGAGAGGAATTCTTAAGTTGGGACAGTGCCGTTTGGGGACGGTAAGAAACCTTGGGATAGGATCAACTTTTGCTAACAAGATGGGATAGACTAATTAATTTAACAGTTTTTGGCAATCGGCACGAGTAGGGGGTTTTTGGTTTCTTTTGTAGCAAACGCTAAATGTTACAGTTCAGTTAGGGTTTTGTAAGAAAAAGTGATGGGAGAATGGTGTCTAGCGTACATAAATCGTGCGATACCTTTTAACGAAGGCGCTTAAATGTGCTAAGGGCTTGAGCATCATTTACTGGAGAGCAAACCAGTTATCATATAAGACAGTTGTTTAGTGTGGCTATGATGGCATCGGAACACCCAGTATTCTTTGGTTTTTACAGACGATTTTGTTATACGTTTAAAGGAAACTTAATTATAAGAGATCTCCTGGTCGAGAGGTCAGGTGTTGTCATGGGTAGTTCCCTGTTTATCAGTGAAGAGCCGTAGGAACCTGGAAGCCGGCTTTGAAAAACCGGAAGTTTGAGTCACGGGTCTGTCATGGGTCACATAAAAATCCTGTGTTGGTACGCACTTTGGCTATTGTCATAAGGAACTTAGTCGCCACAATCAGAGTATTGGGTCTCAAAGCCCAGCCGCTCGGTGATATACCACCCTATTAAGCTATAGGGTTCATGAAATGGTTGGAAAAACTCTTGAGTATCTTTCGGAGCTTGGCTGATGAACCTGGTCGAGAGAAAAAAAAAACAGCTCAGGGCGCTGAATCAGCACTATGGGTTCGTCTTTCGTGGGAGAAGTGAAATAAAAAATTAATAAACTGGGCAATATTTGAGTTCACCGAAAACTGAGAAGGAGATGGCCAGGGAGATGTCGTCATTCATGCGGGGCGGATGGTTCTATAGTATTAACGAAGCAATCACAATTTATATAGCAAACTCGGGATAACCTCGCATCCATGCGGCCGTGGTTTGATGCGTCAGTACTTTGACGTGGGTTTGACCGCTACTGTCTACTATCCTATTCGTCGCGCTAAAGAGCAAGGTGTCATCTCTGTTTAGGGAATTTTGGCCATAAACGTTGATATGTATGGTAACTTCATATCTTTGGTGTCTTGAGAATCAAAGAACAGCCATCATCAGAATTTTCCATGTGAGATAGAAGAGGAATATTGAGGACGACTGTCTAGTACGTGGAAAAAAGACACTGCTTCTTTGAGTGTGTCAGAATAAAGGAGATCAAACCAGTAGTAAAACTGAGATGTCATGGCGAGCAATAGTCTGGTTTAGAGGTTCTCGTTGCCAGGATTCAAAATCAAACTGCAGAGTATCAATTTGCAGGTTGTGTGCGAAACAACGTCACCGTTGTTCGCCCCGAGGAATTTCCGACGATGATATTCCATAGTGTTAGCAAAATTCTACGCCGTAGCACATTATATTTGGACAACGAACCTTAGAAAGAGCTGGAAGATGAAGCATCACCTCGATGCGCTCCACTTCGAATAGTGAAATTTATTCAAAGATGGTGCCAGTAGATCCATATGCACCGAAGGTATCGACCTAAGTATTAGATTCCTGAATTTATCCGGACAAAGCTGCCCGGCAATTGTCGTTGATGTCGAGGCAAGGGTGTTTCCCGAATTATATTCTTCTTTAATACAACGCTGTAAAATAATAACTCCACTCGAAATACTCGGTTGGGCGGTGTTTACCAAAACCGAACTTAGCCCTAAACCTGACCCGCAGTTTATACTCGACGGTAATACATTTTAATGGAAGGTGGATGGGTCATAAAAACATGATCGCACGGTTAATTAGAATATATTTTCATTGATTGAAATGAGGGATAGTCAAACAAGTTTCTGGAAGACATGCGTTTCGGGAACTGGAGATACTCATACTACTGGTCCGCGTTTTTTGGGCAAAGTTATATTTATTCCCCAACATAGTTGCCTTCGAGCGCGATACACCTTGTATATCGATTTTCCAACATTTCGATGCCCTTTCTGTAGTATGAAACGTCCAAGCCTTCAAAATACGCCTCGGTTTCCGCGATCCCTTCCCCATCGATGTGGATCTATAGCGTTTGGGATGATGGTAAAGAACGTGTGATTCGAACTGATGTTATGACAGTTAGAATCACCAAAAATTGAACCAAAGCGTAACACATCAGGTCGTGTTTAGAATTCGATTTTTAAACTCAAATATATTCAACTGATGTGAATTGTTATGTTATCGCTATGGTATACGGCTCTGATGCATTTTCTTAATCGATTTTTATTCGGTGTTCTTCACTATTTGCTTGTTATAAACGCCACACTACTCCCTCCTCAGTAACTTGGTTACGATCAGCTTCGATTGCGAACGACAGAGCGGTAATACAAAAGCGATAAACGTACATGTGGTTCGTTTTATGGCGCGAGTTGTTTGTTTTAACTTGGTTTGGTTAAAACGGAAAACGACGCTGATTGTGTTAATGGTTTTGGGTAACCACATTTCTAGATGATCATAAAATTGCTGACGCGCATTTAATGATTCTCAACGATTTTGTTTGAAAAACGACATCTGGTCCGCACATTTGGATCTTAGGGGATTTTGTGATTCGATTATCCTGTCTAAGTTTTCAATGTGAGCAAATTGAACGTTTAGTTCTATTTGTTTGGTATTGCATTGATGTTGGACCATTTGATGTATGGGGTAATGCTATGGCTTGGGGAGTGTCTCATCCTTTAAATGGATGCTTTTGGCGTGTATCGCAATTAGTGGTGGAGATTGGCTCCAATGGGTGGTTGTGGCCGTAACATCCCGATAGCTTTAGAGGTTGCCTAAGTACCAACAACTAAAAACTAAGTTGGAAGCCAGAAAGAATTAAGTTGAAGAAGAGAAACGGATAAAAACTCGCTCTTACAACAACTTCGTGGCACCAAGTGTGTCAAACGCCCAAATGGCAGGTGGAGTAAAAAATGAACCAATCTTAGAACAACCAGGAAATATCATTAAAACGCCTGCCCCAGAGACGCAAACTGATATAACAGCTATATTACTGTCCATACAAGGACATTTTGCTGCGTTTGATAAAAAATTGTAAATGATCGAAAAAAAAACTGACGGAACAAGTGGCTCGAACGGACATTATCTATTCGACCCAGTTTCCAGATGAACCCGCACTTTAATTATAACGTTCACTGCGACTGAATTAACCCTAAAAATTATTGGTGTGATTGTTAGTTCACTAATCCGGATGGAAAGAATGGATAATATCTGCAATCTGCTGGAAGCTGAAGGCCCATATGTGCTTTCGGCCACCAAATTGGGCTACCTACATTTTAAAGTAATTAGACGTGATCGTCCAAATTCCACTGAGTGGGGCGGGGTCGCTGTCTTAGTTAAAAATGGTTTACAACACAAAGTCGTCTACAGCAGAGATGTATGCAAGGTCCGGGTGCTAGAAGCCTGCGTTATAGATATTCCTTTGAAAAGTCAAAGGCATCTATATGTTATCTCTGCTTATGCTCCCGAAGCTCCACTGTGTATACAGTTGATCAATGAACTTGATACCCTTTTTCGAAGTCTCAAGTTAGACTCGGATAATAATTATTTCTTTATGGCGTGAGAACTCAATTCCAAGCACAGTGCCAGGGGTAACCTTATCACAAACATCAGAGGCAATGCGTTGTTCGACTGGTGGCAGACAAACGCTATCGAACATAAACTAGAATTGTACGCTACAAGATCGCCGTCATATCCAAGAGGCAATTCCTTCTTGGATTTAATGTTGCTGGACAAGCGAATACAATTATTGGATACGGATCTAACTACTCGAAATTGTCTTCGTACAATCGAGTACGATAGCGATCATTATAGACTTGGTGCTGTAATACATGTCCCAAACGAACATTCACTACTTGAGCAGTATAAACAGATACATTCTTTTAATTTCGGAAAAGCACACTGGTCACGCTTTGATCGGATAATAAAAAAATAATTACGCTCCAATGGCATAGATCCACCAACTGACAGAAATCTTCATAATGACGAAATTGATCATTATCTTTCGACGATGAACAACATTGTTACTAATACAATGAATCGTTCTATCCCAAAAGTGTCTCACATAAAGAGTCATTCAAACCGATACAGAAACGCAACGATCGACGAGCTGTATAGGAAGAAGAGTATTCTGCTCTCTAAGTTAAAACTGCTCTACAGACAGTTCAGCGATCCAAACAGGCAGGGAATTAAAAACAATTAAGTCACTAATTAAGAATCTTCATAAACTGATTCGTGACAACTATAGATCAGTAATTAATGAAGACTGCAATAACATAATTCAAGCCATCAAAGCTAGTGGACCGAATATGTTCCAACAAATAAATAAAGTCTTTCGAAGGAAAGATTATAATGACATTCCATATCTGCGAGTTCCGCGTACTCTCGAAACTCTGCTGAACGCAGGGCTTACCCTGGAATACATTAACTCATACGAAGAGTTCATAATATTCGAGGATCCGCAAAAAAAGCGAACTCAATTGGTGCTTGTTTCGAAGCAGTGTGTAGATTGAACGAATTGGGTCATTCCAACCTTGAGCTGGAACATAGGGCTCTCAAAAAACATATTTCGCTACGCAATGAACTTAACAATTGGCGTCTCTTAAGTCGAAGTTTCACTATCTTTAGTGAAAATAATAGAGCGGATTCCCAACTTAGAAACCTAAACAGTAGCATATTTGTACACAAGGATGAACTGACGGACATTCTTAGATCGATTAAGAAGAAAAAATCTTCTGGAATAGATAGTATTCCAAACATTGTTCTAAAGCATTTACCTGTTGAAGTAGTGATGGTTTACACTATTTTGTTCAATAACGCTCTAAATAATGCACATTATCCAATCCAATGGAAATCTGCAGTAGTCCATCCCAACCCCAAAAAGAGTAAGGACAGGAGCAATACAGCCAATCTACGCTCGATTAGTTTGCTTCCGAACATCAGCAAAATATTCGAGTAAATTATAAATAAAGCATTGACTAACTGGTGTGAGGAAAATGGTATTATTCCGAACAACCAGTTTGGTTTCCGATCGCATCATGACACAGTTCATGCTGCGACAAAACTTGTTTCCGACATACTGTGGAACAAGGCGAAGCGACAATGCACAGGGGCCCGGGGGGTTGACTTTGAAAAGGATTTCGGCACCGTATGGTTAGAAGGGCTTGTATATAGGTTATGCCCGAATATTTATTATACATTATCTACGATATGATAATGGGTAAACAATTTGTGATGAAATGTGGAGATATAATCTTTGTTACAGACCTTCCACATCAAAAACATCTTACAACGGTGAGCAGTGAATTCTCCCATTTTATTTAACATTTACACTAGTGATCTAGTGGGTTCTCTCAACCATGCAATTGCGTATGCCGACGACATTTTGGTGTATAGGTCTGGAGAAAACATTGATGTCATCAACAGACTTCTGCAAAATGATTTCAACAAAATCAAACGTTTTGCGACGACTGGAAATTAAAAATGAATTTCCAAAAAAACAGAGACTATCCTTCTCAGAACGCCGCTGTCCAGTGCATCAAGGGATACAAAATGGAATTGGAAAACATTTTCTATTGCAGGAAGTAATAATCTTCCACTACAAGTAAAAACTGTAGTCAGATACCTTGGAATCTGGCTTGATCAGTATCTTTACTTTGATAAGCATACAGCAGCTGCTCTTACAGCAAGTAAAAACGCATATGCAATGACACGAATTCTCTTTCGTAGTAGTCTTCTGGACCCCAAGGTGAAAATAATTTCATACTCAGCATTCATCCGACGAATATTGTTCTATGGCTGCCCGGTATGGTACAACATATCCTCATTTGTACATACATGGAGAAGTTTCGGGTGTTCGAGAGGCAGTGTTTGCGTTTCTGCCTCGGAATGTACAGAACTCCAGAGTCACAATACAAGAAATACTATCTCAATAAAGTCCTGTATGACAAATCAGGACTTAACAGAATAGATAACTTCATTATCAAATTATCCGTGGCCGCACAACTAAGGCAATGTGCAGTGAAAATGATCTTATATCGGGAGCATTCTAACACAATAATATATATATGGAGGGTACTCTCCAGAATGGGTTCATTCCCCCAGAAGCGTTCCCTTTCTTGGATAAAAAAGGACTTGTGGGGGGTTTCTCTATTCTACATGAGAAACAACCCACAATTCCAACCAACATTTCCTACCTAATTTCGACCACCTTTCAGCGCGTCAAATCAACCCCATTTCCCCCTACTTACCTGTTCACCTGCAAAGCATGTTTCCACCAAGGACACATAGCTAAACTCATTGTACCACGCAGACAATGCATAAATGAGTTTAGCTTACCTTTTTTGCCATACGGCAACTCCTGTCCATGTCGATTAGCGACAACCAAATCCAGCCAGACGAAGTTGTCGCATCATTGCAGATCCGCTTGGGATATTTATCACCACATTCGATTGAATCACGTGATAATATTTCCCTAGCGTTACTTCGGCTTTTCTCCAGACACTTCATTCGCTGGGGATCAATGTTCTCTTTTTGCAGGTGAATATCATCAGCTTAATTCTCCTCTC
Source organism: Microdon myrmicae (assembly GCA_963931805.1). Lineage (NCBI taxonomy): Eukaryota > Metazoa > Arthropoda > Insecta > Diptera > Syrphidae > Microdon > Microdon myrmicae. The sequence continues at coordinate 30,078,350 of OZ007501.1, forward strand.
TTTCTCAGTTCTGTCTTCGTATGGATCAATGTACACTGAACTCACCATTCTACCGAATCAAGTCAATAGGTTCCCCTCAGAACTACATTGATTCATGCATATACAACCAGATCTACCCCAAGATAATCGTACATCGTGTTTCTGTTCTCTTATTGTCCCGCTCTCTTCGATCATCAGATTACCGATGTAACCTACCACACATCGAAGAACGTGGCAATGAGAGAGCAGAAGTATGTTCTCTTTTGGTTGTATCCAATTTCTTCCCCTTTCAAGAGTCGATTAACATGTTTAACCAAGTGAGGTGGTGTCGCTAATTGCCGCCGCGTGTGCATGCTCATGCACACGCTCGTCCACGGACATCCTACTTTTATGCGAAATAAGTCGTTTCAACCAGTACGTTGTGTGGTTGAAAGTGACGATTAATAATTATTAGAAATATTATCTGAGTTATGTGTTGTGTGACCGCATCGGAATGTTCTCACTAGTGAATATTTTCAATAAATTAAAACGCTTGCTGGCAGTGCTATCTGTTATCCTTTTTTATTGATTACTTTGGTGTCTTAACTCACTTATTCGAATTAGACTTCAATCGTTTATTTATCTATCCACTCGAAGGAGATGTCGTCCAATATGCGCATCGGATTCGGTACAACCAGGAAGTGGACGTGCGTCCCATAAATGTTTACAATTACACATTCCTCAATAAAGGTGAACATAAATCGATGCCGCATTTTGAGAGACGAATGGCTATACGACAAACCTGGGGTTACGAGCAACTCTTTTCTGACGTGATTATTCGAACAAATTCTTCCCACGGATCGATGGAAGATATAAGGAATACGTGCCATACGCTGGCACATCATCTATCCTTATACCCGCACAGACTTATCCAAAACAAGGAGTCCCTATTATTTATCACGCTGTGCGTGGTGCCAGGGATAAACGAATTCTCCATGATAAGAGTATCTCTAATATTCTAGATCGCCTGCGTTTTAGTATGGTGACCGGTGAACGAGATAAGTCAATAAATGGTCGATCCCATCCCAACGGGTGGTGGATCAGTGATGAAGAAAGGACTATATGTCCCCAAACAGAGTATGCCTCTCATGCGCACCGCTTTCCTTCCCCCTATCCGCAATTCCCAATTATTTTTTTTATTTTTATTTTTAATTTTATTTTAATTTTTCATTTTTTTATTTTTATTTGTATTCCTTGTTTATGTTTGTGCGTGTTGTTACGTTTTTTTTTATTTTGCTTGTCAACGCCCTATATATATAATTAAAAAAAAACAAAAATATGTATATATATATATATATATATATATGTATATATATACATATATATATATATATATATATATATATATATATCATCATCATCATCGGCACTACAACCGGGAACCGGGCTTGGCCTTATTTAGCAAGTCCCGAGGCTTGTTAAATTTTCCATAATGATTTGTTTTTTCCGGGCAAGGTCATTAGTCTTGGGCGAGAGGCTCCCCGACGGGAAATCGAACCGCGGCCTCCCGCGTGACAGGCGGGTATACTAACCACTATACTATCGAGTAGCCCATATATATATATATATATATATATATATATATATATATATATATATATATATATATATATATATAATAAATGATATAGAAAGAATACATATCATTTATTGTGACATGTTATAAAAACACTAGTTATTGTACGCCGAAAGGCATAAGAAAAATGATCATGTTTAATTTAGAGTGCTTGCGAAGATCCAGTATGTTAATGAAAGAATGATATTTGTAAAATAGAAGTTAACATTCAGTCTTAAGTTAAATCTGTAATTGAATTGTTAAATAAATGTAGAGATAAACCAAAAAAAAAAGAAGAAAAAAAACCCTTTCCGTTACAGAATGGGAAGCTATGAAATTCCTTCCTTACGCGTGTGTTTCCGAAGCGTTACAACCTGCAACTGTTCAAGAAAAACGGAATCGGTTATTTGGTGGCATCGTGGAGCGTCGTGTGGGCCTATAGATTCGCCTCTCTTGAGAGAATTATATATATGTGTGGCGGTTCCGCCCAACGCCACTGTCTACTTGCCCAATTACCCCCAAGCTTCCTGTGCTGAAGCTCCTCAAACTCCATCATTTCCCGCTAATGCAATGCATTAGCACCTGTAAAAGTTTCACGCATCAAGGTTATCTAACGCATAACCTAAAAGTTCCTGTAAAAGAATTCTTACCGTCCACGCATCAATTCGCATCCAAATTCCCTACAAGAATTCTTTTCATCATACAGGATCATAAATTCGCGACCAAGAACCGAATTCTCGTTTAGTGTAAATACTCACACTAGAATTCGATCCTTGAGTTGCCTTAGATGCCATATACAATTGACATAGATGTTATACAAACCGTCATTGTGTAACCATCTAAATTGCTTCGCAATGACTTGCAACTATTGATACAGCTGCAAGCACTTTACCCAGAAATGCTCCGTTGTTTGAATCTCCAAACAATTATCAACTTCGCGCATAGCAGCCGGATTGAATTCAATAACATCAACAAATGCAAATAAAGAATCCGTTTCTTACAACCACCAAAGATACAATATACAAATTGTTTGATGTATCCCAAATGCCCTCATTACAGACCGGTGCCTTAGGTCGATTCTCTCTTTGTTCTTTTTCCCTCGTTTCAGGTTTCGTTTATCCTTTGCTGAAATGCATCGATAAACACTGTGATCTGTACGATCACCCATACATACGTACCACCATGATCTTCATTAGGAGAACTGGTTTACTGTTCCACAAAGAGAGACTTTACGTTTCTCTTGTGGTAAGTAAAACATATCCTTAGCCGAGAGGATATTCACCACCACCGAATCGAGGATGAATCAAGAGCCAGATTCCAACCCTCAATTGCGTCGTCATTCATCCCTCAGTGCGCGCACATTAAGTTTTTTTTTTTATTCTTATCATCCCCCCTAGGGGTTTTTTTTTTTTTTTGTATCGGTAGGAAGGTGGAAATCTTCAAAAGATACCTCTAGACCGATCCAGGGGCATGCCGGGTTTTTACCGACTAAAACCACCTCCCGCCAGGCTCATATTCCCGTCGATCCCCGCGGAACTTTCTTTTAGATATTCCATCGCGGGGCGGGACGGAGTTTACCTGTTACTCCGCTCGTCACGTCCCAACTGCTGCATCATTTCACAGAGAATACCACTGGTTACGGACCATGCTTGTTTTGAACTAAGCATGTATTCTAATACTCCAGCCGGAGTAACTGTCCGTCTCGTGTGTCTCTCCAAAATCGTTCGTGCGGTCTCGAATCTCACGCACTCTGTGAGTACGTGTTCCGCATTCTCTATTTTGCCTTCGCAATACAAGCAGTATGGGTGATTCACATGCTTATACTTGTGCAAGTATTGTCGAAAGCATCCATGTCCTGATATTAGCTGAGTCAAGTAGTAATTCAGCTCGCCATGTTTTCTTTTCACCCATTTTTCTATATCAGGTATCATGGTGTGGGTCCATCTTCCCTTGGTGGAAGAATCCCACCTTCGTTGCCATTCTCTTAGGCTTGAGAGCTCTAATTGTGTCCGCATTCTCCAACGATTCTCTTGGGAGACCTTATGCCATGCAGCGTTTTCTTTAGCTTCAATGTCAAGTGGTGTCCTCCCGGCCAAAACATTTATGGCATCTTCGGATACCGTTCGAAATGCACAACATACTCTTAGTGATGCTAGTCTATGCGCTGAGTTCACTCCCCTCATGTATACTTATACCGGAGTCTACCACCCTGCGGGACGTGTCCCTTACGCGAATCGAGTTCTATGTTAACTAAGTATTGTTTTTTATTTTTCTACTAGTTCATAAGCAGTATTAGCAACATTCGGCCGCATTTAGTTTCGTGTATTAAGTCCCAGTCTATACACCCTATGTGACTACTTTGAACACCAATATAAAAACAATAAAACGTTATTCAGTGGGTTATAAAGTTAAAAATAAGTAACCGTTATTAATGCAAACATGCTGTCAACCTGGTAACCATAAATTCCATCTTCAACCTATTAAACAATAAAAAATCATTCATGAATGACAATCACGGTGTTTTATTTTTCACTTGTGCGACCTGCGTTTTCCTTCCCCTCGGTGACGTGCAGTGTTTTATAGGCGAACAATTTGTGAGGACGAAGTAGAACCCTACGCCCATGCTGGAGCCACGATCTCGCCCCCCACATATGTATTAACAAAAAAAAATATATATATATATATCACCGGCATTATCGCTCAGATCCATTGCCACATAGGCCCAATATCTGCCCCCTACTTTATTATGGATAGCAGGCTGATCCACTGCATCCCACCTATAATTCATTTAGCGTACGCGCTCGAACCGTACGATTTATTTCGGCCCAAATTCCTTACACAAACCTCGACAAATTCCTGACTATGAGCGATTTTGAAACGAAGCACCGCTTCATCGGTCGTTTGGACTTGCTTCAGCAAGCGTTCGACCACTCGATTCGCCAGTACAATGAGAATTACTTTCCAACGATGCGTCAGAAGAGGCAGAAAACTGTTCATTTAGCCACAAAAATATCCAGCATGCCAACCCACGCCAGCGACCACTTTTGGAACAAACGCGACTATATTATTTCAGTATCCGATACCCTACCTCCACTCTCTCCGAGCAGTAAGCCGTCCTCAGAATCACCAAGATTTTTTTTTCGCGTCAAGACTTATGCTAAGGGATACTCTGGGGGCTTTAACAAGGATGAAATGATATCCCCAGACCGAACCTTGATAACTAAGGAAAGAGGTATACCCAACAAGTGTCGCAGACTCCCTTTTCCGGTGAACTAGCACCGAAAAAAATTTGGAGGCTAACGTATTCATATACAGATTCTACACAGGAGGACAGGGGGCAACAATTCAAACGTCTCAACGAATTACTCTGGATCCTCCCAACTTCCTCCATCGGTTGCAAGCTTGCAGAGTCATTCCGAGACACGCGACTCGGTGGCATTCAATTTTCGTGGCTACATCACCGGCAGAGGTGGTTAGGGTCCTATGGTAGTTTCAAATCTCAAAGCGTTATATCGCAATTTTATGCCACCAAAAAATTGTGGAACACACTTTCCAAACGGAGATTGCGAAAACGGAAAAGCAACAGCAGAACTATGCTCAGCGTCTGGAATTTGCGAGAAATTTGATTTCCGGCGTTGGTTTTACGGTGACTGTGGCAGAAAATTAGTTAGTGACCTTCGACCACTTAAGAAGATTGCTGATCGTTGGGCGTCCTGTTAAAAAAGAACTTAATTCGAACTCCTTTTTATGTAAATTATTTTGACAATAAACCGGACAACTCCTGAGCAGTAAAACTTTGCGTAACGCCATAACTTTGATGTTGTGTTGGGGGATCTTATAAGAAAACCCCTACATAACTATTTTTGCCCTTCAGTATATAGGTCATCAATTAAGACCTTGCTGCTGTAAACATGTAACCGGCAATTAAACCAATGGATTTCTCACCAAATAGTTCCATCACTTTCACTCTAAAAAATTATATGGTATACATTGTAATACATTTCTACCCGACCATACTGTTACTCAGAAACATTGAAAATAGTTAAATATATTTTTTGCAGTATTTTAGCTGGCCAATGCAATGTACACTTGTGGGTATTTTTCGCTAGAGGCGTCAGCATGTACGCAGGTTGAGCGAAAACACCACGGATTCTTCACAAAGATTACCGACGTGTCCAAAGTAAAAGAAAACGCACTGAATTTATTTTAACGTTCCTTTATTGAGTATTTACATAACACCGTTCTATACAAGTAAACACATGCACTGGCTTTTTGGGGTCTATTTTATAAAATATTTCCTACGTTAAACGACGTGGGTGTAGGTATATATATTGTCTTTGTACATCGGGAACTGGAATATTTCCGCGCACAACTTTATATTGGGAAACGTATTGGCTCTAAAAGAATAGAACACGAACGACAAACGAACTTAACTCTCGGTGAAGGATTAAATTTGGACTCCTCTGCGGACTTCAATAAGATAAGTGCGCACGCTTAGGGATATTAAATCTGACTCTTTGATGCAATTCACATCCACCAGTTCGATAGCCGCGAATTGCCTCGATAGGGGAGGATTGTATATGTGTCCGTATAGGACAAGTACAATGCCCTGCGATGAAAACGATGATCGGTGGACACCTGATTAAACAGACGTACGATTTTTTTGTTTTTTTATAGATATTTTTTATTTCTTCCTATTATTATAATTTACTTACTTGCTAGACAAAAATGATTAAACTCTAGCTTATGTTATCTTATTTCTTAACTTACTGGTCCCTTGCGGACTCTCTAAGTTACATGCATACGCTTAAAGCATGAAAATTTGTCTTTCGACATTATGGTTTATTTTGTTTACATGAATTTTTAGGGAACTTAATTGGATACAAAGAAAATGAAGAAAAGAAGTTCTTGTTATTGTTTTTACCTTATATCTAACTTAAATACTAAACTATCTATAGATTTTTTTTTTTTTTTTTTTTTTTAACTTAACTCTATTCTAAACCTAACATCAAAACTAAATTTTCGAAATGCTAAATCTATGTAAGCTTGCCGTTGTTTGTCGGTTTTTTTTTTTTTTTTTTTTTTTTTTTTTTTTTTTTTTTTTTTTTTGTAATTATTATTATTATTATTTCTTTAGTTTTATAAGGAAACAGGGTTTTATGTGCCACTCAACCACCAAAATCTCTGATGTTGCTTATTCGCGTCTTTTCGGTCTCTCTGTGCTACTGCCGTACTGAACTGCAGGCTCTCTTCATTAGTGTGCGCAACCTCTCGATTAAAACATATTCGTTTATCTATACCCGACCGACGCACGTGATAAATCAACGGTATAGCGGATTCATTTTGTATGAGGCCGTTCATGTCAAGACTAAGGAATGCTTCTGGTGGAATAAAGCCATTGCGACGTACCACCTCATAATACATATTGTTTGGGTAATATGCACCAAAAATCAAATCGTTCTGTGAGCTCATTGATCTCGCAATATGCCCTCGGATCAGCTTGATCATAAAGTTATCCACTCTGTTTATATTGGCACCACTGTACAACGCTTCATTGGGATAATATTTTTTGTGATCGGATTCAGGAGTCCGATGTAACTTAAGGCACGTCCTGAGGCATTGCCTCTCAAAAATCCGAATCTTTTCCATTAAGCTAGGTCCCACATTAAACCACACTGGGCATCCATATATGATCATCGGTCTGATGAGAGCCATGTAGCATATAACTTTAACTCTGCTGTCAAGTTGACTACTATGAAACAGTCTTCTTGTCATAGCGTAAGCTTTCTTTGCCCTGACTAGGGCAGCTTCCACATGTTTGTTAAAATATAGATACTGATCCAGCCAGATGCCTAAGTATTTGACTACGGTTTTGGTTTCCAGTGTTTGTTGGTGTGGTCCCATAATAGCTAGCTTTCGCCAGTTTATCCTGGTGTCTCTGGTAGCTTGAGCCAGTGGTGTTCTAAAGAGGATGGTTTCACACTTCTGGATATTGATTTTGAGTTTCCAGTTGTTGCAGTATCGCTGAACATCATTGAAATCCCCTTGTAATAATCCGTTAATGATTTCAATTTTTGGTGCTGTTCTATATATTATCAGATCGTCTGCATACGCAATAGCCTGATGAAGAGACCTTACCAGGTCGCTAGTGTAAATATTAAAAAGGATCGGAGATAACACCGCTCCCTGTTGCAGACCGTTTTCTATATTGTAAGTAATGTTAGAGGTCACATTGCCACTTTTGACGATGAATTTCCTTTCATTCAACGTGTCGTATAGTATATACAGTAGTGGTCTATGAATGCCTAGTCTCATTAGCTTGTAATATAACCCCTCTAACCAAACGGTGTCGAAGGCCCTCTCCAAGTCAATCAAACAGGCACCTGTACACTGTTTCAGATTTTTATTCCACTGAATGTCTGAAACCAGTTTAGCTGCGGCATGTGTGGTTTCATGACCAGCTTTAAAACCAAACTGGTTATTTGGAATAATATTATTGTCCTCAACCCATTTAAGTAGAGCCTTGTTTAGAACCTTTTCGAATACTTTACTGATACTCGGTAACAAACTGATCGATCGCAGATTTTTTGGGTTTGTTCTATCTTTCCCTTTTTTTGGTAACGGTTGGATGATGGCCGTTTTCCAACGTACTGGATAGTGTGCGTTGTTCAGAACGTTGTTAAACAATACTGCATATATGTCCATTGCGATTGGAGGAAGATGTTTTAGTACGATATTGGGTACTCCATCGATTCCAACTGAATTTTTGTTTCTTAATGATGCAAAGACGCCATGGATGCATTCACTAGTGATCAAAAGACTGTTGGCGCTTTCGACAGTAATCTCGGCGTTTGCCGTATTTTCATTACTGAATTCGTTAAAACCATGGTTTTCTGATCGCCACTGTGAAATATCATTTCGAAGATGACCATAATTCAGTAAAACTCTATCTTCCAAGCCATGGTTGCGACGAATTACTTCATTTGCCTTGTAGAGTTCTTGAAAGACGACCCCTGCAACATTCACTTTTTCCAAGGGATCTTCAAACACAAAAACTTCGTCATTTAGGATGGCGTTGTTTGTGTCTATGCCTATATTTGCCAGCATTCGTTGGTTTTCGTCAGTTCGTGGTATTTGGAGACACTGAATCTCGTTTTCATTACTCCGTCTAAATATTTTATTAATTTGCGGAAACATACTAGGGTTGTTGGATTTTACCGCCCGAACTTTGTTGTTCCAATACAAATTTGCTGATAGCCTATAGTTGGCTTTTATCAGCTGTTGGAGATTTTTTAATCTGGACTTCAGTGATATTATCTCCTGGTCGTGCCTATCAATAAATCGTCTGTACCGTAGTTTTAGTTGCGACAGAAGTCTACTTTTTTTTCTGTGGAGCGCGTTGATTGTGGCGTTTCGGTACATGTTCATGTTGTCCGTAGGTGTGGTTTTTGGTATTGTTTTGTCCATAGTTTGTTTTATGGTTTCGTCCATTTTTTGTATGTATTTGTCGATGTCATCGTTGGGTATGTTTCTGTTGGTAGGAGGGTTAATGTCTTTTAAGCGAATTTCTCTTGTTAAGGTTCTCGTGAAACGCGTCCATCGCATACCCCAATAGTTATAGGGTTGCGGTATCATACATTCACCGAGTTCCACAACTTCGCTTGGTGTTTTTATCAATATTGATAATGCACAATGGTCGCTGTCATACTCAATGGTCGCTGTCATACTCAATTGTGCGTACCAGAAGTTCTATTACAAACGCTACGAGAGCTTAACTGTAATGATATTGAGTTTATCGCGGTAAAACCTTTCAATACAGCTAGGGCTAGACGGGAGAATAGAAAATTACCATTCTTCCTGGTGCTGCTGGGCCCTGGGAGCAAAATTGGTGGACTTAGGAAAATCACTATCCTGAACCATCAAATTGTCACATGGGACAAATTGAAAAAAAGCAGAGATATAATCCAATGTCTTCGCTGCCAAAGGTTCGGGCACTCAGCAGCAAACTGCGAAATGCAGTATCGATGCGTAAGATGCGGACAGGACCACAGCGCAGAACAATGCACGTTAGGTAAAGAAAGGGTAGACGACAGATCTCTTCTAAAGTGTGCAGTTTGTAAGAGTGAGGGACACCCCGCTAATTATCGAGGCTGTCCTAAGTTCCGCGAACTACAGGAAAAAAAGTTTTCACAGCAACAAAAATTAGAACGCCCGATAGTTCAAGGCCGACCAGCACTAAATGTAACACCCCAGTTCTCGTATGCTCAAGTAACAGCTGGCAGGAGAAACACGCCACAACGCACGACACGGGTACCGCCGCAACATACTGTGCCTCCAGAAACAGTAACACTAGCAGATGTGCTCACAACCTTGCTCGCTATTCAGACGCAGATGACACAAATGCAAAAACAAATAAAAGAACAGGACACTAGACTAGACTGGGTCTATTCGCAGTTGTCTAGCCAGCCGTCAATATAAACCCCCCAACAGAAAGCACAATTAAGGCTTTAGTCGTGAATGTAAATTCACTTATCAGAATCGAGAGAAGAGCCGCTCTCTTTAAACTGTTGCAAGACGAAAGTCCTGACGTGCTTCTGGCTAGCGAAACTAAGCTGAATCAGAGGCATAAACTATGTCACACAAACTACGACATTATACGAAGAGACCGACCCAACTCCACACAAGGAGGAGGGGTGGCAATCTTTATTAAAAAACAACTTTAACATAAGGTAATATATAGTGGTGAGATTCGCAGATTTCAGGTGCTTGAAGCGTGCATTATCCGCATACCCCTCCGACAAGGTAGGGGGATGTATGTGATATCTGCCTACGCACCAGAAGCACATCAACAAAATCAATTTATAGTGGAGCTAGAGACTCTTTTCCAATGCTTACAACTTTACTCGGAAGGGAACTATTACATCGTGGGTGGCGATTTGAATGCTAAACACCCATATTGGGGAAATAGCATATCCAACACGAGAGGGAATCAACTAGCTAGTGGGCTAGATCAACATCACATTGAATATAAAGTTGACCTGCTAGCTACAGAATATCCTTCTTTCCCCAGAGGGGGCTCGTTCCTCGATATTATGCTTATTGACACACGCCTTAAACATACACATACTAACAGACAAAATATAAACAGACGTACGATCATCAGGGGGCGATGTACCCATACATCGTTGATGATGTATGCCAGAGATGGGGTCGTCGTGGTATTTGCCTAAGATTCCTTGGAAACACCGATGCAGGCGATATCCAATCTAGCCGTATGGCTCCGGTGCACAAGGAAGGAAATTATTTTGTTGACATAAGTCAACAGAAACCTCGTCGACGGCGGCAAAGGGTCAGGCTGGATGGCTGTATGTTTGATTAATATGCGGGTAAGTAAAACGCACACATAGAGATACTGTATGTTTACTTTAGGTTTTCGGGCAGGTCATCATAGGCATGGCCTGGGTAAGGTTACCTAAACAATATTCATATACATGCCCAAATTCATGATCGGTTGTTAGCCGATAAAGGAAAATGGTTGCAAGTGTTGCGAACCTCGCGACTGGGGCAATAAATGGTTATGAACCATAGCAAAACCCATCGGCTACGACTGTGTCAACAATTACGCTGGCCAGCAAGTGTTTATCTATTATAATTGCTGAAAAGCCGAGCCGATGGAGATATGGTACGGTTCATATAATAATTCAATGTGGTGCATGCCTTGGTGAGGTTTAACTTTCAGGTGTGATGCTGCAGGGGAGCTACGCTGCCCCTAATTGCAGGTAAGTATTATGGGTTTGGGAGGTGGTTAATTTAACAGGATGGGCGGTTCTTTGGGAATGTATTAAAGAACCGCCACACACGGAGAACTAACCCACAATTCCTACCTAACTTCGACCGCGAACAGAGCATCACCATAACCCAAATCTGCAACAGCATCCATTCTCAAATCTGCAATCACATACATCCCCAAACTTGCAAAGAATCTATTTCCGAATCTGCAATAGCATATATTTCCCAATCTGTAATATAATGCATTAGTAAAACATACAACAGAATATACCACGAATCCCACAACAGGATACATTTTAAATCATCTGCCTCATCCACACCAAACCGCATTTAGTTTTCCCCGAAAACCATTCCGGCTCACTTCCTACTTAAACTATTTTTTTCCGCTTGCAACCAAGCGGCATTTATTCTTCCCAACATTTTACTTACACCATTATTCTCGCTTGTAACCAAGCAGCATTTAGTTTCCCCGAAAACTATTCCGGCTCCCATCCTACCTAAACCAATTGAAACAATACCAATTCTCCTTACTGGTAAGTCACCAGCACTATGCGTTGCACTTCCACGAAACAACCATCGCAACGATCAAGACCCATGTTCCTTTGTCTAACCGAAACCCATGCCCATACTTGGTTATGCCCCCAAAATCGATACCTCAGTATACACAGCAACCGAGGAATTTAACCCAGCCTGAACGGCAGGAATTCCCTGAAACAAATTCTCTATGCACGCATAGAAACCCTTTTCAAGTTCCTAGTAAGTGGCAGTGAGTTTTATTTAGCTGTGATCCCACTGCCACGACACCATGAATGGATCCATGTCCCCTTTTAGCCAATCGAGTCCCAACCAGCACCGAGCGCACATCGCTCTTTCATTACCCCGAGTCGAGTTTCAACAGCCTACGCGGCGAGAGCCTTTTCTTTTATCCCCGGAGGAGTCGAGTCCTGCGGTTATGCCGTTCCGTTCCCTTTTCACCGTTTTAAAACAATAGAGTCCGGGTCGAACAGTTGACGTATTAGTAGTGTGGTTGTTTATAAGAGTTGTGCACGGCGTCAAGTGTCCTTTGTAAATTTACGCCTAATGTCACGATTGTAAAATTGTACGATTTCAACCACCGGATAGACTGAATAGACTGATAGACTGAAATTAAAATAGGCTAAAGTGTAGTACGATTTAATTAAAAAGTCACTGTGTCGAGTATCTCTGTAAATTTACGTCTAATTTCACGATTGCAAAAATTGTACGATTTCAACCACCGGATAGACTGAAATTAAAATAGGCTAAAGTGTAGTACGATTTAATTAAAAAGTCACTGTGTCGAGCATCTCTGTAAACGTCTAATTTCACGATTGCAAAAATTGTACGATTTCAACCACCGGATAGACTGAGACTAAAATAGGCTAAAGTGAAGTACAATTTAATTAAGAAATCGTTGTGTCGAGCGTCTTTGTAAATGTACGTCCAATTTCACGGTTGTATAAAGTTGCGCACTGCAAGCTATTGAATAAGTACCAGTGCAAGATAGACTAGAATAAAACCCAGTTGAATAAAGAACCATTTGCTACGAAAACTGTGTTTCTCATCTTACTTATTCCTCGTTTGGCGATCATTTGTTCCTGCTTTTAACCTTCCCTCGGCGGCGAGCAGCGTTTCATTTAGCAGTTTTGGTGGGCGTTCCGCAGTTTCAGTTCGGCGGACGTGTAGTGAACCCGTGCCATACGTTGGCATCAAACTTCTCCCCCGCACATTCCATAGAAAATTAGGCGCTTCTTACTTTCATAAGCCTACACAAGTGCTCCGTCGTAAAGTACTTCCTGTAATTCCCCTAATCTATTTCTTTCGTTCGAATGCGGGGTATGAACAGTGCTTATCTATTCTAAAATCTTGGTAATCTCAAATATTTGAATATCACAAATTCAACTTATCAACTAATGTGTGTCAAATGAAAGTATTTATGGAGGTAACCTGATACGCAGAGCTTACCATGATATCGTGCTTATAAATATTGACTTAATGGAATCAGTCTATTGATAAGCTGTTCTAGTATTGCTTAATCATTTTTATAGTCATACGATTTCTTTATCATTAGCCTCTTAAATCTAATGTGGATGAAATTCATAGTTTTTCTAAGACAGAATTATGACTGACTCAAGTTTGAACGACTATTCAGTATAGATTCAACATGAACTCGTTTTCTCTAACTGAACATTACCAATCTCCAACAGGTTTGTACAAATTCCCAAATACGTTTAGCAAGCCTTTAATCCATCGCCTATGCAAGACGCATAGGCGTACATGTGTGGAATAGCATTCTGTTCATATACACCCGTAAAAAGATGCGCCCACGGGCCAGAAGCATAAACAGGGACATCCTCCCCTCCATGCGTTTCACTCTCTAAGTATACAGTCGATGGAAACCGAGTATGAGGATCTGCCTTATCCACCTTAGTTGGGTCTATGCGAGTATTTTTCTCGGTGTCGTAGTATTGGTAGAAGCCCGGTCCATTAGAATATGATGCTGTGAGCAGTGGTAGGCCATCTTTAGCTTTCGACGTCCCTACTGCAGTTATTGGAGATCCTCTCGCCTTAGAAATAAAAAAAATTATCTGCAGCCCTTTTAGAAACTAAATACTCACAGCATATCCTGCAACTGAGAACGAATGAGAATGATCAGCCGTCACGATAATCAGAGTGTCTTGCTCGCTGGTTATATTCCTTGCCAATTCTATGGCTTTAGAGAATTGAATGACTTCTTCCATTGCAGTGGTGACTTGGTTGTCGTGATGTGCTTTATCAATCTTACCACCTTCGATGAAAAGAAAATACCCCTCTTCTTCATTCTGCAAAAATTCAATCGCTTTTTGTGTCATTTCCGCCAAAGATGGTTGATCACTTCCTGGACCTGCATCGACAAAATACTTCATGTGGCTATCATCGAATATCCCCAAAAGTCTGTCCGTCACCGAAAGATTTAGATTTAACAGTTGTTGCCGGTTTTCAAGGTAAGCATTACGGATACCTTGCTGCAAATATTCATCAATCAGATTCTTACCATCTACCCGGTTGCCGCCACTTGTGGTATTCATGAAATTCGATCTTCCCCCTCCCATCATGACTTTTAATTTGCTTCCAGTCTCACCATGGATCAATTGCTCTGCAATGTCCGGTATTCCCGACCGCTCTCCGCAATCTTTATTTATTTTGTTGTCGAACTCCCATTCTCGGTCAGCAATGTGAGCATAAACTCCTGCCGGAGATGCATGTGTTACTCTAGTTGTGGTCACGAAACCTGCAGCCTTTCCCGCATCCATGGCCCATTTTGCGGCCGAATACGCAAAGTTTGACTTGTCTTTATTAGCATCACAGTCGCTTCTCAACACTTTGCCGTTTACACCAATCGTTCCATAAAATCCCTTTATTCCACAAAGGTAGGCAGTAGCCGTATTCGCTGAATCTGGAACCATCCTATCCAAGGAGTAAGTCTTTGCTAAACCAGTATAAGGAAATTTCTCGAAGGAAAGCTGCTTTTCTTCGCCGCCGGCATAAATTCGCGCTGCTGTTATTGTTGTCGCGCCCATTCCGTCTCCGAGAAATAAGATAACGTTCTTGGCAATGTTCGTGTTGACATTTCTGCTCCGACGGCCAGCAACAAATCGCTGACCAGCTGCGATCCAAAACGCATTTGTGTCCTCATTGTTCAATAAACGTTTTGGTAACGCCGAAGCTGGTAAACGGGGATGCAGACGCTCTTCATAACAATCATCTTCCTCTTGACATTGTCTTGGAATAACACTTGCACTAATTATAGCGGCGAAAAATGGAACTAGAAACAACGTGTACTTCATTGCTTATGAGAACGACTTGGAATGGCTAAAAGTATATTGCACCTTGGTGGAAATACCTTAATCTAAGATAGCTATTTCAGTTAAAGCGAGATAATGTGGTATTAAAACAAAATGCCAGACAATTGTCCGCTTATCGATTGTCGTCCGACATGGGCACTTGACAGGGGATTAAAATGTAAAAATCAATGAGGAATGAAGGGGCTTATTTAAGTATCTTTAGTGTAAAATAAATTATTTTATACGATTTTATTACATTAATGAAGGAAGGCTTGTCAGGGGATTCAGAACTCCACCTGATATGATTATAATTCGAGCACCCAACAATCTGGTGACAATTTATTGAAGTTGATATAACAGATAATTAATAGACCTGGATAAATATATTGGAAAATCAGTGGGGAAGGGTGTGTAATATAATCCAATGTACTTTGGTTTAATAAAGTGGTGGTGAGGTGAACTAAATACGGTATCAATACCATATTAACTATTTAAAACCGAATCAATGGTATGGTCATATAATGTGATAACACCGTGGACATTAGCTTTGCAACACACTGTTATCTAAACAGTAAGCTAAATCAATGGTTTTTTTTTTTTTTTTTTTTAGTTTTTAAACCACATTTATTTTCCTAATTCTTTTTACATGTATAATATTAGGTGTAAATGTTAAACCCTTTTCTACAATCACAGTCCTTAAATTAACTTACTGGCTCTATGCGAGCTCTCTAAATTATACATTACAACTTGATTTTTATACGAGTATATGCCTTTCGGCGTACATTTTTTGTTGTTTCCTATATATATATATATATATATATATATATATATATATATATATATACTCCTCGTTTACATCTATGTGTATATGTTATTTTTTTTTTTTTTATTATTATAACAAACAAAAACTTCAAAACGAAACGAATAAAACATAAAATAAGAAATAAAAAATAAAATAGAATAGCTACACAGAAGTAATGAGGAATTGACGACGAGGGGGGAACAAGGGGAAGGAGAGCGTTGCTCTTGAGAGGCATACTATATCTAAGGAAGTGAAGTCCTCTCCTCGTTGAGAAGACACCACCATTTAGGAGATGTTCGATCTTTGGCTGATTTATCTTTCACTGACCGCCGTGCTAAGACGCATGCGGTCTGGGGCATTGGAGATATCACTATCATGGAGAATTCGTTTGTCCCTGGCACCACGGAAAGCGTGGTAAATCATCGGGACTCCATGCACGTCTTGGATAAGGCCTTTTTGATCCAAGAAAGGGAACGCTTCTGGGGGAATAAACCCATTCTGGAGGGTATTCTCCAGATACATATCGTTGGGATAGAATGCTCCCGCGATAAGATTATTGTCACTGCACATTGCCCTTGCTGTGTGACCACGAATAATTTTAATTATGAAATTGTCTATCCTATTTAACCCTGATTTGTTATACAGGATTTTGTTGGGATAGCATTTTTTGTATTGCGACTCTGGTGTTCTATAAAGTCCGAGGCAGGAACGCAAACACTGCCGTTCGAACACACGAAACTTCTCCATATAAAGTGGAGATATATTATACGAGGGTTGCCTCGTACGTTTCGGGATTTGGCAACCCTAGCGTTGCAATCCGGCAATTGACAGCTCTGTCGTAAAGTTGGACATTTTTGAGGTTATACGCACTCAGAACGTTTTGACATACGAGCGCTATTTGTGTTGTTTACAGTAACTTAAGAGATTCATCTCGGCCCAAAAATGGAATTAAATCGTCAACATTTTCGTGCGATTATTTTTCACAACTTTCGGCGTGGATTAACTCAGCAACAGTGCATGGATGAACTTAATTCAATTTTTGGCGACGAAGCTCCATCAAGGACCAGTGTTTATCGATGGTATGGTGAATTCAATCGTGGTCGTAGTTCACTCCAAGATGAATTTCGTGAAGGTGGTCCAAAATCAATTGTTGTTCCGAAAACCATTGATGCTGTGCGCGAACTGATATTGGAAGATCATCATGTGACCTATCGTGAGATTGAGACAACCTTAGGCGTTAGTGGGACCAGCACACATTCCATATTGCATAAACATTTGACTGTCAAAAAAGTTGTTCGCGTTGGATCCCACACAATTTGTCAATCGCCCAAAAAAGGCTCGTGTCAATTGGTCAAAAGAAATGCTCAAAAAATACGGTCGCGGTGCTTCGAAACACGTCTATGACATCGTGACAGGTGGTGTATCGTGGATTTACGCGTATGAGCCCGAAAGTAAACAGCAGTCGACTGTCTGGGTGTTTCAAGATGAGCCAAATCCAACAAAAGTTGTTCGCGCACGAAGCACTTCCAAGCAAATGGTCACCTGTTTTTTCGGAAAAACTGGACATGTCACAACTGTACCACTAGAACAACGCAGAACAGTCAATTCTGAGTGGTACACAACCATTTGTTTGCCAGTTGTCTTCCAAGAAATCAGGAAAACCAACCGTCGAAGACGGATCACTCTTCACCACGACAATGCGAGCTCTCACACATCGGCTGCGACAACTGCATTTTTGAGCACCCAAAACATCGATTTGATGGGTCATCCGCCGTATAGTCCTGACTTGGCACCGAACGACTTCTTTTTATTCCCGTACGTAAAAAACAAACTCAAAGAGGTCAACGTTTTTCGACACCTGAAGAAGCGGTTGCTGCATTCAGAATGCATGTGTTGGAGATACCTCAATCAGAGTGGCAAAAGGGCTTCGACAATCGGTTCAAACGCATGCAAAAGTGTATAGATCTTCATGGGGAATATTTTGAAAAACAATAAAGTGATTTTCGATGATCAGTATTTGTTTTTGTTCTCTAATCCCGAAATATAAAAGGCAATCCTCGTACCATACTGGACAGCCATAAATCAAAACTGGTTGGATGAATGCCGAGTACGAAATTATTTTGACTCTGGGGTCAAAAAGACTACTCCGGAATAGACTTCTTGTCATAGAATATGCGCTTTTATCTGCGGAGAGGGACGCTGCTACGTGCTTGTCAAAATATAAATACTGGTCTAGCCAGATACCAAGGTATCTAACTACGGTTTTCACTTGCAGTGGAAGGTTATTGTTACCTACAATAGAGAGGTGTTTCCAGCTGTATTTCGTATCCCTCG
This sequence comes from Microdon myrmicae, assembly GCA_963931805.1. NCBI lineage: Eukaryota > Metazoa > Arthropoda > Insecta > Diptera > Syrphidae > Microdon > Microdon myrmicae. The sequence goes on from OZ007501.1 coordinate 30,096,690, forward strand.
AGGCCCTGGATAGGGGCGTTCTGAAAAGAATAGTCTCGGTCTTCTGGAAATTAATCTTTAATTTCCAGTCGTGGCAAAAGTGTTTTATTTTGTTGAAGTCATCGTGAAGGTGTCTATTGATGACGTCTATTTTTTCTCCTGTTCTGTACACCACTATGTCATCGGCGTACGCAATGGCGTTTTCGAGAGAACTCACTAGATCACTAGTGTAAATATTGAATAGAATGGGAGAATTCACAGCTCCCTGCTGTAAGCCATTTTTAATTTGGAAGGTCTTGTTGGAGAGTATGTCCCCGCATTTCACCACAAAATGTTTGTCCATTATCATATCATAAATGATGTATAACAAATATTGCGGCATATCCAGGTTTGTTAACTTATAGACAAGTCCTTCTAACCATACGGTGTCGAAAGCCTGTGGGGGGTAGGGGTTTGTGCCAGGCATGGGCACTCCGTTCACGCCTATCCCCCATCCGACTGTCACTAAAGTGCCGACACGTATCGTTCGGGAGGAAGGCAACACAAAACAAAACTTCTCAACACAGGAAACAAGTTAAATGAAACACAAGAATTAATTGCTGATCACATCTTTTACTTTTATTGTTCCTTAACAGACGGTAGTTTCGACTTAATCAAAAACAGTTTTCAATTCAGCGTAATACGAGGGTTGCCTCTTATGTTTCGGGATTTGGCAACCCTAGCATTGCAATCCGGCAATTGACAGCTCTGTCGTAAAGTTGGACATTTTTGAGGTTATACACGCTCAGAACGTTTTGACATACGAGCGCTATTTGTGTTGTTTACAGTAACTTAAAAGATTCATCTCGGCCCAAAAATGGAATTAAATCGTCAACGTTTTCGTGCGATTATTTTTTACAACTTTCGGCGTGGATTAACTCAGCAACAGTGCATGGATGAACTTAATTCAATTTTTGGCGATGAAGCTCCATCAAGGACCAGTGTTTATCGATGGTATGGTGAATTCAATCGTGGTCGTAGTTCCCTCCAAGATGAATTTCGTGAAGGTCGTCCAAAATCAGTTGTTGTTACGAAAACCATTGATGCTGTGCGCGAACTGATATTGGAAGATCGTCATGTGACCTATCGTGAGATTGAGACAACCTTAGGCGTTAGTGGGACCAGCATACATTCAATATTGCATAAACATTTGACTGTGAAAAAAATTTGTTCGCGTTGGATCCCACACAATTTGTCAATCGCCCAAAAAAAGGCTCGTGTCAATTGGTCGAAAGAAATGCTCAAAAAATACGGTCGCGGTGCTTCGAAACACGTCTATGACATCGTGACAGGTGATGAATCGTGGATTTACGCGTATGAGCCCGAAAGTAAACAGCAGTCGACTGTCTGGGTGTTTCAAGATGAGCCAAATCCAACAAAAGTTGTTCGCGCACGAAGCACTTCCAAGCAAATGGTCGCCTGTTTTTGCGGAAAAACTGGACATGTCGCAACCGTACTGTGGGATGTTAGGTACTTGCGTCAACAAGGACGCGGATTCAATACCAACACCACGTACAACACGCCGCGAAAAGGAAACAAAGTTCTCCAGATAAAACACTTCCCAAACGGAGCGAACAGAAGGAAATAAAACACACGATCAGTTCTTTCTTTACTTTCGATATAAAGGCACTTTTATTTTGCAATGATTGATACACTGACTGGAACAATATTTATTTAAACTATGGCTATATCAGTTTGTTTTGTTTTAAGGTGAGTGTTTAATCCAAAATAATATCTCGCTTCCATTAGGCAGCATCAACAACACCAAAATCCCGACGGTCTTGTGAATTTGTTAACATAAAAGCAAAATATAATAAACGCACTAAATGACGAAAGGCCACTGAAAACGGTTTTAATTGAATGTTCCCATTAAAAATAAAAAAAGCGATACGGCGTGATTAGAAATAATAGAAAACTAATAAATAAACTGCCGACGGGAATAAAATATCAAGACTCGCCACACACAAGTTGACTCCGAGGAAAAAGGCTGACTGACTAATTGGTGCTCACCAAAGAAAAGGGAAACCTCAAGGAACTGCAAAAAGAGGAGGAGCTACACGATTAACTCGAGGTAGTTAATCGTGATTGGACCGGGGGGAAAATAGGCATACATGATGCGTATGTGTGTACGCCTCGCATACGATCGTCCGGCGACCCTGGACGGATGCCAACATCGCTGCAGCATCTTACACGAATGCAAACAATAACATCTGGTCATCCTATGGGAGGCCATAAATCAACATTTCGGTTGACGATGTGAATTCCCTTTGGTCCGCCGACGGGTGGCGGCCGTTATTAGGGATTTTTGTATGCATATCATTCTGTGGTGCCAATGCGATGTTTAGGGTATTGCAACGAATATAGGGTGCAGCCATTGCCAGATGTTGAAAGTAAACACTTGCTGGCTGCATCCAATTCGTTGCTTGTTTGCGGTCCCTGATCGGTGGAGACCGATAATAGGAAACCAGCGATTGCTGGTAATTAGGGAAATGTTTGGTTTGCCTCAGCCGAAACCTTGTCGGCGGTGGCAAACCAATGGGACCAAATAGCCGCATGCAAGAAGTGCCATGGGCAAACAAATAAAACGAGTCAACAAGGAACTCTTTGTTGATGTTGTTTCCATAGCATAAGGCTAAGGAAACGAGATGCCCTGGGTAGAATGTATGCCTAAGGATAGGATTTCAAATGCCACGGCAATGTGATAATCTTTGCCGTGGACTTATGTTTTTCTTAGGAATCAATGCCCGGCCGAGGGTGAATTTTCGATGCCACGGCAAGGTGATAAGCTTTGCCGTGGACTTAATGTTTTTTAGGAATTAATGCCTGCCCGAGGGTGAGTTCTCGATGCCACGGCAAGGTGATAAGCTTTGCCGTGGACTTAATGTTTTTTTAGGAATTACTGCCTGCCCGAGGGTGAGTTTTCGATGCCACGGCAAGGTGATAAGCTTCGCCGTGGACTTAATGTTTTTCAGGGGTGGTGTTGGAGAAAAAGGGGTTTGGAAGGAAAACCCCGCACAGAATAGGTAAGCTGCCTAACGGATATTCAAAACAGTTATCCGATTGGATAACCGTATTAATTCCAGCGATTTGGCTGGGGGTAAATGCCGTAGCAAGGTTACGCAACCTTGCTGAAGTTCGACCGAGAGGTAAGTCGTTCGCCTGGAATAGTGGGGATCGAGCGATGCATGGCTCTTCGGGCCCTGAAAAGCCCCACATCACTCCCTCCCCAGTGACGTAGTCACGAAACAGGTAAGGCAGGTTAGGGGGTGGTTAGTTGGCTATGGGCGCGCGCTTGAGCGCGAGTACGGGGAGGTTGTGCCGGTGGTGTAGGAGTGGTATTTGAAGATGGAGATGATTCTGGAGCGGAAGCTTCCAGAAAACAGGGCTTAAGCCTTTCGACGCTGACCGTGGATCGCTTGCCTCTAATGTCGATCTCGAAGACGCGGTCACTGATGCGGCGGAAGACTTTGAATGGGCCATCATAAGGTGGGTCGAGGGGTTTTTTGACCTTATCCACCCTGACAAAGACGTGCGTGCAGCTGTGCAGTTCAGGGTGGACGAAAAGTTTTTTGGAGCCGTGCCTGGTTACAGGGGTTGCCCTAACCTTACGTAGCAGGTCACGGAGATGTCCCAATTCACGAAGTTGGTCACGCGGTGTTTCGCCATTGAGGAAAAGTTCTCCTGGAAGAAGGAGGTTGGTACCGTAGGTAAGCTCTGCTGCCGAAGCACCCAGGTCCTCCTTAATGCTTGTCCTCAGGCCGAGGAGGACAGTTGGTAGGGCGTCAAACCATTGTGTGTCATTATGACACATGAGTGAGGCTTTTAGAGATCTGTGCCAGCGCTCTATCATCCCATTTGATTGCGGGTGGTAGGCGGTGGTACGACTTCTTTGGCAGCCGAGAAGATTTGTTAGCTGCCTAAAAATTGTCGCCTCAAATTGTGGACCTCGGTCCGAAGTTATGGTGGTTGGTACACCGAAGCGTGTGACCCAAGTTGAGTAAAAGGCCTTGGCGACTGATTCGGCAGTAACTGCCCGGAGAGGTGTCGCCTCTGGCCATCGCGTGCAGCGATCCATCATAGTGAGGATATAAGAAAATCCTCTTGATGGAGTAAGCGGTCCCACTATGTCTATGTGGACATGGGCGAAGCGTGCCGTGGGAAGCTTGAATTGCGCTGGCTCCAGTACGTTATGTCGCGCTACCTTGCAGCGCTGGCACTGGAGACAAGCACGGGCCCAACCCGTGAGGTCTTTGTTCATCCGGGGCCAAATGAATTTGCGACGGACAGCAGCGGCTGTTGCTCGGCCGCTGGGGTGGGCTGGGTTGTGGTAAACCTGGAACACGCCCTTACGAAGTTTCTCGGGAATGTAAGGTCTAGCGGTTCCAGTGGAGACATCACACCAGATTTCGCCCAAAGGGTCGCGAAGGGTAATTCTCTTGAGCTCTAGTGCCGTATCGGCAGTTAGGAGGGACTTGAGCTGTTCGTCCTCCTCTTGAGCTAGGGCAAGGTCAGTGTTATTCAAGGCGGTACGCAAATGAATCGTATCGATTCGAGAAAGGGCGTCCGCCGTGACATTCTGTTTACCGGAGATATGCCTTATCTCCGTGGAATATCGCCCAATGAGGTCTAATTGACGCTCTTGTCGGGGGGAGGCATTTCCCGACTTCTTCCGGAACGCATAGGCCAATGGTTTATGGTCTGTTAAGATGCAGAGTGAGCGACCTTCTATCATATGACGGAAGTACTTAACAGCGCTGTAGATCGCGAGCAATTCACGGTCGTAGGCGCTGTAACGTCGCTCAGTGGGACTCAGCTTCCTTGAAAAGAAACCAAGTGGTTCCGGGTGGCATTTGCCAATTGTTCTTTGGACAGTTGGAATGCTCGATCTGAGACTTCTGTCCAATTAATGGGGCGCTTATCAGCTTAGCTCCTTTTAAGAATTCATTGAGCGGAGCTTGAATTTGGGCAGCATTCTTCAGGGTCGGACGGTAGAAGTTCAGCATGCCCAAAAATCGACGAAGCTCACTCACGTTAGTAGGCCGGGGATACTTCATGAGGGCCTCCACACGGTCTGGTAGTGGGCGAATGCCCTGGTTGTCAACGACATAACCCAGATAGGTGATTTGCTCCTTGGCGTATTGACACTTATCTGGGTTGATGACAAGACCGAATTCACGGAGGCGCTCTAGGACCTGACGTAAGTGGCGTTTATGTTCGGCGTGGTCTTTGGAGGCGATGAGAATGTCATCAAGGTATGCATGGCAGCAATTAAGACCTCGTAAAGCCGTGTCGATATACCGCTGGAATGTCTGTGCGGCATTCCTGAGGCCGAAAGTCATCACTTTGAACTCGAAGAGTCCGAAAGGTGTAATGACTGCGGTCTTGGGGATGTCTTCTGGTGCCACCGGAATTTGATGGTATGCCCTGGTGAGATCCAGGGTGGTGAAGACGTTGCACCCTCGTAACTTGTACGAAAAATCGTAGAGGTGTGCAATAGGATATCTGTCCGGGACAGTTGCTGCGTTCAACAGCCTGTAATCGCCACATGGGCGCCACTCACCAGAACGTTTCTTCACTAAGTGGAGTGGGCTTGCCCAGGGACTGTCCGACGGTTGGCAGATACCTAGTTCGATCATATGCTCGAACTCCGCGCGCGCCGCACGTAATTTTTCAGGAGCCAGTCGACGTGGACGCTGGCTCACCGGGGGACCACGTGTTTCTATATGATGAAACACCGCGGCGTTGTGTCGGCGCTGGTTAGGTAGAGGAATTGTTGTACTAACAAATTCTTGTACCATAACCTGAAATGGGTCTATGCACTCTGTGGCCCCTGAAGTTGCCGCTGGAGATTCCGTCATGGGCAAGGGGGGTGCGGTTGGAGCCACTAGTCTGTTATGGGTCGAATCGACCAACAGATTATGTGCACCTAATAGGTCGGAACCTATCAGGGGTTCATTTACGTCCGCAATGACGAAACGCCAAGTGATCGGACGACAAAGACCCAATTGAAGTGTCAGCTTTTTACGTCCGTACGTAAGTATCGGCGTATTATTTGCAGCTGACAATTTAAGTGCGGCTGGCACGCGGTTACGCGGAGCAAACGATCGCGGGAGGACTGAAATATCGGCGCCGGTATCGACAGTAAAAGCGATATTCAGTTTAGAATCCCGGATGGTTAGGCGACTTATCGTATGGGTGCCGGCCGATTGCGCGAGGGTGTCGGTCGGCAAAATTAGTTTAAAGAGCGCCTTTGGTTGGTGGAAGGTTGTGTCCAACCACAAGGCGCCTTGCAATTGAATGCGCGATCACCATATCGTTGGTGATTGGCGCACCACGGCAGAGTAACGGCATTATCAGGTATATTCTGCCTATTGATATTGCCGTTATGGGGAGGTCGAGCCGGAGCTCGCTGGGAGTTGGCCCGGTGAGGGCCATTTTGAGAGGAATTGGCCCTCTGTGGGGCATTTTGAGGGATATAGGCCCTCTGAGGGGCAATTTGGTAGGAATTCTGCCGATTGAGAGGACGGCTCGGCATGGCTCGAGTCTGGGCGCTTCGAGGATTGTTCCTCACCTCCGCGCGCAATTGAGTTATCTCGCGGAGGAGTGAGGTTTGGAGCGCCCGAAGGTCAGCAGGAGTTAATTGTGGTGGCGAACTTCCCTGACCAACGTTGGGCCTTGCCTCTGGATTCCTCTGTGGGAAATTGGTTGAGGCTGGCCTTCTATGAGGCAATTGAGTTTGAGGAGAATGGAGAGTTGGGACCAATTGAGGGGCCGTGAAAGGCAGACGAGGGTGCCGTGTAGGGTGGGCGGCGTGTTGAGAAACCGCCGCTACCTGGTACGCAGGAGGCTCAGAATACTGATCTGAGCTTTCCATAATTGCGTCCGCAATTTTGGATAAATAGCCCAAATTCTGATTGGGTTGGGCTATAAGTGCCGAACGGGCATGTTGGGGAAGACACCTCAAAAAGTGAGGCCTTATCAGGTCGTCCCCCATCCTGGTCCCCGCTATAGAGCGTAAATGGGTCAGGAAAAGGGATGGTCGCATCCCAGAAAGGTTGGTTACAGCGGCTAAACGTTGTTGCCGCACACTTCCAGGCTCGTCCAAATCGTCGAGCAGAGCTTCACGCATGTTGCTATACGGGTTGCGGCCGGCCGACCTTATTATGTGGGCAACGTGCGGTCGCTGAGTGCGGTCAAGCACTTTCAATAGCTCGACTGCACGAAGTTGTTCGTCGTGCAAGGCTGAGGCCTGGAAGATGCGGTCTGCCACTGCAAACCAAAGGTCTGGGTCCTCCTCATCGAAGGGGGGAAGCCCTATATTTGAAGGACGAGTCCCATTCCCGAGGCTGGAAGCATCGTGGAATTCTTGGGACTCTGAAGGTCTATGGGCTTGTTGTGAGGTACCGGCGCGATATGTGGGCATTAAAATGCCGGAATTTACCAAAGGGCCGGTACTAGAGGCGTTAGGAGCAGTCGGGGGTGTGTCTGTGGAAGTAGGCTGGGGTCGGTTCACGACGCTGGGGGCAACGGGTGGTGCCAGGGGAGTAGCTTGTCCGGGCAAGTCTAGGTCAGCATCGACTTGCTCGGTGGGGAAATCGACGCTGGAGGCGTCGCGGAATTCAAGGGGCTCGGGTTGTTCCTGGGCCTTTCTGGCCATGGTGTTCCGCGTGTTGACCATTATGGGTTGTATGACGCGAAACTGGGATTAAAAAAACGTAAGAGGACGCGAAGAAGGTGAAGGGAGGCCGAGTAAAAGAGTCAAAGGCGTCGAAGATGGTCGAGTGGAGTCGAGAGTGGTCGTGCGGAGTCGGGTGGTGTAGCTTAGAGTCGCGAATGTTAGCGAAGAGTATTGTGCGTTTAGTTGTGCCCTGAAGGGGCTTACGACAGTCGTTGTGTTACCAAAAGGGCAAAAATTGTACGAGTTCCAGATCCGTACGATAGGTCTGTTGACTGTACTACCGATAATTGGCGAACTATTCGAATTAATAGTGCTATGGGAAACGCGTTTGCCTAGGAATTTTAATATTTCCGTTCTCTAATGAGACTTCGGTAGTGTAGTTCCGTTAATTATTTTACTTTTAAAGGAAAGAAAAAAAGGTTCTAAAATTGATAGTAAAAACAAATAATAACAAAAAATTAAAATTAAAATCCGACAAAGAAAGGAAAACAAGGTTTAAGCGGTGCAATTTCGAACTGAATTAAGACGAACCGAATTGTAGTAGTATTGTTGTTCTGAATCCACATATATTATCAAAGATACGGTTTTCACTAAGCTAATATTTTAGTATACGATATTTAAGGAAAGCGAACTTTTGTATATAATGTATAATTGGAAAGGCCCCTGATATATTGATTTATTCTATGAATTTTTGTAGCCTTTTGCTCAATTAAAAGAAACAAATTTTAAGTTACTCCTGATTGAGTTCCTCGTTAATTCAAAATCTAATCTGAGTTCACTTTTCGTTCCTGTATATCAATAAAAACTTTTATGTGTGTGAATTCCTGCCTTATATATCGGTTTTCTATTAATTCTAGGCTTTTTTATAACATTACAAAAGAAGTTAGGAATTGTGGTAGAAGTTACATTAAAGGAGCATATATTGCCAATATAGTAGTTTGTGCCTTAGTACCCTGAAGGGGTTTACAAAAGTCGTTATTTCGTTAATAAAGTTGTGCGAATTAAGAAGTCGTAATAAGGTTTGTTGTCATTACTATTGGTGATTCATTAAAACAATTTAAATTAATACTATAATGGGGAACGCGTTTGGTAGTGATCTTAGGTGAATAATTTTATATAGAAATGAATCGTAATTACGATTTTGCTTTACTTATTATGTTTTATACAATCCGTTTGATTCAATATATTCTATAATTTTTGTTCTTGCTCTCCTTCTCTTTATATATAGTTTCAATGTTCAAAACGTCCCTTTTTATTGAACCTAATATGAGTAGTAATTCGGTTCGGCAATTTTTAATTATGATTTTCCTTGATTAATCAGTTCTTTGACATGAATTAACAGATTGGTTTGAGAGTTACATGAAATAAAAATTATTAAAAATACTTCACAGGATATTTCTTTTTCTTAACATTGGCAATTACTTTACTTACTGAAATTTCTTATAGTGTTTCGGGGATCTGATTTAATTTAATTTGATGGTAGGAAGTAGATACATATTCTTAGCAGAAGCAAGAGAGAAAAAAAAAAATTAACAATACAAAAAAATTATATGCACCACAGAATTAATTTTGGTATACACAGAAATTATCAATTCTTCACAACTGAAAGCCACTAAAAAAAAATTAATTTGTTTTAAAAGAATCGGGGAAAGCAATGTGTTTTTAATTCGCATTTACCAAATTTACATGAAAAAAAAAAAAAGAACGAAAATAAGAAAAAGGAAGATACCTGTTGTTGTTATCTGGTGATGTCGTGTTGGGAGGTGTTTCTCGTCCGATGATGTTGGGAGCACTCGCACTGCACTAGTTGAGGTGGTGTTGCGTAGAGTTGGTGGTGATGTTATGCCAGGTGCTGTTGTTGGGCTGGCGTTGGGGCGTACCCTTTAATTGTCTTTTTTGGCACTGGTACTGTTCTATTGTTACAGGATCTCCTTATTAATTTCGCACTGGTAAGGGTACCGATGTAGGTGGTACGTGTTACTTTTAAAGTCACAGAAAGCTGGGTGTTAGCACTTCACCGATTCGCCGAGCGATCGAATTGTTCAAATGTTCACTCACTGGGTCACAAAAGTTCAGCGGAGGCGTGTTCACACTAGGTGTCACCAATGTGATTCGCGCTGTTTTGGCACCAACTTATCTCGAGGTGGCGTGTTCTAACTCGGGGTCACCAATGTGGGATGTTAGGTACTTGCGTCAACAAGGACGCGGATTCAATACCAACACCACGTACAACACGCCGCGAAAAGGAAACAAAGTTCTCCAGATAAAACACTTCCCAAACGAAGCGAACAGAAGGAAATAAAACACACGATCAGTTCTTTCTTTACTTTCGATATAAAGGCACTTTTATTTTGCAATGATTGACACACTGACTGGAACAATATTTATTTAAACTATGGGTATATCAGTTTGTTTTGTTTTAAGGTGAGTGTTTAATCCAAAATAATATCCCGCTTCCATTAGGCAACATCAACAACACCAAAATCCGGACGGTCTTGTGAATTTGTTAACATAAAAGCAAAATATAATAAACGCACTAAATGACGAAAGGCCACTGAAAACGGTTTTAATTGAATGTTCCTATTAAAAATAACTTAAGCGATACGGCGTGATTAGAAATAATAGAAAACTAATAAATAAACTGCCGACGGGAATAAAATATCAAGACTCGCCACACACAAGTTGACTCCGAGGAAAAAGGCTGACTGACTAATTGGTGCTCACCAAAGAAAAGGGAAACCTCAAGGAACTGCAAAAAGAGGAGGAGCTACACGATTAACTCGAGGTAGTTAATCGTGATTGGACCGGGGGGAAAATAGGCATACATGATGCGTATGTGTGTACGCCTCGCATACGATCGTCCGGCGACCCTGGACGGATGCCAACATCGCTGCAGCATCTTACACGAATGCAAACAATAACATCTGGTCATCCTATGGGAGGCCATAAATCAACATTTCGGTTGACGATGTGAATTCCCTTTGGTCCGCCGACGGGTGGCGGCCGTTATTAGGGATTTTTGTATGCATATCATTCTGTGGTGCCAATGCGATGTTTAGGGTATTGCAACGAATATAGGGTGCAGCCATTGCCAGATGTTGAAAGTAAACACTTGCTGGCTGCATCCAATTCGTTGCTTGTTTGCGGTCCCTGGTCGGTGGAGACCGATAATAGGAAACCAGCGATTGCTGGTAATTAGGGAAATGTTTGGTTTGCCTCAGCCGAAACCTTGTCGGCGGTGGCAAACCAATGGGACCAAATAGCCGCATGCAAGAAGTGCCATGGGCAAACAAATAAAACGAGTCAACAAGGAACTCTTTGTTGATGTTGTTTCCATAGCATAAGGCTAAGGAAACGAGATGCCCTGGGTAGAATGTATGCCTAAGGATAGGATTTCAAATGCCACGGCAATGTGATAATCTTTGCCGTGGACTTATGTTTTTCTTAGGAATCAATGCCCGGCCGAGGGTGAATTTTCGATGCCACGGCAAGGTGATAAGCTTTGCCGTGGACTTAATGTTTTTTAGGAATTAATGCCTGCCCGAGGGTGAGTTCTCGATGCCACGGCAAGGTGATAAGCTTTGCCGTGGACTTAATGTTTTTTTAGGAATTAATGCCTGCCCGAGGGTGAGTTTTCGATGCCACGGCAAGGTGATAAGCTTCGCCGTGGACTTAATGTTTTTCAGGGGTGGTGTTGGAGAAAAAGGGGTTTGGAAGGAAAACCCCCCACAGAATAGGTAAGCTGCCTAACGGATATTCAAAACAGTTATCCGAATGGGTAACCGTATTAATTCCAGCGATTTGGCTGGGGGTAAATGCCGTAGCAAGGTTACGCAACCTTGCTGAAGTTCGACCGAGAGGTAAGTCGTTCGCCTGGAATAGTGGGGATCGAGCGATGCATGGCTCTTCGGGCCCTGAAAAGCCCCACAGTACCACTAGAACAACGCAGAACAGTCAATTCTGAGTGGTACACAACCATTTGTTTGCCAGTTGTCTTCCAAGAAATGCGAGCTCTCACACATCGGCTGCGACAACTGCATGTTTGAGCACCCAAAACATCGATTTCATGGGTCATCCGCCGTATAGTCCTGACTTGGCACCGAACAACTTCTTTTTATTCCCGTACGTAAAAAACAAACTGAGAGGTCAACGTTTTTCGACACCTGTAGAAGCGGTTGCTGCATTCAGAATGCATGTGTTGGAGATACCTCAATCAGAGTGGCAAAAGTGCTTCGACAATTGGTTCAAACGCATGCAAAAGTGTATAAATCTTCATGGGGAATATTTTGAAAAACAATAAAGTGATTTTCGATGATCAATATTTGTTTTTGTTCTCTAATCCCGAAATATAAAAAAAGGCAACCCTCGTACTATCGAGGAGGCCGCTTGTTCAGTCGGTTTTTTTTTTTCAAATCCAACAATCTCTCTTTGTATGGCTAACAGTATTGCTCTTATGTATGAATTTGCCTCTGAAGCGGGCGCTTTTATGACGTTGCGTGAAAGTTTCGCCGCCGTTGTATTAATTGCATTACTAGCGATTTGAGAAAATGGTATGCTAGGTGCGGAAGGTTTTGTGACATTACTTCCCCGTGTCGCGAAGTTTGAGTTTAATGGACTACCGGCAACTTGAGCGAATGATACACTAGGTGCAACGAAGTTATTATAAGAAGGAACCTTGATTCGTTTTTCTTCTTCAAGTTATTTTTTTTTAAATCCCAACTTGGATTTTAGTTGTTGGAATTTCGGACAACCTGTAAAATTGGCCGGGTGGCCTGTATTTTTGCACAGGACGCAAGATAGTTTGCCCCTATCCTGAACCTGTTCTTTACTCGCGTACATGTGAGAATGGAGAACATTGAGTATCGAGCTGTCAATAAATTTTTATTTTTGAAAGGCAATAGGCCGACGCAAATCACTGAAGTTTTGGGCAGCTGAATTTAAACGTGGCCGTGAGAGCTTGGGAAACGATGAACGTTCGGGACGTCCAAAAACTGCAACAACTGACGATAACATCGTTAAAGTTCACTAAATGCTGCTAGACGACCGCCGAATTAAAGTGTGAGAGATAGCAGAGGCTATGAAAATGACCAAAGAACGTGTTTGTCACAAATTAAATCAAGATTTAGGCATGAGAAAGCTGCCCGCGCGTTTGGTATTGCGTTTGCTCATGTTAGACCAAAAACGTTTTGGGGTGAACATTTCCAACGCTCTGTTGGCGCAGTTTAGGCGCAATAAATCCGAGTTTTGGCGCCGATTAATTACTGTCAATGAAACTTGGATACACTGTGGGGGTATAAGGTTAGATGTGCAGACGTACGGCACGTATTCCTTATATCTCCCATCGATCCGTGGGAAGAATATGTTCGAATAATCACGTCAGAAAAGAGTTGCTCGTAACCCCAGGTTTGTCGTATAGCCATTCGTCTCTCAAAATGCGGCATCGATTTATGTTCACCTTTATTGAGGAATGTGTAATTGTAAACATTTATGGGACGCACGTCCACTTCCTGGTTGTACCGAATCCGATGCGCATATTGGACGACATCTCCTTCGAGTGGATAGATAAATAAACGATTGAAGTCTAATTCGAATAAGTGAGTTAAGACACCAAAGTAATCAATAAAAAAGGATAACAGATAGCACTGCCAGCAAGGGTTTTAATTTATTGAAAATATTCACTAGTGAGAACATTCCGATGCGGTCACACAACACATAACTCAGATAATATTTCTAATAATTATTAATCGTCACTTTCAACCACACAACGTACTGGTTGAAACGACTTATTTCACATAAAATTCGGATGATATTCACCTGCTAAAAGAGAACATTGATCCCCAGCGAATGAAGTGTCTGGAGAAAAGCCGAAGTAACGTTAGGAAAATATTATCACGTGTTTCAATCGAATGTGGTGATAAATTTCCCAAGCGGATCTGCAATGATGCGACAACTTCGTCTGGCTGGATTTGGTTGTCGCTAATCGACATGGACACGAGTTGCCGTATGGCAAAAAAGGTAAGCTAAACTCATTTATGCATTGTCTGCGTGGTACAATGAGTTTAGCTATGTGTTCTTGGTGGAAACATGCTTTGCAGGTGAACAGGTAAGTAGGGGGAAATGGGGTTGATTTGACGCGCTGAAAGGCGGTCGAAATTAGGTAGGAAATGTTCGTTGGAATTGTGGGTTGTTTCTCATGTAGAATAGAGAAACCCCCCACAACACCATTATACGCCCGAAACAAAAATACAGTTTTTTTTTTCGACTGGGAAAGAGATGGCGACTGTTTTTTGGGATAGTCATGGAGTTATCTTAATCGATTATTTTTTAATTTTTTTTTAATTATCTTCAAAAAAGAAAAACCATTACAGGACCATAATACGCATCATTACTGGACCAACTGAAGGTAGAAACTGCGGAAAAACGGGCACATTTGCGGAAAAAGAAAATCCCGTTTCACCAAGACAACGCGCCGTCTCACACCTTAGCGGTTGCCATGCCGAAAATCCACGAATTACGGTTTGAACTGCTTGACCATCAGCCTTACTCACCAAATCTAGCCCGAAGCGACATCTTTTTGTTCCCTAATCTAAAAATTGCGCTCGGAGGACACAGATTCTCGTCAAATGAGGAGGCAATCACCTTCCTGAACAGTTATTTAGCAGATAAAAACGCCGAGTACTATTTAGACGGGTTAGAGAGATGGGAGCATAGCCGGCAGAAGTGTGTAGAGCTACAAGGCGACTATGTAGAAAAATAAAAATAAATTTGAAGAACAAATGTCTTGTATCTTTGTTAGGTCGGAAACTTTTCAGCCCACCCTCGTATATCTCAATCACCATATCAACCCAGGCTCCTCCGTTGAACCTGTGCACGTTCTACGCATATTGGTACCTTCTCGCCGTCGTTCCCACAGCGAACATTTACAATAGTTTCTTCAACAAAAATATGTAAACTCGTTTCAAGTTACCGAGTAGTGTGTGCAAACATTATCCTGTAATTTTTCAATATTGTTCGCTACAGGTATACAGTATGGAGAGCTTCCTAGGATGTTATGTTAATCTTCAGGAATCGTAAGTTGTGCACATAACTCTTTCAAAGTTTAATTAATCCTCCTCGAGGCAAATTCTCATCATTATCCTAAGCAGTCAAGTATGCACGACCCTCGAAACCGAGGGTATCGTATAAATACTAAGTCTGCAATACATTTTAATGGCCGCATGCAATAAATACTCCACCTACCTAGTGGATTAAGTACCCAGTATCCACTTGCCGCTTCGCCTTACCCACGCGACTAAGAAAACAAACAGCTGTTCCCGGCCCTAAGCTTTCTATCTGTACCACACACCAAGCAGTCAGCCTCGTTCACAATTAATAGATGCAAACTAAAAAGGATCGCCTTTCAAGTAAAAAGCCACCAACAATATTTTAATGAAAGGAAGTTGTGGACGCCACTAAAACAGAATACATACACCCAATGGAACATTCGACGACAATAAGGACAGCACAAAGGAAAAAAGAAAAAAAAACGACATTGAAAATATTCATACGGACGAACTGCCAAAGGACGCCCGACTCCCTACGAAACCATGGCAAAGGATTTAGCAAGACAACAAGCTATAGAAAGTAAATGAAGGCATCTCGAATTTTACAGGATATATGACGATTTACTTGATTATAGAATTCTAGGACGAAGAGCTATTCTTCACATCACTACTCCTTCAGCCGCACATAGGACGAGCGATTTCTGCAGATTAAAATTCATCCCGAGAATAAAATAGCGGATATTAATGAAAATGCTTACATCGTCCTTGTCTTCTGCAACATCAGCTTTAGTAGCCATACGGGGAACGGGTAATCCTTCGGCATCAATTAAATATCCCGATGGCAACGGCGTTAGTGAAACAACGGATGCTGCTCAAATGCCGAACAACTATAAATCGAAAATTTTGGATTTTTAAAATATCCTGTTACAGCAGGAAGTGTATACAACGGTTTTGATATCCAGCTGAATTGGTTAAGAACACTAGAGCTAGACATACCCGACCGGGTGATGTATTCTTTCGGGAATTGAAATTCCTTGGAACGCGCGTTTTTTATCGTAAGGAAAGCGAATACCAAAGGAGCAGCCAGCGGTTCGTAGTATCAGAGAATTTTAATAAATCCTGACAAATTAGCCGGAAGTAATCTCGAAAGAAATGTCCTACATCAAACTGGCTGATTTGATCCTTGCTGTATGCGTTAGAAAACACAAGGACTGTGTCGTCGAGACTTATGCCTTAAAGACGGAAGGACTATAATGGTAAAATATGTTTTATTCGAATACTCTCGTTTTTCTGTATCGTTATTCAAAAATTTATTGTTGTTTTTGTTTATGTTTTGTTTATCAAAAATATGGCGATCATGATTCTATTGCTATCAGCGTGTTAGTCTAAGATAGGTGAGAGTTAGATAGGTTCGCTAGAGCCATAGCAGTGGTGGTGGCTGGGTATAGAGAATATTCGAGGATTCCGTAAGTTGTGGGGGTTAATATGAGATGGAATATAGACGATTTGTGCATTCAAGATTTTCTGGATGAACACAATGTCTGCACGAATTTGATGTTCTTCAGGTGTGTTTAAATTAATTAGTTTGAGACAGTTTATATTGGAGGACCGAATCAAACGATTTCCCCTCTTAGTTAACGGAAACCAAATTGCGTCTTTAAATGCTCTCAATTCTGGGAATTGGAGTTTTATAATGACGCAACCAGTGCTGCCTGATATATTCTACTTCTGGTGAGGGCAGAACCCTCATTTATTTAGCATAGTACAAGCGATATATAAAAAAAGATATAAACTACGTCGGTTTTTATGTGGAAGGGCAATGAAAAAGGTTTCCCAAATTTTAAAAAAGCCACCTTGAGATAGGGATAGTTGAAGATTGTCGAACGGGAGAAAGAAAGAATCGGGGAGGATTTTTTTTAAGGAATAATTCTTTACTAACTTCAAAAAAAAAAAATCCAAATGTATTATCTACCAAAAAGATAAAAAACGTCTGTATAGAGTTTACATTGATATTTAAGTTTACTCCAAAATCCGCTTTTTAGTTTAGTTTAGTGAGGGCAGAACCCTCATATATTCGGCTTAGTACATGCGATAAAGCTTAACAGCTATCTTAAAACTATATATAAGAATATAAACTATGGTTAAAAAGAAAAAAAAGAGGGGCGGGGGGTATGTTTGGCGAGTTGGTTACTGGGTTTATCCATCAATTATCACTCATTCATTCACCTCGCTTAGTACAACATGTAACAGTGTAAACGGGGAGTGGGCGTGGCCAGGAGGGGAAAGCGAGGGGATGAAGTTTGAGAGCAGTAGAGGTAAAGTTGAAATCGAAGGCGGTAGGGTAGGAGTTTGCCCGCCGCAGCATTCGCGAAATGGGTTCATTAGAGCCATAAGAAGTATGGTGGGTGGGCTGATAGAAGAGATAAGGGTTTCACAGGTTACGGGGGTTAGTGTGAAGTGGAATGATGAAGAGCAAGCTTGGGCAGGTGATTGTGCCTGAAAGGAGACGGTGGACGAAAAGGATATCGACATGAGTACTGCGCTCCTCAAGTGTGTTGAAGTTGATCAGATGGAGCCGGCTTGTCTATGGGGGGAAAATCCTAGGATTCGCCCAGTTCAGTCCGCGGAGGGCAAAACACAGAAAACGACGTTACACGCTTTCGATTCTGCGTACATGGGACGAGTAGTGTGGGGACCAGACCTGACTGGAGTATTCAAGGAAGGGTTCGGACGAAGGCTATGTAGAGAGAACGAGAAACGTAAGGATTAGAGAATTCTTTAGACCAGAGTTTCACAAACCCAAGGACAGAGTTGGCCTTAAGAATAATATCATCAATATGCGGGATGGAGATAAGCTCCCTGTCAAATAAGATCCCGAGGTCGCGTCATTTCATTCATTTTTAAAACATTTTTTTTTTGTACGAGAGTTGCCTTTTATATTTCGGGATTAAAGAACAAAAACAAATATTGATCATCGAAAATCACTTTATTGTTTTTCAAAATATTCCCCATGAAGATCTATACACTTTTGCATGCGTTTGAACCAATTGTCGAAGCACTTTTCCACTCTGTTTGAGGTATCTCCAACGCATGCATTCTGAATGCAGCAACCGCTTCTTCAGGTGTCGAAAAACGTTGACCTCTCAGTTTGTTTTTTTACGTACGGGAATAAAAAGAAGTCATTCGGTGCCAAGTCAGGACTATACGGGGGATGACCCATCAAATCGATGTTTTGGGTGCTCAAAAATGCAGTTGTCGCAGCCGATGTGTGAGAGCTCGCATTGTCGTGGTGAAGAGTGATCCGTCTTCGGCGGTTGGTTTTCCTGATTTCTTGGAAGACAACTGGCAAACAAATGGTTGTGTATCACTCAGAATTGACTGTTCTGCGTTGTTCTAGTGGTACGGTTGCGACATGTCCAGTTTTTCCGAAAAAACAGGCGACCATTTGCTTGGAAGTGCTTCGTGCGCGAACAACTTTTGTTGGATTTGGCTCATCCTGAAACACCCAGACAGTCGACTGCTGTTTACTTTCGGGCTCATACGCGTAAATCCATGATTCATCACCTGTCACGATGTCATAGACGTGTTTCGAAGCACCGCGACCGTATTTTTTGAGCATTTCTTTCGACCAATTGACACGAGCCTTTTTTTGGGCGATTGACAAATTGTGTGGGATCCAACGCGAACAAATTTTTTTGACAGTCAAATGTTTATGCAATATTGAATGTATGCTGGTCCCACTAACGCCTAAGGTTGTCTCAATCTCACGATAGGTCACATGACGATCTTCCAATATCAGTTCGCGCACAGCATCAACGGTTTTCGGAAGAACAACTGATTTTGGACGACCTTCACGAAATTCATCTTGGAGTGAGCTACGACCACGATTGAATTCACCATACCATCGATAAACACTGGTCCTTGATGGAGGTTCATCGCCAAAAATTGAATTAAGTTCATCCATGCACTGTTGCTGAGTTAATCCACGCCGAAAGTTGTAAAAAATAATCGCACGATAATGTTGACGATTTAATTCCATTTTTGAGCCGAAATGAATCTTTTAAGTTACTGTAAACAACACAAATAGCGCTCGTATGTCAAAACGTTCTGAGTGCGTATAACCTCAAAAATGTCCAACTTTACGACAGAGCTGCCAATTGCCGGATTGCAACACTAGGGTTGCCAAATCCCGAAACATAAGAGGTAACCCTCGTATTTTCTTTTCATATTCTTAGTTTCTAAATTGGATGCTAGACAAAAACTGCTTAAATTCTAGCTTAATTATCTTATATTATAACTTACTGGTCCTACGCAGACGCTCTAAGCTAAACATTACATAACTATTGTATAATTTGCCTTTCGGCGACAGAACTTTGTTACATGTACATGTTATTATTTACATGACAAAGAAAAACCCGAGGTCGCGTATCGAATGTACAGATTAGTACAAAGAGGGGGGGGGGGGGGGGGGATGATCGTTTTGTAGAGTTTGGCGTCGTCTGCATAGAGGGAGATGGATGAGTATTTAATAATGGCGTCAACATCATTGATGGTAAGTATGAATAGGAGGGGACCTAGATGTCTGCCTTGCGGAGCCCCTGACGTGGGAAGAAAAGGATTCGACAGGGGGATCTGAATTTGACACGGTAGGATCGATCTTTCAGATAAGAAGATAACCACTTGATTAATAGGGGTTCGAAACCTGGGGAGGACAGCTTAAAAAGGATGAGATTATGGCAGATTTTGTCAAAGGCTTTGCTGAAATCGGTGGTGATTACATCGACTTCGTTGCCATTCTCTAAGGCTGGGATGAGAAGTCGATCAAATTGGTTGTGGTCGACCTACCCGAAAGGAAACCATTCTGCTTTGGTGAGATGATGGATTTACAACGGAAAGATAACGCGTTGTAAAGAATTCCTTCGAACAGATTGGAGATATGAGACAGTTTGGCGAAGGGATGGTAGTTGCTTATATCGTTTTTAGGTCCCATTTTATGTATGGGGGTGACATAGGAGGATTTCCAAATACCACGGAAGATACCTTGTGAAAGGGATAGACTGAATATCTTTGATATCGGGTGAGAAAGAGAAGTGGAACATTCCTTAAAAAATACAGTCGGGAGTCCATCAGGACCAGGGCTGAACTCGTCTTTGAGTAAGTTTAATTTCTCCTCAACTACGTGACGCTGAATAATTTGAGGGGTGAAGGTGTGGCGGTTCAGCCAAACCCCACGGCTCACTTACCTAAAAAAAAAACCCCCATAACCGCCATCCAATCACATAATTTCGTTAATGCTATCGTATCAGCACCTTAAATGCCTTACGCATCTAGGATTAGCTAAGGTATAATCTAAAAAGCTTCAGTAAAAGAATTCTTACTTTTTCTTGCATTCCCTTCGCATACAAATTCCTGTAAGAGTTCTTTCTTACCTTATCATAAATTCCTTGTAATAAAATTGATCGGGTCGCATATCATACGACCGCATATCAGGGAATCTTACCCTTGAGTTGGCTAATCCCAGCCTCAATATGTCTACATAAAAACTATCTATGCACACATCGGCTGTCGACCCTTTTAGCCAGCGATAAATAGTCCAACAACATCTGCGTGTAATTAGCACCATCCACGTTGAGACTATTTCCCTAACTCACACCATGAGTAAACAAAAGACCGCTGTCCTTCAGCAGGCATTCTGGCGATACGCAAACAATTCAATCATCCTAGTATCCCAAATGCACCTACCATCTACTGAGTTGCAACTTGTTTACTCAGTTGAACTCTTAGGTCATAAATTCCTTTTATCCTACATAGTTCTGGATTCGTTTCCCAGTAACCTCTCACATAAACAAAGATCTCACGATCCCTTTCTCCTTTCTTTGTTTCAGGTTCATTCCCATGGCCTTGTGTATGAAAAAAAAACCAATGTGATCTTCACTCACACATACACATACATTGCCAAGTCTTTCTTCCATGTTTTTACCACGAGAGAAACACTTTCTCTCTCGGGAAAACTCACCCCAAAACTTTAGTTAAAGTTGGTGAAAGTATTGATTAAAATCTGTCAATTTATATGTTGTTCGATTTTGATATACATTCAAAACTAAAAGAATAATCCCCACAAGTCCACAATACAGGTATATTTTTCACCCTCTCCATGTTTGCGTGCAATTTGATCTTTAAGATATTATTAAGTGCAATATAAGATCCTTTTATCGTTAAATAAAGAAACATTGTAGAGCTCGGAAAATGTATAAAAGGAACCGAGTTAGTTGGAGACGTTTTGGAAGGAACGTGTTTTGAGGAAAATGTTCCACAAGTTATTTCTCTTGTTCCTAAGAGCACGGAGTGTGCGGTTGTACCATGGCGGCGATGAAACCGATGACCTGTGACGAGAATAAGGAACATATAAGGCGACGGCATAGTAGATCTCCTTATAGAGAGTGGCAGTAGCTTCTTCTACCCCCAAATGATCAAAGCGAAACGCTGTTTTGCTAAGATGCTCATTTAAAAGGAGGAAGTTAGTTTTGTGGAAGTTGTATGAAAAGCTGTCATGAGGTAGAGAAGACTGGGTTTCATGATCAAGATATATGTATAATAGCAGCGCGGGGTGATAATTATCAATGGTGGAGAGGGCGTGTGGACTAGGGGTGCGGGCGTTAGTTTAAAAAAAATGGGGACTTCGTTTGTCTGTCAGTAGCGTTCATTTATTTTCAATTAAGTTACGTTCAACGAAATGTGAGATAAATGTTCCAAGGTAGAAGTTAGGAAACAGTAAATGGATTCTGCTACAAAAGAGTCGTCGCTGAAGGATTATTTGAAAAGAATGGACATAACAATTAGCAATGATATGTGCATCAGTTGGGGCATCCGAGTTAGGGGAAAGGGAGATGCGGAAACCCACTGATTTACGTAATTCACGTGCTGAAAAATAGCTGTAGGGTGATTTAGGGTGATCTATTAAGTTGGCCAGCGTCTTGTTTAAGTAGTTTTGGTAGAGAAACCCGTTCTAAAGGTCGTTGGAGAGACGAAAATAACGGGAGAATGATTCCAAGGGAAAGTAGACCATGACTTGTTTCTTTTCTTTCGCAAACAAAAAAACAAAAAACAAAAATGAGTTTGCGGTTATACCAATGAGTTGAAGAGATAATGTTTTGTGCTCAGAATTGGGAACATAAAGAGAAGTGGAATTAAAGATTTCTGCAATTAGATGATCAAAACAAAACGAGATAATCATTAAAAAGTGGAATTTTGCTTTGTGAAAGCGAGAGTAATTTCGGGATGGGGTAGAGTGCAGCGGGGAATTTTGAAAAAGCACATGAGAAGATGGATGGTGATTGGCATTTGTCATTGTTTGAGAGGACAAGAAGGTAGAGGCAAACTGAACATCTAATAGGGTCGGTTGTAAATGGAAAGGTTTAGCTGCGTACCCATACTATTAGAATAGCCGGTTTATATATTCACACATTCACACATTAACACGTGTTGTATTCCAGAATACAACCCTTATTAAATTTAACACTGAATCTCCTAACACATCCTTAAAAACTTCACTTAACATATATTACATTCTCACTTAATACATGCCATTCATAAACATTCACAATATTACCAGTTACAGCACACTTAATAACCTGCACCTTTTGATTTATTGAAAACATAGCAACTTGGATTTTCGTTCGAATTGAATGTAAAAATGTCACAGAAAAAAAAGATAGAGAGAAAAAAAGTTCAGTTAAAAAAAGTTCGTTGGAGAGAAAAAATTCATTTCCGAATAGTTCTGAACGAAAAAAATTATAGATTGATTTTGAATTTAAAAAAAAGAAGGAAGAAAGAAAGTAATTGAGAAATAAAGACCGAAAATATGAAGAAGAAATAAAGCAAGAAATAAGTAACTAAAAGAAGAACGGAATTAGATTAATACTTGATTTGTTTTACATCAATTTAATTGAAATAAGAAAAAGAAGAAAAGGAAAAGTAATAAGTCCACGCTCTTCCCTCATACCGAGGAAGCACGGCGTCGGACGTAGAACACTGGTGGCAGCGGTGGGATTATTTCGGAATGGGTTACGCGTTGTTGTACCTTGTTGGTAATTTGTTGAAGCCGATCCATTCCTAGATATCTTGTATCTACACTCATTCTCTGTGTGATTATTCCGTCCACAGAAATTACATACAATGTTATATTCCCTTTTTATGGGTTGTCTATTCGGAAAAAAGTTGGATTGCATGTTCCGATAACATGTGTCCTGTGTATGCCCTGGCTTACCACAGGTTTGGCAGACTATACTATTGAATGTAGGTTTTTCATTGTATTGATATGACCTGGGAGAATTGTCCATTCGAGCACCATGTGATACTACATGTGCAATCGACTGTTTTAAATTATTTCCCCCATGGACTTTAGCTAGTATCTTTAGCTGTTCGTTCATTAGTCCATCTTCAAATGTTTGTACGGCCAATTTTTTGTTTTCTTCCATTAAGAATTCCCTAACCACCGCGTTTCTAACAGCTAATAAGTCTGAAGAACTATTCGAATCAGTAAATGAGACTGAGAAACTAAACGATCCATCAGCAGTGAGT
Organism: Microdon myrmicae; assembly: GCA_963931805.1. Taxonomy (NCBI): domain Eukaryota; kingdom Metazoa; phylum Arthropoda; class Insecta; order Diptera; family Syrphidae; genus Microdon; species Microdon myrmicae. The sequence continues at coordinate 30,120,009 of OZ007501.1, forward strand.
AAGACTGAAAAGGTAGACGTTCCGACAGAAGTTAAAGCTATAGAAAATGATGACATTGAGCCGAAGACACTAAACATTTTAAATAACGATACTGAACAGCAACACGAAGTAATGAAAATTGAAAATAATAATTCAATTAAAGAAGTTAAAGCTATAGAAAATGATAACAAATTTTGGCCAACCCTCATAAAAGACACGAAGGAATTCATCCGCAAATGCGACTCGTGTCAAAGAAACAAACTAACGCTAAACAGAAAAATCCCAATGAAAATCACAACAACTAGTACAACCCCCTTCGAACGAGTAGCTCTAGATATTGTTGGCCCGCTCCCAACTAGTTACGAAGGTAATAAATACATATTAACGTTCCAAGATGACTTAACAAAGTTCACTGAAGCTATACCGCTACCCAATGCGGAAGCACCCACCATAGCTCGTAGTTTTGTGGAGAAAATCATATGTCGTTTCGGAATACCCGACGCGGTATTAACGGACCAAGGCACCAATTTCCTAAGCCACCTTTTTAAAGAAATATGCAAGATTCTAAAAATCAAAAAGATACAAACAACACCTTATCATCCCCAAACAAATGGAGCCTTAGAACGTAGCCACCGAACGTTGGCCGAATACCTCAGACACTACGTTAACAAGGACCAACTCTCATGGGATACGTGGCTACCATATTCAATGTTTGTGTATAACACCACACCGCACAGTAGCACCGCTTTTAGCCCTTTTGAATTACTCTATGGTTTTCCTGCACGAATACCGAATTCGCTCAGCATAAATCCGCAAACGTCATACAACTACGAGAACTACGCTAACGAACTAAAAGCCCGCTTACAGTACGGTTACAAGATTGCTAAAAACATATTGCAGGACAAAAAGGAAAAATCTAAAGCGTGTTATGACAAAGGGACAAGCCATAAAACATTCAAAGTTGGCGACAAAGTACTCATAAAAAACCATACCAGGAAAAATAAGCTCGCTCCCTTATGGGAGGGTCCCTACGAAATACACCACATAGTATCCGATGAAAACTCAGAAATCAAAATAGGAAATAAATTCAAAGTTTTACACAATAATAATATAAAACTATTTTCGGAATAAATAAATAACCCATACACACAACATAACCAAATTTTTAACAATTATCTTAAAATTAAACACGGTTGGAAAATTTTCCATAAATTTAAGGAAAAGATAAACGCATAACAAATGGCCTTTGTTTTTTTATTCAATATATATGAAATAATCTAACAATTGTAGGAAATGACGGAAATGAAAAAAAAAAAAAAAAAAAAAAAAAAAAAAAAAAAAAAAAAGTTAATGAGGGGGACGAAAGAAAGAAAATTTTAGAGGTAATATATATTGGAAATTTTAGAATTTATATATATTTGAACGGAAAAGGAAAGAAAGAAAATTTTATTGGTAATATATATATTAGAAATTTTGGAATTAATATATATACGGAAATGAGAATTTTGAAACAATAATATTAATATTATATAATTAAATAAGTAATAATGATTTTTGGATAAGAAAAGAAAAGGTTCCAAGGAGAAATATTTAAATTTAGTTAGTTAATATGTAATGTAAATAGACTATTTGGACTATTTTTCTAGTGTTAAGTCCTTTTTGATTATTGTAAACATTTAGTTAATATATAATGTAAATAGACTATTTTTCTAGTATTAAGAACTTTTTGATTATTGTAACCTTTGAGGAAAGATTAATTTTGAAAACCTTTGTAATGTAATTGAACGAAAATCCAAGTTTTTAATTAATCTTAATTTAATATATAGTTACTAGAAAATTATTCTCTTCAAGGATAATTTTCTTTCTCGAAGAAGGGTGGGATGTTGTATTCCAGAATACAACCCTTATTAAATTTAACACTGAATCTCCTAACACATCCTTAAAAACTTCACTTAACATATATTACATTCTCACTTAATACATGCCATTCATAAACATTCACAATATTACCAGTTACAGCACACTTAATAACCTGCACCTTTTGATTTATTGAAAACATAGCAACTTGGATTTTCGTTCGAATTGAATGTAAAAATGTCACAGAAAAAAAAGATAGAGAGAAAAAAAGTTCAGTTAAAAAAGTTCGTTGGAGAGAAAAAATTCATTTCCGAATAGTTCTGAACGAAAAAAAATTATAGATTGATTTTGAATTTAAAAAAAAGAAGGAAGAAAGAAAGTAATTGAGAAATAAAGACCGAAAATATGAAGAAGAAATAAAGCAAGAAATAAGTAACTAAAAGAAGAACGGAATTAGATTAATACTTGATTTGTTTTACATCAATTTAATTGAAATAAGAAAAAGAAGAAAAGGAAAAGTAATAAGTCCACGCTCTTCCCTCATACCGAGGAAGCACGGCGTCGGACGTACAACACACGCATTCGAGAGTTATATTGGTTCATAAGCTGCTTCTTTTATATAACCAGACATTTTGGCGGTCTTTTTCGTTAAAGGTTCAATACAAAATTTAAAAAATGTTACTTCTTTCAGGGAAGGCAAGTTTATAGTATTGACTTAGTGCCCTGGTGTGTTATTTTATCTCGTCCGAGTCCATCAGCGTTCAAAAGTTAGTCAAAGATTTATCCGAACGATTTCATGCAATCTACTGTTTAATGGGATTGGAATATTCCCAGGTGCACCACCGTGCTTCTGGGGCGTCAGAGAAGAGTGGGACCGTAGTTGCCTTTAGTAAAACACTTTTCTCTTTCACTTTTAGTCCTTTATTTTTACTTCAAAAACCCAACTATTCGCAGACACCGCCCCGAAACCACGAACGACTCAACATGAGGTCATGGGCCACCCAATACCAAATCTAGACTGACTCACTTGCCTTTTCTTAACCACCGCCCTTTCCTTTATTTTATATATATTTTGGGATTCGGATTACAAAAAGGGAAAGAAAAAGGAACAATGCCCTTTAGCGAGATAGATAGATAGACAAAGGATCTTGGGGATGCGCGTTTATGATCCTAGTTGGCTAATAACCTTGCCTTTTATTAACCACCGCCCTTTGCTTTATTTTATATATCTTTTGGGATTCGGATTACATAAAGGGAAAGAAAACCTTTGAAATGGTCCACCCCATCAAACAAACGTCAACAATGCTGCACGAAGACAACATTCGCATCAAAAGTCCGCGAAACCCTTATGAAAATTCTGCATAAAAGAACACATCTTTGCGACACTTGGACGATAATCTATTCTTAAATACCAAGACTTCGACAAGAAGCATGTACATTTCAAAATTATATTCCATTTAAAACTTACTTAGAACAGCATCGCCCCGGAACATAAAAAGCACACTGTAGTTACAAAAGGAATTTTATTACCTATTGACTCCTTACTGGAGACAGTATATCTCTTTAGGTTACAAACAACCCGTTGACAGTAATGAACATACTTAATGAGAGACAAACAGTACCGCGACATTGACATCGATTAGAATGTAGTTTAAGACCGAGATTATAGTGATCTCGGGGAATAAAACGCAATTAGACACGTTCTTCTTTTGTATACCCATAAAAGTACAGAAACTGATACCACTGCTTTCGCTCCTCTTACATCAACAGGTATACTACGCTTTATTGTACTAAAGACGGTCTTAGCCATTGGCTCGTATAGGCCTTAATGAAAAATATACGTGACAACTATTCTAACTAACTATTTACTATTTCAATAAAATTCTCCCTTTGTCCACAATATGAAATTGATATCGCGAGGTGTATCTTCAAATCCAAAACAATTGCAAATATCAGCGTCCCATTTGTAGCAGCCCGAATATATAAGAAAAAAACACATGCCCTTCTACCTTGATGTCCCAAAGCTCTCTCTTTTTCAGTAGGAAGATTATTTATCTTTTGTTAAACAAACCCTGCATCTCACCCGCTTATAACATGAAATTTTATGTATTAATGAACGGTTATCATGGCATAGAAATACCACACCTTAAAAAGAAACACATTTCTAAAATACAAGTCTTCCTCTAAAGACCAAATAATTAATAAAACCAACGATTTTTAACCATACTCCCGACTATTTGAATGGTTTCATGGAAATAAAACCGCAACTAAGGCGGAGCCTAAACGTGTCACCCTCGTCCAAGGAGGAAATATAATAACTCACATGAAGACAGGATTCAAGAAAATGAGGGATGAAAATTCCATTCAATGCCACCCACAATCCCAAATTTTACCTTCAATATGTACTTTGCGGTTAACCACAATATATAATTGGTCGCCTTCTGCTCATGCCTACTTCATGTAAGCCCTTCCAGTCACGGGGCGGGTGTACCACACAACTAAATACCTGACCACACTGTCCTTCCATTCCCATTAAAAACACAAACAAATCTCCAAATAACTTGTTTTTAAATGTTTTTCAAATCGATAAAAGAAACCAAATTATCATAAATTATCCTTAAAGCTCAGCGAACCTACAGCGCCAAACAGCGGAAAACCGTGGAAGCAAAATTATTCTCAGGACACCAAATTTTTATTTACCTTCAAATATCCAAGACACAAACATTCTACTTGGCTTTCCGTCTTCGCAGGACCAAGAGTCATGAAAAAGTTTTTACGGTGAAAAAATCCTTCCAAAGATGACGGAAAGTTTCGCCTTGTATTCAAGTATGAGGTATGAAAGGGATTCTCAGGGGGAGGAAAAAATCGCTCACCCTCTGGAAAACCAGGGGATGGTGAGTGTTGAGTTTCTTCTCCAGGATGTTACCTCCTTAAGAGATCTGTGTTGACAGGATTTCTTAAGGAGTTTTTCTCTTTATAAATTCTTTTTCGTTTCTTTGTATTCTTTTTGTTTCTGTGTTTGTTATTAATTGGAATCCATTACGTCTTGACCGGCAACTCATATTCCCAACAGATGGCGCCTGGTTGCACTATTTGATTCTTATTTCGTTTGTTTATTAAAATGAATTTAACATTCAAAATTTCAAATGAAATCATTTGTATCGCAGGCAGAACGCGGACCACGTTAGAATTAAAACTCATTTCGCACAAGCGTATAATTCAATTATGTGTGCTCTGTTGTTCATAGTTGTGGCGGCAGTGCTTTTTCGGGAAGATAATTCGTGTCACATCGGATACAGGTACAGTTGGGTCAAGTTGATAGCATAGTCGTTTTTGATGATCTGTTTTTAAAAGGCCAACGTATGGAAGTAGAACTGAATCACTCTCAGTTTGATAGTCAGTTGTATTGAAAATTTATTTCGAATGCTTATGAAAATGCAAAACGAAATGTTCATCAAGCACAAGTCCAGGCATTTCATTCTAGTTAAGGCTAATAGCCGATTTCACTTTGTTTTGAGAGTTAATTTTCAAATCACTAGTATATACACAGAGGCTTAGTTGAAAGAATAAAACTTTTCGTCCTGTGAGTAAGGCGTTCGAATATACCTACAGCTAAGCCGATTTGTCGTAACAGGCGACTAAAGGCGGGTGGAAGGTGGGGGTCGACCGCCCCACCGCCCCACCGCCCGGTGAAATACCATAGCCTCCGTGAAAAGGCCGGGAGAAATCTTTGGCCAAATTTCGGAGCTTGGCTGATGGACCGGGTTGGTTTAGGTGGCAGTCGATCGCAAGGTGAGATACTCCCCGTCACGCTGTACATTCTGCGATATCGTCGGGAAAAATCTTCGACTATGTTCTGGTTGTATGGCTGATGGCCCGGGTTGACACGGAGACAGGTCATGAGAGGAGAATTCCGGAGATAAACTAGATGTCCATTCCGCTGCCCGGTTGGTGGCGGCGGGGGGGGGGGGGGGGGGGGGGGGGGTATGTCAGGGGGAAGATCATACAGATATTATGATAAATAACCGAAGTTTAAGAAATTCTTCATCGCATAATCATGCTCGTTCTCGAGGCTCTGTCGACTTTCGACTGATAACGGCATTTTGTAACATCAGAGGCATCGGTTTCACCAATATGAATGTAAATGGCGTCAACCAATATCTTCAAACCTGATATCCTTGACCTAACCGAGACCCAGGTCGATTCGTCAACTGATTCGACATATCTTTGTTGCTCAGGGTACGACTTGCATTCGAAATTCAATTTTACGAGTGGGCTCTGCGTCTTCACGCCGTCTGATCTGGCTTGCCAGAGGATGCCGGCGTTGGAACCCAACGACATGGTGTAATGGGTATTACAGGAACTCTTTGCCAACAGGTTACTTTCGGCCTGTACTGTGTCTTCGGTACAGGATCAAATAAGTCGTATTACCCCGAGCGGCTTAAACTCCCACCATGAAATTATGTCTGTTCCAGAGATGCACACACAAACTAGTCCTTCGAACATGGAATACGATGAGATTTTGAATTGGCTTTAAGGTCTGTTTTTCTTCTTCTTCCCTTCTCTTTCAATTTTGTTTTCTTATTTATTTTCTTTGTTTCGCCGCTATTCCCGTTGTGCCTTTGTTTTGATCACACCACGATCTCGAGGGTTTGAGAATCTTTTAATTTGAATAACTTTTTCCTTCAGCCACGCAATATCCATCGTTCGCTTTCATTAGCAGTCGTGTCGATTTTCAGAATATCCGAAAAGCCAAGCTGGGCGACTCGCCCGTTAGTCGGATGATAACGTTGTTTTTGGGCTGGAACCACCGTTGTGTAGGGTCGACGGTCGCTCTTCACAGTTCCGTTGTAATAAGATGTTTCCTGGTATCCCAAGATACCTCAGCTCCCGTCTCCAAGTCTCCAGACGAGTCCGCACGAACCAAACAATTTAAACTCGTTTCACATCCACTCGTAACAATTTTATTTTTGTAAGAGCACTTTAACATGATTTACATTACACTGATTTACGGCACGTGGAGGTTACAAAATTAATTAGTACTTTTCATTTAAATTTAAATTTTTTACTTTTACTACATTTTTTCCCGCACCGTTGTACTTTTCCGTTTCTTCTTTTTTTTGTCTAAAAATCTTCTTTTGTTCTGCTTAGAGTTCGGACTTCGACTATCACCTCTTTCAACTTCCGACCACCTTCTACTCTCTCTCTCTCCGAATTTTCCCACTCCGAAAAGGAATGCCCACAGCTGCCTCCACAAGTTCCACAACCCAACTAATTTCGGTTCGCGCCTCCAACATTTGTTTTCCAATTGTTACAATGGGGATGGGGGAAGTTACCACGTAACAATGGACATCATGTGGTTGAGGGTCGTGCTGAGGGATTCTGTTAAATTTCTTTATTGCCTTTAGCGCTCCCCGAATGACGATCGACCAGCGATATATTTCCAACATCTTTCACTTACCGTCTACTAGATACAGATCAACCACCCAGCTTCTGAAATTGTCGTCCTTGGTACACAATCTTTAGTGTAGACAATTTGGGCTGGTTGGCGGATTCTAACAAAGTCGACAAGGGTGGGCGGCTGGCGGAGATGTTCGCTGTTAGCCGCAATTTGACTCAACTGGTGGAGCAACCTACGCGAGTGCTGGATACCCGAGGTGATTATGCGAGTACCCTGGATCTAGTTTTGACATCCGAGCCGAGCACTTATGTCATGGAGATTGCTGCGCCACTGGGAAACTCGGACCACTGCTTAGTATGGGTCGCGCAACCATTTACATTTCAAGCGAATAGCCGACCTGGACAGCTTCACCATGTATGGAGGTATGCGGCTGCCAACTGGGACGATCGGGAGATTTCTTCGTATCCTTTCCGTGGTCGGAGGTGTGCTTTGAAGACTCCGATGTAACCGCATGCGCGGAGTCGGCCACAGAGATTATTATTCTCGGGATACATACATACTACATACGAGCTTCATCTGATAAACCTTGGTTAGATAAAAAATGCGAGCAGATTACACTGCAAATAATAGATCTTTTAAACAATGGCGCTCTAATACGACCGTGGTTAGCAGAATGAATTTTGTTCGAATCAGAAACGCGTGGAACCGGGAGATTGATACCGCGAAGAAGGCATACAACGACAGAGTGACTGATAGACTCCTTGAGCGGGCGACTGGCTCATGTCCCTTCCGGTCAATGGCAAGGGCTGGCGGCAGTAACCTCGCTTCCCCTTTCCCCCGTTGGTGAGGGACAGCGGGACGTTAGTCACAAATTCAAAGGATAAAGCTAATGTGTTCGCGAATTTATTTCCCGCGAATTCAACCCTAGACGCCAGTCTTTTGGATCCGCCTGTGATCGCGTCGGTGCGGTCTTCGATGTGGGATGTGAGGTTCCGCCTGCGTACTATTCTACGCATTCTACGCGGACTGCACTGAAGGAGGGCGACCGGCCCAGACGGAATACCAACAATAGTCCCTAAGAGCTGTGCTCCAGAACTATCGCCGGTTCTTCCAGACTATTTCGTTTATCTTATGAACGAAAACCCTTACCTGTCTGCTTGAAAGTTGCTCGAGCTCGGCCAATCCTAAAGAGGAGAAAAAGTTGTCTCCCACAAAATTACCGCCTGATAGCATTACTGTCTATGTTATCTAAAGTAACGGAAAAGGGCATCAATGCCGAGTTATTTATGTATTTGGAGTGCAACGGACTTCTGAATGATCGTCAATACGAATTTCGTGGCAGGCGGTCCACGAGAGCCTTTTTGACACTTATAACCAATATATGGACATCTGCGGTTGAGGGGCATGGTAAGTCAAGGGCGGTCAGGTTGGATATCTTCAAAGCTTTTGACCGCGTCTGGAACGGGGCAATGCTGAGTAAACTTCGTTCGTATGGACTTTCCCAGCAGCTTTGCGACTGGGCGAAGAGCTTCCTCGAAAACCGATCGATCCGGCTTGTTGTAGACGGCGAGTGTTCGGATCTGTATCCTGTTAATGCCGGGGTGCCTCAAGGTTCCTTTTCGGCTCCAACGTTGTTTTTGATTCACATGATTGGCTTGTTGGAGTGGACAGATTACAGGCTGTTCAGTTTTGCGGATGATAGTACACTTGTTTCCTCATTTCGAGTGATCTACCGATTATTGCATCAGCGTCGCACTGTAGTGCTCTAAAAAGCCCTACCACCTTTTCCCCATCCATACATCCTAATCCCAGAAATCCTACACCAAAACATTAAATCCTATCAAAATCCTGAAAAACCAAAACCAAATCCAAAATTCGCAATAAACGAATCAAAATATTCGTTTATCGCTTTGCATTTGCCCCCACGGCATAATCTCAATTCAAAATCCAGAAATACATTTCAATCTGGTAATTTCCCTAGAAAATTAAACAAACCAAATCCATGGCAAATCACACCAGATGTTCGAATTTGCCACAAGCAAACAATACCCAAATACCATTTCAAATCCTCACATGCAAAAAGATTGATGAAGATTCAGAAAAGTGAATCTTATCTAAAACAAACATTGAGCATCGCACGAAATGTATTGAAAATCGAGATTGTTGCACGAAAATGTGTATCTTTGGGATACAATTTTCGATTCCTTTTCCTTTATAAAGGAATAGTATAGTGATCTCCGGGCCGCAGTTAAATATCGTCCGTCGTCCCTGAAGGAAAATATCCTGGAGAAGGGCGAAGTCCAAATTGGAAATAAATAAAATACTAAAAGGAAAAACGAGCCTTCTTTTCATTTTTCTGGTGATTAAAGTATAGGTACTCCCTCAAAGAGAATACTTCTGAAGATCTGGAGTATCGCCTGGCCCCCACGGAACCCAGCGGACTTGCGAAGACGGAGGCCAAACCAAAAGGACGTTACTCTTCCCTCTGGATCAGAGGAAGCACGGTTAACGACCCCTTGTAGGACAAGATTTCAGGAGCGGTCTGTTTTAAGAGATCGCCTTGTCCTTTTAAGGATCAGGAGACTCGCGTCCTGAAACTAACCCCTACTAAACACAACAGCACCAGCTGAGATGTAGCTAGATCGACTCTTTGAATCGGCATCTGGATAGGATCCTGCAGTAGGGAAAGGCCAATCTCATAGACTTCAATGAAACGAAGACACGATATACAAATTTCACACGGAAATGTGGATCACCGGTTCCACAGCTGATGATGAATGCCCAAGGCCACGAATGTGGGGAAAGCATGAAATTGCTCACTGTCATGGTCTGTGGGAATGTATCGTGGCATAAATACGTGTCGAACATCGCCAGATCTGCTTCAGGAAAACTGAGCTATATTTTTAGAGCCAAGAAATATTATACTTCGGCTCAACTTCTTCACCTGTGTGAATCCCAAATTAGTCCCGCGCTCGAATATTGCTCTCATGTTTGGAACCCTGCTCCTAAATATCCCCTTGAACTTCCTGAGAGCATATAGAGACGGTGATTCGCCTGATCGGGGATACGGCGCTGACGACGGGACTTCAGTCGCTAGCACATCGAAGGTGCGTAGCTGACCTCTGTCTGTTTTACAGATATTATCACGGGTACTTGTGGCGTTTCTAACAGATACACACACAATACACGAACAAATAGTGAAGATAACCGAACGCAAATCGAATCTGAAAATGCATCAGAACCGTATACCATAGCGATAACATAACAATTCCACATCAGTCGAATGTACTTGAGTTTAGAAATCGAATTTGTACACACGGCGGTGGCCGGATGGGTTGCGCTTTGGTTCAGTTTTTGGTGATTCTAACTGTCATAGCCTCAGTTCGAATCACACGTTCTTCACTATTATCGCAAACGCTATATACTGTTCTTCGGAGATTCGTGGTACTGTTCCGCGCAATTCGGTTTATATGCGCGCCACGAGACAATCCAACGGAAAGCCCCACTTTACGGTTCATCTCCCGACTGCGCGAAGAGCTCTGCATCAGAACTCGTTCTGTTCCAGAGCAGGAAAGCTGTTGAATTCCCTTGCCGCGCGGGTGTTTCCGGAGCTTTACAACTTGCAACTGTTCAAGAAGACATACAACGGTTATTTGGCGCTATAGATTCGCTTCTCCGGAGAGTAGTATATTTAACAAAAGAAAAATTAAAATACTCCTTGGAAAACGCTGCTTTCCAAAGAATCGCATTGTATCCATTGAATATGTTATGGGAATGTTTTTTTAACTCTTTTCTGATAAATAGCACAGACTGTTTGCCGTATGGACCCAACCTATCATATTTACTTTGCTTAATATCTAACTAGTTTTAAGGATTCTTTCCGGTCCAAAAACACCAGAAAAAGATTACCCTTATATTCGAATCGATTATCATCCTAAAGTAACTACGACAAAAAATGAAATCCCGCAGAGTTGGTAAATTCCCAGAATATTATATCGAGTTTTTCAGCAGGGCCATAACAATTTTATATTTAAATACATATAAAGCTATTGATATACCGGGCTGAAATTTATTCCAGTTGCGGTACACATGTTACATTTAAAAATGGAATTCAATTCCCGAGCACGCTCACAGCGATCGATCCATTCAATCAAATTTTACCCTACTCGTCTATATATTCGTGCCAACGACATAAGGGGGTATTCTGGTGTAAAGGGCCAGGTTTGAATGGTTTTTAAAGTTGTGTTCAAAAAAAAAACCTAAAATATATTTACTATCGGATTTTTGGCCAATATTTATTTATAACATAACAAAATATAAAAAAAAAAGATTTAAACATAAATGTCGAAAAATCCCAAAATTCCAGGGTGGTGAACTGGGGGGTTTCAGGGTTGAAAAAAAAATCAAATATGGATTCTTAATCAGGGAAGAAATAAAAAAAAATTTTTTTTTCGCAAAATGGCAACTGTTTGAAAAACATTTTGATTTTTCTCATTATTTTTTTCCGGTTATTAATTTTTTAAACATAGTAAAAAAATTTTTTTTTTTTAAGTTTGGTAGGGACTTTAGAGCGTTATATCAAGAAGGTGTGGATTAAATTTCTAGTCAATCAATTAGAACCTGAGCAATGGTGTCAATAGACTTGGAAAAAGTGGTTTCGATTTTTAGGGTATAGTAGCTTCAAGTGACATTATATGGCATTATACTAACACTTTGTTAGTCAGCAATTCCTGTTCCATACAAATGGCCCTCTTCTTTTTCAAAAAGCAAATTCTCCAAACTTCTCTCTGATAGTCGTGCTGTTCTAGCTTCCTTCGAAGCAGAAGATGCTGGTACTTCAGAGTGATTAATTCGAAAGCAAACGTATCGGCTTCAGAACCAATAGTGACACCCATAATGGCCATTATTTTCAAAATAGGCAAAAAGTCTTTATTAAAAATACACATGGCTATATAATTAGCAATTTCGGTGGTTCGTGTTCCTGCATGGATATGCTTTGGTGCGAAAGTCCAGACTAATAAGTTAAATGATTCATTATTATTCTGCATTTCTGAACCCAAACATCGATTCAATAAACTCTCTTTTGATAAATCATCGTAAATTGGCTTTATCAATTCTAAGACTCGATCGTTTGGAGGAGGATTTTCGTGCAGAAACTCATCTAATGTAATTTCAGCCTTTGCCTTTGCCATTTGCACCAACTTGGTGGACCAGGTGGGCAATACATGTGTGGCGGTTCTTTAATACGTTCCCAAAGAACATCCCATCCTCTTTAAATTAACCACTTCCTCTTACCATACAAAGCCATGGTACTTACCTGCAATTAGGGGCAGCGTAAGCCCCCTGGAGCATCATAACTGAAAGGAAAACCCACCCGACGGCACCCATACATTTTGAACTTTCCTGGTTCGTACTCCATGAACCAGTTCATCTCCTATCGGCCCAGCTCGTCTTCAATTACCGATATACAAACGCTGGCCGGCTCCTCGATAGTATAGGTTAGTATTTCTGCCTGTCACGCGGGAGACCGGGGTTCGATTCACCGTCGGGGAACCTCTGGCGCAAGACTAATGACCTTGCCTGGAAAAACAAATTATCATGAAAAATTTAACAAGCCTCAGGACTTGCTAAATAAGGCCAAGACCGGTTCCCGGTTGTAGTGCCGATGATGATGATGATGATGATGACGATGATGATGATGATGATGATGATGATGATGATGATGATGATGATGATGAAACGCTGGTCAGCGTATTGTTCACACAGCTGGAGCCGATATTCTTTCCATAGTTCACAATCGTATATCACGCCTATACCCTTAGGTCCGCGACAGTTGCGACAATTCCCCGTTATCGGCTCACGGTAGAGGCGAGAAGCAGAAAGTCCACTATCATAGACGGCGATTTTAAGGAATGGGACACTGAGAGGGGCCGTAAATGTACCAACAGGAGAGTACGGCGGCTATTGGAAACATTTGCACCGTTGGAAGTGATCATCATATCTATTGGCAAGAAAAGCATTCTGAGTTTTTAGGTCTTTATATTCACACAAAATAAAACAATAGATTTTCACTCGAGGCGTCTGCTCTCACTCCAGGGATTGTCTATCATATCAAAACAACACAACACATTCCTCTGTCATCGACGACCGTCGTTAGTTACCAGCTGGCAAAAAACTTGATGGTAATAGAATCGTCCGAGCCAGTTCTATTGGTATAATTGCGAATTCGCAACATATACATATACAGTAAAGCAGGAAGAGAGTCAGCAACATATATCTATAAACCTAATGGCTAAGCGACTATAAGATTACCTAGAGAAATATGTAGTGATAAATAAAAATCAATATTATCATCATCATCATCGGCACTACAACCGGAATCCGGTCTTGGGCTTATTTAGCAAGTCTCGAGGCTTGTTAAATTTTCCATAAATCAGTATAGATTTATGAAAAATAGAAATGTCTATCAAGTTTTGCTAGAATTTTCAAATACCATAAACACTAACTTAATTTAACACACTGAGCCACGAAAAAATAAACGAAATGTTGGAAAAATCGGAATCCGAGGTAAAGCCTTGAAATTGTTCCGCAGTTATCTCTGTGACAGAGGTTTTAAGGTAAAAATAGGGAAGAAATTAAGCCAACTGCAACCGGTTCTGTTCGGAGTACCCCAAGGTTGCATTCTAGGTCTTTTACCCTATATTATTTATGTATACGATATGCTATCAATATTAAAAATGTTAAAGATATATTAACAATTATTTTAAAGGTTTGTATTTTTACACAAAACGTACCCCCTTTATTTTTGAGTGTTATGGTGTATTCCTGGCTGGTAATCCTGTGTGGGTCCCAATGCGGCTCTCTCTTCCCTTCATCATCATCATCGGCACTACAACCGGTAACCGGTCTTGGCCTTATTTAGCAAGTCCTGAGGCTTGTTAAATTTTCCATGATGATTTATTTTTTCTGGGCAAGGTCATTAGTCTTGCGCCAGGGGCTCCCCGACGGGGAATCGAACCCCGGTCTCCCGGGTGACAGGCGGGTGTACTAACCACTATACTATCGAGGGGCCCTCTCTTCGCTTCACACATTATCTATTTTCATCACCAAAATGTTCCTCTTCTGGATTTAAGCTAGGTTCCTCACTCAGAATTCAAAACACATTTGATTCTTCAATATTTAACAATATTTAAAAGTATTTATTCATTGTTTGCACGTATTTAACTGTATTTATAAGTATTTAAAGGTATTCAGAAGTAACTTCCACACAGTTACTCAACATGCACATTTTTTGTATTACAATAGAACGAACCTCGCACACACCCACGACTCGATTCGAAAATTTGTTAATTTAATTTTTTCTTCTTCGGAGCGACGACCACACGCTTTTACTAACTGATTCAGAAGAAGGAAGTCTCGTGTCGTTCCATTCAATATCCTTTTAGGCGATTGTTATTTTGTGGAAACGGAATTAGGGAGACTATTAGGGAGACTGTGGCTGTGTGCAGCATGTTAGTGATTTTGAAATAGGGGTCTTAATTTATTTTAATTATTTATCTATGTTATAATGGAATATTCTATTGCATTTGTATGTGATGTGTTGATATTGATAAAGGATATTCATGTGCCGACACGAGATTGCAATAGTGGGGGGGGGGGGGGGGGGGGGGTAATTAAATGAACTTAATTATATAACATTCGTCCCCCCTAACAAAAAATGGAGTTTCATTCTTGGAAGAGGAATGGAACTTACCTTCGATAGCATGTGGGTGTGTGCGCGGCGATTGGATTTACATTATTCTTATTTAATTAGTCTAAACTTCGTTTTTATTTACAATGTTTTTTGTTTTATTAATATTTATTTTTGGGCCTCAGTGCATGCTGGCCACCCAACGATACATAGGTTTTCATCATCCTATCGAGAATATAAAATTGAAAGTGAATCCCAGGTAAGCGCTTCCACTTATTTAACTGTGCGGAACTATTTGGGAAACATTAACTCTATTAACAACAGATTGGACCATATTGTTACACGGGGAAAAGACAAATTACAACAACAAAATAACACCAATGTTGTTTATCAAATAGATTGTTTGACCTGTCCTGCCACCTATATAGGCCAAACAAAGAGAAAACTCAGTACCCGCATTAAAGAGCATCGAAATAACATTAATTGTCATCCCAAGTACCACAATGTCATAACAAAACATCGACTGGACCATCCTTCTCATATCATTAATTGGGAGAGGATCAAAATTAAAGATAAGGAAGTGCTTTTGTCTAAACGTCTTGTGTCTGAGATGTCTTACATCAAGGCCAACTTACACACCTTGAATCTACAGACAGACACAGTTAAATTCCATGACGTATATATGCCGGCGCTCACCTAGTGGTTTCTTTTAAGTGTTATTGAGAAACATTGTTGTTTAATGTTGTTTTTATTAATTGACTTCTCTTTCAAATTTATTGTCAGAGTAAATTCTATTTATTTAATTTATTTAGTTTAATTTATTTTCAAATTGTTATGAAACTAATTTATATTATAATTTCCCTGTTTCCATTTTGTTGGTAAGCTTGGTTTAAATTAATTAATGTGTGTCTTATGGTTAAATATTAAGTTTTAACATCATTTTTAACTTTTTTAGACCTGATGACGATCAAATACAATGATCGAAACGTCGTTTTTTAGTGTAATGTGAGAAAATTAAACAAAAATAAAAACAAAATTAGTCTGTATTGGCGACTTTAACTTCCTCCGTTTTAAACTTATTTGGGAAACAAAGAGGCTTTCGCGGATTTGATTTTCGTTCATCATATCATCAAACATTTTCTGGTCGCTTTACGTTGATCATATCATCATCATCATCGGCACAACAACCGGGATCCGGTCTTGGCCTTATTTAATGGCTTGTTAAATTTTCCATAATAATTCGTTTTTCCGGCTAGATTATTACACTTGCACCAACCTTTCTGAGAATGTCGCTGCATGTGTTGGTTCACTTCTTGGCGGGTGCCAAAGTAGCTATCCAGGGATGTCACATGTCAACTTGGATTGAACAGGGACAAGGATCGTCCTGGCCTACGCCGGGTTAAAAGCAATTAGAGACTTTGCCCTGTATGTTCGCCCCCACTCTCCTTACGCTGATCACATCAGCAAACATTTTATGGTCGCTTATATCCATAGCATCTATCGTCTTACATAATATAATAAAGTTTTTAAAAATATTTTTGATATCCCACTGTAAGATTGTGCTACATAACCCGAATTCATCCGTTCGGCTGACGTTAAAATTCACACTCAAACTTGCAATGCATATGCGATGACCCTGGAAGTGCAAGATTATAATTTTGCCTATTACCAACCTGCCTCCACTGAACCCTGGGTTCGTTCGCTTGCCCGCATCCGGTGTTCGGATCATGTTACGCATTTTCGGTCATCTCTTTTTTGTTTGTTCCATTTTTTTTGTATATATTTTTGTTTTAGCTAGTAAGCTATTTTAGGTTAGATAAGTTATGAAATTAAGATACTTTTGTCCTAAGCAAGATTACGTGGGGGCAAGTTAGGTCTTCCAGGTAAATTGTAAATCGTATATGATTGAAGCACAGTTGATGTCATCCGGGGCTTTTGAGATATCATTAAATGTCCCGGTGTGGTGAAAACTGCAGACTGGAATAATTCCACCTCCTCACGAATTGTTCCAGATTATAGATAGTTAACTTCGGTTTACCGACAAAGTAAAGGAGAAATCGAATTTTGTTAAATAGTATCAAAACACCAGATGGTTCGATGGAACGAATCTGCATCTCTATACCCCTTGTTTAGTTAAGGTAGGCGCATATCTCGTTCTGGTCCCTTGTTCCAGTCTGTTTTGTCCCCTTACCTCCTTGGATAATTCATTTCGACTTTAATTATTTAATAAAAACTATTGGGTAAGGAACAAGTCGACGTTACAGATTTATTGTAAATGAATTGTGTATGTATATTATGAAGTAAATGAAGCTCCTGTTATTAAGTCAATAAAATAATTGGATAATCATTCTATTGTAAAAGCGAACCGTGCGATGATCCTTTAGAATCATTAAACAATTTACATAGTTCTACGAACAAATTTTGAATGAGTATTTAAATAAAACGTATATTGTAAATTTGTTGCAAAATTCTTATTGCGCACAATATAAATATAACTAGAATTAAACGTACTCACGGTTTATGCCGTCGGGGTGTGTTACCTCGCTCGCTGGTAGTTCGATGTAAGTGACGGAGGTGCTACCGGTTAGGCGCATGAAGTGCTAGATTCCAGCCGTAGGTTGTCCGTTAATATCCAGTGTCCGGCTCCCCTTGGATTGGTCACTCGGCGGCGGTGATGGAGCGAAAAACAATGTAACTAATAGTCTGACACCATGGCGAGGCTAAACTAATTATCTTAAGTTTTTCCAAATAATCCAATACTTTCAACCGGCACAAACAAAATTGTCAATTATAATAATAAAATTATAATTTTGTCCAATGAGTTTTTTATTTTGACACTTTTCCTTTTATAAATAACAGTAATACTATTCAAAATAATACAATCTAAATACCAGATAATCCGCACTGCGAACTTTCAAAAAAACCACAAGCGAATCGTTCATTCTTGTCCTTTTATATCGGGATACTAATTACTAAACCTTTCCGTTTATCGATTCGTTGAATTTGGTTTCGGCTCTCGCTGGCACGAACACCTTTCAAAACATTTTCAGGTGTATAAAATTATAAAGGAAAGGTAACGGCAAATTTCCTGGGAACGGTTATTGTATATAATTATGTGTGGGTGTGTATGTGTGTGTGTGTGTGTGTGTGTGTGTTTCGGCTCTCGCTGGCACGAACACCTTTCAAAACATTTTCAGGTGTATAAAATTTTAAAGGAAAGGTAACGGGAAATTTCCTGGGAACGGTTACTATATATAATTATGTGTGTGTGTGTGTGTGTGTGTGTGTGTGTGTGTGTGTGTGTGTGTGTGTGTATACTTGGTCGTGGCCCTCGTTTAGAGAATTTGGTAATTCTTTTGGTGTAAGAATTACGACATATAGCAAGATCGGGGATGAGTCTTTTATAGTGTTAAGATAGGCTCCGAAGCAGCAAGTGTCCCTCGAAAAAACTTAGTAAATAAATTATTCCCGCGGAAGACCGTGGGAGATGAAAAAGAACGAAATTATTTTTATTTTAACTGGTAAGCTCAAGCAATGCATGAGAGGTTGTGGCGTTTCTAACAGATACACACACAATATACAAGTAAATAGTGAAGAACACCGAAAGTAAATCGAATAAGAAATTGCATCAGCCGTATACCAAGGAATAACATAGCAAGCCCACATCAGTTGAGTATACTTGAGTTTATAAATCGAATTCGTATACGCGGCAGTGGCCTGATGTTGAGCATTGGTTCCATTTTTAGTGGTTTTAACCGTCATAGCGTCGGTTTGAATCACACGTTCTTCACTATTGTCGCAATACGCTATAAGATCATTAGCGAATGGCTTGAGAAGACTACAAACACTGCAATAACGTTAGAGACGTCATACTTCGATGCTGCCTCCGAGAAAAAAGTCTAAATGGGAACCATCAGGGTCGAGTTGCGAAGTGGGGGTGGGTTTAGCCTGTAGGTACTGCCAGGTAATCAAGAACGGAGTGAATCGGACATGTAAGTGGAGGCAAGACTGCTGCATATCTTGAACACTACCACCTCTAAGTCGCCTTTATTTTTCATTGTGAAATCTTCTCAATGCTTGATGATCGGGCGCTGATCGTCATGTCTCCTTACCCTTACATTTTGTAGTTGAGATTCGTGGTGGGAGTGAGAAAATTTATCATTGGTGGGAGCACGAACATTTGGAATTTGATGCGCATGCCACATGGCATAGATTTTTTGATTCACATGTGTATATGGTCGTATCAGTTTCGACGAACCTAGATCTCCTTGTTCCATTTGGAGGAGGTTGCATTCCACAAATGTCTTGCTAATATTTTCCAATAAGCTTCATATTTTACAAGCCATGCATTGGGTATACATTATCCAAACCAAACATTTTACGTCCCTTCATTGGCAACTAGATGGTATTCGAATCAGCTTTTGCCTCCCTTTTCTGATGTTGGCCGACCAACATTAATGATTTTATGAGAGGTGTTTCCACACGCTTTATATTTAATATGTCTTATAGTACATTTAATACGTTTTATTTACACAATTCTCTGTACAATCATCTTTTTACACACAGTACTTCATACAATGAATCTAATTAGATTCACGAGGTGGTTGCAAAAAAAAAAAAATCATTTGTGAACATGCAGCATTGGTTTGGTGCCATTGAACAGGGAGCAAGGATGCACGTTAAAAATCCTATTACCGCGGATTTATTGCCCGACCGTGTTGCCTCCATAGGGTGGGTGGTTCAGGGTTTGTTGCAGCGCACATCCGCTGTGGTCACTTGTGAAGGTTATTTCTAAAATTTTCCAATGATTAGCCAAAATAGGCAAATATTATTATATTCAACGAGGTTTTACGCATGTGGACGAGGGAAGGGCAGCAATGCGCACGGGATTGTTAGCGGCAGGCGTGCGGGCGAAGTTTTTGCAAAATCAGCTATTTTGTACTCCCCCAGGAATTAAATGTACACCTCAGAACTTTGTGTGCGCCGGCAAGCCTGTGTGCTGGTATTAAAATTAATTAGATTCGAGGGAGTAATGCTAT
Source organism: Microdon myrmicae (assembly GCA_963931805.1). Classification (NCBI taxonomy): domain Eukaryota; kingdom Metazoa; phylum Arthropoda; class Insecta; order Diptera; family Syrphidae; genus Microdon; species Microdon myrmicae. The sequence continues at coordinate 30,139,975 of OZ007501.1, forward strand.
GGTTACCGCATGAATTAATTGATTCAAATCAATATTCTAAAACTGGGCAAACTATTTAGAAGTGGCGTTTGTGTGATCGTCTATGGGCTGTTATCGAAAGGAGTGCCGGGCGTGGTGGGTGTGGTCGATCAATGAGAATACGCCTTTGTTAAAGCCTGGTGGCTGTTTGGTATGTGGAGACTCTAGTCGACACTAATATAAGTTGCGTTGTGTAGCTCTCTGATTAATTCTAGCTTGGAAACAAAGCAGATATGAATTGGTTTGTCGATTATACCACCGGCAGTGGGGTTTAGTTCGCATTGGCAAATGTATCCTATGAATTCAATTTGAATCGGCATAATTGATGTACTTGATGCAGTTGCCGAATGGATGGTGCCTGTTATCAAAAATTAATAAATAAATTAATTTATAGAACACTTTAATGCCGTTCTGATTTGTGATTAAGGGTTCAGCATGGCTGAATTGTTAGAGACCAAGTGATATGCAATCTGTGGTTATCTAGAGGTTTAGTTACAGTAACTTGGTCGAGTCTGCGGCTAAAGCACTTAGGTTGAGAGTGCGATCACAAAATGAGGAACTAATTTTGTAATTTTCAGTCAGGCTATAAGTCCGCCGTTAGGTATCAGTAACCTCGTGATTGTTTTTAAACGGTATTTTCATCTATTGAGTAAATTAATTAATTATTAATTATTTATGGCGACGAAAAAAAATTTAATAATTCCAATAAAGTGATGCTTTTGTAAGAAGGTATGATTGCGTAGACATTGGCTGCCTTTGGCTCTATACGGATCGACGATATCGGCACAATTTAGCTCTCCTTGATAGATGTTTCACCCTCTTACTTTTAGATTCATCTGTCGCCAGACCGAAACTGCTTGTTATGGAAGTAATCAGTGAACAAGTTATAAGGAAAAGTGAGTTTCGAAGAGTTAAAGTGAAGATAGGAGACGGAAGAGACAGAGGTCAACCGAAGTGAGGAAGACTAATAATATAAACCTCGCCAAACAGAAAGTGAAGAAAGAAATAATAGTAAGATGCCAGCACCTGCAGGAGACTATAAGCCGAGTGATTTGTGACGAAAAAGACTCTCGACTATCTAAGCGACAATATAACTGAAAGCATATTAAATTTAAGTGTGTTACCTTGATTACAAACTTAGGTTGAGTCCTTTATGGATGCGCATCGTCAGAAAGCAGTTTAAATATCTATCTATTCTATAAAAAAATTTTCTCCGGGCGCCAAAAAAACTGAATATGCTAAGACAGACTTGGAGCAACGTATAACTGAAATATTTGTTACACATTTTATATCAGCAAACTGTAAATTATAAAACATATTGTGAAAGTACGAAAGTTATCGAAACTGATTTAAACAAAATAGAGATTTGTTAAATGGAGTTTAGTTTGGATGTTATAAAATTTGAATGCAAATTATTAAAATTAAATAGGGATGAGGCGATAAAAAGACGTTAGCTCAAAATGCTGTGATGGAGCGTGGCAATACCACACCCGAGTTCTCAAATTTGAAGGCATATTATTTCAATTAAATAGGGATGAGGCAATAAAAAGACGTTAGATCAAAATGCTCTGATGGAGCGTGGCAATACCACACCCGAGGATTGATGAGCGACAGCTCAAATGGGGTGAAGACTTTTAGTTTAAAAAAAAGCAAACTCTATAGAAGTCGTTGTAAAGTAAAGAGGACTATAGCGTTTGGATTGATAGTGAAGAATGTGTAATTCGAACTGACGCTATGACAGTTAGAATCACCAAAAATTGAACCAATGCGTAACACATCCGGCTACTGGCCGTGCTTACAATTCGATTTTTAAACTGAAGTACATTCCACTGAGCCAGTATACCCGCCTGTCACGTGGGAGAGCGGGGTTCGATTCCCCGTCGGGGAGCCTCTGGCGCAAGACTAATGACCTTGCCCGGAAAAAAACAAATCATTATGGAAAATTTAACAAGCCTCAGAACTTGCTAAATAAGGCCAAGACCGGTTCCCGGTTGTAGTGCCAATGATGATGATGATATTCCACTGATGTGTTGTTATGTTATCGCTATGGTATACGGCTCTGATGCATTTTCTTATTCGATTTTCGTTCGGTGTTCTTCACTATTTGCTTGTGTATTGTGTGTATCTGTTAGGAACGCTACAGGACGATAAAATCAATGACAGAATATGTTGAATATTTAGACCTATAAGAAAATTTAGTGGGGCTACCACTCTATTTACAGGCTTAATTCAAGAAACATAATTACCTACAACTAAGGTATATATAAGTTACAAACTAGAGAACTTAAGGTAACCAGGACATATTATGATGGCAAGAGTAAGGTGGGAGGTGGGGGCAGGTTATAGAAAAAAGTGTAAAAAGCACCACTTTAGATTGGTGGCGAGAATGGTTTAGGATGCGGTGCTTGAGAGTATGGGTGGAGAGGTCGAAGTCGAACAAGGTAGAGTTCTAGTTGACATTTCTCAGCATCCGCGGAAGGGGGTCGTTGAGAGAGACCATAAGTGGTCCAGTGAGGTGGGCTGTAGAGAAGGCGCGGATTACGCGTAATTCGAAGGTTTGTGTTAGAGGAATTAGTTAAGGAGGTAGACGCAGTCGACCGAGCCGCAGAGAACCAGATGAATGAACATTATGTCAGCCACGACCCTGCGCTCTTCAAGGGTTCTGAGGTTGATTAATTTGAGGCGGTTAATGTACGGGGGACCGATTAAGGGGTTTTCCCATTCTAGCTCTTGGAGAGCGAACCGAAGGAAGCCACGTTTGACACTTTCGATTCTACAGATATGGATCTTGTAATAAGCGGACCATACCTGGCTAGCATATTCTAGTAGTGGACGGACGGAAGTAAAGTAAAGAGATCGGTTAACGTAAGGTTTGGAGAATTCCTTAGACCATCGTTTCACGAAAGCCAGGGGAGAATTGACTTTCCGGGTCATCTCATCAATGTGAGAAAGGAAAGTTAAGCTCTCTGTCGCAAAGGATCCCAAGATCTCGAATACATTGGATAATGGCCGGGGGTTGGTTGTGAAGCGTATAGGAACGTGAGGATGAGTGAATACGCTTACGGGAAAAGGTTATAGAAGGGCCGATTTCCATGTTTACATTCAGTTCGAAATCGATGATTTGGGGGAAAGAGTTCGACAAAGGAGTTTACAAAGAAGGAAACCGAGATCAATGCGAAGAATTCGTCAAATAGAAAATCAATTCAGTTTGATGTAGACAAGATTAGCCAAGATAGGAGTTTAAAAAATAAATGAAATGATAAAGAAAAATATAATATATAAAGGCAAAACACGAACAATAAGCTTACAGAATCAAGAAGGTCTGATTAGATCATTGGGTATCTTCAGATCAGCTAGTGTTGTACTGTATAACTTTAGTATCAGAAAGGGTTTTAATAGATGCCCCGTCGGCAGTCTTAAATGTTGTCTGATATATGACCGTCATTGAATAATTCCTTAGAACATTCACGAAGTGGCCATCGTAGTATCAAAACTGGTTTGCTTTTAATAAGCATAATTATTAACTAGACAGCTTACAAAAAAGCATCATTACTCACTAAAAAGGTATACAAAAAAAGGAGGTAAACAAAATCTCGGCAAGATGGGTTCCGCGTTTATTCTCAGTGAAGAATAAATAAATTCGTGTTCTCGAATCGAAGGCTCATTTGGCGCTTTTCCATTATAGATGAGTTTTTGAGTCGCTGCATGATTGTGGACGAAAAAACGGTATTATATACACCCCTCAGAACCACCAAAGTTACAGCGTCAAGTCAGCGCTCCGAGATGCCATTAAGAAACTGTTGGAGTTCCTCTTGAACACTTAAAAGTTGTGGCGCAACGGAAGCACTCGCACCGGAAGGGAGTTCCATAGATTTTTCGTTCTGTAACGAAACGAATTTTGTTGCAGAGATTTGCATGCCGTCGGGAGATAAACCTCAAATTGATGGATCACGTTTTGTTTTGGATAGCACAAATAACCTGAACAATACCACGAAGCTCCGAGGAATAGTCCCGGTGATAATATCTGTACAACAGACAAAGGTTCAGCACACCCCTTCGATGTGAGAGCAACTGCAGTCACGATGTCAGCACCATGCCCAACATCAGGCGGATCGCCCGTCTCTGTATGTCACCAAGTAGATCGACGGCACGCTTAGAGACAGAGCTCCAAACATGGGAACAATATTCGAGCACGGATCTAATTTAAAATAAAGCAGGAGAAAATGTTGGGCCGGTGTAATATTTTTTTTTTGTTTCAAAAAGATAACTAAATTTTTTAGAGGTGGATCTGGCGAAGTTCGAAACGCGTTCATGCCACGATACATACCCACAGACGATGACGCAGAGCAAACCCTTGCTTCTTGAGATTCAAGAGCCCGTCGATTCATCATGGCCTTTCCCCACTGTAAGGCCCTATCCAGATCCCGATTCAGAAAGTCGATCTCGCTTTATCTCAACTGGGGCTGTAGCGATTCTAATAGATACACGCAATTCACAAACAAAATAGTGAAGAACACGAACGAGAAAAATCGAATAAGAAAAATACATCAGAACCGTATACCAAGCGATAAATAAAAATAATTCACACCAGTGGAATATACTCAAGTTTGGAAATCAAATTCTAAACACGGTCAGTAGCCTGGTGTGTAACGCTTAGGTAAAATTTTTTTCGTGATTCGAGCTGTCATAGCGTCAGTTCGAATCACACGATCTTCTTCACTATTATTTCAAACGCTATAGGGCGACGTTGATGCAATAATTGGCGACGTTGATGCAATAAATTGAAGAAGGAAACGTGACGTTGATGCGCGATACAAAAATGTAAAACAATTGAAATTACAGACAAATGACATCGATTACGGTCCACCAGAGATTCAATAGGACACATATAACAAATAAGTTTAGCACGACTCCTAGGACAAAACGGGTCAGAGAAAAGTGGGAAACTACACGGCACAACACACACATGGGTGGACTGAAAAGTTTCTGACCTCAATGTGAAGGTAGCAGTACTCGTCAATAAAAGATACTGAATGTAGTTGTGCATCTTTTGACAGTTACTCACCAAAATGTCAGCCATTTTGGATGCGGAGCTTTTATTTGATAGTCGTTTGAGTGAGTCGGTGTGAGTTTTTTTGTGAAAATGGACAATATTGAGGATCGACCCTTAAATGTTTGTTTTTGAAAGGCAATACGCCTACGCCAATCAAAGATGAGCTGGACTCGGTGTATGAGGACTCTGCACCATCATTTACCACATTGAAATTTTGGACAGCTGAATTTAAATGTGGCCGTGAGAGCTTGGGAGACGATGAACGTTCGGGACGTCCAAAAACTGCAACAATTGACGATAACATAGCTAAAGTTCACCAAGTGATAGACGACCACGGAATTAGAGTGAGACAGGTAGTAGAGACTATGAAAATGTCCAAACAACGTGTTTGTCACATATTAAATCAAGATTTAGGCATGAGAAAGCTGTCAGCGCGTCGGGTGCTGCGTTTGTTCACGTTAGACCAAAAACGTGTCCGAATGAACATTTCCAACGCTCTGTTGGCGCAGTTTAAGGGCAAAAAATCCGAGTTTTGGCGCCGATTAATTACTGTCGATGAAACTTGGATACACCATTATACATCATCATCATCGGGACCACAACCGGGATCCGGTCTTGGCCTTATTTAACAAGTCTCGAGGCTTGTTACATTTTCCATAATATTTTTTTTTTACGGGCAGGGTTATTAGTCTTTAATACCATTATATGCCCGAAACAAAAATACAATCAAAACAGTGTACTGCAAAGGGGGAATCGGCTCCAAAAAAGCAAAACACACCGACTCACTCAAACGACTGTCAAATAAAAACTACGCGAACAAAATGGCTGACATTTTGGTGACCTATCTTCACATTGAGGTCGGAAACAATTCAGCCCACCCTCGTAAGGCGAACATGGATAAGTACACACGAACAAATATCGAATTACCAGTGTAAATAATTTAATGAATTAACCGACAATAATTTTGAGTTTCCTTTTGATATGAGAATAAATCCACTAAACCCTCACAACAATCCAGTATTAAGTCAATTAGATGAGATTCTCTTGTTTATAAATAATGAAATGAAAATACAGTCCACTAACAGCACACCACAACATAGAAATAAACAATGGTCCTTCGAGCCGGATATTCATCTAATTGGAACAGCCCGAGGTAAGGATTCGTAGTAGTGATTCCCTATTTCAATCCTACGGTGAGGAACCGTCTCATATACCTATTAGGCCAGATGGGCAGAGACCAGGCGACTTTCCATCTAGCAAGCAAGGAGGATAAGGCTTTTAGATGCTACTTTCAAGAACGCATTGCCGCACTGGAATGTAACATCCAGATGGGCTTTACAGTCAACATGAACGCCATCAATGAAACTGATGACCGGGCTGAACTGCTTCTGGTCAATGATGTTTTTGACGAGATCCGGGAACTATACATCATTTACCGGATGTAGCTATTCGACGCCTTGGAAATGATTCCCGATACTGTTCTAGTCGCTAACAATCATGGATTCAACTCTAAAATGCCTGAATTGCAAGAGTCCAAGAACGAATTGCTCTCATTTCCGGCATCCATGACCGCCCGAGATCGTTACAAGATGGAGCTCACAATGGCGACAAGGCCACACCGCCCACCAACACAAGTTTAGTGCCAGAGATTGCGACAGTTATACAACAATCAACATTAGCAATTGGAGACGGCTCGGCTCCAGTCATAACTTCACATACACCAGAACCCATACATCCTGTACCGATGCCTCCAACAACACTTGATGATAAGAATACACTGAGGGATCTCAACAAGGTTGACCTACTCAATAAATTGAAATCAGCTCCCATTACTTCGGTTAACCATGAAAATAAAGATGGTTCCAAGTGGCCTAATGTTGACAGTCCTCCATCGAATTTAAGTCGACCAACCAAGTATTAGGTTGTACCACATGAAATGTCCGATTTTCGCTCAGTCATAAGAAGTTTTCGAGTGAACATCTGTGCCAGAACGTTAAATTTTCTTTTTTTTATAAAGTAGTGGGACGTGTGCTTGTCGTGTTTTAGGGTTCGTTACAAGTATAGTTATTCTTTTTTACGAATTGTTTACCATGCTGTCGGGAGTTCAAATTCGAACCCTCTTCCTTTATGAATTTAAAATGGGACATAACGCGTCATCGGCAATGAAAAACATTAATGACGGATTTGAGGATGTAGCGGTAAACGAACGCTCTATACGACGTTGGTTTGGAAAGTTCCGTTCGGGAGATTTCAGTCTCGAAAATGAACCACGTGGGAAGCCGGAATCGTTAGTTGACGACGGTGTTTTAAGAGCATCGGTAGATGCGGACCCAATGAAATCGGCGCGGGAAATTACGCAAAGCATGGGAGTATCCCCAATAAAAATAACTCGACACATTTCTCTCGTAGGAAAGGTAAAGAAACTCGATAAGTAGGTACCCCATGAACTGAACGAGTTCCAAAAACGACGGCGCCTGGAAATTTATGCATCGCTCAGATTAAGAAACCACACTGAACCGTTTTTGTACCGAATAGTCACCTGGGATCAAAAAGTGGATTCTGTATGGTAACTGTAAAAGACCTGGGCAGCGGTTGGACGCAGATGAAAAACCAAAACACACTGTGGCGGTTCCATTGAACGCGACTATTTACCTCCCCATCAATTGGTAAGAAAGTGCTCCCTAGAGCACTTAAATTCTATCGAAACAAGTACTATGGCGGTTCCTTTCGAACGCCATTACTTACCTTGCAATAAAGCATACCTCACCACACTGCAACCGACTGCGGGCGTTCTCCCTTTACAGGTTTTCCCACCTATAATATGCATTCAATGCATCTGCGACACCTACCTGAAGGAGAAATCTATTTATGCACTTACGCCAGCATCGCAAGGCACCATTAATTTCCTAAAGCAATTCGCATCAATAAGAAACCGACATAACACTAACCACCGCAGGGCGCCGTCAATATTCATTAATGGCATGAAGCACATGAAACATCCATCTTCTATAAAGGCAATTTGGTTACATCGCGTAGCAACCAACATTGCCCGAATCATATCAGTGAGATATACCCTTACGCGCCAGCCGCACACATGCAGTAGATGTTTTATCTTTTCCTTTTGCATACATACCTACATCGATTGGTCATCCGACCGACAAATACATGATGGCATACGGCTGACCGCCCAAGGAAGTCGAGTTCTCAAAATGGAAAATTACCATCGAGAATTCGAGTACGTGGAGATGCCGCCAACATGTGCGATCAGCATAAATGATTTACGTAGTCGCTGATCGTGTAAACACAAAATATTCATCGAGATATTAGCACCAGCTGCAACCATGCCAGCTAATGTCCCCCTTGTAGATTTGATCGATGCACGGTCCGCATGCTTGTGGACACACACACGCGCCATGAGCTGCAGAGACGATCACCGTGTGTGTATTTCACCCCTTTCTTGCTGGACCAAATGCGGGGATGATCCCTTATATGGTCACCGAAGCGATGGATGGAATTTTTGGTATTCTGTCGCTTCGGTGGCAATAGTTAATCGCGATCTGGATTCCGTGGAGGCACGTCAGGTCTGCACGTTAAATATACCAATAGACGAGTCTGAATCAAACAGCCAATCGGTGAAGGAGTATTGCGTTTGGGAAATCTAGAGAGTGTTTTGTCAAATTAATCAAAAGTTATATAGTTTGCGGGCAGTCAAATATAAAGTAGTTTTTTGTTTAATAACCAAGTTATTCAGTTTAATGTGATATAAAATTCAGTTAATGTAATATAAGATAATTCCGTTTGCAAATAATACACATAGTGCACATATCTTTACCGAATTAACTTTTAGTTTAAACCAAAAATAGTTCCACGAAAGACACTTAATTGAAGTGTACCATGTCTAGGACAAGTATCACCGAACAGTGAAACAGGGTTACAGTGCAGTAACCGAGAGAGATTGTATTATAATTAACAAGAAATGTATTTTTTTTATGTTGATTGAATAAATTAAGAAAAGTTGTAGAGACGATTTTTTATGAATTATCCCAAGGAGGACTCTAATAGAGACAAAAATAAAAACGACACCCCACAACACCCCCAAGCCCGATCTTCACACAAAAAAGGTTATGGTTTTTTATGGTTATTTGGAGGACATCGAATGGACCAATCTACTTTTCAATTCTTCAACCAGGAGAAACGATAAACTCTATCAAATATTGTGAGGAAATGGATATATTGCATGCCAAATTCGCTGAAAGCAACCTGCGTTGGTCAATAGGCACGGCCCGATCCTTTTGCATGACAATGCCAGACCCCATACCTCACAAGTGACGGTGCAAAAACTGTTTCAGTTGGGATTTGAAATTCTTCCGCATCCACCGTACTCTCCTGACATTTCCCCAACGGATTACCATCTTTTCTGGGGAAATCTGGGTTCATTTTGCCGACAGAAGGTCTTGCGGAACCGAGAAGAGGTCATAAAAGCCTTTGAAGATTTCATTCCCTCAAAAAGTCAGCACTTCTTGGAAAAAGGAATATTTGAACTTGTATCACGTTGGAAGAATGTCGTATATGCCAACGGATCATATTTTGATTGAATAAACATTTACGGAAAAATAATATTGGGTTTTAAATGTTTACTATAAACTTGGACATTTCATGCGGTACAACCCAATACTTCCCATTGGCTTGTATTTTGAGCCATATTCGAAGAATTGGATTTTATAATTCCTACTCTTCTCCGTTATCATATGTGACCCCAAGGAATTTCTTTAATTTTCCCTTAAATTCCAAAACAAGCACAACTCAAACACTCCACCTGAATGGATCTAATTAAAAATTAAGAACACATCGTCGGGATAAGTCCTTTCTCGTAGCATCTTAAGCAGATCAACGATTACTGTTCGAAATACCAAATTAGAGTACATGTTACTCACCCATCCGCATAACCACTTTACTCTCACTTTTGTATATGCCATAAAGGATTTCATTACCGGCCCCATCTCCTCGAAAAACAACATACATACTAATCCTTTCGCATCAGCATAATCCCCGAGAGACCACACACATCGAACATGACATCCGTATCTACGATATCCAAGTTGTAGCCTCTTCAGAGCACAGCTCAAGACTCCTTTGGCAGCAACAATAATTGCCTAATCTCGAGTAATGGCAGCCATTTCATATTTATGAAGGATATACTCCATAATTAAGGCGCTCCTCATTCGCTCAACAGGATAACGTGATAATTTCAAGTACCAACTACTACTCAGGACATAAGACGTCTTTCTTAACAAAGAATCCCGTGTTGTTTCAAAAAGTTACGCGTCTCCACCCTTTCTCAGGCTCTAGCACGAAAAGGATTACATTTCAACACATAAGTGCGTGTATGAACTTAATTAAGCAAATGGGGAGTAAAGTTTTTTGAGTGCTGCCATATTTCGAAGTCTCACTTGAAACTCGGTCGGAAGGGAATAATCCTGAATCGTTTTTGTGATACTAGAAAAGATAGAGCTGTCGATAAGTGAAAATTGGATTTTCGATAAGTTGTGTAACGCAGGATTTTAGATAGTCATTTGTCTGCTACCACTCCACATCTTAGAAACAACTTCGGAAATTTGCATTTAGGCTGCTTAGTGTATATAGTATCCGGATAGATACTTTCGTGGAAACACTAAGTTTGCGCTGTCAGTGATAGTATTGGTCTATTCCAACAGTTTCAAGTAAAAATACATAATGGGCTGTAACCCAAAAGTTTATAAAAAGGCACACTACTAGGTTTTTCAAAAACTCACACAAAACCCCTGTCACAATTTTGGAAAGGTAGATGTGGAATTATTCCTAGTGATTTATCGAAAAAAAGATAATACGAGGGTTGCCTTTTATATTTCGGGATTAGAGAACAAAAACAAATATTGATCATCGAAAATCACTTTATTGTTTTTCAAAATATTCCCCATGAAGATCTATACACTTTTGCATGCGTTTGAACCAATTGTCGAAGCACTTTTGCCACTCTGATTGAGGTATCTCCAACACATGCATTCTGAATGCAGCAACCGCTTCTTCAGGTGTCGAAAAACGTTGACCTCTCAGTTTGTTTTTTACGTACGGGAATAAAAAGAAGTCATTCGGTGCCAAGTCAGGACTATACGGCGGATAACCCATCAAATCGATGTTTTGGGTGCTCAAAAATGCAGTTGTCGCAGCCGATGTGTAAGAGCTCGCATTGTCGTGGTGAAGAGTGATCCGTCTTCGGCGGTTGGTTTTCCTGATTTCTTGGAAGACAACTGGCAAACAAATGGTTGTGTACCACTCAGAATTGACTGTTCTGCGTTGTTCTAGTGGTACGGTTGCGACATGTCCAGTTTTTCCGAAAAAACAGGCGACCATTTGCTTGGAAGTGCTTCGTGCGCGAACAACTTTTGTTGGATTTGGCTCATCTTGAAACACCCAGACAGTCGACTGCTGTTTACTTTCGGGCTTATACGCGTAAATCCACGATTCATCACCTGTCACGATGTCATAGACGTGTTTCGAAGCACCGCGACCGTATTTTTTGAGCATTTCTTTCGACCAATTGACACGAGCCTTTTTTTGGGCGATTGACAAATTGTGTGGGATCCAACGCGAACAAATTTTTTTGACAGTCAAATGTTTATGCAATATTGAATGTATGCTGGCCCCACTAACGCCTAAGGTTGTCTCAATCTCACGATAGGTCACATGACGATCTTCCAATATCAGTTCGTGCACAGCATCAATGGTTTTCGGAACAACAACTGATTTTGGACGACCTTCACGAAATTCATCTTGGAGTGAACTACGACCACGATTGAATTCACCATACCATCGATAAACACTGGTCCTTGATGGAGCTTCATCGCCAAAAATTGAATTAGGTTCATCCATGCACTGTTGCTGAGTTAATCCACGCCGAAAGTTGTAAAAAATAATCGCACGAAAATGTTGACGATTTAATTCCATTTTTCGGCCGAGATGAATCTTTTAAGTTACTGTAAACAACACAAATAGCGTTCGTATGTCAAAACGTTCTGAGTGCGTATAACCTCAAAAATGTCCAACTTTACGACAGAGCTGTCAATTGCCGGATTGCAACACTAGGGTAGCCAAATCCCGAAACATAAGAGGCAACCCTCGTAATAGCCAACAAGATTTCGGTTCGTGTTCAACTGCATTTAATTCAAGTGTCGCACCACTGATCCAGGGTTCACAGGCATATGCAAAAGCGATTTTTTTTTTCGATTCTTGTAAATGAACCTCTAAAAGTTGATATAACATATAGTACTCATTATTATCCTATACACAGCATAAGTTACTGATATACTGAAATAGCCTCCTTGTCATAGCAAAACTTTTCCTCGCTTTGAGCAAAGCAGCCTCTTCAACATGTCTGTTGAAATACAAATATTGGTCTAGCCAGATGCCAAGGTATTTAACTAAACTCTTGGTTTTCAATTTATCTCCATGCGGCCCCACGATAACTAGCTTTCGCCAGTTTTTTCTTGTGTCGTTCGTGGCTTTATATAATGGAGTTCTAAATAGGATGGCTTCACATTTTTGGAAGTTGATCTTAAGTTTCCAGTCATCGCAATAGCGTTGCACGTAGTTGAAGTCTCGCTGTATTAAACTATTTATGATCTCAACTTTCGAAGCTGTTCTGTAAATTATGAGATCGTCTGCGTACGCGATAGCCTGTGGGAGTCCATCTAATAAGTCGCTAATGTAAATGTTAAAAAGAATCGGAGACAGTACCGCGCCCTGTTGCAAGCCATTCTTGATATTATACGTTTTATGAGAGGTCACATTACCATTTTTGACCAAGAACCTCCTGTCCTTTAACATATAGTAAAGGCATATGTATGCCATGTCTGACCAGTTTGTAATATAACCCTTCGATCCAGACGGTATCAAAGGCCTTTTCCAAGTCGATCAGACAGGCACCTGTGCATTGGTTCCTACATTTATTCCATTGTATGTCAGAGACCAGTTTAGCTGCGGCATGTGTGGATTTGTTGTGTTTCTTGTAGGGGTTTAGTTCCAGGAAGCGTGTCTCCTGGTCCTTAAAAGGACAAGGCGATCTCTTAAAATTTGACCGCTCCTGAAAACCTTGTCCTACAAAAGGGGTCGTTGCCGTGCTTCCTCTGAGTTCAAAGGGAAGAGCAACGTCCTTTGATTCGGCCTCCGTCCTTATGTCTTCACTTGGTCTTCCGTGGGGGCCAGGTGATACTTAGATATCCGTAAAAATGAAAACACGTCTTGTTTCCTTTTTGAATTTGTTTTATTTATCTCAACGATTAACCTGTACTTCCTCCAGGGACAAAAGACGAATTTAGACTGTGGCCCGGAGAAAAAAAAATTGTGGCGAGAAGGCTGAATTTAGCGAGACAGGACATATGTGTCCTTCATCTTGTCTCTGACTTCTGGTCATCTTCCGATAACCAGAATCACCCACATCCGTGAGGATATTGGGCTCGGTCTCGCGGCATATGAAAAGAGAGGAAAAGAAGGGGGGTTTTCCAAGGATAGTGTGGACAGTGTTAGTCCAAGTGTTCTCTAACTACTTTTATAGAGGGATGGTGGGAAAGAAATCACACAAGACTGGTGGGTCTTGGGTGCGGTAGTAAACGCAGATCGCGTCTTTGGCGTCTGATAATCTGCTCTTTGGTCGGTGTGTATGTTTGTGTTTGTGCCGTCTTGTACTGTGCGTTCGTGTGTTTGGTTTGTTAATAGTAGACCCTATGGGATGGGTCCAGGAATCCTCTATTATAGAGGGGAATGTTGTTGGGAAGGGTGCTTTATTCAGTTTTGTACTGAAGAAGAAATTGTGGGGGTTTGATCCGAAGAGATCGTGAGAGAGAAGGGTCAAGAACGCAAGAGTCCCGTACAAGCAGGTTCTCGCTGTTCTGAATGTTTTCGAGGTACTTATATGCTAATTGAAGCAAGTACTCGTCGATAGGGGTAATGGAGGCACCTTCGTATAGGTGAGAGTTGGGGTAATGACGACCGTCAGGCCTTCTAGAATGATTGGTGCATCTTCTGAGGAGTTTCCTTTCGAAAACCCGAAGTCTTTCCATTTGAGCCGAAGATACGCAGGACCATATGGGAAAGACGTACGATATTCCAGATCGGATTAGCTGCTTATAGCAGAGAAGCTTAACTTTGGTGTCAACTTTGTTCCTCCACTTCAAAATGTTGTGCAGTTGCTTAGACCGACCGAGGCCCTTTGGAGAATGTGGGTCACATGTTTGATGAAATTCATTTTTGGGGTATAAGTGACCCCGAGATATTTCATCTTGTCCTGTGGTCTAATCGTAGTATCTCCCATTTTTATTCGAATATTCTGTGAATATCGAGAAGCAGGTTGGGAGTGTTTACTACTCACAATTATGGCTACTGCTTTGGATGGATTAAGTCGGATTTTCCATCGACTGTAATACTGATACAGTTCGTCCAAGTGACGGTTAAGTCGATTTGTTGCGAGGTTAGGGCCTTTGGTTGACGTGTACACCAGGACGTCATCCGCATAGCATATTTGGTTTACTCTCCCGTCCACAGGGCGGGGAATAGCGGAGGTGTAAATATTGAATAAGATGGGGCCTAGAATGGAGCCCTGTGGTACGCCTGCAGCGGCGTGAAAAATTCGGGAAAGCTTTCCATTCATTCTAACTTGGAAGGTTCTGTTTCGAACGAACTGGTAGATGATGCTACATAGCGTTCTACTGAGGCCAGTATTCAGTAGTTTAAAAGCGAGACCTTCGATCCAAGTCGTATCAAAAGCTTTTTCAATGTCTAGGCTTACCGCAACGGTGGGTTCCTTATTAAAGAGCTGCGGCCCGCAGATCACTATACTATTCCTTTATAAAGGAAAAGGAATCGAAAATTGTATCCCAAAGATACACATTTTCGTGCAACAATCTCGACTCTTTGGATATCTCGAGCGAGATGTTGTATTGACTTTAGATAAGAATTCAATTTCTTGAATTCTTATGAAACTATCGCGCAGATGTGTGAATGTATCTGCTTTTGAGTTTTTTGTTTGTTTTCCTGAATGGAAAATTTGGGATAGAGATAACGATCTCTGAATGTTTGATTCATTTATTGCGAATTTTGGATCATGTTTGGGTTATTGTGGGTTTTGATGGGTTTGTGGGGGTATAAGGGTTGATGTGCCGACGTACGGCACGTATTCCTTATACCTCCCATCGATCCGTGGGAAATGTTCATCTTTATTGAAGAATGTGTAATTGTAAACATTTATGGGACGCACGTCCAATTCCTGGTTGTACCGAATCCGATGCGCATATTGGACGACATCTCCTTTGGTTGAAACGACTTATTTCACAGTGTAGGATGTCCGCGGACGAGCGTGTGCATGAGCATGCACACACGGTGGCAATTGGCGACACCTCCTCCCTTCATTAAACACGTTAATCGACTGACTTGAAAAGGGAAGAAATTGGATACAACCAAAAGAGAACATACTTCTGCTCTCTCATTGCCACGTTCTTCGATGTGTGGTAGGTTACATAGGTAATCTGATGATCGAAGAGAGCGGGACAATAAGAGAACAGAAACACGATGTACGATTATCCTAGGGGTGGATTTGGTTGTATGTGCATGAATCAATGTAGTTCTGAGCGGAACCCGTTGACCTAATTCGGTAGTATGGTGAGTTCAGTGTACATTGATCCATACGAAGACAGAACTGAGAAAGAGAGGAGAATTAAGCTGATAATATTCACCTGCAAGAAGAGAACATGGATTCCCAGCGAATGAAGTGTCTGGAGAAAAGCCGAAGTAACGGTAGGGAAATATTATCACGTGATTCAATCGAATGTGGTGATAAATTTCCCAAGCGGATCTGCAATGATGCGACAACTTCGTCCGGCTGGATTTGGTTGTCGCTAATCGACATGGACACGAGTTGCCGTATGGCAAAAAAGGTAAGCTAAACTCATTTATGCATTGTCTGCGTGGTACAATGAGTTTAGCTATGTATCCTTGGTGGAAACATGCTTTGCAGGTGAACAGGTAAGTAGGGGGAAATGGGGTTGATTTGACGCGCTGAAAGGCGTTCGAAATTAGGTAGGAAATGTTGGTTGGAATTGTGGGTTGTTTCTCATGTAGAATAGAGAAACCCCCCACAGGTTTATACGTTTTAGCGGATTATTGCTGGGATTTTGGATTGGGAATGGAGGAAAAAGGTGGTAGGGCTTTTTGGAGCACTACATCCTCCCCTCCTTGAAAAAAGAAAATTGATCTTTATGAGATTAATTTTCTGGTAAATGGTGTGATTGGAGATAAGGAAGATAGTATCGTGATTCCTTTACATATGCCTGATCTTTTTTACATAGTAGCTTTATGTATACAATATTTATTACAAATGTGTAATTTTTGTACTTTGTTTCTTTCTTAATATTAATATAATCGTGTTTATACTGTATGTATGGTCGTGTATCGAAGTTTCCGCGCTAGTTTTTTATATAATAAAATTTTGATATTTTCTTTTGAAAGTTTGTACAAATACAGTTTGGTTTTTAAGGTTTCATATAATTTGTGTTTAATGGTAGTTGTTGGTTATCCAAAAATAAAGTTTTCTTACATAAGGTATTTGAATTCATTATATTAAATTTAACTTTGGGTTTTTTTTTTTGTTTGTTTTTATTTTTATAAAGTACTATTTGTAAAAAGATACATAGATAAGTAAGGTTTTTATGGTTTGTTCTTACAATTTGCGTATTACATAGAATTTGCATTGTTTATATATAAATTTTCATTATTTACATATATTATTTTTGTTTTTTTTCATTTGTCCTTATTTGTCGTGCGTTTATTTATTTATGTAATTTTTCCCATGTATTTAACGTACAATTTAATTCTATAACTTTTCTTTTTTTTGTGTTATATAAAAATTTTCTTACTTTCTTAGTATTTCTTAGTTGAAAACTGTTTTGTATTTTTATAAATATTAGAAGTTCTTATTTTAACATTGTTTTGTAAGTTTTGTTTTTGTATTTTCGTCTTTTTTTCATATATATAATCGTTTTCTTATAACTTAAGATTATTTATTGTTATTACAAAAATTTGATATTATTTTATTAAGTGAGTTAGTATTTGTCTTCAGATATACATTTTTTGTTTTGTTTGTTTTCTGGGTATTAAAAATGTTGTATACTATTTACAAAATTATTTTATTCGTGTACAAGTATTTGAATACAACATTTTTTTTTTTCTTGAGGTAGTATTTTGGTAGAGTATTACATTTTAATTTTTTTGTTGTAAGTTTTAGCTATACATATATACATTTATTTCCCTTCACTTTTGTTTTATTTATTTTGGGTTTCTTATTCGTGATTGCCTAATCCACAAATAGTTTTATATTATTGTTGTGGACTATTCGAGTTCCTTTTCCTATTTTGAGGATTGAATTTTCTTCGGATAGGATCTTGACAATTTCGTAGGGGCCTTTCCACAGGGAGGTTAGTTTGTTAGGTCTTGAGTGGTTCTTTAACAGAACCTCGTCGCCAACATGAAATTTCTTACGGCCTACTTTTTGGTCGTAGGATACCTTAGATTTTTTGTTTTTTCTCTATCAGTATTCCCTTTGCTGTACGATAACCATGTTGTAGTCGCATTTTTAATTTATTTGCGTAATGGTCGTAGTTATAAGTGCTTTCGGGGTTTTGTCTGAGAGAACTGGGTATGTCGGCTGGGAAACCATATAGTAATCATGCGGCGTGTAGCCTGTATTACTGTGGGGTGTAGTGTTATACACAAACATTGCGTAAGGTATCCAGGTGTCCCAGGTTAGAGGATCCTGGTTTACATAGTGGCGGAGGTATTCCACCAGAGTTCTATGGCCCCGTTCTAGTGCTCCGTTTGTTTGTGGATGATAGGGTGCTGTATTGAGTTTTTTGACCTTGAGTAAGGAACAGATGTCCTTAAAAGTGCGCTGAGAAAATTAGCACCTCGGTCGGTTAATAGAGAAGACGGTATGCCGTGCTGGCAGACGATGTTTTCAACGAAAGTCCTGGCCACGTCCTTGGTTTCGGCGCTGGCCAGTGCGTAAGCTCCTGAGAATTTAGTCAAGTCGTCTTGAAACGTTAGTAGGTATTTATTTCCATTATAACTGACTGGTAATGGTCCTACTATATCTAAAGCAATTCTTTCAAAAGGTTTGGAGCTTGTTGTGGTTATCTTCATAGGAATTCTAGGATTTCTTCCACTTTTGTTTATCTAGCAGGAAGCACATTTTCGAATAAACGCCGCGACGTCAGCGGTCATTGTGCGCCAGTAATATTTTTGCTTCAATCTATTGATTGTTCGGGTGGCTCCTTGGTGTTCTCCGAAAGGTGAGGTATTCCGCGAGTAACTTCTGTATTTCGTTAGGATCTGTTAGAAGCTTCTTTTTATTGGAGAAAACGTACATTGTCACGTTGAGGTGAGCAAAAGTTTCTTTTAGCAAGTTATTGAGTGCTACTTTTGATTCGTTTTATATCAAGGGCACTAAAATTCCAATGGAATTGAAATTCCGGTCTTCGCAAATCTTCTTCAGATCAATAAGGGAACTCTTAGCGGTTTCCTGGTCGCTTAGGTTTCTGAAAGGTAATGGCAATGTGATGGCGCATAACCCATCTTGCTCATGAAACGAAATTTTACCTACGTCTGGCTTGGTGAAGTTTGGGATTCTTCCTGCCAGGTTTTCTTCCTCAGCAGAGTCTATTAATGGGAGGATTATAATACGTAGTCCAAGTTTCTTCTTGGTATAGATGGACCCTGTTTGCTCTTGCCATACAAGATTGGTAGTATCTTTGTATGATTGTGCAGCTACATCTTCTTCGAGTTTGGCTTTACTTCGTGTGGTGACGAGGATATTATTTTTGCTGGGATCGACTGGGGTAGTCGTTGTTATACGGCTGAGAGCATCAGCATTTGCATTTTGCTTTCCTTTTCTGTGGACGATTGTGTACTCATACTCTTCGAGGAGAATTCTCCATCGCATAAGTCTGGATGTAGGATCCATTCGTTCTATAAGCCACTGTAGAGAGCTATGGTCAGTTACTATTGTGAACTTTCGTCCGTAGATATATGGTCGGAACTGTGCTAATGCAAAAACGATTGCTAGTAATTCCTTTTCGGATGTTGTATATCGTGTTTCGGCGTCGTTTAAGGTTCGGCTATCGAAAGCAATAGGTTTATCTTGGCCTATTGTGCCTTGAGATAGCCCTGCTCCTAACGCAACATTGCTTGCGTCAGTGGTTATTATGAATTCCCGGTTAAAGTCTGGATAAGCCAGTATTGGTGGGGTAATAACCTTTCTTTTTAGAGTTGTGAATGCCACGTCACAAAAGGCATCCCAATGGAATGGAACATTCTTCCGAAGTAATCTGCTTAAAGGTTTTGCCAGTTCGGCGAAATTGGGGATACATTTTCTATAGTAGCCTACAAAACCGAGAAAAGATTTTACGTCTTTTTGTTTCTTGGGCGTTGGAAACGTTTTCACCGCTTTAGTTTTTTCTGGATCTGATTTTATACCTTCCTTTGAAATAACATGCCCCAAGTATGTGAGGTCCTTCCTTATGAAGTGACACTTTTCTGGTTGTATTTTCAGATTGTGCCTTTGTAATCGCTCGAAAATTCTGGTAAGTCGGGAATTGTGATCGTTCAGATCGTATCCGTAAATTACGATATCATCTACATAGACGAAACATTCTATTCCTTGGAGACCCATAAGTACATTGTTCATAAGCCTCTGGAATGTGGCGGGTGCGTTTTTAAGTCCGAAGGGCATTCGATTGTATTCGTAATGTCCGAAGGGAGTGCTAAACGCTGTTTTTGCCTTGTCTCTATTGTCCATGCGTATTTGGTGATAACGATTTGCTAAGTCGAATGTGCTAAAATATTTAGCTTTTCCTAGCTGGTCCAAAATATCAGTAATATTGGGCAATGGATATGCATCTCCGACTGTTAATTTATTCAGTGCTCTAAAATCGACAACTACTCTCCATCGTTTTGTCCCATCAGGTCCTGCCTTCTGGGGTACCAGTAAGAGAGAGGAATTCCAAGGACTGAAACTTTGTTGTACTACTTCGTCCTGAAGCGTTTCATTCACCTGTTTGTGAATCTCTTGCTTGGAGCTATCTGGTAGGCGATACGGTTTTATATAAAGAGGTGGCTTACCTTCTTTCGTGATGATCTGATGCTCTATGGCGTCAGTACGTGTGAGGTAGTCGCCCTCGAGAAGAAATCGGTTATTATAAGCGCGACAGATATTCAGGATAGATTTCCTTTCCTCCTGGTTACAATGACGCAACTCTAGGAGTGATTCTAGCCGTTCAAGCATATTTTTTAGAAGATTTTGGGTTTCGTCCGCCTGTAACACATTGTAGTCATCCAGATCTTCCCATCCGACTTCTATGTCGTTGGTGTTTACCTCCTGATCGGTGTCTAATGTGTTCATTAATAGTACCTTTATTTTGTTGTCCTGTGGTGTCGTTAAAGTATTACCCAGATATATCCCTGGCATGATCTCGGATTTTTTTATTATCAGTTCTTGACTGAGTTTTCCCTTAAATGGAATCTCTATTATTTGTTGAGATCGTGAATGCATTTTTATAAGATCGATTTTGGCATTTCGTTTTAAATTTACTGGGGATATTGAAGTTTCAGGTTCATGTTTTCCTGAACTTATTTTTTCGGCAGTTTCCTTAACTTTTTTGTTACCACAAACTTTATTTAAATGGGAAGAGGAAGATTCAAGGGTGGTTGGTTTCGTTGTGTTTGTCACAGCATCAGATCCGGCCCGTATACAAACGGATTCGGATGTTGACTCACGAACGGTGTTATCCAATTTTTCAAGAATGCATGTATTATCCGTGGAAGACACCTCGTAAGGAGTGGCAATCTGAATATTTTCCCTGACCTCATTTTTATTTCCTAAAAACTGCTGGAGTTCTACCATAGCTCTCTTCTTTACAGCGAATTTAAGGAATCCCTTTTTAAAGTTTATGTGGCACTGGTGCTTCGTGAGGAAATCGCTTCCCAGTATGCCATCGTGTTGGAAGTTTACATTTTTGCCTATCACAAAAAGGTTATGTTTAAAGGGTATGGAGTGCCTGTCTGTTCTAAATTCGAACTCCCTCAATACCTTTCCGCATGTGCTGAGCGTTTTTCCAGCAATGGTGGATATAGTCACTGGGTCTGAATTATCTACAGATTGTTCAATATAAGGATTATCTAATTTGATCAGGCTGATGTCGGCGCCTGTATCGATGAGGAAAGTCGAGTATTGTTTATCCGATGGATTAAATTTTACACGTATTACTGGCTCCTTAAATTCAGGGCAGAAAAATACGCGCATTTGAAAATTTACATCGGGATGGGGTGTATATCGGCGATTGTCTGAACTCGAGAAGGATTGCCGTTGCTCGCTGCCCGAGTGAGTTCATTTCCCTGTTGTTGATTGGATACCCTGTTAATATTTTGATTTTGTCGGGTATTTCGATTTTCAATGCGGGGCGAGTTTGTTATTGTCCTATTTTGAGATTGGTTTGGCTGAGTTCTGAAAGGATTTCGACTCGTTGAAGGTTGGTCCTGGTTTCGCATATGAGCTAACCTGGTTCTGCACTCTGCCTGAGTGTGATTATACTTCCGACAGTATGTGCATTGGAGACGTTCAACCTCTGTCTTAATGCGTTGGGGGACGAAATTTGGAAAATTTGTGTTGCGATAACAAGTCGCAGAAGTATGTCCCCTCTTGTTGCATGTTTGACAAACAATTGGTTGGTTGTTTCTCCTAAAATTGTTAGTGGGTGCTGCCATTGTGTGGTCGCTGTTCAATCTTTGAGATTGTTCCAAAGCGTAGCTAATGGCCGCTTTGAGATTTGAAGCCCTATGTGCTTTTACTAAGAATTTGAGGCTGGAAACTTCGTATCCCATCCTCAAACGTATTTAACGCGAGTCTTTGATTTTCAGCCAGAAGATAAGTTCTGACTGCAGGATCAGATGAACTAGCGTATGTGGCGCTGTCCAATTCATGCAGGTGGTGTCTGAGTCTATTTGAAAATTCCTTCACACCCTCCTTGCTATCCTGTTTTGTTGCCACTAAGTTATTTTGGGGAGCAGACCTAGAGATTAGAGCTTTAAATTCTCCCTCCAATTCGGATACCAAATCTTCCCAAGTAGAAATAATTTTATGTTTGATGCAGTCTCGCGCCGGTCCCTGTAATCTGGTTTTGACCACCCTCAGAATAAAGGATTTCTGATTGTCATCTTGTGCTTGTGAGAACAAAATGTCTCCACAAGAGACGAAACCCTCTAATTCGTCAGGATTACCGTTAATTACCGGCACGAGTCCCAGTACGTCGCTTAATCCGAATCCGTAGTTCATTCTAGAACTCTGTTCGTGTATTTCCGTACGTAACGTTTCCGAAGTTTCGTCCTCGCGATTTTGTATGAGCCCGGGCTCAGGTCTCTGCGAACGCGTACCCGGTTTATTTTTGTCGCTCACGACATATTTGTGAAACAGACCTTCCCAAATGATGGTGAAAAGGGGTAGAGAACCAAGAGATGAGATCTTCATTATTGTTGGATAAGATGGCCAAGAGAAAAGACAACACCAACGACAAGAGAAGTGTCTTCAAACTCAGTTAGTTTTGATCCTATTAGAAAGCCTTTGTTCTACTTAAGGTGAGAGAAACCACCCTTTCACCCTATGGAAAAAGTGTTTAAACCTAAAATGGATTTTCGAAGAGCCACAGACGAGTCAAAGGAAAAGATTCAACCCAAAGAAAATTTTCCAAAAAAGACGCTAAGGACAAGGACCAAGCATTTTAATTTGTTCGTTATCGTTTTAGCTTGTCACGTAAGAAAAATCTTTCCAAAAGAAAATGTATGTATATATGTTTATATGTATATTAAATTAAAATATATATTAAAAAATAAATAATAAAACCAAATGTGTAGTTAATTTTTGCGTGGGGTTTTTTATTTTGTCCCCTTTTGAAGAATAAAATGTTGATATTTTTGGAAAAAATATGTATATGTATATATGCGTGAAAAAAGTTTTGAAAATTGTCAAAAAATATGTTTTTTTTTTAAAATGCGTTTAAGAAAAATGTATTTAAAATGTTTGCCTCTACTAGCCGAAAAGTAACTGCGGACTTGTATATTGTGAGAGAAAAATTTCGTTTATTAATTATATTTATCACTTTGGGCTTTTTTTATGCGTATACTCTTCTTGGAAAAATGAGAACAACTTTGTTTATTATTCTTAGAAAAACAAGTTAAATTTAAATGCACTTGCACAAATTATTAATAAGCTTTATCGCCGTGTAAAAGAACAATTAAAATAAATATTCAATTTATTCTTGGCGTCCCCTTTTAGTTAACAATTCAAACATTTTAAAAATTTACTTATTTGGGAGCCAATTTCCAAGACAAAAATGACAAAACTGAATTTAATTTTAGTTCACTTTTTGTTTCAAATAAGTTGCATTTATATCACTTTTCACTTTTTAATAAATAAAAATTTAATACCTGTATTTTCTGGATCTAATGCAGATTTGTAAGGTGTCCTCTCGTCACTGGATCTAGCTGCTTGGTCCTGGTGTTGTGCTCCTAGTTGTTTGTCGTCACTGTTGTACAAGGAAAAGATTTTTCCTCTTTTCCACTGGATTGTCGACGGAACTCGTGGTCGTCATACACTTAACACCTTGATTTTCTCTACAGCCGGTATCTAAGCCCCAGGCAACGCTTGTAAGTTTTACTTTGTTTGAAAAAAAAGATTTTAAATGTCACTATTCATTCCGGTGTTCTAAGCCCCGGAAATACGCTTTAGAAATCTCACTTTGCCGGTGTTCAACAGTCTTCGGTATCCTCTTTTAACTTCGTTACTCGACGCTTCAGCAGATTTCCTCTTCTGTGGTAGGGGATTGTTGGATAATCCACGAGTATTCTTCTTCTGTGGTAGGCGGATTTTGGGTATCTCACGCGCTGCCACCAAAATTGTTGTGTTTCTTGTAGGGGTTTAGTTCCAGGAAACGAATGTGTGATTCGTTTATTGCGAATTTTGGATCATGTTTGGGTTATTGTGGGTTTTGATGGGTTTATACGTTTTAGCGTATTATTGCTGGGATTTTGGATTAGGAATGGGGAAAAAAGGTGGTAGGGCTTTTTGGAGCACTACAGTTTCATGATTCGCCTTAAAGCCAAACTGGTTATTTGGAATAATGTTGTTGTCATCTACCCGTTTTAGCAGAGCTTTGTTAATAGTCTTTTCAAATACTTTACTGATGCTTGGGAGTAAACTTATCGAACGCATGTTCATTGGGTTTGTACAGTCTTTGCCCTTTTTTGCGATTGGCATTAATGTTAATTGACAGATTATCATCACTGAATTCGGTATAATCCGGATTCTTCGATTGCCAATGTGAAATTTCATTTCGGAGGTGCAGGTGATTCAGTAGAATTCTGTCCTCCAAGTCGTGATTTCGGCGAATGCTTCCATTCACCTTGTACATTTCCTGAACGACAATTCCCACAGCGTTCGCCTTTCCCAAAAGATCTTCGATCACGAAGAGCTCACTATTGAGGACAGCGGTCTCTGTATGTATGCCAATGTTGATTAGCAGCTGCTTGTTTACATCAGTACGTGGAATTTGGAGATTATTTCTCCTGAATATTTTATTTATTTGTGGGAACATATTCGGGTTATTAGTTTTTATAGCTCGAATTCTGTTGTTCCAATACAAATTTGTTGCTGATCTATAATTAGCTTTAAGTAATTGTTGGAGGTTTTTTAATCGGGATTTCAGTGATATTATCTTCTGGTATTGTCTGTCTGTAAACGGTCTGTGTAATTGTTTTAGTTTCGATAGCAGTCTGCTCTTTTTCTTGTGGAGTGCGTTTATTGTTGTGTTTCTGTACATGTTTATGTGATCTAAAACTGTTTTGTCCATTGTTCGTACATCGGGTTGTTCATCTTGCAACAGGTTGAAAAGATTGGCTGTTCTCTCGGTTCTTATTAGTGAATTTACATTCACAACAAGAGCTTTGATTGATGTTTTGGTTAGAGGGTTTATATTGACTTTTTATTTAGACTGGGCAAGTGCGAGTAGATCTCGTTTATTTGATTTTGCAGCTGTGTTATCTCTCTCTGCACCCTTTGTTTTCCCAGAGGGCCTTCTTCTGCCTTATGGTCTTTCCCGCATTTTACGCAACGGTGCTGCATTTCACAGTTCGCCGCCGCGTGACCAAGACTGTAATGTTTTCTTAGACCACCAATTCTGCTACTGGGTGTTAGTTGAACTAAAAAGAAGGGTAGCTTGCGGTTTTCCCTTCTTGCCTTGGTTGTGGTGAACCGTTTTACGGCGGTAAACTCGAGATCTTCGTGCTTCAACTTTTGAAGCATCTCGAGCAGAGCCTCCGGTTCCATCTCAGAGTCGACACCCTTTAATAGAACCGTTACCCTCTTTGTTTGTTTCAGCGTGAACGAGTAGAATTCCGCGGTTGCTCTTTTTAATACGTCTTTAATTTTGTCGTGGTCTGCCACCGCATAGGTTTGAATGGCATGCCTGTTACCTGCCAGTCTTTTAACTACAAAATTGTTTCCTATAGCTAGCTTACAGAGACTTACCAATTCCTTACACTCAATATCTATGGTGTTGATTGGTGGCATCTTTATTTTTTCGTTGTTATTGTTGCTTTGCCGCTGCTATTTCGGTTTCGGTGATCGATTTTCTGTTGGTAGTTGCTGTTGATGTTGCTGTTCCTGTTGCTGTTGATGTTGATATTGTTGCTGTCGGCCGACTTTTGGCTTCGGCTTTTGTTGTTCTGTGTCTTTTTCTTGTTCGAGTGCCGCTTGTTTTTCTTTCGGCGTCTCTCTTCTAATCGGGCTCTTGCCATCGCAAGTTTTGCCTCCAATTCACTTATTTCCTCTTCTTCATCCTCAGACTCTGAGGATGCAAGAGAAGCGAATGAATTGTTTGCCCTATATATGTGAAAGTTGGAGGGGGCGGGGAGCTCACTGTCCTCCTCCATTTGCTGATCTCTTTAATCCATTGTTAATTTCGCGGTTTTACTTCGCGCCACAATGCAGTTTTTCGGTGTACCTTTTCGTTTGTGTGTTGTCGCGTTTTTGAATTCTTCCGTGTTCAAGCTGGTTCTATCCAGTTTGTTTTCATTAAAAAAAAAAAACAAAGGCGACCTGCAATATGAACCACAAACTCGATCTCTCCCTTAAGCCGACTCGAACTCGGCTATCATCGGGTAAGTCAGTAACCTTGCCCTCGCGTCGAACGGTGCCTTAAAAACCACTTGCTTAACGGGCAATATGTTGTTTGTTATAATTTTCACGTTTGAGAGGTGATATATTTTAATTGATAGTTAGTTTCTTTGTCGCACGTCACTGAAGGGATGTTTTTTATGCACTTTTTTTATTTTATTTAATGCACTGTGCTGAATGTTGGATTTTCACCTTTATTCTTCAATTTGTTTGTTTGTTTTTGTTTTTATTTATTTTCGATTATTTTTGATCATATTGATTCTTTTCGTTCTATTAATTAGTTTTGACTGTTTTTATTACTGTAAAGCAGCGCACTTTCACTGAAAACAATTTATGGGGTTTGCTTGATTATGCTTAATCAAGTGTTTTACACTATTGAATTAGCACTATTGACAGAACTTTTTTTTTTCTTTTTCGTTTTACTTATTGTTGTTGTGCTTTGTTTTTCTTTCTTTCATTTTAATTTTGGATTTTGTTTTTCGATGTGAATTGACGAGGAGCGCGATAAAGCACGTCTTTACAATTCGAACGTTAATTCAAGTGATGGAGTATGTATCTGGGTCAACTAACGCATGCGACGCTTCTATGCCACGACAAAAGAAACACAACAGGGGCTATCAATTGGTGGAGCCCAGAAATCGCCCAGATACGAAGGGAGTGGAACGGATTACCACGTTTGCCACAAAGAGCAAGAAACCGTAACACCTACCTACACGCAGAATTCGTCAACAAACGGAAAGAGTTGAGGAATATGATTCACAAGAGTATATACGACGCGTTCTGCTCTCTTACCAATGCATTAAATAACAACCCATGGGGCAGCACTCACAGGGTAGTCGCGAAAACACTCCACAACAACAGTTGTCAAATGCAAAATAGCAAAAGTGACATAGCCAGAATGGTTTTTTTATCCTAACGCGCGCACAAAATGGGATTTTGGAGCACCCTTAAATGTCAGAACACAGTGCACGCTTTTGTTGTTCTCCTCTTCCCGCAGTGTGATGAGGTGTTGAGAGAGCAAGAGGAATGGGGCATTGTAGCGATTCTAACAGATACACACGATTCACAAGCGTGAAGATACGAACGAAAAATCGAATAAGAAAAATACATCAGAACCGTATACCAAGCGATAAATAACAAAAAAATAATTCACACCAGTGGAATATAGTCGAGTTTGGAAATCAAATTCTAAACACGGTCAGTAGCCTGGTGTGTAACGCTTAGGTAAATTTTTTTTCGTGATTCGAGCTGTCATAGCGTCAGTTCGAATCACACGATCTTCTTCACTATTATTTCAAAACGCTATAAATGGTGACCCCGACGTGATCTGTACACACAGCATAGCATACACTTCCCATAGTAAAGCAGAACTTCACACACAGTCACGACTTCCGCATAGAGCACAGCCTCCGACGTTTTCTCGTTTCTCTCTCTCGTTCGTCCGTCGTCCGCATACGAATCTGATCGTAACGAAGTTACTGCGGCGGGAGTGGTGTAGCGATTCTAACAGATACACACGATTCACAAGCGAAATAGTGAAGAATACGAACGTAAAATCGAATAAGAAAAATACATCAGGACCGTATACCAAGCGATAAATAACAAAAAATAATTCACACCAGTGGAATATAGTCGAGTTTGGAAATCAAATTCTAAACACGGTCAGTAGCCTGGTGTGTAACGCCTAGGTAAAATTTTTTTCGTGATTCGAGCTGTCATAGCGTCAGTTCGAATCACACGATCTTCTTCACTATTATTTCAAAACGCTATAACATCACCGAAAGAGGAACTCCTCCCGTGACCACCTTGGCTGCAAGAGTCGTTAAGAATAACAAGAGCCCGGGACTGGGTAGAATTCCTAAGGCTGTGGTGAAGACTGCTTTAACTAAAAAGACGTGATCTGTAACTGTTGTTTTGGGAATCGTTTTGTCCATTGTTCGTTTTACGGTTTCGTCCATTTGTTGGATGTATTTGTCGATTTCCTCATTTGTCAGGTTTCTGTTTACTGGCAGATTAAAGTCATTCGAATGAAGTTCTCTTGTTAATGATCTGGTGAACCGCGGCCATCGCATTGCCCCGTAGTTGTAGGGTTGCGGGACCACGAATTCCTCCAGATCTGCGAGATCGCTCGGAAGCTCCATTACTGCCGTGAATGCACAGTGGTCACTGTCGTATTCAATCGTCCGTAAACAGTTTCTGTTTCGTCTGTTGGTGTTAAGTAGTCTCAGTCGTGAGTCAATTAGCAAGATATCTAAGAACGATCTACCCCTAGGGAACGATGGATATTCGGTAGCTAGCAGGTCAATCTTCAGCAGTCTCTTCATGACCTGCCTCCAAACAAGAATCTTTCCTCAATGATGGGAAAAACCAGCGACTTGTTCATATACCAAAGGGAGTCAAGGAACCAGAAGGGAAAGTGCTTAAGCGAATAATTGCCACTCGCGTGGAATAATTCTTTGAGGGGAGATCGGTGCTCTCTGAATAGCAGTATGGGTTCCGGAAGGGTAGATCAATCGGTAAGGCACTATCTGTGGCGTGCGACATTGCTCGCAATGTGATAGTTGGAGCACGGGGGCTAGGAGAACAAAAAAAATATTGCTCCGTGGTGACACTAGACGTTAAAATTGATTTAACTCGATGAACTGTAATCGGATTCTAGAGGCGTTGAGTGATCTACAAGTCTTACCCTACTTGGTGCGTATACTAGCAAATTATCTCTCGGACAGAACACTGCTCTATGATACAGATGAGGGAACACCGGAATATAAAATTACAGCGGGTGTACCTCAAGGATCTTTATTAGGTCCGCTGTTATGGAATATGTATGATGGTGTGCTCGGGGTCAATGTACCAGAAGATGTTAGAATCATTGGGTACGCAGATGATTCGGCGATAGTGGCCGTAGCTAAACATCTAGACGACCTTTGGCGGACGTTTTTAGATTGTCCTAGTGTTCCGCCGAACACTGTTTGCAGGTAAACACTAACAAGCGAAGAGACACTGTCAAAAATAAATCCAACAGGGAGAAATTTGTTTTCAGCTATTGTTTATTGTTTTACGTATCTTTAGGTTTAATTTTATTTTGTCCTTAAGTTACAGCCTTTAACTTAAGATTACCACCGTTAAATATCGACACACGCGCGGACCGACTTCCTCTGCAGGATCCTGTAATTATCCTCACGTGACGGATGCTCGAAGTCTGCCTCCTCTTCGTTCGAAAGTTCTATATCCCGTGTGTACCCTCGCTCAAGAGTCTAACTTCTCTCCTGCTGTTCGATAAAGACTGACCGGACCTATCCTACAAATATCCCCTTTGCAATAATCAGCCCGCATTTGGAAAGGAAAATTTTCCCATCCAATCTGCTAACAGAATTTACCCCTCGTATCTGTTAGCGGCATGTTATTAATGCCCATGGGTAATTTAGGTGCCTGAAAAGGAGAAAGTTCATCGACCCATACATCCTTATATCATTATCACCATCCGTGGTGGTGATCGAAGTTCGGATCGACGGTTGTCGATTGTGTACCGCTTCTGTTTGCATAGCACATTTGGCGCGCGGCCGAAAGATATACTGCAATTTGCATGGATGTATGGTTCATGGGTTTTGTTTGACTTTTGTCAATACACCCGAAATCCATTAGATCTTTCTAATGGGTGTGAAATACAAACAGACACCGTGGAATAGGAGTAGTTCCCTTGTAGGTTTTAAACCTCATACATTTTGAATTATCTTGTTGAGATAATTACGGTTGCCGTTTCTTTTGTTGGGTGATAGATTTCGTGGTCTTTGTGGTAGACCACCCGCACGTGCGTCCGTTATTCGGATAATTTGCTGGTGATAGCGAATCCTTGTAATATCGTGTAGATGTTCAGGATTTTCGATTGTGCAGTGTTGGAGTGCGGCGCATTTCAATCTTTATGGATAAGATGAATGAATGCTTTTACCTTTGTTTCAGGTATGCTACACTCGGCATGTTGCTTGATATTGAAAGCTTGGGGACGTTCAGTTCCTTGCTTGTTTTTATATCGGTTCGCATTTTGCAGCCTCCTATGACCTTTGTTACAGGTATTGTAATGACTATTGACCGCGTATCTGTGGGCACGTTATTATTATTATTATTATTATTTATTGGCCTGTAGGAACCGGGAAGATCATGACCTCACCGACTCGGCTTCGCCATCGTTCCCTGTCCTGGGCACTCTCCTTCCACGCTTGACCATTCGATCCGATCTCTTCAAGGTCAAATCTAACATTGTCCTCCCATCTCCGTCGCGGCCGTCCTACCGGTCTCTTTCCCGTTGGTCTACCGTCAAGAATTCTATGCACGGTCCTATCGTTCCCCATTCGCGCCACGTGTCCGGCCCATCTTAATCTTCGCGACGTGATTACTCTCACTATTGTAGGTTTGCGATATAGCTCTTCCAATTCGTGGTTATGGAGTCTCCTCCATTGTCCTGCCTCCTCGTCATATTTACCTCCAAAGATGCCCCTCAAAACTTTATTCTCGAATACGCGGAATTTGTTTTCTTCCCGTTTTGTGAGAGCCCATGTTTCGCATCCATATAGAACAATCGGCATGTTTATGGTTCTATAGACACGGAGCTTTATGTTACGTGATCGCAGTCTGGATTTCAGCTGTTTACTGACTGCGTGCCAACTCGCGTTGCCGGAATGCAGTCTCTTGTTAATTTCCTTCGACATTTCGTTACTGGCCGTCAGTATCGTTCCCAGATGTTTAAATTCTTTAACTTTTTCAAATATCTTACCTCTGGGCACGTGCGCTGCGTTATCAGGTAAGTAAGTTCTTTGAAGGTAGGAACCTTACCTGTGGGAAATTGTGCGTTCGTAGAACGCTACAGACCTGGAGAATATCTGTTCGCATACAATCCAGAGCATTAATTGCTCCCAGAGATATTACCGAACTGAAACTCGCCGCATATAAGAGGGAGGCAGTTTTAATAAGTAGCCGCAAGAAAGTTGATCGCAATGATTTTGTAAAAGAAAGACAAACAATCAGATCCAATCCATATATTAAATATCTTGACGTTATACTCGACAGCAGGTTGACCTTCAAGGAACAGCTGAGGAAAACGAGTGAAAAACGGCAAGAGTATGCAAAGTTCTGGCGAGACTGCTACCCAATGTTGATGGACCTCGGCTCCGCACAAGGAAACTGATAACCAGCGTCAACACCTCCATTATAATGCATGCCCTCACATATG
Source organism: Microdon myrmicae (assembly GCA_963931805.1). Taxonomy (NCBI): domain Eukaryota; kingdom Metazoa; phylum Arthropoda; class Insecta; order Diptera; family Syrphidae; genus Microdon; species Microdon myrmicae. Next base: position 30,171,574 of record OZ007501.1, read on the forward strand.
GAGAGAGGCCGCCGAGTCGTTCATAAGGGGAGTGAACTCAGCACGTGGGCTGGCATCATTATGAGTATGCTGCGCACGCCGAACTGTATCCGAAGATGCCAGGATGATCTTGGCATGGGGAAAACCATTTGACAATGCAGCTGGGAAAACCGCTGCTTGGATGAGGTCTCGGAAGAGAATGTGGTCATAATTAAAACTCTCACGGCTAAGAGAATGACGACGAAGGTGGAATTTTTCCATCAAAGGAAGATGGACCTACATTTTGATACCTGATATAGAAATCTGGGTGAAAAGAAAACATGGCGAGCTGAACTACCACTTGACTCAGCTGATATCAGGACATGGGCACTTTCGTCAATACTTGCACAAGTGAAGGCATATCACTCACCCATACTGCTTGTACTGCAATAGCAAAATAGAAAATGCAGAACACGTACTCACAGAGTACGTGAGATTTTAAACCGCACGAATGATTTTGGAGAGACATATGAGACGGGCCGTTAGTCCGATAGGAGTAACAAAATACATCCAAACAGGCATGGTCCGTAACAAATGGTCTTTCTATGTCACATAATGCAAAGGTTGCCACGCGACGAGCGGGGTAACAGGTAAAATCAATCCCGCCCCGCGATGGAATATCTAAAAGAAAATTCAGCGGAGATCAACGGAAATATGTGCTGGCGGGAAATAGTTGTAGTAGACAAAAATCCGGTATGCCTGTGGGGTTTGTAAGTTGTGGTGCCGATCATGGGCACAGACTCACTTAATCCCCAAACGTATAATTTCGACGATGTCCAAAAGCAAATGAAAACGCACTGAATTCATTTTAATGTTTCTTTAATTGATCTTTTGATTTTTACATTTTTACAGCAATGTGTTGATACAAATATAAAAGTTTCATTGATTCTATTATTAACACAAAGTTACTTCCAACATTCAAGAGTTCGTTTAAACAGATACCTTTGACATTTAAGATTTTGTTCCTATCCGGTACAATGTTGTAGAATAAACGGAAAAACTTGCCACCAACAGTCAATGGACAGGGTGAAACGCTGAGATTCACCTAAAGTTTTACTTTCACACACAAACTATTCGCTTAATTATAACACATTTACAAACACACTTGATAGTTACGTAAGTGGAATTTGACTAAAATTAACAAGATGCTTAAACAACAAACTATTGGATTGTAAATCGCACTCGTCGCGGAACATAAAATGAACTGAGCAAGGTGACTCCTGAAAAGTAGCTGCGCCGACTTCAAGTGATATAATCGAACTCCTTGTGACATCGACATTAGACTCCCTGTAAGCTGCGCTGTGCTGAACCAACCTCAATGAGTGAGGTGGGTTTCCACTCATGTCATCGTAGGGGGAAACAACCCCCCCCCCCCCCCCCCCCCTCAACGACCAATGAGAAACCTATTCGCATCCCTGGTGAAGGTTCCCATAGACATCGTCCCGATACGTTGAATGTCTTTGCCTAGGTAAGAAAGACAAGCGAAACATGCGTTGGGGGAAGGAAGCGAAAACAAACATGCAACTGGTCAAATATGATGAGCGATGTACGGAGGCTGGCTGCCCTGCCATCATAAACGATATTGGCGATCGCCGGATGCAGAAATAGGTTTCTATGTATTATGTAAACAGAAACGCTATTTCGGGGGTCATACGCTGAGATGCGCATTTGTTTGCCTTAGCCACTGTGACATGGGAACATCGGTTGTTTACATGATCAGTTGAAATCATGCCTTTGCAGGCAATAGATTTTTCTGTGACGATAAGTAAACAGAAGATTTGTTCACCATGGCAATGGCTTGGGTGGAGATTGTTTGGGTTAGGAATACGGTACGTTGGACATGATCATTGGTATGATTGTTTGAATAATAATCATGATCGTGTCCGATTCTATGATCGGTTGTCGCTTGGGCGATCGATCGTCGGTAATTTGGGGTGCAGCTGTGTAGGCAAGTAAGTTGCCCGACTTGTCCTGATGGACCAACGGATTGTTGGAACAAGAACACACAGAAAGATTAACGTGTGTTTGATGATCATGGTTGCCGACAAGCTGAGCCGATCGGGTTCCTAAATGGTTCATGTAAGATGAACCGTAATGGTTTGGTCGTATGCGTTGATTGATGCCATGGCAAGATAATGATCTTGGCGTGGGCTTATTTTTCAGGGCAAACTGATAAAGGAGAGCTTTGAACAGCTCATATGCAGGTAAGCTGCTTACGATCGGTAATGGTATTTGCAGGTTGGGAAAGGGGAGTTTTGTTAGGACGATGGGTGGTCCTTCGGGCGCCTTAAAGAACCCCCCACATGCCTCTGGATCGGTCCAGAGGTATATTTTGAAGGTTTCCACCTTCCTACTGAAATCACACAAAAAAAAAATCACTAACAAGCAAACCATAGTGAAGAACATGGTACTAAAAGAAAATCGAAAAATTACAACTAACCTTAATACTCGCATAACATAATACAGAGTGGGCCATCTTAGGCACGTGTATTAGACAAACGTATAACTTTGACATTTTTTACTCAGTAGCTGTCATGGGGCAGGTGCTTGAAACTTCGGACTTACGAGATTTTTGTTATGGAGCAATACATGACAATCAAACGTGCTGAAGTTGTTCAGCTGAGCATTGAAAGTAACTTCTTCATTGCGAAAACCTAACGTGGTTGGAGAAAAAGGAAAAAGGGGAAAAGTGAGCCATCCAAAGCGATCACAATACGTCTTGAGGGAAAATGTATATTTTCTGGTTATTTGCTAATTTTTGTTACTGTTTGGCGTAGGAGCATTTGGGTGTTTTGCTTTGAAGATAAACACGGTCAAGCAGCAACCGTTAATCAAGGCCGTTATCGGGCTATAATTTTTTGATGCCTTGTCTTCATGCAAGTTGTTTCAACAAGGCCATACACAGTTAAAGCCATATTGGGAAAGTATGAATCTGTTGGATTCGGGCCCTCACTCCCAACTGTTGTTAGGAACTCTGCTCGGAGATGTGTGGCGTAACGTTATTGTAAATCTCTACTCTTTTATGGTAATTTAAAAAATAACTAAACTAATTAATTAATGATAATAAGTTTCCAATAAATTTATGACTTCCAATTAGTTTTGGTGCTCCTCGATAGTATAGTGGTTAGTATACCCGCCTGTCATTCGGGAGACCGGGGTTCGATTCCCCGTCAGGGAGCCCCTGGCGCAAGACTAATGACCTTGCCCAGAAAAAATAAATCATTATGGAAAATTTAACAAGCCTCAGGACTTGCTAAATAAGGCCAAGACCGGTTCCCGGTTGTAGTGCCGATGATGATGATGATGAATTAGTTTCGGTGGATCACTATCAAATCCGCCAAAAGTTACCCCAGAGTACAATGAATTAGGTGTTCCCGCCTAAGCGGCTAGATAATTAAATCATTACTTCCTAAACGATCTTTGATATTGCTATAATTAATTGCATTTCATTAACATTTATATCTAAATACAGGATATATTGTTACAGTATATATCTGATTGACACCAGCGCCACTTGAGTAATGTGGTCTAAAGTCTTACTAAGTGATTTTGAATTTTGATAAACAACTGCAGACACCATATGAGAAATTGATTACATGTTCTATGTTGCCCGCGACGTGTTCCCTTGTGTTGTTGGTTGAGAGCGACACAGTGAAAGATTTTCCACACGAATGCCCTTGATTAAAGCATCAGCAATTTCGAAGACCTCCTTATTGGTGTATTGGTGATAATTTACAACATGCTCAGAAATATCTATTATTCGTTCAAGGTGGTCTTTAATATCGCCCCTGCACTTCTTCCAAAGAACCCGTAAACAGCGGAAGACAATCTTGTTCTCCTTGTATGCTATTTTCAACGGCAAATTTTCAAGGAGCACCGGCATGATCACCTCCAAGTTAATATCTTTTCTACGGGCGATGATAAAGCGTGCGATGCTGCCGCATATATAGTCCTTGACAATTTCAGTCGGTTCACTGGAAAGGACACGTAGTAAATTATTCAATATATCGCAGAGCGTCGAAAATTCCATTGTGCCATAGTATATAAGTAGTCCGAGACCATAAACAGCATGTTGTTGAACAACAGCGTTTTTGTCAGTCAACGCTTTAAGTAACATGGGCAGCAGTCGATCCGAACAGAGAGAACATGAAATCTTAAAGTTTTCAAGGCAATGCGTAAACATTTCGAAAACAAGAATTCGATATTTGACACCAGGTTTTCCGTTGAGGAGTCTATTCGCAACCAGTTTTTGGATTTCATCGAAGAATTTTATGAATTGCGTGGAGGTCATAGTTTTGCCGAAGACTGGCAGCGTATTTGCAGCTACTTCGACGACTTCGTCAAAATCCGCATAATGTTCAATTATGTTAACTACTGTACTCTTGTGCACCGGCTGACTTGGAAGGTTTCTGTTGAATGCATCTTTGATACTTTGGAACACACTGTCAGAAAGGTCTGAGCTCGGTAAGGCCCCGTTACCGAGCTCTTTAAAGATGGTGATGAGGGCATCAAAGGCGGCTATAGTAACACTTTTCTCCTCTTCGTTGGATATAATTGTAGTGATTTTTGGTATTTCAATGTTGAGTACTTGATTGCAATCTCTGATCTCGCCAGTTTTTCGAACGGCTACAATAAACGAGGGCAGAGCATCGACGCAAGTCTTGCGTATTCGTTCATGCGGGTGGGTAATTAATTGGCAAACGCTGTCAAAGGCATTTTCGATGTATGGGAAAAATGCCGATTCTATATTTTCGCAGAATTCTTTCAAGGTGCAGATAGCTTCTTCCAGTTCCTCTATACTTGAATTGTGGAACTCGTTTAGCCAACTCGTATCTGAGTCAAAAGGGTCAGTGGTGTTCCGAGAATTGTTGTTGTCGTCTGGTCGGCCTAGATAATCATGATTCGATATGAACAGCGATTCTGTATGGGCACAGATTGATTGATGTAATCGTGACATAATGATTGGAAGAGCGCTCGCCATCTGTGTTTTCAGGATTATAGAGCATGCTCCAGTTAAGTTGTAGAGAGCGGCACAAAATTCAGAGTCAGAGGCAGGATCTTGTATGATATCCAATGCTTTGTTGACTACATCGGAAATTACCTGAACGGATGTCTCCTGAAACGAGTTTCTGAGGAGGTCGGCGAGTGTTTTCATGGCTTGAATCCTCAAAGGCTTTTTAACTCGATCGCCCTTGGTGTATATATAGGTGATCGTGATCGTCAAGAACTGTTTTTTGAATGGCATCAACTTTTGACCAGCTGCTACTGACAAGGCTGATATGGTTTTCAAGGAAAGCCGATTCAATGCCGATGAATAAGAAGCGCTGGCGGATTCAAGCAACAGCGGTACCAGGTCCGGTAAGAAATGAATTATGGCTTTGTCCATTTTTTCACACATTACCTCCATTGCGTAAAATAGTCTGTCTAGGTAATTCAGATCTATAGACGGTGATTCCATTCGTAGTTTATTCATGTAGGTATCCAGAAAGCTGATCAAGGTCATCAGGAAACTTGGAGCGTATTTGTTAAACTCCGGTTGTAAGTGCTCCGCAAACTGCCCAAGAGCAAAGAATGCGGCACTACTTACTATCGTGCACTCATCTCTTATGCCGGACTTAATTATATTCAACAAATATTCGAGGCATTTTAAGCGGATTAGCGCTGCTCCACCTTCGGCTAACATTGCGATACTAAGGAAGACCGCTTGCTTGGTAAACGAATCATCAACTTTGGCTACAGCAGAATCCAATAAGGTGAACATTTGTTCAAGCATGTGATCAGTGGGTAAATTTAACACCAAATTATCCATTGTTTGAACTGCCGTAGACATCGGGTGACTGTTGCACTGATCGTCGGTGAGTTTTACTGTTTCACATTCTGTAGACATAACCTTAAAGACTTGCCTGACTACAGATCCCACAAGGTTGTAATCAATAAATTTATTAGGGTATAACGTTGCCAAGGTGCCAATAAGTTCAACGGCCTTGCTGTGAACCTCTGGTATACTTTCGCTGTTCTTCAACAACTCCAGACAGAAATTTACTATCAGCAGGAAGTGGTTTTTAAGGGTAGAAGGCATGTAGTCTGCCAAAGTGCTGATTAGAGGAAACAAGTCAGTAGCAAATTGTTTTTGATTAACACGAGCATTTTCCTCCAGAGCGCTGAGGACTTTTGGCATCAATGTTTCATATGTGTTTTTCAAGATCCCACTATCTGCGATGTACGGCACCAATAATCGCATAGCCACGAGGCTATTGTAGACAATTGATGGTGACTCTGTTGCAGAATTATCCCCTTCCATTAACGACCCGGATAGTATTTTCGAAACGTTATCCGGATGCGATGCCAAACCTCTGGGATTCACCTCAGCCAGTATAAGGAAGATATTCGAACCAATTTTTGACCAGTCGGTAATACTCCAGTCGGAACAATAATATTTGACCGCTTTTATGATTTCGTGTAACCATTTTCCTCCGTCGTTCATGTCGTTCTTGAGTAAAGTGATAAATGTTTGTTTAACTGAATATCTCACCAAAGGGGTTTTCTCGTGTATGATGGCTTTCAAGATACCTTGTTGGGCTGCAGTTTTATCCTCAGGCGAAAGCTTTTGCCATTTGCGTTTGTCTCCTACCAGCTCGTTCAGCACATCGGCCGTGTATCGTCGCATAAGGGGATTGTCAGAAAAGATTACTTGACACATGAGTTTTACTGCATCTCGACGTTCGGCAAGCAGATTGATCTGATGGATCGTCGCTTCTGGTATCTCTTCTTCGGATGGCATCATGTTGCTAATATGGCCCAGAAAAATACGCTCTGTTTTTCTAATGGATTAAATGAAGATTAATTACGAAGTATATTTGAATAATGTTTTTTTTTTGAATTTGCAATCACTACGAAAATTCGATTTGAACAAATACTATGCACACTGTTGACGAATTTTTCGAATATGAATTTTTATGACATAAGCGTGACATGCTTAGCCAAAGCCGTTTACTACGATGCTCTATCTCGAGAATTTTCAACCAAACTACTCTGCGGCCAGTGAAAAGTACTATTATAGGCTGTGCAAAAAGTATTCTACGTTTCTCCCTTTGATCGCTTTTAGAGTTTCACAATTTTGAAATTGTTAACTGCAATTGGTAATACTTTAATTTTTGACAGATAACGGGTCAGATGATTATCGATGACTTCGTCGAAGGCTTGGACTTGGGGCGTGGTGTTAAAAAATATATTGCAAAACAATTGTACGTAAAATATCGCATCTCTGTCGCGGCCTTGGCATAAGAGTCCTTCCCGTTGGCCCCCGGTCAAGAATTATATGGAGGGTTCCATCATTGCACATTCTCGCTATCTATCCGACTCATTCGCGACCTGATGATTCCAACTATTGTCTTGAGCTGAGTCAAAAAATTTAATAGGCTGGCTTCCGGCTTATCACATACGAATCGCTGCTATAATGAAACGAAATCAACCGATTTTGGATAGTATGCTAACGAACAGATAATGACAAATCTTATACGAGAATGTTGAACGAAGAGGGCTTTAGTCGAAAAAAGATAAAGCTTGAGAAAATTGACAACATTCCCTACTCCTTTTTTATTGAATTTCGATCCGTAGAATGGGACGTATTGGAGCAAAACTTTCTAGTCGATAAAATTACCAGATGCCCAGGAATCTAGCTGCCCAAAGATCACTGTTTTTGTTACTAGTTGTCTCCGTTCAAGATAAGTATATTAGTACTGTTATCTTGATCCGTTTCACTTTTCTTGTGCCCCAACAAAACAAAACAGTAATAGAGCTAAATTCTTGTTAGTTCTGAGGATGTAACACGTAGAGATACGAGAATATATTTATAACAAATATATTCTTGTCACCCATAGTTGCAGTCAAAACACTAACAGATAAGTCTGCATGAGCTCTAAAGTTTCTCTACTAATGGACTATGTAAACTCGATTTACTAAATTCGAAATTTTATTTAAATATAAACCAAGCTATTTGTTAATTGTAGCAGTGGCAAGTCAGAATCGAGTTGCGTTCGCTGAGGAACTTAATTTTTACCTTTAGTGCCAAGCCTAAACTTTCATTTTCGTGTCCAGGACAAGTGAATTAACAAAGCACCACCTTCGGAGAAACAATTAATTAATTCAGATTGACGTGCCGGTATAGACTAAAATTATTTCAACACAGTTCCGCATAAAATTTATATTTTTAGTAGCCACAATTGTATCAATAAGAAGTTTAACAATCTTTATTCAACAACATAGTAAAAGTCAATCAGTAAACAATAAATGGATTTCCAGCTACAATTAGTGTGTTTTATTTTAATGCTCCGTGAGTGAATGATCTTCTGAGAAGAACTTCGTCGGAACAACGTCGGGGTGTTTAGTTAACCTTGTGAAATACGTTGACACCACACATCCCAACCCCACAAACCTAGCGATGTTCGACACATGTTTATGCCATGATATATTCCCACAGACCGTCACGCCGAGTAATTTCAAGCTTTCCCTAGATCCGGGATCAGCTGTGAATAGTTCCTCAAAGCCGTTAAAACCGTTCCAATATTCCAATAAACGTTTTCGATAATGCGATTAACTCACGGAGCACGGTACCAAGTTTTTTAAATAAGTTACACGTTATACACGTTACGAAGTTCAAAAAGTCATTGAAAAACTATTTCCGCGATATTAACCCGTTTATGTTATTGTTGAGAATAACTAACCCGAGTCTTTTACGCAATCACGTTAATAACGTTCTCAAATATTTGCAACCTGAAGAGCCGGAAACTATTACCATAGCTGACCAAATACTGAAATTGCGATATATCATACAGAGCACTTAACTCTTATTTACCAACAGCCCCTTAAACATCTCTAAAAAAATATTAAAACGAATTACTGTAAAGCTCGCCGACGTTTTGCAATCCATGGTCTCATATTGGATGCCACCAAATCCACTCAACAGCAACTGTAATAGTTGCAGCAATTCCATGAGGTGTTATTGTGTATTCCGCATTCGTAACAAAAGCCATAAAACTACACGTTTTGTAAACTCTCAAAACTATCTGCAACGATTTTACATTCAACCAATTTTCGTGGTGATAGAAGGAAGTGGTGCTTCCTTCAATGGTTTCATTCATGGCATAGTCAGCCTCCTTCAAACTATCGTGGCAACTGTGCGTGTGGTTTCGGTGCAGGCAAATGAAATGAATCCTGATTTTTTAAAAATTCCACACGATCCCCGGATTGGATGAAATGCGCGCCAACTGACACAAATTTTGCGATATTGTTTAAAAATTTGCCCCAGCATCCTTCTTGTGGCGTAGGCAAATACTCAGTTGCAGTATCCTGTGGCCACCCACAGTCGTTTTGGGTTGTATTCCTCTTATGCGGCCAAATTTGCTTTCATGAATACAATGCAGTGATTCTCTTTCCAAGAGCTCATTTTGGTGGCAACATTGCGAATACTTTATGGGAATTCTTTTCTTTAAAAAAAAGAAGTAAAACAGAACTTTTTAGTGCGCAAAGTTGCGGTAAATTTTTGAAAAAGACCTAAACAAAGTTGTATAAAAGTGCGAAGAGAGAGAGATAGAGAATATAAATCCAAAACATACTATATTTAATGTTGTGGCGTCATGCCCGAAGGTTGTGCACAAGAAAATATTTCCCTTTTGATCCAAAGGGTTTGTAGGTGTAAAATCGTTTAATGCTGAAAAAGATCGACATATGGAATCGTAATTTGGAAAACGGTTACGGCAAGTGATCCTTTGACAGCTTGTATAGATTGGTGCTTATTCAGAATATTGCTGGAAAAAGAGAATTTTCTGGACACTGAGACATCAAGGCTCAGTAGTTAAATGAAGATGAGAAGTTATAGCGAGATAAACACATTAGTATTGGGGGCTTGATGCCTAACTTGACACGGAAAATGTAGCCATTGCATCACCCAGGAGAAAATGGTGTTGTTTTTTACCCTAAAAATATCGATTTAAAGATTTCTTATTACATGCACCCGAAAAGGATTTTAAGGTCCCCTAAAATGTCAGCATACAGGCCGAACAGGAAAAGAAGAATAAGGTAAAGGGGTATCTTTGTCTTTTTAAGGGTTTATATAGGTTTCCAAGATTCAAAAAAAAGCATATTTTTACAATTTTTTTTTAATATATCAAATAAAATATTTTATTCAAACAATTTAACATGTCAAAGATACACATTTGATAAGTACTCTTGTGACAGTTTTCGTCTTTGCCACAGAAAATTAATTCTAATTTAATTTTACCTGTAACCTTGGTGTCAGGAATGGTCAGGAATGTACAGTGTTCCCGCTCTCGGCCAGATTAGTCCTTTCAATGGTGAATGATTTAGTTAGAATCCATAGATCATATATTGAATCTCTTCTATTTCCATGGGCACCATTGAAACAATTTGGTATTTTATAAACAGCTCTCCAGGACAGTGATCAGCATTCAATTACAAATAGATGTTCGTGACACTGTACAAAAAATTATAGATTGCTGTTTTTGCACATTCACACTCGGGTCATATCTGAGTTAGGATTTATATGAAGGGTAAATTTTCTGAACCGAATCATTTAAAAGAATCTGACACTGAGAATTTTAATTAATTATGAGATATATTTAAAATGCAACAAACAATTTTAACACTTTTGGGAATCTAGTGTATTTTTGAAAATACTCTTATTACTTTTCAATTTACTAGATTTACTTTTAATTTCAAACAAAAAAAAGGCACGGGCTTCTTTCTTTTCTTTCCTCCCAAGAACAGAATCTCCACCGGGGCAACGAACAACCGTATTTACTGCTCTTTTTTAATCAACTGCCAAACGGAATTCCAAAACCGTATATCAAAAACATTGACCTGTTTTCTCTCTCGCTCCCCATCAACGTCCACTTCGAAAACCGAATTCGAACTCGAAGGGCTGCACGATCCACACCCGCATCGGGGCGTGTTCGAAAACTCACTTGTGGATCGTGCAACTCCTCCACCACCTTACCATCATACCATTTCAAAACAAATTATATTAAAATTACAAATTATCGAATGATGGTGGTGGCGGAAACCGCACGTAACAGGATGTATGACTGATGGCCCGGCCTGACAGAGAGATAAGTCATGATGGTACTTTGGCGGATTTGAATGTCGTTTTCAAATGTTTGATGATGGAGTTGTCGAAGTGTTCCGCCGAACACTGTCCACACACCAAAAGGAACACCTTAACCGCGGAGCGAATTCAATTGCACAATTAAAACACCAGTTCTTCTTTTGGAAACGCTCTTTTACATTGTTTATTTCTTTTCGCTTAATCGTCTCAGACACAATCTTAGTATTTTGCTCTTTTGGGTAGTATGTTACAAAATAAAACACAAACGTTCACCACGCCTTGAATTGTCTTAAATGTTTACAATATCCTTATTTATTTCTGTCACATCGTATATTATTTTTTGCTTAGTTTTTTATAATTGCACACACTAGGAATATCACGAAAGAGTCGCGACGAATATTTGCTGTGCGTTGAACGTCGGGTATTAGGTTTATGATGTTTGCCTTCCGTGGCAGTTCAGTCAAATTGTGGGGGTTGTCAATATTACATGGAGAACAAACCCACAATTCCAACCACAATTTCCGCCTTATTTCGAGCGCTTTCAGCGTGTCATACTAACCCCTATCCCACCGTTCGGTATTCATCTGAGAATCATTGATTTCCCAAAGGACGCATAGCTAAACTCATTATCCTATGCAAATAATGCATAATTGAGTTTAGCTACCTTTTTGCCACACGGCAACTCCATCTTCCTAGCCCATGAGATTTCCATCGGAAATCACATCATGTCGGCTAGCAACAACAAGTCTAACCAAACGACGCTGTTGCATCATAGCAAAACCGCTGGGGTTATTTCATCGTCTTAGAGTCTGGTTCTCACGCTGATGATTTCCCAAGCATCAGCGGCGTCCTATTGACTTTCCCCAGACGTTCCATTCGCTTGGGATCAACGATCTCATTTCGCAGGTGAATAGCACCGGCCACATTTCCTCTCCTCCACAATTCTGTCTCCCTACGGTTCAATGCACTCTGAGATCACCACAGCCGTAACACTAGGGCAGTAGGTCATTCTCAGAAACTGCATTTGATACCGGCGCACAAGCTAAGCCAACCCCGAAGTTACTGCGCTCTTTCTTTTGTTATTTTTATCCTTCGCATGTCCAGCGACTGCCGAATGATGCGCGAGTATTATTCACCTCACTAAGCCATGCGAATGAGAAGTTATATGAAAAGAGCGCAGCGATGATTGGCTAATGGCTGTGCAAATTCGAAATTCAATTTTCCATCCCCAATTCGAGTCAGTCGCATCTCAACCAGCGCCGTGCCAAGTCACGTCGCCCGTTCTGAGAAAATTTAATTTTCGCGCCAGTAGTCATTCAACCACTGCGCATACACTTCCCCGAGTCGTCTTGCCGCGGAGAATTAGTTGTGTAGAGTATTTTCGCCAATAAGTAATATAGAAATGAATAAGTCATAAATTTATTTGTGCATGTGGAACCATTGAAGAATCAATAAAAGACCCCAAAAGTCAAAGTGTAAATTTGGCAACGATTCTTGATCGGACGAATTGAATTCAATATTAGGAAGTCTGGAACGTTAAGTTCGATTGGTGAGTATGTTCCTTGGTGGAACGACGATATCTCAACTTATAGTGGGTTGTGTGGTTCGTAGAACCGCCACAGTACCTTCTAAGATAAACAATTACGGAGGTAAACTAGTTTCCCGTTCGGATCTCCGGGGCGGACTATGTCAGGAGGAACATCATGCAAATATTTTGATAAATAACCAGACTTTAAGAAATTTGCAATCACGTAATCAGGTTCGTTTTCAAAACCTTTTTGCCGTTCGACATTTTATAACATCAGGGGCATCGGTTCCTGACTGAGACCCAGGTCGATTCGTTAACTGATTCGACATACCTCGTTGCTCAGAATACGACTTACGTTCGAGATTCCGTTTTAAGGGTGGAGTCTGGCTTGCCAGAGGATGAATGCGTTGTAACCCAGTAACTTGGACATCATGTGGTTGACCGCCGTGCTGAGGAATTCTGTTAAATTCCTTTGTTGTCTTTACCATTCCCTGAATGAAGGTCGGCCATCGACACTTTTTGAACATCTTACACGTAGTGTCGACTGGATACAGATCAACCGCCCGACTTCTGATATTGTCGTCGTTGGCAATTTTAATGTACACAATCCCCCTTGGTTGGTACATTCTAACAGAACCGAGGAGGCTGGGAGACTGGCGGAGATGTTCTCTGTTAACTGAAATTTGACACGGTTCTTGGAGGAACCTACGCGAGTGGCAGATCTCCGAGGTGATTATGCGAATACTTTGGATCTGCTTTTGACATCCGAGCCGGAGCATTTATACCGTGGAAGTGGCTGCGCCACTGGGAAACGCAGATCACTGTTTGGTATCTGTCGCGCAATCACTTGCATGTCAAACGAATAACAAAACTAAGCATCTGCGCCATGTATGGAGGTATGAGACTGATAACTAGGACGATTTGCGAGATTTTTCGCATCGTTTCCGTGGTCGGAGGTGTGCTTTGGACACTCTGATGTTAACGCATAAGCAGAGCCAGTCACAGAGATTACTCTGGTCCTGATGGAAATTTATATTTCGCATTCTATCAAAAGAAATTCATCTAATAAGTTTGATAAAACATTGCCAGTAAATTATAGCGGCCAAAAATAGAGCTTCTAAGCAATTGCGCTTCATTCCCACCGATGTTAACAGAACGAATTTTGGTAGAATCAGAAATGCGTGTAACCACGCGATTGATACAGCTAAGAAAGCTTACAACGACAGGGTGAACAATATACTCCTTGACTACCCAACTGGTTCGCGTCCTTTCTGGTCAGTGGTGACTGTTTCAACGTATATCTTTGGACATTGTAGTAATGGCGTCGAAAGTTTCGCGCGCCATACTTTATGTAGCAGTAAACTGGGTTTTGAACGTATCCGCGAAGAAGAAGCGAGGACTTTCGAAAACGGTTGAGCTCCAAATTGGATTGAAGAACTATGATCCCCAAAAGGACAAGCGTTTCTCCTGAGCAGTCAAATTAAAGCACATCCCTTGACCAAAGATGAAGGTGTGCATTCTTGGTGACCAACAACATTGTGATGAAACCAAACCCAACGTGGAGTGTATGGATCCTGAGGCGCTGTAGAAATTGAATAAGAATAAAAAACTTGTTAAGTGTTCGCCGCCATAGAAAAACCCGTTGTAGAAAAAATGTTCACCGCGATAAACAACCAGTTTACAAAAAGCGTCCGCCGTGATAGACAAACTTAAAAATGAACACTCAGGGGGTTCAAGAATTCACCACACACTGCAACCGCAATAGCTGCTAACATCAACATATCATCGGTTCGACGATTCGCAAGTAGGTCCCTCCACGATATTAATTTGTTATAAGACAAACCACTTGTAGAAAAAGTGCTCGCCCCGATAGACAAACCAGTTATAGAAAAAGTCTTCGCCGCGATAAACCAACTTACAAATGTGAAGACACAGGGGGTTCAAGAATTCAACACCCCTGCAACCGGAATAGCTGCTAACGTCAAGCTACCATCTGTTGGGCGATTCATAAGTAAGTCCCTCCACTATATTAATTTGTTATAAGACAAACCACTTGTAGAAAAAGTGTTCGCCGCGATAAATTAACTTACAAATGTGAAGACACAGGGGGTTCAAGAACTGCAACTGGTATAGCTGCTAACGTCAACATATCGTTGGTTCGACGATCCGCAAGTAAGTCCCTCCAGTATATTTACTTGTTTAATATAAATTATAACAACGGGTAAGATCGATGAAGTCAAGGCGACCATCAAGTTCCAGATGAAGAAGGTCCTCTGTCTGTCCGTGGCTGTGGGCCACGCCGAAATGAAACCCGACGCACTTGTCCATTTGTCAATCAACTTCCTAATATCGTTGCTGAAGAAGCGTTGGCGGCAGAAGGTGCAGTCGCTGCATTCAAGTCATACATGGGACCACCACAGAGGTTGTACTAAGGGGCATATGGGGTAAAAATGTAATAAACTAGTTTTATACAAGGGCTGTCAGCAATAACTTATCTTCCTCGTCTCTTCTTCCGTTAGTGGCGGACAACGAAACGTTAGTCATAAATTCAAAAGATATTCTTCTATGGATAGAAATGTATGTTCCACATTCCATCAAACGAAGTTCATCTGATAAACCGTGGTTTGACAAAAAATGCGAGCAGATGACAGCGGCAAAAAATTGAGCTTTTAGGCAAGGGCGCTCCAATCCCACCGATGTTAACAGAACGAATTTTGCTAGAATCATAAACGAGTGCAACCAGGCGATTAGTACCGCGAAAAAAAGTTCACAACGACAGGGTGATCAATAAACTCTTCCGGTACCCGACTAGTTCGCGCTCCTTCTGGTCAATGGCAATAGCTGTCAGCGGTAACTTCACATCCTCCTCTTTCCCTCCGTTGGTGACAGATAGCGGGACGTTAGTAACGAATTCAAAGGATAAAGCTAATGTGATCGCGAATTTTCCGCGAATTCAAACCACGATGCCGATCCTTTGGACCCACCTGTGATCGGGCCGGTTTTGGTCTTAGATGTGGGATGTGAGGTTCCATTCTACGTGTAATGGGCTGTAAGAAAGCAACCAGCCTGCACGGAATACCAGCCGTAGTCCTTAAGAACTGTGTTCCCAAACTGTCGCCTATTCTTGGCAGGGTCTGTGGAGCTTTTCAGGGGCCGAAGAGCCACACATCGCTTGGTCCCCACCATTACCAGCAATACAACTTACCTTTAAGTTGAAATTTCGGCAAGATTGTACAATCTCGCTAGGGCATTAACCCCCACCTACGGGTAACCGACATAAATATATATTAGGCAGCTTACCTTTTTTGGGGGCTTTTCCAAGCCTCTTCTCCACGGTCATTCCTGACATCAATTCAGCATCACCACGAGCTTCCGCGACCGAACAATGGATGGCACATATCTAGCAACACACGCTGATCTTTGTACCCATCCATCGACCTAGCATCATTTCGAGTTGCTTGCACATCTGCAAGCCAGATTTTCAACGGCATGTCTATGATCTATCTTTCCTACCAGTAGAGAAGATCAAATTAAACATTGGCCTTTCAGGCGCACATATTTGCTTGTATCTCAGCATTACCGATTTTATGATCCGTTGCCGTTTCTCGGAACGATCACCAGCATCGGTCATGACCACCAATTTTAGTTTACACAAAGTAAACACTCAAGCGGATACTTTCGCCTGACAGTACCTTCAACGGGATTAACATATCCCTAAAACAACATGCATCGAATCATACATGACCGAAATATGTTTATTTTAAACGATCTAGCAACGGCCATACCCAATGCTGGATTCATTATCCCTAAATAGATTCCTGCCTTCGGCAAGGGTTTAATTGACTCACGTCAATCAAAGAATCTATCCCTTGCGGATGGCGGCAGTTTATCTTGCCCATACATGTAGCAGCAGATTTGACCTGCAACATGAGTTTTTCCTTTTTTCCTTTTTCTTCATGACCTTCACCATTGGCTGCCCTTTGGCGGCGAATCCCTTAGGTTCGTTTTTGTTGGATGTCTGTAAAGAGACATCCAATAGTGAGTCCGATTTTATCGGCCTAATGAGAGAGACGTGTCGCGATCGTTGCGTGTGGAGAGTCGAGTTGTCGCTACGAATTGAGAGTCGTCGAAACGCAAGTACAGAAGAACGCGATCAAGAGTAACCCCGGTCTCGCGGTTTCTGTTCGTTAATGGAGTAATAATCCGCAGGTCATTTAATTCAATTTTTCCGTGGCAAGTGAGAAGTGCCAAACGATAACAAAGATCTATTCGCGAACGTTCTTTTACCACCTGTGTACAATCTTAATATTAACTTTGATAGTCGCTGCTAATGCATATTAGGCTTCGTCGAACATTTTTTTGCTCAGTATAGTGCCCAGTGAAAATAAAACAATATTAAGGAACTACGATTCCGACTAATTTAATATAAGTTTTGGATATAGTGTCAATATTTGTATGGACATCTTGTGGCTTAAACCGATTGTCAGTTTATACAATCCGATTAAAGAAATAAAAACAATACCTAAGTATAGATTCAAACAGCAACTCCAGCGTTTCATTTTTCTTTATTATTGGAGCAGCAGAGACATTTTCATCGTTTGTGAAGTAGTGATCCCGTGTTCCTGTTTTCTTGGTGCTTGTGTTCACTGTTTTGGTGTAAGACAATTTTTGTGTTGAACTTGTCGTTGGTGAGTGTGATTCGTCTTTTTGTCGGTGGAGTTTTTATGCAACCCGCATCCTTGCTGATGCCACCGTAAAAACCAGCCACAGGTCCTCCGCTTATCTTACACACGAAGGGCATTTCCTACCTGCTGGAAAATCGCTCGAGTTCTGCCAATTCCAAAGAAGGGGAAAGGGTGTCTCCTACAAAATTACCGGCCGAGTTAATCAAGAATTTGGAGTGAAATGGACTTCTGAATGATCTTTAATACGGATTCCATGGCAGGCGGTCCACGGGAGACCTTTTGACCTTTATAACCGATATATAGACATCTGTGATTGAGGGGCATGGTGACTTGAGGGCGATCTCATTGGATATCCCCAAGGCTTTTGACCGCATCTGGCACGGGGCACTGCTGAGCAAACTTCGTTCATACGGACATCCCCGGAAGCTTTGCGACTACGCGAATAGCTACCTCTAAAATCGATCGATCCGCATTTGTGGATGGCGACTGTTCGATCGTGTATCCGGTTAATTCTGTTAAAGATTATTTTAACAGTTATTATATCAGGTCACAAAACTTACCCCGAATCTTCTTTAGTTGACTTGATTGTTGGATATTCTTTTTGAATTACAACTTTTCGTGATGTACTCCAATCGATGATTTGTTTTGACAGTCTTTGTAAATTAATTATCTATTAGGTCACAAGCTCAATTCCGAGTTTTTATGTCTTAAGTCCGTACACGATTCAGCTACCTTTGCGATTCAGTGCAGTGCACGGATTATCTATTTCTACTAAAATTCTAGAATAAAGCTTTTTCCGAAACTCGAGTGATACACAATACAAATCAATTTATTATTTCACTTTATTTGCGGAAGGATATTTATTTGAACTTTACGCACATTTAATTTTCAATTTTTTAATTCTTTTTTGGTTATCGAACCGCGCACGCACACGAGACACGTTTTTCAAGAAGAAGCTAATTTGCATATTTGTGGAGCGCCCGACTACTCTCACCGAACACACGATTTCAACAAGAAACAAAAAAAAAAAAAAAACAAAAAAAAAGCAACAAGAAAGAAATCTCGCGTCCTCCATATTTATATCCTTTTGTGTTCCGCTTCCACGGTTGATATTTCTAGGACGCGGAATTGGCTAATAGAGGGCTGGGCTATGAACGGTAGGGAGACTCTGGCTAATAGAGAGAAAATGGCTATGTACAATAGGAGTGAGGTTTTAAAATATGGGTTTTATTTTATTTAAATTATTCAACTGTTGTGTTTGGGGATATTCTATTGTCATAGGAAATTGGTGATTTGGGGGAAGGGAAAGATATGCACGAGATGTTAATTATTCATGGGCGGGGGGCTGGTGGGGGGGGGGGGGTGATAATTAATTGAACTTAATTATATTGTAGGTATTTTCGCAGGTGGCGTTAGCATGAACGCAGATTAGACGAAAACCCCACAATTCAATTCGAATCACACACCAACGACGTATTCACGGCCGATGATTCCTCCAAAGTAGTTCTCCAAACGAATAAAAAGCACCGGTGTTGTTTCAAGTTATTATTCTCATTGTAATCCTTATTAAATGAAGGTTTATATTTGTGGAGTTTCAAGTTAAATACATGTTCATACACAAATCCAAAATAAATACATCAATTAAGGTACGTGACGTACATATGACATAACATGTTCCATTCCCCAAATATATGTGCTTCGTATGTTGGTTCCGATTGCTTTGGTGGTTGTCATTCTACTTGGGTAACTTTCCTTAAAAGTTGTTTCTTTTTTATTTAAGCCCTGCTGACTTTCTACTGTTACTAATGTTGGAACCTAATACAGCACTGTCAATCCCAGGTTTCATCCTCTATTCGAAATAGGGCTTCAACCTGTTATTGTGCACCACACACCCTGGAGTGTCCCGTACATCTATTACCTTGTTGCTAACGGCAGGAAGTTTGAACCGCCCACACGATCCGGTAAAAACCCCCTTCACTATAGTGAGAACGTTTCCTTTCACCGTATGCCAGGTGTGACTCGAGTAGGCATTAAGTGTGTCTTTGTTTATTACGTCTTAATTTTGCCCATCAGCCAGTGCTTCACTGCTCGCATCCGTGGCCAGAGTAAAAGAAATTGATATTATTCTGGTTCGCCCATTTTGGCGGCGAAACCATGATCTACTTTTTTTTTCTCAAACGTGTATTGACATTTGTCTGACCACGTTAATTTGTTGAAGATATGATGCGAGCTAACACTAGTGTATTGGCCGGTAGTCGTCTTTAAGATGCATAAATTCATCTGACGACTTACCATTCGAGACCAAGAGTTTAATTTATTGGAGTTGTTTCCCCCGAATAATTTGATTATTTATCAAATGAGAGTCCCGTTGACGTACTTACTCGCTTACCGGTTTGTATACCGGTTTACTCAACAATATTTCCACCTCCAAAGGGTTTATTGGTAGGCGTTCTACCGAAGCGTCCCCTTCCTTGCCACCTTTTGGCTTTTGCGTTATTGCCTGCTTGTTTGGGTAACTGACGCCTGACCGGTTTTCGCAGCCTTTCCCCTGTGTGGGTAGGGTCTTTGGGTTTTTTTCCGACCGCAGTATCGACCTTGTTAGGTCCCTGTGGTCCGGTTTCCCATTCGGCTGCCTCTTGTCTAGGCTTTCCCGTGCTTACTTTCTTGCATTTATTTGCAAAGTCAATAGAGAAACTTTCAGGATTTGTGATTGTTTGGGGAAATTCCAAACAACCTCCTGGTCCATTAACTTTGCAATAACGCGACAGAAAGTCGTTACCCAACAAGCCGTCTTCTGACAATCCTGGCAATGTGTCTACCACTTCGAAGCTACAGGGGATTTCATGATGTAGTTTGAACTCCCCCTGTATGTCTCCTCTAGACTTTCCCTTGCCAAAAAGTGTTTGGAGGATTATTGCCTTCTGGGCATCCACTTCATACTTTTTGTGGAGTGTTTTAGTCTTTTTGAGACTGATCTCAGCGCCGGTGTCCACAATTAAGCTCGTATATGTTTTACGGCCTATGTCCAATTGGAGTTGGACAACTGGGGCTTCCGTCGGTGAAAACTGAGAACAGCTCTGACTATTTTGCGAGTTTAATTCGGTCGGGCTGGGGCTGTTCCATCCGACCGCTTGGCGTTTCCCGACTTCTTACCCATAGCTTTTTGTTGACCAGATGTCGCCGTTGGTTTTGGTCGATCGCTATTTTGGGTGCTAGCCTCGGGGCCCGTTTTCTCGGTGCAGTCACTTCGGTCGGCTCTGTTCTGTACTGTTCTGTACTGTCTGTACTAGAGCTGCTTCGACCTGACCTGCGCCTACGGTGCCTCTGTCGGTTTTTCCTGCCTTTTGGTGTTTTTACCTTGCTTTTTGGTTCATTTTTCTCTGGGCCTTTTATATTTGTTTTGTTAACCGTGCATGTTGGCAGGTTATTACGGCGACGTACAGGTCTAGCCGTTGCAGTGTGGTACAAGCTGGAGTCGGATGGGTTTTTTCCCAATTTGCCTTATATCGACACTGCTCCCACCTGTGACCATACCGGTCACAATACTTACAACAACATCGAACGCTGTACACTCTTCGGTTCGATGTTGGTTGTGGCTGTTTGGCATTAGAGGGCGATACTTGTCCCTGACTTGTTTGTCTCGAGGACTCCCGGAGAGGAATGTTATATAATTAAGTTCAATTAATTATCACCCCCCCCCCCTCCACCGCCTCATGAATAATTAACATCTCGTCTCTTCACGTGCATATCCTTCCCTTCTCTCCAAATCACCAATTTCCCATTACAATAGAATATCCCCAAACACAATAGTTGAATAATTTAAATAAAGTAAAACCCATATTTTAAAACCTCACTCCTATTGTACATAGCCATTTTCTCTCTATTAGCCAGAGTCTCCCTACCGTTCATAGCGCAGCCCCCTATTAGCCAATTCCGCTTCCTAGAAACAGCAATCGTGGAAGCGGAACACAAAAGGATATAAATATGAAGGACGCGAGATTTCCTTCTTGGTTAAACATGCGTTGAGGAGTGTAGATGGTCGCTCCGTATAACAAAAGATAAAAATTAGATTTTCGTTCAATAAGCAGTGAAAGCGTGCGCGGTTGGATTTAAAATAGCCATAATATTATTAAATAAGTTGTTGAAGGGCGTTCCGTAAATACTAAAATTAGCTTTTTCTTGTAAGACGTGTGCCGTGTGTTCGGTCTCCGGGCATTTTAAAATTAGAGAGAAAGTAAAAAGAAAAATAATTGAAAAATAAATGTGTGTAAAGTTGGTGGTGAAAAATAAATGGTTTAGACAAACGTACAAGACGATTCTTCTTTTATGTTCTTATTCGTGTCCTGTTTGTGCTGCAGTTTCTAGCTTCCAGATACTTTTCCTTCAAGGAAAAACCGGAAGGTACACTCGGACTAAGGCCCAATCAGGAGAATAACATCTAAGACAATATCTAACAAGAACAAATAGGGGTGAGTTTTGTGAAAACAGAATATAATAAAATAATTGTTAAATTATCTTTAACAATTCCGGATTGCATCAGGATTCGTTTTTAGCTCCAACCTTGTTTTTGCTTCACATCAATGAGTTGTCGGAGTCAATAGATAACAGAGTGTTCAGTTTTAGTTGATAGTACAGGTGTTTCCTCTGTTTCGAGTGATCGGCCGATTAGTGCATCAACGTGGCACCGGCTGAGATGTAGTGAGATCGACGCTCTGAATCGGGATTTGGATAAGTTCTTGAAGTGGGGAAAGGCCAATCCTGTCGACATCAATGCAACGAAGACATAATATACAACATTCACAAAGAAACAAAGATCGTCGGTTCCACAGCTGCGTTTTTACTTCAAAATCAAAATCTGTCTAAGACACAAACCTATATATATATATATATATATATATATATATATATATATATATATATATATATATATATATCATTATGGAAGATTTAACAAGCCTCAGGACTTGCTAAATAAGGCCAAGACCGGTTCCCGGTAGTAGTGCCGATGATGATGATATATATATATATATATATATATATATATATATATATATATATATATATATATATATATATATACGTGTATATATGTATATATGTTTATAAATAAGCTATTTCACCAAAGGCCGGTGTTTTGTTGGCATTCAGTGAGTACATTTTCTGACACAACCACTGAAATTGATTACGGAATAAAAGATCACTTCATTTATGGTACAGTATCTAAATATGTCCTTGACTAAGTGCTAAACATGCGTAGATTTTAGCTTTTTCAAGTGAGAACGTTAACCGGGATAATGCGAAAACATTTCTTACGCATCCTAGACAAATTCCAATTGCCAAGTGACCAAATCCCCTAATTAAAAGGGTATTCATTCAAGTGTTCATAATGAGTCGATTCGAAATAAACGAACCTAATCCGGCACCTTATTTGCGATGGAACACGATAAAAGTTACAACCATTCGTTCGGACGAACAAATTGGTAGCAGCCACTCGGATAATGTCCCAAGAGTACTCCTTACACCAGCAATTGCATCGAGACCCAGAAATACAGTAGCACAGACAACAAGAGTCGTTTTCGCCCGAGGAGCAAAAATCTCCAATTCAGTGTTTTTGGTCGACATATCGTTTACACAAGGATACAATCAGTGCAATGAATTACATAATTAAAGCCTCCCACCGTCGTGAATGTCCTTAAGCGAACTATACCGCCAATAACACATTGAGGACGATTGTATACCCCGCGTACCACAGACAATGCGGTCCAGTCCATAGTACCGCGCCAGTCATCACTACCCTGCGGCCAAGTCTAGATGGCACTCGAGTTAATGTCCTTAGCCTTGGTATACGCGACACAATCGGGCATCGTATAGGTGAATATGAAGTAATTTTCTGCTCAATTTATTCCACATTGTGGCATCCAATTAAGTCGAAGCGACATAGAGAACCGGCTCACAAAGCAGGCGACTGTTGGCTCTCTAGGACGTCGCAAATGAACGGTCACAAATGTGATATGGTAAACAATTAAACCGGCAGATGGAGAATAGCAATGAACCTAATCGACGGCGCCGAGCTGTTTGGGCTTTTGAGGACATTTTTCGTTGGCCTTCACGACGGCACACTTCGGTAGTTACACCACTATCGAATCTGCGAAGTGGGCGGAGAAGGGGGAGGAAGAAGAAAAGGAAGTGAAGAATTCACAAATGTAATCAACGGGCAAAGGTTGCTTAACTGAGCTGGACCAGTAGAACATTCTATGATGGAATCCCGTCGAATAAAGGGGTCTATGAGCAGTTACGAACGCAGGATATAATTATAAGATGAAGAGTAAAAATGATACAGGTGCTATTGTGCATTTAAAAGCAGAATGCGAGTCAAAGTCATCACAAACAGAATAATCCTTGAGAGGATTTGAGAAAACGTTCGTATGGAATGGGCAAAGGTTGGTATTGTTATTGTTGTACGTGGCTCAAAGCCACGTCCAAAAAAGATGGTCACCACTGTCGTTGTAGTTGAATACGTACAATTAGCACCATCTTGTTATATGCATCTGAAAGTGAGAAGAACTTGATGTAAACACAACAAATTTGACGACGATACCACGAACGATCTCGCGTGAACTGCACAACAAAGTACACGTGTAAAATTTCGCTTCACATTTCGACTAGTGAACTCCTTTCTACTTTCTGCTCGAAAAAAATATTCTCGTTGCACCGTATCCGCTTTGTACTCTAGACGTAGCTCCGAATGACTTTTTTATATCTCGTTGCCAAATATCGTTGTGAACATACCACTTACACGTTATAAACCTTCAGCATTAAGATTTAATTAATGGTCGCAAAATAAATAACCACTGAACATAATTCTAGGGAGCACGATATTGATTTCCGAAATATGTTACTTCCAGGAAATATTTGGCAGGTCAACCCTGCTATAAGCAGCTAGTCCGATCTGAAATATCGTACGCCTTTCCTATATAGTCCTCCATATCTTCGGCTCTAATGGAAAGACTTGATGCATCAACCACCGTAGAAGGCCTGACGGTCGCCATTACACGAACTCTCACTTATACGAAGGTGCCTCCGATATCTCTATTGACGAGTACTTCCTACAATTAGCATACAAGTACCTCGAAAGCATTCAGAACAGCGAGAACCTGCTTGTACGGGAGTCTTGCGTTCTTGACCCTTCTCTCTCTCTCGATCTCTTCGGATCAGACCACCACAATTTCTTCTTCAGTACAAAACTGAAGAAAGCACCCTTCCCAACAACATTCCCCTCTATAATAGGGGATTCCTGGACCCATCCCGTAGGGTATACTGCTAACATACCACACGCACACACGCACGCACAATACAAGACGGCACACACATACACACAGACCAAAGCGGAGATCACCAGACGCCAAAGACGTGATCTGCGTTTACTACCGCACTCAAGACCTACCGGTCTTGTACGATTTCTTTCCCACCATCCCTTCATCCAAGTACTTAGGGTTCACGGGAACTAACCCTGTCCACACTATCCTTAGATACCTCCCACCTTTTTCTTTTTCAGATATCTCGAGACCGAGCCCAACATCCTCACGGATGTGGGTGATTCTAGTTGTCGCAAGATGACCAGAAGCCAGAGACAAGACGAAGGACACATCTGTCCTTGTCTCGCCAAATTCGACCTCTCGCCACCCATTTTTTCTTTTTTTTCCCATAGGTCAATGCCAGTTGCGATGACAACGCCCCGAAAGATAGATTCACTGGAATGGAAATGGAATCTTAACAGATCCTTGCAACTACATTCCACGACAAAACAAGACAAGGCTAACAGTAAACTAATTGACATCGACTTCAATTTCTTCACTTAGTTCAAATATGTTGAAAAATAACTTCAAGTCCATAAAGTTTGAACGCGTCAACATACATATGCTTTGGCTCATCTCTTTCAATGTGCTCTAACAGTTCTCATTCTTATAATACATCAATAGTACATCAACAGCTATCCCCTAAGTTGGCACAGATGCACCAGGCGCCTAGGCTGGAGTCAAGGTAAGTACACACGGATTTGGCCCCTAGTTTATGCAGCCAAACTCCAGAATCCCAAAAACCAATAAATTTTTACTCCGAATATCCAACAGCGGCAGCATATATCTACCAGAGACACGCAGCACTCCAACTATAATCATAGTAAGTTTTTCCTTATTAAACATTACTTTCTTATCTCTTTGTTTCTGTGCGCTTCCTCTGAGCTACAGATATTTTATTTATTTGATGACATCTTTCTGATCCACCAAAAGAATAATTAGTAAGATGCTCCTTCTATCATCATCATCATCGGCACTACAACCGGGATCCAGTCTTGGCCTTATTTAGCAAGTCTCTCCACCGGTATCCGATCCATATCCGAGACTTGTCAAATTGTTATTAGCCTTGCCCCAACCTTTCTCAGGATGTCGCAGCATGCATTGATTCACTACTTGGAGGGTGCCAAACTAGCTATCCAGGAGTGTCACATTGAGACTGTATGTCAACTTGGATTGAACAAGGACAAGGATCGTCCTGGCCTTCGCCGTGTTGAAAGCAGAGACTTTGCCCTGTATGTTCGCTCTCATCCCCCCCCCCCCCGCCCTCACCCTTCCTCCACCCTTAAATTTAAATAAAAAAGTGTTTAACAAGTTGCTCAGGCGAACAACGGACGCTGCATACACTCTGCACACAGCATTTAGGAGCAACACACCACTCACTCTTCCACGAATGATTTTTCTTCCGCGAGTAGATTTTTTCATTTTTCGAAGGATCACAGGTAGATTAGAATTATATGTGGCGTTTCTAGTAGACACGCCCAATAGTAAAGTAAATGGTTTTTTTTTACTTTTCCCAGGAAAGGCGAACCTATAGCGCTGAGTCGGCGTCGTGAGATGCATTTTTTTTCTGGCCCGGGTCCATCAGCCAGTCTTTGAAAAATTCTCACGGATTTCTCCCATCCATTTCACGAAGCCTACGGCTTAAATTATATACTTCTTAATTCAAATGCACTGAACATATTCACGAACGCTGGTAGAATACATACATGTCTTACTCAACTTCTTCTCGACCGCGAGAGTGATGTCCCCGTTGCTGCGCGCACAGACCCTACTAAGCTCTAACGTTTTTTTTTTTTTTTTTGTCATCATTGTTCCGGTTCACTGTCGTCTAGACCCAATCCCTCCATCCGTTTCTACTACCCTCAGCAGGTCGGACCGCTATGCTTCATCTAACTTATTTTTGTATACGTGTATAATATATCCCGCCGTTTTATTTTCTTGGAGAACTTCCCTAAACTCGGTCTGGTTTCATAGTTTTATAAACAACGTACCCTCTTCATATTCACTTCAACTTATCGGAGCCCAAGTACGCTGTGACTATAAGCAGCCTTGTGGGGAGGAGGTAATGTACCTGCATGGGTACTCCGTTCTACTTCCTCCTCCATCATGTATATGTTCCTTCGTCGTTCCGCCGGACACAAAAAGGCAAAGCACCAACAGAAATCGACAACGCAGCGTACACAACAGAAAAAGAAGCAAAACACACGCGAGCCTTAATAGTTCAAACTGTTTTTTTTATTTAATTTGAGTTGAGTACAAAACTAAAAACGGGCACTTATTGTTTTCGATTCATCAAAAATGGTTTACATTTTCATTATTTCAATGTATATTAAAGTCGAACAACACTTAAAACATTCCAATTGATACTTTAAACTAATACCCACACGACTCCGGGTATATATTTGCGTATGTTACTGTTTACGCTTCTCCGCTGGTGGCGGAGAGCGGGAGTTTCACGCGTGCGACCAGCGTGGTCGAAGGATGGAATAAGACTCAAACGATATCCTCTCCAATAAGGATATCGTTTTTTACCTACCACCAGGGAAACGTAAAGTCTCTCTTGGTGGTATAGGAAACCAGATCTTGTAATCCCGGTCATGGTGGTATGTGTGGGATCGTTGAGATCAATGCTATTCACACGTGTAGTGGAACAACGAAACAGGCAGGCGGCAAGGACAAAAGAAAAGCCGACCAAATGGTTCGCTCTTTAATGAGGGTCATGTTTATACGATGCCTCGTCGCTATTTTCGACGTTAGGAGAAAAAGGTGCTAAAAGCAAATTGGATGTTTATGGCATCTCTGGCTGCAATAGAAACCGGGTTCATATTTGCATTAGGACATGCTGGAGAATTTGGTTTCAGCGTCTATTGCGCTAATTATATGCAGCTGCTTGGGTTGTTTGTTGGTAAGACAAACAAAAAAAGGTTGCCAGGCAATGTGTATGAAAAGGTATATGACGCGGCTGGGAAAATAGACGGCGCGATATTTATGGTCCCTGTCATGACGGTTACATTGAATGCAATCCGAATTATTTTGTTTACAGGAATTTGTCTGGTACCGAATTGGTTCAGAATACCAAATAAGCAAACAAAGAAATCTTACGGAAAATTGTATGCGAAGGGATGCATGAAGGTAAGTTTTCTTTATAGGGATTTTATGATTACAGATGGTGATCTATATAATGCGTGAAGCATTTACAGGTACTAATACCGTTGCATTAGCAAACTTAAAGAAGTTGGGTAGTAGTTATGGGGGTTTTTCAGGTAAGTAGACCGTAGGGTTTGGCGGTACCGCTACAGCCTCATTATAATATAAATGTCAGAAGATGCGATCTGGCAATTTGATGGACAAATTTTTAAAAGAAATTCGCCGACGATTACATTTCGGGACATATTACGCTGCCTCCAAAGCCGCCGAACTATTTCTTATTCGGATTTCCGAAATTCATACACAATTTTTCCAAGGACCACAAGAACGACGGAAGCGATGCTTCTACCCTCTCTTCGATGCCTTTTCAATACTTCATAAATTACGCAATCTTCACATCTGCTATATGCCACAGGCTTATACGTCCAATTCTGAACTCTCTATATATTTAACTATATTCGAACCGAATTGGTTGTTGTTCTCATTGTCACGTCCGGGACAGGTGGCCTGTAAGAGCCCCAAATGTTTATGGGCTCACTAATTCGGCTATACCACTATTCCCGCTCCTGTGTACTTGTAGCGTTTGCAACGATAGTAAAGATGTAGTGATTCGAACTGATGCTATGACGATTATAATCACTAAGTTATAGAACTAAAGCCTCAACACATTAGACCACTGCCGCGTATACGAATTCGATCGTGATTTTCATGTACACTCCACTGATGTGGGATAGCTATTGTATACGACACTGACGAATATACTTCGATTTTCTTACGACGCAGTTCTTTACTATTCATTTGTGTGTTGTGTGTGTATCTGTTGGGGGTGTTGTCGCGTTCCTAGCAGATACACACGACCAATAGTGAAGAACAACACCACCAAAAGGACATCAATTAAAGCCGTATACCATAGCAATAATATAGCATCAGTCGAATGTACTTGAGTTTAGAAATCGAATTACTACACGCGGCAGTTGCCTGATGCGTTGAGCTTTGGTTCTAACCATGGTAGCCTCGGTTCGAATCACACGCTCTTCACTATCGTCACAAACGCTATAGTGGCGCACATTTACCCTCCACCTCACCTGACCAAATTTCTTAAAGATTACGTAACATTGTCCTCCATTTCTGTTGTGGGTTTCCGATCGGTATTCTTCCTATTGGCCTGGCTTCAAGAATTCTACGGACTTCTGTCATTACCCATTTTTGTTGCATCCCCGGCCCATCATAATCATCGCGACTTGAAGATTCTCACTAATGTAATAGAGGCTTGAGGTACAGCTCCTTCAATTCACGTTTGTGGAGCCCCCTTCATTGTACCGTGTCCTTTATCTTTATCCTTGAATTTGCGGAATCTGTTCTCGTTCCGTGCCAGTCTAAATTTTCGAAGCACTAGCCGATAACTTTACGCCGCCGTAAAACCTCATAGTTCACTCTTCCACTGCAAATAGTCATAGTTTCTCGATAGTACCAGCTACAATGCCCCGATAATAATTTAGAACCCTCTAGAAATTTCAATGGCGTCGGTTTTTGTTGTTCGTGATATATGCATAAATTGGCCTTGACCCGTCAAACGGGATGGTGGTATTGGGGTGTCGTGCAACGTCAGCTAAAACGAAAAGTAATTTGAGTAAATCCAAAATCAAATGTAATAGTTTTGTGTTGAAATTTAATCGAAAATAAAGTTAATTGGGTGCAAGGCTTGTCCGTAATGTACATTCTCAATTGTTGTTCCTACACATAGAAAAACGCGTTTATTGGCAATGAATTGTATATCGTTGGCAAGGGAAGCGTTTTTTCAATGTAATCAACGTCGCGATCGATGCAGATTTGCAGGCTACTCGGCGTTTTTCGTATGCCCTTGTTATAGAAGCCTCTCGCCAGACACGCAGGTTGCGATCCACTTTGTTAGTCATCTTGGGGATATGGAGGTTAACGTTGTCGTCGAAAACGCGTTTCCATGTGCAGCAAACTTTGTGATAATGCAAATTTACAGTCAAAATCTTGCCATGGTCGTACTAACAGTAGAGATCTGTGGCGGTTCCCCCAAACCCCACGGCCCGCTTACCTGAAAAACCCCCATAAGTTCCTCCCAATCTCATAACTTCACTAATGCAATCGTATTAGTATCTTAAATGTTTCACGCATTAAGTAGATCAAATTATTAACCTAAAAGTCCTAAAAGAAAACTTACCTTTCATGCATCTCTTCGCATACAATTCCCCGTAAGATTTCTTTCTTAACTTATCAGGAATCCCAAATCAATTTGGCACCTTCGATGCCAGGCAAACTCCCCTAGACGAATTCCTAATAACAAGGGATTTGGATTACATACTATGTAACCTTCACCAGGGACTATAAACATTGCGCCGTCTATTTTTCAGCTTTCTTGGCTCTAAAAAGATAACTCTGTTTTCCTGAGGCGGACATGGTGATGTTCGACATGTGTTTATGCCACGATATATTCCCACAGACCGTGCCCCGAGCAATTTCATGCTTTCCCCAGATTGGAGGGCCTGGCCATTCATCATCAGCTGTGGCACCGATGATCCACTTTTCTTTGTGAAAGTTGTATATTGCGTCTTCGTTGTATTGAAGTCCATGAGATTGGCCTTTCTCCACTACAAGACCTTATCCAGATCCCGATTCAGAGAGTCGATCTGACTACATCTCAGCTGATGCGGTGTTGATGCACTAATCGGACGATCACCCAACAAAGAGGAAACACGCGTACTATCATGCGCAAAACTGAACACTTTGTTATCCGTTGTTTCCAACAAATCATTGATGTGAAGCAAAAACAAGATTGGAGTCAAAATAGCTGGGAAAGTCCGCATGAACGAAGTTTGCTCAGCAATGGCCCATGCCAGACTCGGCCAAAGGCTTTGGTGATATCCAATGCGACCGCCTTTGACTCACCACGCCCCTCAATCGCAGATGTCCATATATCGGTTATAAGGGTTCATTTCATTTCATTTTTAAAACATTTTTTATTTTTATTTTTATATTCTTAATTTCTAAATTAAAGGCTAGACAAAAAATGCTTAAATTCTAGCTTAATTATCTTATATAATAACTTACTGGTCCTTCGCAGACGCTCTAAGCTAAACATTACTTAACATTTGTATAATTTGCCTTTCGGCGACAGAACTTTGTGGCAGTACTGATAATTAGTTGAAATACAAAGAAAAATTTGAAAAACTTTGTCAATTTTTTTGTTTTTTTTTTTCTTAAAATTTAACTTACTTAACTTACCTAATATATATATATATATATTTTTTTTTTTATTTTTTTTTTTTTATTTATTTATTTATTTATTTATTTTTTTTTTTTTTTTTTTATTTTTATGTAAAAGCACTTAACCTAACTTAACTTAAATCTTATACTACCCTAATTCTAGAAAAGCTAAGTCTATGTAAGCTAGCTGATGATAGTATGATTCTATACTGACTTTGGTATCCAGGTCTTTATATGCCATTCAACCACCAGAACTGTTGACGCTGTCTAATACTATCGTCCCGGTCTCTGTGGGAGATAGCCCTACTGAAGCGCAGGAGCTCTTCTTCGGTGCGCGCTACTTCCCGGTCGTAGCACAATCGCCCGTCTACAGATGATCTACTTACATGATAGATCAGCGGAATTCCGGATCTATCCTGTATAAGCCCTTTCATATCCAAGTCAAAGAACGCCTCTGGTGGAACAAAGCCGTTGCGACGCACGCTCTCATAGTACAAGGTGTTTGGATAATAGGCCCCGAAAATTAGGTCATTGGACGAGCTTATTGCTCTCGCAATATGTCCTCTGATTAATTTAATCATAAAATTATCCACCCTATTTATGTACGCTTCATTATATAAAGTCTCATTTGAGTAATACTTTTTATAGTCCGATTCCGGTGTCCGATATAATCTGAGACAACTTCTGAGACACTTTCTTTCGAACACCCGAATCTTTTCCATCAAATTTGGACCTATGTTGAACCATACTGGGCAACCATATATGAGCATTGGCCTTATTAGCGTCATGTAGCATATGACTTTTACCTTGCTGTCAAGTTGGCTACTGTGAAATAGCCTCCTTGTCATAGCAAAAGTTTTCCTCGCTTTGAGCAAAGCAGCCTCTACATGTCTGTTGAAATACAGATATTGATCTAGCCAGATGCCCAGGTATTTAACTAAACTCTTGGTTTCCAGTTTATCTCCATGCGGTCCCACGATAACTAGCTTTCGCCAGTTTTTCCTTGTGTCGTACGTGGCTTTATATAATGGAGTTCTGAATAGGATGGCTTCACATTTCTGGAAGTTGATCTTAAGTTTCCAGTCATTGCAATAGCGCTGCACTTTGTTGAAGTCTCGCTGTATTAACCTATTTATAATCGCAACTTTCGGAGCTGTTCTGTAAATTATGAGATCGTCTGCGTACGCAATAGCCTGCGGAAGTGCTTCTAATAAGTCGCTAATATAAATGTTAAAAAGAATCGGGGAGAGTACCGCGCCCTGTTGCAAGCCATTCTTGATATTATACGTTTTATTAGAGGTCACATTATCACTTTTGACCACGAACCTCCTGTCCTTTAACATATCGTAAAGTACATATAGTAAAGGCTTATGTATGCCATGTCTGACCAGTTTGTAATACAACCCTTCGATCCAGACGGTATCAAAGGCTTTCTCCAAGTCGATCAGACAGGCACCTGTGCATTGGTTCCTACATTTATTCCATTGTATGTCGGAGACCAGTTTAGCTGCGGCATGTGTGGTTTCATGACCCGCCCTAAAGCCAAACTGGTTATTTGGAATAATGCTATTGTCGTGTACCCATTTTAGCAGAGCTTTGTTAATGATTTTTTCAAATACTTTACTGATGCTTGGGAGTAAACTTATCGAACGCATGTTCCTTGGGTTTGTACAGTCTTTGCCCTTTTTTGGGATGGGCTGAATGATAGCCGTTTTCCAACGCGCGGGATAATATGCATTATTCAGCGCGTTGTTAAACAGGACCGTGTATATATCTATTGCCATTGGGGGCAGGTTCTTGAGTACGATGTTAGGTACTCCATCTATTCCCACTGACTTTTTGCTTCTTAATGAGTCGAAGATACTCTGGATTCCTTCCCTTGTTATTAGAAGGCTATTAGCCACTACACCATTGGCGTTAATGTCAATTGACAGATTATCTTCACTGAATTCGGTAAAACCCGGATTCTCCGATTGCCAAAGTGAAATTTCATTCCGGAGGTGCAGGTGATTGAGTAGAACTCTGTCCTCCAGGTCGTGATTTCGATGAATGCTTTCATTCACCTTGTACATTTCCTGAAAGACAGCTCCCAAAGCGTTCACCTTTTCCAAAGGATCTTCGATCACGAAGAGCTCACCATTGAGGATAGCGTTCTCTGCATCTATGCCAATGTTGGTTAGCAGCTGCTTGTTTACCTGAGTACGTGGGATTTGGAGACACTGAATCTCATTTTGATTATTTCTCCTGAATATTTTATTTATTTGTGGGAACATATTCGGGTTATTAGTTTTTATAGCTCGAATTCTGTTGTTCCAATACAAATTTGTTGCTAATCTATAATTAGCTTTAAGTAATTGTTGGAGGTTTTTTAATCGGGATTTCAGTGATATGATCTCCTGGTCTTGTCTGTCTGTAAACTGTCTGTGTAATTGTTTTAATTTCGATAGCAGTCTGCTCTTTTGCCTGTGGAGTGCGTTTATTGTTGCGTTTCTGTACATGTTAGTGTGATCTGTAACTGTTGTTTTGGGAATTGTTTTGTCCATTGTTCGTTTTACGGTTTCGTCCATTTGTTGAATGTATTTGTCGATTTCGACATTAGTCAGGTTTCTGTTTACTGGCAGATTAAAGTCATTCGAACGCAGTTCTCTTGTTAATGATCTGGTGAACCGCGGCCATCGCATTGCCCTGTAGTTATAGGGTTGCGGTATCAGGAATTCCTCCAGATCTGCGAGCTCGTTCGGAAGCTCCATTACTGCCGTGAATGCACAGTGGTCACTATCGTATTCAATTGTCCGTAAACAGTTTGTGTTTCGTCTATTGGTGTTAAGTATTCTCAGTCGTGAGTCGATTAGCAAGATATCTAAGAACGATCTACCTCTAGGGAACGATGGATATTCGGTAGCTAGCAGGTCAGTTCTATATTCAATATGAAACTGGTCTAACCAGCCAGCCAACTGATTTCCTCTGGCATTAGATATATAATTTCCCCAATTTCTATGCTTGGCGTTCATATCTCCCCCTAGAATAAAGTAATTTTTGCCCAGTTGCAATTGTAAGCATCGGAAGAGAGTCTCGAGCTCTGCTATAAATAGATTATGTTGGTGCTCCTCAGGTGCGTAGACCGCAATCGCATACAAACCCCTTCCTTGCTGAAGGGGTATGCGTACGATACAGGCTTCCAGCACCCGGAACCTGCGCACTTCTCCACTATATATAACTTTATGAGGGATCCCTTTTCTAATAAAGATTGCGACACCCCCCCCTTGAGAGGAGTTAGGTCGATCTCTTCGTATAATATCGTAGTTTTTATGCCATATCTTGTGTCTCTGGTTTAACTTTGTTTCCCCCGCCAGAAGTACATCAGGCCGTTCAACTTGCAACAGGTTGAAAAGATTGGCTCTTCTCTCAGTTCTTATTAGTGAATTTACATTCACGACAAGAGCTTTTATTGATGTTGTGGTTAGAGGGTTTATATTGACTTTTTGTTTAGATTGGGCAAGTACGAGTAGATCTCGTTTATTTGGTTTTGCAGCTGTGTCATCTGTCTCTGCAGATTAAGCAGAACCGTGACCACGTCCGCTTGCGATGTTGTTTCAGTCTGTGTGGGAGTATTTGTGGCTACCAATGTTGTAGCCTGGTTTGATGGTCTCCCACCCGACGCAACTTGTGCGTACGACCGCTGTGATGTTACGGGCATTGTTGTAGTACGAGCTGGCTCTGTGGTTTTTTGCCGGATCACACTTCTTGCCATTATTTCTCGGAATTTAGGACATCCTCGATAATTAGCGGGGTGTCCCTCATTCCGGCACACTGCGCACTTTAGAAGGGCTTTGTCTTCTATCCTTTCTTTTCCCAGAGGGCATTCCTCTGCCTTATGGTCTTTTCCGCATTTCACGCAACGGTGCTGCATTTCACAGTTCGCCGCCGCGTGACCAAACCTTTGGCAGCGGACACATTGCAGGATGTCTCTGCCTTTTTTTAACTTGTCCCATGTGACACTTTGATGATCCAAGACTGTAATCTTTCTTAGACCACCAATTCTGCTGCTGGGCGTTAGTTGAAGCAAAAAGAAGGGTAGCTTGCGGTTTTCCCTTCTTGCCTTGGTTGTAGTGAACGGTTTTACGGAGATAAACTCGAGATCGTCGTGCCTCAACTTTTGAAGCATCTCGAGCAGAGCCTCCGGTTCCACCTCAGGGTCGACACCCTTTAATAGAACCGTTACCCTCTTTGTTTGCTTCGGCGTGAACGAGTAGAATTCCGCGGTGGCCCTTTTTAAGACCTCTTTAATTTTTTCGTGGTCTGCCACCGCATAGGTTTGAATGGCATGCCTATTACCAGCCAGTTTTTTAACTACAAAATTGTTACCTATCGCTAGCTTACAAAGACTTACCAATTCCTTACACTCAATATCTATAGTGTTGATCGGTGGCATCTTTATTTTTTGGTTCTGATTGTTGCTTTGCCGCTGTTGTGTTGCTTGCTGTGGTCGATTTTGTGTTGATTGTTGCTGTTGATGTTGCTGTTGCTGTTGCTGTTGCTGTTGCTGTTGCTGTTGCTGTTGCTGTTGGCCGACTTTTGGCTTCGGCTTTTGTTGTTGTTCCGTGTCTTTTTCTTTTTCGAGTGCCGCTATTTTTTTCTTTCGGCGTCTCTCTTCTAGACGGGCTCTTGCCATCGCAAGTTTCGCCTCCAATTCAGTTATTTCCTCTTCTTCATCCTCAGACTCTGAGGATGCAAGAGAAGCGAACGAATTGTTTGCCCCATACATATTAAAATTGTAGGGTGAGGGGCGCCCTCTGCCCTCCTCCATTTGCTGGCCTTTTTTCTCCATTGTTAATTTCGCGGTTTTACTTCGCGTCACAATGGAGATTTTCTGTGTACCTTTTCTTTTGTGTGTTGTTGCGTTTTTGTCGTCCTCCGTGTTCATACTGGTTCTTTCCAATTTGTTTTCATTTAAAGAAAACAAAGGCGACCCGCAATACGAAGCACGAACTCGATTTCTTCCGTACGCCGACTCGAACTTGGCTATCGTCGAGTAGGAATCAGTGACTCTGCCCTCGCGCCAAATGCTGCCTTAAAAACCACTTGCTTAATGAGCAATATATTGTCTGTTTCAATTTTCACGCTTGCGAGGTGATATATTTTAATTGATAGTTTCTTTGTCGCACCTCACTGAAAGGATTTTGTTATGCACTTTTTTTTTATTCTTTAATTTGTTTGTTTGTTTTTATTTTTGTTTATTTTCGATTATTTTCGATTACTTTTGATTCACTTTTCGTTCTGTTACTTTGTTTTGACTGTTATTATTGCTGTGAAGCAGCGCACTTTATAATGTCACTGAAACCAATTTATCGTTTTTGCTTGATTATGCTTAATCAAGTGAAAGAAAAAAATGGAGATCTCGGAGGTATGCGATATATTATTATTTTTCTCAACGAGACTATTGCATAGCTAATCAAACTGTTAATGAAATTTAAATTTATTGTTTATTGTTTGTCCTTTTGTTTTTTGTGTTATTGATTTGTTTTCACGTAAACTATTAAACATTTTCGTATGAACTTATTAATTCTTTATTTTTATATCTGCGCGGGTCAAACACAAGCGGCACGCACACGATTACTTTCTCGTCGGCGGTTATAAGGGTCCAAAGGCTCCTATGGACCGCTTGTCACGGAATCCGTATTGAAGATCATTCAGAAGTCCGTTGCAATCCAAATATTTAATTAACTCGGCATTGATGACCTTGTTCATCACCTTAGATTAAATAGACACTAATGCTATCGCCCGGTAATTTTTCGGGAGCTACCCTTTCCCCTTCTTTGGGATTGGTTGAACTCGGGCGATTTTCCAGCAAGTAGGAAATGTACTCCATGCATAAGATAAACGAAAGAGTCTGCCAAGGACCGGCGACAGTTCTTAAGGACTACTGCTGGTATTCCGCCCGGGCCGGTTGCCTTCCTTCAGACCAGTCCACGCACAATGTGTTGAATAGAACGCGGGCGGAACCTCACATCCCAGGTGGCTCCAAAATACCGGCATCGAGGTTTGAATTCACGGAAAATAACGTAACGAACATATTAGCTTTATTCTTTGAATTTGTGAGTAGTGTCCCGATGCCCGTCACTAACGGAGGAAAAGAGGAGGAAGCGAAGCTACTGCTGACAACCCTTACAGTTGACGAGAAGGGACGCAAACCAGTTGGGCACTCAAGGAGTTTATTGGTTACTCTGACGTTGTAGACCTTCTTCGTGGTACCAATCGCCTCGTTGCGCGCGTTTCTTATTCTAACAAAAATATTAAACCGGGGTTTATAAGGTGAATTTCGTTTAATACAATGTGGAATGTACATGTCCACCCCGAGAAGAATAATCCCTGTAATCGGCTCGCCCCATGCCGTTACATCTCCAACGCGTCTCCAAAGCACACCTCCGACCACGGAAAGGATGCGAAAGAAACAGAGAGAGAGAGAACTTCTTCTTCTAAAATATTCCGGTAATAGGAAATATATAAAAATATAAAAATATAAAAATATTATTGTACGCCGAAAGGCATTACACAAAATTGTATCGTGTAATTTAGAGTGCTCGTGTAGAGCCAGTAAATTATTTTAAGAATAAGAAAATATTGTAAAATAGGATTTAGCATTTTAGTCCTAAGTTAACATTTGTTAAATTATTGTACAATAAATGCGTTATTCAACAGCAACAAAAAGAGGATGCGAAAGAATCTCGAAATCTCATCCCAGTTGGCAGCTCCATACCTTCATACATGGCGAAGCTGCTTAAGTTGGTTATTCGCTTGAAATGCAAGTGTTTGTGCGGACGATACCAAGCAGTGATTTTCCCCGTGGCGCAGCAATTTCCGCAGTATAAATGCTCGCCTCGGATGTCAAAAACAGATCTAGGGTGTTCACGTCATCACTTCGGGTATCCGGCACTCGCGTAGGTTCCTCCAGGAGTTGAGCCAAATTGTGGCTAACAGCGAACATCATCGCCAGCCTCCCAGCTTCGTCGGTTCTGTTAGAATGTACCAACTAGCCGGAGTTATGTACTTTAAAATCGCCAAGGACAACCATTTCAGAAGCCGGGTGGTTGATCTCTATCCAGTCGATGCTACGTGAAAGATGTCCGAAAAATGTGACTGATCAATCGTCATTTGGGGAGTGGTAAAGACAACAAAGAAATCTAACGGAATTCATCAGTACGACCTTCACCCACATGATGTCCATGTTATTGGATTTCAACGCCTGAATCCTATCGCTAGCCGGATCCGGACGCGTGAAGACGCAGACTCTACCCTGGAAACGGAATCTCGAATGGAATCGTATTCTGAGGAACGAAGATATGTCAAATCAGTTGACGTATCGACCTGGATCTCATTTAGGACAAGGATATCAGGTTTCGCTGTTTGCAAGTATTGGTGTATGGCGTTTACATTTGTGTTGGTGAGATCGCTGCCCCTGATGCTACAAAATGCCGTTTTAAATCGAACGTCGATAGGATTTCGAGAACGAACGCCATAACGAATTTCTTAAAGTTTATCAACATATTTCCATGCTGTTCCCCCTGACATGGAAAACTAGTGTACTTTCGGAACTCTTTATCGGAGAAGGTACCATTATGACTTATATCCGTGTCACTCTTTTCTTTTGACGATATTGCGGAATGTACAGCGTGACGAGATGGTATCTCACCACTTACCACCCAAACCAACCATTTCTCGAACCGGTCCATCAGCCAAGCTCCCAAAGATAGCTAGGGATTTCTCTAGACCATTTCGCGGAACCTATAGCTCACTACACATAGGTCACATCTGCCGAGAGAAACAAAAGGGAGCTTCATCGCGCACAACCTGCCAGCAAAGGCTGAGCGTCGCAGTGGAATATAAACGCTGCGGTTTGAAGAGACTTCTTAAGTTACTAATTAAGTTACATCCCAGTGTTGATAGACCTCACAAAAAACTCTTCTTACGACTTTAGCAGATTGGAAGCCTTATTTTATGACCCTAAAATCTGGATGGGACTTTAGGTTTATTTGCAGACAATAAAACTCTGATTACCATACATATGGAGATATGCATTGTGATGTTTAGATTGCTGGAATTGTATGTATACGAACATAATGGACATTTGGTTCATTTAACACGTATTTGTTTGGACATAGGACAATGGACGTATATGAAGATATGCACGGTGGTGTTTAGATTTTAGGAATTTTGTATATGCAAACCAAATGTACATTTGTTTCGTTTAACACCTGTTTATTTATACATACGGTGCATGTGAAGATATGCACTGTGATGTTTGGATTTTAGCAATTCAATTCAAACTTCGACAATTGAACGTTGATTTGGGAACATAGATGCTTTCTTCGGCAGGATATGGTGTTTATATGAATTTGGCGGTGATATATATGTGGGGGGGGGGGGGGGGGGGTGGTAGGGCTTCTTGGAGCACTATACAAAACGTCGTTTGAAAAAAGAACGATTGACAACTTGAAGCTTTCCAAGCAAGAAGTAAAGAAGAAGACGGTTTGGTGATGCGAACATATGCGGAACATTGAAGACCGGGAAGAGGCAAATACACGAATAGGGCAAGGTAACCGGGGGCCGAGAGTAAGGATAAGATTAAACAAAGGATCAACTATCGGGACTTTGTCGACAAGTTTAAATTGTGTCCTGCATGAAGGCGATGCTAGCGACATCGTACCAATAACGTTCATCAGCTACAGTAAATTGAAAGAAGACGAAAGGGGAGCACTGTTTCGATGTCATTTTGAAATCGAAGCTATTGAATTGAAGATCTGTTGTCCGAAAAACAATGTCAATAACGGCATTTTTGGATCGTTGACAAGTAGCAGAATCAGAGCTCTTGTGGAGGGGTGGAGGACGTAATGCCGCCCCTCATCAAAAATGAATCCTATTACCGCCTAGTCAATATTGAGAAAAAACTACACAAAGATAAGCATTTTAAGAACAGACACAAAGTGCGAACAAACAAATTACTGAACAATGGATATGCAGAGAATACATCTTCAGACACAACCGAAGGAGGAACGTCCTATCACCTTACTTCCATGTAATATGTCCAGTTAGTCCTGGTTACCTTAGGTTAAGCCTAGTTAAGATAGTTCTTAAGCTCTCTAGTTTGTAACTTATATATACTTTAGATATAGATAATTATGTTGCCTGAATTAAGCCAATAAATGGGGTGGTAGCACCACTACACTATAAATCCTCTGCAGTTTCAAAGTTCAGTCGGGAAAATGTCAACGACGCCATGTAACTTAGACGGGATTTTCTCCGATCATCCTCCAGGGCACTGCTAAGATTGAAAGAAAAATCGGTCGACATTACTGCTGATATCAGAGAGATGATTCCCCAACGAGAGATATGCGTCGTCAATCGCGATAGCTTGAGATTTCTTTGGTGTGGTCGGAAATCGACAGAGAAAGCAGGAAGAATATCGTATGACTTCTGTGATATATCGAGCCACATCATCAGTATCCGCGGCGATTGTGAATATGTGGTGAACAAAAACGCTGAGCAATTCGGTTAGGAACATCTGGCAGCAGTACAAGCCATAGACGAAAACGACAATTTGAAAATGTTCTCAACAGTAGACATATCGGAGCGGTGCAATGGATCCATGCCCAGACCGTGATTCGCTTAAGAGAATGGGGCAGCAATAGATAAAAAATACTTGAGGTTTTTTCAAGGCCAGCTTTAACCAGATGTACTAGAATTGGACAAATCATGTTTGCATACATTTTCCACCACCTTCAAATTCGTTTTATGACGTGTTTACTCACAGTGACTTACGAGGGCCTGTCAATAACTCTTTAGATAAAGATAGAAAAACCTTTTTTTTGTGCTTTAATTTTTTTATTTTTCAACATAATCTCCTTCTAGTTCAATACACTTTGACACATGTCTCCCCAACATTTTTAAGCCTTCAGAAAATCATTATTGTGTGGTTGTCGCAGCCTGGATTCACTCAACATCGTTATTACTAAATAATTTAATTTGTAGTTTTGGTCTTACTTCGTTATGATTTGTTTTGTTATAAATTTCCTTTGTTGTTATAATTGTTAGTTTTAATTCGTTATAATTTTGTAATTACCTGCATGTTTGGCAGCACTGTTTGTGTTCGTTACTGCCATTTTTGTTATTTCGTTTTTAAAGTCATTGTTATGTACATTAGTTAGTTTTTCGTTCGTTTCGTCAACATTAGTCTAAATTTTTCATTCGTTGAAGGCAACAATTAGTTTTCGTTCGTAAAATTAGCTTGTTATTTCGTTGAAGGTTAATCGAATTGTCGTTTATTCAATACTCTTTGTACCATATATATATCAGTTTGAAAGGAAGTAGATTTCCTTCGTTTTTCTTGTATTTTACAAATATTTCGTTGTAGCTGGTTCCTGGTAAACGCACTGGGACTCAAGGGTGGTAGTTCCTGAAAATAAGTATCTGTGTGTGCGATGACCTCCTCATTTGATGTAAACCGTTGTCCGCTGAGTCTTTTTTTTTTTTTTTAATTTGAAAATAAAAATATGTCACTCGAGGCTAATCTGGTGAATTTGGTGGATGGTCTATCAATTTAAACTTCGATTCATTAATTTTAGTCATTGAAACTGGGCACGTATGCACTGGGAGACTACCAATGTGGATTCCGTAGGAACCGGTCAACAAGCGACCAAATGTTCACAATAAGACAACTGCTGGAAAAGAAGTGGGAATACGGAGATACGGTTCACCAACTGTTCGTTGACTTCAAAAAAGCCTACGACTCAGTCGCAAGGCAGAGAGTCTACCATATTCTAGTTGAGCTGGGAGTCCCAAAAAAATATGCCACCCTCATTCAAATTTGCATGAACGAAAACAAAGGGCGAGTCAGAATAGAAAACCACCTCTCAGAACCATTTGAAATCCGGGACGGACTAAAGCAGGGAGATGGTCTATCACCATGTCTCTTTAACCTTGTGCTCGAGTATGTCATCAGAAAGGTACAAGACGACAACATGGCCGGATCATCCCTGAACGGGGTCATACAAGTGCTCGCATATGCGGATGACATCGCCGTTCTGGGCGATAATCTAGAGACTGTTAGTAAAAACTGTGAAATCATCATGCAAGCGGCAGAAGAGGTGGGCCTAGAAATAAATGAAGACAAAACAAAGCACATGATTACGGCGAGAGCAGGTGGATCTCAGATAACACATATAAACGTCAGAGGTAAGATATTTGAAAAAGTTAAAGAATTTAAATATCTGGGAACGATACTGACGGCCATTAACGAAATGTCGAAGGAAATTAACAAGAGACTGCATTCCGGCAACGCGAGTTGGCACGCAGTCAGTAAACTGCTGAAATCCAGACTGCTATCACGTAACATAAAGCTCCGTATCTATAGAACCATAATCATGCCGATTGTTCTATATGGATGCGAAACATGGGCTCTCACAAAACGGGAAGGAAACAAATTCCGCGTATTCGAGAATAAAGTTTTGGGGGGCATCTTTGGAGGTAAATATGACGAGGAGGCAGGACAATGGAGGAAACTCCATAACCACGAATTGGAAGAGCTATATCGCAAACCTACAATAGCGAGAGTAATCAAGTCGCGAAGATTAAGATGGGCCGGACACGTGGCGCGAATGGGGAACGATAGTACCGTATATAGAATTCTTGACGGTAGACCAACGGGAAAGAGACCGGTAGGACGGCCGCGACGGAGATGGGAGGACAATGTTGGG
Source organism: Microdon myrmicae (assembly GCA_963931805.1). Lineage (NCBI taxonomy): Eukaryota > Metazoa > Arthropoda > Insecta > Diptera > Syrphidae > Microdon > Microdon myrmicae. The sequence continues at coordinate 30,214,416 of OZ007501.1, forward strand.
TTTGACCTTGAGGAGATCGGATCGAATGGTCAAGCGTGGAAGGAGAGTGCCCAGGACAGGGAACGATGGCGAAGCCGAGTCGGTGAGGTCATGAACTTCCGGGTTCCTACAGGCCAATAAATAATAATAATAAATAACCCGCATGTTTGGCAGCACTGTTTGTGTTCGTTACTGCCATTTTTGTTATTTAGTTTTTAGTGTCATTGTTATGTACATTAGTTAGTTTTTCGTTCGTTTCGTAAACATTAGTCTAGTTTTTTCATTCGTTGAAGCCAACAATTAGTTTTCAATTGTAAAATTAGCTTGTTATTTCGTTGGTAGTGGTAGTTCCTGAAAATAAGTATTTGTGTGTGCGATGACCTCCTCATTTGATGTAAACCGTTGTCCGCTGAGTCTTTTTTTTTTTTTTTTTAATTTGAAAATAAAAATATGTCACTCGAGGCCAATCTGGTGAATTTGGTGGATGGTCTATCAATTTAAACTTCGATTCATTAATTTTAGTCATTGAAACTGGGCACGTATGCACTGGGAGACTACCAATGTGGATTCCGTAGGAACCGGTCAACAAGCGACCAAATGTTCACAATAAGACAACTGCTGGAAAAGAAGTGGGAATACGGAGATACGGTTCACCAACTGTTCGTTGACTTCAAAAAAGCCTACGACTCAGTCGCAAGGCAGAGAGTCTACCATATCCTAGTTGAGCTGGGAGTCCCAAAAAAAGATGCCGCACTCATTCAAATTTGCATGAACGAAAACAAAGGGCGAGTCAGAATAGAAAACCACCGCTCAGAACCATTTGAAATCCGGGACGGACTAAAGCAGGGAGATGGTCTATCACCGTGTCTCTTTAACCTTGTGCTCGAGTATGTCATCAGAAAGGTACAAGACGACAAAATGGCCGGATCATCCCTGAACGGGGTCACACAAGTGCTCGCATATGCGGATGACATCGCCGTTCTGGGCGATAATCTAGAGACTGTTAGTAAAAACTGTGAAATCATCATGCAAGCGGCAGAAGAGGTGGGCCTAGAAATAAATGAAGACAAAACAAAGCACATGATTACGGCGAGAGCAGGTGGATCTCAGATAACACATATAAACGTCAGAGGTAAGATATTTGAAAAAGTTAAAGAATTTAAATATCTGGGAACGATACTGACGGCCAGTAACGAAATGTCGAAGGAAATTGACAAGAGACTGCATTCCGGCAACGCGAGTTGGCACGCAGTCAATAAACTGCTGAAATCCAGACTGCTATCACGTAACATAAAGCTCCGTGTCTATAGAACCATAATCATGCCGATTGTTCTATATGGATGCGAAACATGGGCTCTCACAAAACGGGAAGGAAACAAATTCCGCGTATTCGAGAATAAAGTTTTGAGGGGCATCTTTGGAGGTAAATATGACGAGGAGGCAGGACAATGGAGGAGACTCCATAACCACGAATTGGAAGAGCTATATCGCAAACCTACAATAGCGAGAGTAATCAAGTCGCGAAGATTAAGATGGGCCGGACACGTGGCGCGAATGGGGAACGATAGGACCGTATATAGAATTCTTGACGGTAGACCAACGGGAAAGAGACCGGTAGGACGCCCGCGACGGATATGGGAGGACAATGTTAGGTTTGACCTTGAGAAGATCGGATCGAATGGTCAAGCGTGGAAGGAGAGTGCCCAGGACAGGGAACGATGGCGAAGCCGAGTCGGTGAAGTCATGAACTTCCGGGTTCCTACAGGCCAATAAATAATAATAATAAATAACCCGCATGTTTGGCAGCACTGTTTGTGTTCGTTACTGCCATTTTTGTTATTTAGTTTTTAGTGTCATTGTTATGTACATTAGTTAGTTTTTCGTTCGTTTCGTAAACATTAGTCTAGTTTTTTCATTCGTTGAAGCCAACAATTAGTTTTCATTCGTAAAATTAGCTTGTTATTTCGTTGGTAGTGGTAGTTCCTGAAAATAGGTATTTGTGTGTGCGATGACCTCCTCATTTGATGTAAACCGTTGTCCGCTGAGTCATTTTTTTTTTTTTTTAATTTGAAAATAAAAATATGTCACTCGAGGCCAATCTGGTGAATTTGGTGGATGGTCTATCAATTCAAACTTCGATTCATTAATTTTAGTCATTGAAACTGGGCACGTATGCACTCGTGCATTATCCTGGAGACAGAGGACTTTTTTTACTTCACTTTCTTTTATTTTATTATTTAGCTGACAAACTAATCAGACATAATACTGTCCAATTATCATCTGTCCCTTTTCCAAATAGTCAATGAAGATAATGCCATCTGCAACCCAAACCACAGCAGCCATAACCTTTGCAGCTGATTTCACCGTCTTTGCCTTCTTTGGAGCCCGTTCGGTTTTAACAGTCCACTGTTTTGACTGTTCTTTCGTCTCGGGAGTGTATTGGTGTATCAATGTTTCATCTACAGTTACTAATCTGCGCAGAAACTCGTCTGAGTTGCGACGCGTGAGCTTCAAAAGAGCCTTAGAAGAGACCACGCGATTGCATTTGTTCTAAGCTAAAAGCAAATGCGGCACCCAACTCGCAGATATTTTTTCTATACCCAATGCATCAGATACCCACAAGATATTTATATCTTGTATTTGACAGATACCTAGTGAGGAATGATACTTACTAACAACAGATCATTAGCGATGCTACGAGCGCCATCTCTTAGATTTTCTAAGGATTTATTGACCTGCCCTCGTATACCACGATTTTGTCATAAATTTCGATGTTGAATCTTTCTTTGCTTAAAAAAGTTATCTAAAGTCAACGCCTTGTACGGTTGTTAAAGGATACGTAAATGTAATATAGTGATCTATGGCTTAAATATTTTTACTGTTGATTGATTTACAGAGATTCCAACTTCATAAGCCAAGTTGGGTCACCATGCACTTCAAGAAATAAACTTCAGTGGTTTCACTGAAAAGTGAAAATAAAGTCAACAGGCGCCTCAACTTCTACATTGTCATCAATAATATGACGTAATACTACTTGGTGAAATCATACACAAAAAAAAAACAACATAACTTTTAGGTTTTCACATAGTGTCCGTTTATTTGACTCGATTCTGTACATCTAAATATTAAAGGGTGAATCTCTGCTACTGTTTAAAATCGTATCCTATCGCACGACTACTTGATGGGATTCTCACTTCGGCCTTAAATTTATTTATCCTTTTTTTGTTCATGTGTTTTATTTATTTTCCCTTATTTTATATACAATTGAATTTAGCTACCAGAAACTAAACAGAACTAAAACAGATGTAACAAGTCGAATGTAAATCTTTAAAAATAATCTCGAATCCGATATGACATTTAATTAATTAGTTGGCAAGGAAATGATGAAAGGGCAATTGTAAAACGACGTGATGAATACCCTAAACATGAATCTTAAAATCATCACAAGGACATTGTGAATACATATTCTAAACAATAACTAACAATTACAGTATTTCATCTACAGATGCATTGAACATTAAAAGGAAACTAACAACAAGTTTGATTTGATTTTAGTTTTACATTTTTTTTACAAGTCACAACGATAATAATGAAATGATTAAACGAGGTTATGTAAAACCTTTCCATCTGTGAAAATTAATAGGAACTTATATACGCTCATGACAATGATATTTGAATAATTAGCTTGTGTGTGCAAGGATGAGATTTTATACGTATGTACCTAGATATTAATTAATATTTGACACGACATTTGATAGACTTCAAATATCCTTCGGAGGATACTTTATAAATTTTCACTAGGTTCTCGATAAATTCTGTTTGATCTGTACACTATTTACACATAATAATTGTTCTAGACAGTTTGTGTCTTATTCGAAGACGGCATTTTGATAATTGTGGTCTATGGTAGAGGCGTGGGATAGTCGTAAACTCAATAGGGTCGCCATACTGAATTTCCATGATCGGTTGGATTGTGATGGCCTCGGTGGGCGGCCAATGCAACTTGTCGGTTGGTATTGTCATCCACATTCCTCGCTGAAGCTGCACAATTGCCAACGAGCGTCAGATCACCGGGGTGGGCACTGCCTCCTCCTCCGGACATTATATGATGCTGTTGCCGTGATCCAACATTACTGATGTGATCCATGACACTTTGTAGTTCACCGTGAACTGATGAATTCGGTGATGCGTGCGTCGGAAGAGTGTGCGAATGAAATCCATGCGTCTGATTCGCTGCAGTGTACAACTGAGTGTACAATAGACTAGCCGGTAAAACAGGATACAAGGAGCCATTACACCCACTGCTTCCTGTGGAACTGTATGCGACAGTGGAGTTCTGTGACTGGTTGACAATACCAGTAAAATTTTGATTCGCTGCAACGCTACTGTTCGTTCCGGAACCATTGTTTGTTCCATTGCCACCCGCTGTACCGTTCCCACCGCCTCCTCCTCCAAGATTTGGTGTGTTCGACGTGAGTAGGTCTTCCTGGACGGGTGACTCGGCCTGAGATGAGTCACTCAAGCTTCTTGGACCGTTCTGACTTGAGTGGACGTTATATTCCTGAGTCGAATTCGAGTGGTAGCGTGGTACTAAAATGGACGTATTGCCTGCATTTCCACCATTCACAGTCGATGATATGGACGTTTGACCTGTACCCGCGAGGAGAGTGTGATGTGTCATCTGACCAGTTGTTGATCCAACCAGATTGCTGAGGTGTTGATCCAAGTCGGTAGCTGTCGAGTCGGGAAGCACTGGAATTATTTGAAAAGAATTCGATTTCCATCACACTGAGTTTGCATTCGAAATACAAAAGTTGAGAACTTAAATCACTAAAGAAGAAATAACAAAATGGTCGATATTTACTTACTTGGTACACAGTCACGGCTCGTTGCACCCGAAAAGTCTTGATTGTTGGCTTGATCATTCGACGAGCATGAAAACCCCAGCGCGGGATTGTTAAACTGTGCCGATGAGGGTGTTGTACATGAAGATAGTCCACTGCTTGCCAGATAGGGAGAATAAGCACTTGCGGATCCATAACCCCAGTGCGTATTGGCTGCCCCCAATCCAAACTGTGACATATCTGCAAAAATATTCAAAAGCACAGTAAGTGTGATGACAACTCAAGGATATTACCTAAGAACCCGCAAGCTGACCACCCCGAGGTCACTCTATTCTGCCGTACGTTCCCTGGCACCCCCAATCGCGTAACCATTTGGTTACACGTTTTTGATTTATAATGGCTCGCCGCCAATCCGACCATTCATTTTGTGTGATTAAAACCAAACCTCGAATACTTTAAATAGCAACCGTCCACCTTTCTCCAGACAGATTGGAGTTCTCCCAATTTTTTTTCATCTCCCAATTTTCCTATCGATTCGTTGGCATTCGATGTGTGTAAAACTAGAGATAATATAACATCCAACATCATGCTGTTGTTTACCATCACCTCCAGTCTGTGCGTCCAGGCTCCAATTTCAGCTTAGAGTTAAATTATTGGCTGGAGATTTACGGTCATTTTTACCCGGTGTGTCGTCACGGTGGAATTCCAAAGGTTTCGTCGGATTATTGTCACAACTACATGACTACATTTTCATGTGGACCCATTTCACAGATATCCAACCCAGTTATGGGTGGTATTCTGTACAAGGACACTGACCCTGAAGCACACAGGCGCTAGCGATGCGCGGAATTTTACAAAATTCCACACATCCATTTCATGGTAGGAAATGAGTCCAGGCCACCATCAATAGTAGCCAGCCATAACATACCTCCCTATTAATGTGTTCGACCGCCATACAACTACTGTACGGGTTACGGGTGAAAACGAAATAAAAACATCCTTAAAATTTTTCGGATGTCCAGTTCAGGCCAGAAATTCGCAGAGCGAATGTAAATTTTTGTCTCTCATTTAAACTTTCGAAAAAGGATATGTACAGGATAAAAAAAAAATTGACTGTAGCCGTCGTTCTGAAGCAAAGTAAGCGTAGGCGCGGCTTCAGCCGCCAGCTCTGGCCAAAGGCATAATTAGGTTTAATTAATAGCCCATTCGAAAATTATTAATTAGTTTTTATAAGCGAGCGGACTTTAAATGGACGGATATTGATTTTGCGGCCACTTTATTGATACCATTGGCTTCAATTTCCAATGCAATTACGGGGGCGGCATAAGTCCTGGACGAACTATGTGGCACTCTGAGTTGTGGACCGGATTTGTTGAATGGATGAGGCATGGGTTCACCGGGCGAACTTTATTAGATCATGTAACGCTGCTAAAAAGGCTGGATTCAAATACGAAATTATGCAGGTGCTAGATGGAGAAACAGATCGGGGTGATTTATGGAATGTCTAAAATTATTACTATTGTTTAACAAGCTGCAGCGTACTCCTTTCTGTGTGAGTTTCTATTTTTTGCATTGATATTGGGCTTAAGTCCGGAAAAAATACCGCACGAGCATTGATAGATATGACTTCGAAATGTATATCAGTCACATCCATAGCGCGGATAGAAAAGCCTTTCTAATAGATTCACATTAATTATGACTACGTATTATAAATTTAGTTAAGTGTTCCTTTTTTTTAATAAGGAATGTTGAGTATCTACTTTTGAAAACCTTTAAATTTTGTCTCCTTAATAATTTTATAAGAAGTGGGTGTAACCTATTAAGTCTGTCTAACAAAGCCCTAAGTTCCACATCTAGCCCAGTTTCGCGATTGTATGGCGGTTGTATCGTTGACTGATATGTTTGTCTCCGGCTGAAACTCTACCTTCGAGAGGTAATCTGAAACCGGATATTTAGAGAAGTAAGCAAATATACGTCTGTCTCAGAAATTCAGGATATGTTTCACTATACGCATTACCTACTAATGATAATCATCTTATACGAGGGAGAACCAAATACTATTTATTGGCCTGTAGGAACCTGGATGTTCATGACCTCACCGACTCGACTCCACCATCGTCCCCTGTGCTATGCACTCTCCTTCCTCTCTTGACCATCTGATCCGATCTCGTCAAGGTTAAACCTTACATTGTCCTCCCATCTTCGTCGCGGGCGTTCGGTCGGTGTCTTTCCCGTTGATCTACCGTCAAGAATTCTACGGGCGCTACTATCGTTGCCCATTCGCGACACACGTCCGGCTCATCTTAAACTTCGTGACCTGATTACTCTCACTATTGTAGGTTTGCGATATAGGTCTTCCAATTCGTGGTTATGGAGTTTCCTCCATTGTACTGCCTCCTCGTCATATTTACCTCCAAAGATACCCCTTAAAACTTTATTCTCGAATACGCGGAATTTGTTTTCCTCCCGTTTTGTGAGAGCCCATGTTTCGCATCCGTATAGAACAATAGGCATGATTATGTTTCTACAGACAGGGAGCCTTATGTTATGTGGTAGCAGTTTGGATTTCAGCAGTTTACTGACTGTGTGCCAACTAGCGTTGCCGGAATGTAGTTTTTTTTGTTAATTTCCTTCGACATTTCGTTACTGGCCGTCAGTATCGTTTCCAGATATTTAATCATCCACATCGCTGTATTACTAAAAACATATTTGTTTCCTCTGATCGGAACCCATGTCCATTGCCAACCATTAGGAAATCTTCCACTGTCCCCTCGTCGATATTCATGCCAATCATTTTCACAGCAATCTCACTGTGTTTGCTTTTCTCAAGCAACCGCTGATCCCACGATCGATACATGCAAATCGCTAGCTAATACAGTTGCAACCAATTATCTCGGGTCGGTTGCATAGGCGATAAACCACCAATGGATTGGATGCGATCCTAATGTGTTTGCATTAGCCAATCCAAACAAATGCGCATCTTAGCGCTTGCCCTTTTAGATACCATTACGGTATATACAATATACCCTCTATCGTTTATGATAGAAACGTTTTCGGTCTATGCACTTTCATTGTTTAAACAGCTGCATGTTTTCTTTCTATTCTTTTTTCAATGCGCGTTTCGTTTGTCCTTCCTTCCAAGAGGAAGACATTCATTTCCAATCGTAACGATATCTTTCAAGAACCTTCCAATGGGACGCGGATCGGTTCTCATTGGTCACAGCGTGACGGAAGGATTGTTTCCCCTGCAATGGTGTGCGTCGAAACCCATCCCAATCCCCGAGGCTGGGTCAATGTCGCCCAGCATCCAAAAGTCAGATTTTCACCACCAGCGACGACGTACACGAGTTCGCGAAGTCGAGAAAATGCAATTTTTCGGTACAAAGAATTGTTCGCGGAAAGCTCCATTTTCTTGAGTCGAGACGTTTTGTTTTTAATTAAAAGGTTGTGCGGGGAAAGTTATATTCCTTTGTAACCGAAATAAGTGAATAACGAACAGTTAGCAATTTAAGGCATGTTCCCTTGTAATAAATTGTACTCCTTGTTTAACAACAAAGAACTGAGTGACTGGAAATAAGTTAATAGCTGAAACAAATGGAATAACAAAACCAAAGTGTTTCATTTCCTTTTTCCGCTTGGGACGTCGCAGAATTTCAAGTGATTCCAGACGATCAGCAGTTGTGAAGTAGTGGAGTTAGTGAATCCCGCGTCCGTGTCGACGCACTGACGAAACCCACCCACAATTTCACAGTTTTTTCTTACAGTTTCTAGATTATCGCCCAGAACGGCGATGTCATTCGCATACGCGAGCACTTGTGTGACCCCGTTCAGGGATGATCCGACCATGTTGTCGTCTTGTACCTTTCTGATGACATACTCGAGCAGAAGGTTAAAAAGACATGATGAGAGGCCATCCCACTGTTTTAGCCCGTCCCGGATTTCAAATGTTTCTGAGAGGTGGTTTTCTATTCTAACTCGCCCTTTGTTTTCGTTCATACAAATTTGCATGCGGGATTCCCAGATCAACTACAATATGGTAGAGTTTTTGTCTTGCGACTGAGTCGTAGGGTTTTTTGAAGTCAACTAACAGTTGGTGAACCTGTTATATAATTATGTTCATTTAATTATCAGCTCCCCTATGAATAATTAACATCTCATGTCTTCACATGTATATCCTTCTCTTCCCTCCAAATCATCACTTTCCCATTACAATAGAATGTTCCCAAATACAATAGTTAAATAATTTAAATAAAGTAAAACCCCTATTTAAAAACCACAATGACATTACACATAGCCATATTCTCTCTATTAGCCATAGTCTCCCGATCAACCATAGCCCAGCCCCCTATTAGCCAATTCCGCTTCCTAGAAATAACAATCGTGGAAGCGGAACAAAAAAGGATATGAAAACGAAGGACACGCGATTTCCTTCTTGCTAAACGTCCGTTGGAAGAGTGTGTTCGGTCGCTCCAACGAGATATTTAAATGAGATAGAGTTTTTGAGTTAAGTCGTGTGCGTGTGCGGTTCGTGAGAAAAATTTGAAATAGAAAAAGAAAGATTAAAAAACGAAAATAAATCAAATATGATTTAAAGCGAACATTGTGAAAATTCATTTAAGGAAGTTCTTCGTTAGAAGGTGTGAGTGCAAGAAATCCAAAACTCGGAATTGACAACAATCAAGTCATTCATAGGGGTAAGATTGGTGAAAACCCAATATATAATAATTGTCAAAAAAACTTTTAACAAACCGTCTCTCCGGATTCCCACTTCTTTTCCCGCAATTGCCTTATTGTGAATATTTGGTCGTTTGTTGACCGGTTTCTACGGAATCCCCATTGGTAATCTCCCACTGTGTGACTCACGCCAGTATGACATTTGTTAATATTTTGTATGTGGTTGGCGGCAATAATATTTCTCTGTAGTTTTCGCAGTCAGATCTGTCGCCTTTTTTGAAAATGGGGATGACTATTGCGGTTTTCCATTCATCCGGAATGACTTCCTTGTCCCATATTATTTTAACCAGTTGGTGGATCTTTCGAGCGGTTGCCTCTCCCCCGTGCTTTACAAGCTCTGCCGGTATGCAATCGACCCCGGGAGCCTTGTTGTTTTCCAGTCGATTTATCGCGTCTACAACTTCGTCGAAAGAGGGCTCTGGGATCTGGGGCTCGGCTGTATGTACGTCTGGTGCGTTTATTTGTGGTTGATGGGTGCGCATATTGAGCAGGTTTTCAAAGTACTGCTTCCGTCATGACACGATATTGTTTGTTTCTGTGACCTGACAGCTGTTTGTGTCTCGAATTATTTTGGTTCTCCCTCGGTAGCCATTTCTAATTGAATTTATGCCGGCATACATACCTCTGATGTTCTTTGCTCTGGCATTTTCTAGGATTTTTTCGATCCGAGTTTTCTCCCATTCGCGTTTTTTGCGTTTGAAGAGTCTCATCTCTTTCTGAATTGTCGCGTATCTTTCTGAGTTGACTTCATCATATCTTTCTAAGGGGATAAATCTAAGTCGTTTACGTTCTTCGATCTTCGCCCTGCACTCATCGCCAAACCAAGGTTTGGACTTAATTGTTTCTTAAATCCTAATACCTAATAAGTTTGTCTGATTGTCTCTGATCGATGTCCATTTAGTGTCCACACTATTTGCTTCCTCTTCCTCACTGCTCCCATTCTCTAGGATGCTAAATCTATTCGTTAGTTCGTCTTGATATTCAGCCGTTTTGCCCAGGTCTTTTAGTTTATCAATGTCGAACTTTTTGCTCGTCTCCCGTGACTGCCCATGTGGGTTTGCTGCGAGCCAACTCCTGTTTTTGCCCATCACTGGAAGATGATCGGAGTCGCAATCTGCTCCTCTATATGACCTTACGTCCACGATATTCGAGTGGCGTCTTTTTTCTATGAGAAGCGGTCTATTTGGTTACGTGTTACGTCGTCAGGTGATATCCATGTGGCTTTATGAAATTCCGAGGAGGATTTTAACATTGAATGATGAGATTCCATCAAATACTTCCTCTATGGTCTCGTAGAACGTGTCCTTCGTTTCTTTGTGGGTAGATTCCGTTGGGGCGAGTATGTTTATAAGTACATAATTGTAACATGGGCCCTGTATTTTTAGGATCGACATTCTGTCATTAATAAATTTCACATATTTTACATTGGGCGTAATCTTATTGCTTATGATGAAGCCGGTTCGGAGGTTATGTGTGTCGGTACCTCCACGTGCCAGTGTGAACCCGTTGGTTTCGATTACTTGGTGTGTGAGTCGGACTTCTTGAAGCGAGACGACGTCCATTTTGAAATGTTTCTTGTTTCGCTGAATGGGTGTTTTCTTCATGATATGTTCCCTTATGGTCGTGTCGGCACATCACATCTACCCCTACCGGGTTTTTTGTGGGATTGTTTTGTGTATATTGATTATTCATTTTTGTTCCCACGAGTCTTTGGGGTTTCAAACAGTCTGCCATATGCCAGCCCTGTTTTGATATGGTAAGGTCTGCTCACTCCCCTGATTCGATCCGGTGTCGAGAGACCGTTATAATACAGCCGGTATACCTCTTGCTTCAAACCATCCAATGGGAACGGTGACGCGTAACACCCTGGATTATGGGTGGCAGATCTTTATGTTTTACTCCTCGCTAACCTGTGTGACATGGATGATCCTACTCGAAGCATATGTTTCCCTCAGCATATCCTGAGTGATTCATTGTAGTTTAAGCCCCTGCATCACGTCAAGGCTTCTACCAAGCGGAGGCCGATGTCGCCGAAGCAGTTGATAATCCTTCGAAACGACAATCTAGCGAGCATTTTGGTAAAAACGAGTGAACAACTCGTAAACGGACTACAAGAAGTCGACGTTATTAAATCAAAATGCCAATTTCTTCCTACAAAGTTGACACGATCAGATTAGTGTCTCTGAAGTCTCTAACAATACTGTTTCGCTGCATCGAATAAATGATACGCCATTCAGTAACAACCTAAAAGTTCGTCACGTTCACACACAGAAGATGAAAGATAAACACAAAGTTGACCGGGAATTGGACAAATTCAATGAAAATTATGTACTCAGTGTGGACCCTATCCTGGCCTGCCGACTCACCTCTTTAATAGGGATAATCATGTTATTATAATGGCTCAGAGGCCCACCAACAGGAAGTCACTTAGATCTACTAGGTCCAAGTGTTGAGAAACTGAAAAGTTACAGAGTCCGTCACCGAGTAGTGTGGGTCCATTAGAGATCAGTTTGATTCCACAATAAGATTCGAATTCGGCAAACAAACACAAGGTGCTTCAAGGGCGAACAGTATTAACAACCCAATGAGCAAACATAGTACAGCACCGGTAAAGAGTGATGAGCACGAGGATATATCATTTACCGTAGAGTATATGAAATGGTCAAATGGTCAATGACTGAAGCCATTGAAACAGAGGAGAGCCAATTTAAGGCAACATATGGTCGATTGCCTACATAAAAGTAACAGCCTACACTCACTCATATGTGACGGTCAACCCGAGTAAATAATCTAAGCATGGTGAAAGACATGATACATACCAAAGACTCCAGTCTATTTTCATCAAAGCATAATAGAGACAGGAAAGATACTGTTTCAGATTATGTGGCCACTCAGAGAAGTTCTTTATCAAAAAGTACGAAGGTATGACAGCAACGGACTACACAAGCCAACGGGAGTCTTTATTCACACTAAAATATACCACAATCGAAGTACAGGACGATGAAGAATCAATCGATCACAGTTCAATGATTGACAATTTACACCAATCTCAGAAACGTATATTTCCACAAGAGGGTGGTGATTAGGCCTCAATGGATATTACAAGTGTTGAAAAGGGCATTTTAAGTTCAGAAAAATGTATTGAAACTCCAACGGTGCAGACAAAAGGGAGTAAGTCCAGATATACACCCAATAAATCGATCTTTTAAATTCAAACAGCGGAATTAAAGAATCCGAAGACGAAGATTTAACCACCTCAGAACCAAAGAAGATGATAACAGATAACTCCGAGGAAGAGTTATTGAAGGAAGATAGTCAGGCCTGTGGGGCTCTTCAGGACCCGAAGAACCTCGCATCATTTTTAACCCCATAAAAATCCTTTAAACCCCATATCTACCCTTAAGTCGAATCACTGGCAAGATCACACAACCTTGCCATAGTATTCACCACTGTCCTAAAATGGCTGAAAACAATTCGGTTATCCCCTTGGATAACCGTCTTAAATATCCCATCATAACCGAGGAGCTTTTCCTCTATACCCGACCGACGAAATGATACATTCTTGGCAGAATCAAAGTGTACACAAACACTGTCGCCATGCCCATTTAGCGTCCAGAAATACATGCCGGGCTATTTGCTGGCTTGCACATCTGCAAGCCAGATTTCTAATAGCCCTGCATTAGGACATAATGAGTGGGATAATCCCAAAGACCAATAAACCTTTTTTTTTCTAGTTGCTACGGCGAGCGATCTTCTGTGAATTTTACATCACAGCAGACCCAATTGCCGCCGCCAGCATTGTTCACTAATGCTACCCGAAACACTTCTGTCTACCCGACGTAGACAAAAGAAAACATTTTCGTCCATAAACAATGTAGTCAAAAAGATTCATGCTCTCAGGCAGCCTTGGGTTTTTGCCGATATTTATCACCATCATGGGAAAACCATTCTCATGATTTATGACTGCATTTTCTGCCAGTTTCAATACCCGTCCCTCTAATTGACCAGATGTGTATTGGAATTTCCCTGGTACGCCAGAGGTATCCGATACTACAGGGGAAGTTGAGGACGATTTCTACAAGGAGTCTGACAATCACCTTTACGCTAAGCACTTCTTCGTGGAGCCAGATTTCATCGCCCGAAGCGTGCGCAAGGAGTCAAGTTCGCTCCTAGGCGAATACGTATGTGAAGTTCTGTCGCGTCTTTACAGAATCGAAGAGTTCGTGTGTGCGTGATAAAAATAATTATTGCCGATTTAGAATGCGACGTTGTGTTATAAAGTCGTGTACATACGTTATATACCAAATGCACCGTCTAAGTTTAAAAATTAAGCAATAGAACGAATAAAGGCACGATATTGTTTAATCGTAAGGATTTTTTTTACCGAAATAAAAGAAAAATTAAAATAAATTCAGTGCGTTTGATTTTACACCGTGGAACAATTTCAGCAGCAGACATCGGTGGTGTTTTTGTGCAACCTGCATCCTTGCCGATGCCATCATAAAATATACCCACAGGCCCACTCCACAAGGTAAGACACCATCATCTGCATAAAAAAAAGTGAGCGATCTCACCTAGATTTCCCAAGCAGTCTGCGGCATCCAAGCAAGGCCATCAATAAGCAGTTTAACTCATTCTGCTCTTCGTCCATCATGCTTGAACCTGGTTATCGATCAAAGAATGCCAGAACTGATGATTGCGAGAAGCAACCACCCCAAAAAATATTTGCCTCTTGGTAGACAGACCATTCTTATCAAAACGACTCACTGCCTGAGAACATCCCACAAATTCAAAATGAATCATTTTTTAAGACGAAGCGAATTACGACGCATCCTTCAATTCATAGATCAACTTTGTTAGCACAACAATATTCGTGCATGGTCCATCAGCCGACACTGACAGAAATCTTCTATATTACTACATCCCAGTCGTGTATTGTACGCAGTCGCACGTTATTAAAACCACGGCAGTATCCGGATCTATCCGAACCACGACACCCAGTCGTGCGGTGTCTAATCATGGCAGCGGCCGCAAACGTCAAGACCACGGCAACCAGTCGTGTGTCAGTTCAATCACGGCAACGGCCGTTAAAACCAAAACGTCAACATCTAATTGTACGTTATTAACACCACGGCAGTGGCCGAATCTATCCGAATTACGACACCCAGTCATGCGTTATCCCAATCATGGCAGTGGCCGCTTATATCCAGACCACGCCAACCAGTCGTGTGTTAGTACAATCAAGACAATGGCCGAAACTATCCAAACTACGACAGCCAGTCGTGCGTTGTTCCAATCATGGCAGTGGCCGTACAGAGCGACATCGAAATCGCGACAGCCAGACGTTTTGTTCACGGTCGTAGTCGTTGCGTCTATCGGTGCTTTGTAGTCAATTTCTCGGTAGTGACCGTGAACTTCGTTACAATAGCGTTCCCAACACCATAACCTTACGTTCAACACACCAATTTATCTCAACCTTTAACTGTCTCCTGATTTGCAAAGCCTCGCCAACTCTCCGCATCCTTAACGCATTCTAGGATAATACTAAAACTTCATCAATATACAAATGCCAAATAATGACCAACCAAAAACAAGTTACCATTGTAGACTCTGTCGCCGAATGTAAACGCTGTTCACCAATAGTTGCAAACAACGAAACCTGATATCCTTGCCCTAACTGAGGCCCAGGTCTATTGTTCAACTGATTCGACATGTGTTCGTTGGTCGGGATACGACTTACATTCGAGATTCCGTTTTAAGGGTGGAGTCTGCGTCTTCATGCGGCCCGATGTGGCTTCCCAGAGGATGAAGGCGTTAGAACCCATTAACTTGGACGTCATGTTGATACAGATGAATCATCCGGTTTCTGAAATTGTCGTCCTTGGCGATATTAATGTACACAACTCCGGCTGCTTGGTACATTCTATTAGAACCGACGCAGCTGAGAGGCTAGCGAAGATGTTCGCTGTTAGCCGCAATTTGACACAACTCGTGGAGGAACCTACGAGAGTGCCGGATGCCCGAGATTATTACGCGAACACCCTGTGTCTATTTTCGACACAGGGTGTTCGCTTCGCGGTGTATGGGGCTGCCAACTGGGACGATTTGCGACATTTCTTCGTATCCTTTCCATTGTCGGAGGTGTGCTTTGAAAACCCCGATGTTAACGCATGTGCGGAGTCGATCACAGAGATTATTTTTTTCGGGGTGGTGATCTACATTCCTGGCGCAAGGCTAATAGCCTTGCCCGGAAAAATAAATTATTATAGACAATTTAACAAGTCTCGGATAAGGACTGGATACCGGTGGAGAGACTTGTTAAATAAGGCCAAGACCGGATCCCGGTTGTAGTGCCGATGATGATGATGATGATCTACATTCCGCATTCCATCAAACGAAGTTCATCTGATAAGCCTTTGTTTGATAAAAATTGCGAGCAGCTTACAGCGGGAAAAATAGAGCTTTTAAACAATGGCGCTCCAATCCCACCGATGTTAACAGAACGAATTTTGGCAGAATCAGAAACTCCTGCAACCATGTGATTGATACCGCGAGATGGCCTAACATACCACGACAGAGTAACCAATAAACTCCTTGAATGGCCAAGTGGCTCGGGTCTTTTGAAACCACCTGTGATCCCGCCGGTACGGTCTTCGATGTGAGGTGTGAGGATCCACCCGCGTACTATTCAACGCATTCTACGTGGACTGGCCTGTAAGAAGGCAACGGGCCCTGACGGAGTATCAGCAGTAGTCGTTAAGAACGGTGCTCGAGAGCAGTCGCCGGTTCTGGGCAAACTCTTCCGCTTATCACCTGCTGGAAAATCGCTCGAGTTCAGCCAATCCCAAAGAAGGAGAAAAAGTGTCTCCCACAAAATTATCGGCCGATAGCATCACTGTCTATGTTATCTAAGGTGATGGAAAAGGTCATCAATGCCGAGATCATTAAATATTTGCAGTGCAACGCACTTCTGAATGATCGTCAATACGGATTCCGTGGCAGCCGATCTACGGGAGACCTTTTAACACTACAACCGATACATGGACAACTGAGATTGAGGGGGCATGTTGAGTCAATGGCAGTCGCATTGGACATCTCCAAGGTTTTTGACGCGTCTGGCACGCTGCACTGCTGGGCAAACTTCGTTCATACGGACTTCGCCAGCAGCTTTGCGACTGGACGAAGAGCTTCCTAGAGAATCAATCGGTTCGGGCTGTTGTGGACGACGAGTGTTCGGATCTGTATCCTGTCAATTCCGGAGTGCCTCAAGGTTCCATTTTGGCTTCAACCTTGCTTTTGCTTCACATAAAAGCGTGGGGAGGAAGTATTGTGCCTAACACGGACACTTCGTTCACTTTCTCCTCCATCATAAATTGTTCGCCTCGTAAAACACTGAAGGAAAAGCACAAACACGATCACACAAGTAAAAATAAAACATTTGTATGTTAGCTGTTGATGTTTCTTTATTTAACGGTAAAATGATCTTATATTTCACTTAGGACTTGTGGGGATTATTCTTTTAGTTTTGAATGTATATAAAAAATCGAACAACATATAAAATGACAGATTTTAATCAATACTTACCAACTTTAACTAAAGGTACTTGTACAACGCGAACACGACTCCGGTATATATTTGCGCGTCTCCGCAGTGACGGAGAGCGGGAGCGGCATGACCATTGTGGTCAGCGGATGGAATTTGACTCAACGATATTCAATCGTTTTGGGGTGAGTTTTCCCGAGAGAGAAGGTGTTTCTCTCGTGGTAAAAACAAGAAAGAAAGACTTGGCAATGTATGTGTATGTGTGAGTGAAGATCACATTGGTTTTTTTTTCATACACAAGGCCATGGGAATGAACCTGAACCAAAGAAAGGAAAAAGGGATCGTGGAGGTCTTTGTTTATGTGAGAGGTTACTGAGAAACGAATCCAGAACTATGTAGGATAAAAGGAATTTATGACTTGAGAGTTCAACTGAGTAAACAAGTTGCAACTCATTAGATGGTAGATGCATTTGGGATACTAGGATGATTGAATTGTTTGCGTATCGCCAGAATGCCTGCTGAAGGACTGCGGCCTTTTGTTTACTCATGGTGTGGTGCTAATTAAACGCAGCTGTTGTTGGACTATTTATCGAGGGCTAAAAGGGTCGACAGCCGATGTGTGCATATATAGTTTTTATGTGCACATATTGAGGCCGGGATTAGCCAACTCAAGGGTAAGATTCCCTGATATGCGGTCGTATGATATGCGAACCGATGAATTTTATTACAGGGAATTTATGATAAGGTAAGAAAGAACTCTTACAGGAATTGTATGCGAAGAGTTGCAAGAAAATGTAAGAATTCTTTTACTGAAGCTTTTTAGATTACACCTTAGATAATCCTAGATGCCTAAAGCATTTAAGGTGCTAATGCGATTGCATTAGCGAAATTATGCGATTGGATGTAAGTTATGGCGGTTTTTTTAGGTCACTGAACTCTGGGGTTTGCGGAACCGCCACAAAAGATTTGTTGGAGTCAACACACAACTGAGTGTTCAGTTCTGCGGATGATAGTACGTTTGTTTCCTCTTTTTCGAGTGATCGCCCGATTGTGCATCAACGTCGCACCAGCTGGGATGTAGCCAGATCTGGATAACGTCCGGCAATGAGGAAAAGTCAATGTCGTCGATTTAAATAAAACGTATACACAATATACAACATTGCCAAATAACAGTGGACCATCGGTTCCACAGCCGATGATGAATGGCCAGACTCTCCAATCTGGAGAAAGAATGAAACTATGCACTTCTACAGTCATGTCCAAACTGAGCCATTCATTATATACATATAGATGATCGACTTTTTTTGTGCCTAAGGGGAAATTAGTTCGTAGTCTTTCAAAATTCATGGGCGCATAAATGATTGTGTAAAAAAATAAGAGAATGAGTCAATCATTGTACCGCAAAAAAAGTGATTTATATACATCTTTTTAGGTTAATTTTTATTTCCCGGAATTGTTTTCTTTATACCAGCAGCTGGGTAGATAGTTTGAGATTTTTAAAACATTTTGAAGCACAATTTACAATTTATTTATATTGGACCGTTTGTTTACGGTCGTCGGTAGATCAAGAGTGAACCATATTCACAAGTAAATCACTCTTAATGTTTAAACTATTAGAATGTTTTATTTTAAAAAAGCTGCATTCAAATAAATTACAAATGAATGGAAATTTACCAGGAGAATCAAATATGGCCATCCAGTCCAACAACAAAAGATCGCCCTTTGAGACACATAGCTATGACATTTTCAAGCAAAAAATAATTCCCGATAACTCTAAATATGATTTTTTCAGCGCCGTATAACTTTCCAATACATGGAAATATACAGTCCTCGTGCCACCTCCCACAGCATGCATGGCAACACTACCACCCACATGTTCCCAATCGAAGTAACACACTGCAACAGCTGCCAAAACTATAAAATATCATAGCAAACAAACTGAAAACACAATTTAAAAGTGATTATTCAAATAAGATGCATTTCCCCCCAACGTTGTCACCCCACAACAGTACAACTCGATTTCCTGTTTTAAAGGATCTCGTATAGCTGCCATATTTATGCTAAATACCGCGGTTTGGTTATTTCGCTCGTGATTTGCGCCACAACTATTCACAACTTGGTTAGCCGGCACATTCGGTCTCGTTAACGATGAATGTTTGACTTTATGTTTTGTTTTTCAGCCCAGCCCCACACCATGTAAAGGATAATGAATTTGATAAAAATTTACGAGGATACTTACTTTGACAATTTCCAATGGGTGGCATCCGAAATCCGGAAAGCGGATCAGCGGAGAAGTGGAACGGTCGTTGGCCAAAGGCAAAGTGAAACTGTTGTTGTTGTCCTAAAAGTGATAACACTAAGTTCTCAGTTAAAATATCTGCCCTCAAACTATCTAGTTCAATAAATATTTAATCTGGGAGAAACAGTCAGTTCAGTTGTATCATTTTCTGACGTAAGCAGAAAGTTGATTGATTTGGATCTTTAAAATTCTTTTGGGTGCCGTGTCCAGTGGTCAAACAAACGAATTTAAAATATTGCAAACAGAGATAGTCTGTACACCACCTTACCGACAGGCTGAGGATGAGGACGGCGGAAACAGTCCATAGTCCCAGGACTGAAAGACATTAATTAAAGACGGAATTCATTAGGTATTCGTTGCATGTAATCGGACATTGGGTATGTGCGTAAGTTTCCTCAATTAATTACGGGACTCCAAAGTCGGCAATAAACCGACACGGACACAGGAACCGTATAGACTTCACAGTCAATTACTAGTACAAGCAGATCCTGCCAGAGTAAGTGAACGATGTTCAAAGAATACATACCCTGGCTAGGCGATTACAATTCTTACGAGACAGAGTTGTCAGTTCTAAGGATTTTCTCAGTCCGATCCTTTTGTATGCAAAGCGTATTTGTCTCAGTCCAAAAGACGACCATAAATAAGACCATTCTAAAATGGTGTCTTCCTATCTCATACATTAAATATCTTCAAAGGATAAATCATTTGTTGGACACTCACAGTCACACTATCCAAGCAGAGAATTGTTTACTGTTGATTTTCATCAGTTGATATGCATTTCATTTGCAAGCAAAGGACTTATGAGCATCCTAGAACGACTGAACTGAAATATTCTATCCCAGGATATGTATTTGGTGCGTTTTGTAAATCCTCTTGTATTGAGCAAGGATGCAAATTAAATTGCCCTCTACCAAATAACAAACAGACACACCGGAGGTTATTGTTTACTTACTTGTCTTCGAACGGGGCTCCCTCGGTCCATCGACAGTAACTTTTATCGCCTTATTGTAGGTAGCTATATGCGGCGGTGATGTCGATACAGTTATGGTTAAAGTGAAGCTTTTCCCTGAAATGAATAGGACAGCCCTTAAAACATAGGTTTTTTGAAAAGTGTTAGTTAATTCGTATGTGACAAGCGGATTCGAGGAGATTGGGCTGGAAAGTAGTGTTAAAATTGAGGACGATGTATGAGTCAAGGAAAAAGTCAACGCTTAGCAGTTAAATGGGAGAGCATAACCGATGGGGTTACACCGTCAGGATTATATTTAATTTTTAGAAAAATATTGATCAACAAAATATTATCGGATCATTGGTGACATCAAACGGGTCTTATAAATCAAACATCGACTCCATAATGGTCGATAAAGTAGTGTAAGCAATAAAAGTAGAAAGATGGAAAAAAGGAGCAACGTAATACTATGCCAATTGGAACATTAAGTATTAAAACATCTATAACTCGCCCAGTTGGTTGTCTATCAGAAGAACCCATACTAGAAAGGGCACCCTGCCTTACCTCATAGAAATTTTCATATCCTATTTCATCAAGAAGAAGGATAAACGATACGCACAAAGAGAGTAAATTTGATGACGTTTCGGTTACAGCTCCTCAAAGGTCAGTACATAGTGCACTTCTGTGTTTGGTTTGAATCTTAGAAACGAAACTACCACGTGGAATGAAAATTATTGGATTACCCGACCAAATCGCGGTTTAACAATTGCCAAGCATATATAAGGTATAAGGGTCTGAAGCGATTCGTCTCATTAAACAATAGCTACAATTTGCCGGACTAGAACTGTCCAAACGCGTAAACACTTTTAATAGGAAATCGAAAATATGTGGAGTGTGCTAATTTTCCTTATTGGAAACCAGACTACATGATCAAGGAAGGTATCAAGCATTTGGGAGTTATATTCGAGCACATATTGTGGGAACACTTCCCAAAAGAAATCAAATGTTAACAACCTTACCGGTCGACTAGCTGAATGAGGGGAGACTACCGGTTAGGTAGTAGAAAAAGAAGAAAAGTCAGTGGATGACAAGAAGTGTAAGAAGAAAAATGCGTACGTTGGTGCGATAAGTGTATAATGAGTGTTTTATTTAGTAATATATATTTATTCAATAATAGTAAAAGTAACGACTGTTTTATTCAGTTTAATGCATTTATTTCTTTGATCTTACAATATTAAAATGTAAGTCACACACAAAGTATGAGAGCAAAAACCCCAAGCGTAATGATAGCCCGATCTAGAATACTGGTGGACTAGGATGTAGTATCCTGTTAAAGACAGTTATATTGTGGGGAAGGAGAAGTATTGATGCCGGACACGGGCACACGGTTCACTTCACTCCCCATCCTCACCGAAACAAAGTCCACCAGTTAACAAATCGAAAAATGGTCACACACAAGAAGTAAAACTCCGCCACAAGACAGTTAAATGAAATTTATAAATTGTTTATTGTTTGTCTTTTACATTTTTGTATGATTTATACGTTTTCACAAAAACTATTGAACACTTTCGTATGAACTTAAGGATATTGTTTTATCAAAGAGACTATTGTATACCGATTTTTTGCCGCACTATATGTTTTCGATAATAAACAATTTGGGATCAATAAGTTTACGTTATTTCATAGATTCACGGATAAATTTACGTGGAAAAATAAACTAAAACTTCCTAGAGTTGAAAAATAAAACACACACGACTCCGGGTATATATTCGCGTGTTACTGTTTACGCTTCTCCGCTGGTGGCGCGGAGAGCGGGAGTTTCACCGTGCGACCAGCGTGGTCGGAGGATGGAATAAGACTCAAACGATATCCTCTCCAATAAGGATATCGTTTTTTACCTACCACCAGGGAAACGTAAAGTCTCTCTTGGTGGTATAGGAAACCAGATCTTGTAATACAGGTCATGGTGGTATGTGTGGGATCGTTGAGATCAATGCTATTCACACGTGCAGTAGAACAGCGAAACAGGCAGGCGGCAAAGACAAAAGAAAAGGCGACCAAATGGTTCGCTCTTTAATGAGGGTCATGTTTATACGATGCCTCGTCGCTATTTTCGACGTTAGGAGAAAAAGGTGCTAAAAGCAAATTGGATGTTTATGGCATCTCTGGCTGCAATAGAAACCGGGTTCATATTTGCATTAGGAAATGCTGGAGAATTTGGTTTCAGCGTCTATTGCGCTAATTATATGCAGCTGCTTGGGTTGTTTGTTGGTAAGACAAACAAAAAAAGGTTGCCAGGCAATGTATATGAAAAGGTATATGGCGCGGCTGGGAAAATAGACGGCGCGATATTTATGGTATTTGTCTGGTACCGAATTGGTTCAGAATACCAAATAAGCAAACAAAGAAATCTTATGAAAAATTGTATGCGAAGGGATGCATGAAGGTAAGTTTTCTTTATAGGGATTTTAGGGTTAAAATAATTGGGTCTGTTTGATGCGTGAAGCATCTAAGATGCTAATGCGAATTGCATTAGCGAAAGCTGGTGCAGACCCGGGTTATGGTTATGGGGGTTTTTTCAGGAAGGCGAGCCGTGGGATCTGGCGGAATCGCCACAATATCAGTAGTAAGGTAGGCCCTGCCCTTGTAGACAGAAGCTCTACAAATCAAACAAATAAAAAGTATGATGAGAGAAGCACACATCATCATCATCATCATCGGCACTACAACCGGGACCGGTCTTGGCCTTATTTAGCAAGTCCTGAGGCTTGTTAAATTTTTCCATAATGATTTGTTTTTTCCAGGCAAGGTCATTAGTCTTGCGCCAGAATCACACATACCTTGCCCTAAAAAAATATATGCGAAGTCTGGATGAACCCCGACGAAGCATCATTTGTTGTAGTTGTATTACTTCGCACAGAGATCCTAGCTGAGGAGGTGCTTCGGATCTATAAAATGGGAACCACGAGGCATGAATTAATAAATAAGAAGAAATACAATATTCTGTCCTTTTATGGCAAGCTATATGGAACTCGATTTTAAAAGATATGAGGGTGAATCAATTATAAACGGTAATTGTACTTTTTTGCTGAACAACAAGTTGCGAGCTAGATAAACTTGTGCGTGCCAGTTGTTTGTTTTATGGAGAGTGGGGTAACCGGCTTGGCTAGCGGTCGCGGTCGACTTTGTAGTCAGTACAGCCATGAGCGAGCAAGAGATAAATACGTCTGTTGCGTAACGGATTATTATAAAATGTTTAACAAATGAAGGCGTTAGACCCTCGGAAATTTGTTCTCGATTAAAGGCACAGTTTGCTGATGATACACTGTTTCAGAATCGTGGGCCAGACATTTTTAAAGTGCGGGGTTGTTTCATATATACTCTGAGAAAAGTAGTTAACACAGGTTAGCAACCGTGATATCTGTAGACGATTAGGCGCTCTTTGATCCAACCGTAGAAAAAAAATACATCAATGTACCAGAAAGAATAAGAAAGGTTTGACGATTGCCGCAGCACCCAGACGATCTGGAGATATTTATCCCCATACAACCCAGAGTATTAAATGCTCGATAGATATGTGGCGTTTCTAGCAGATACACATACGACTAGTGAAGAGCAACACCACCAAAAGCACATCCATTAAAGCCGTATACCATAGCAATAATATACCATTACATTAGTCGAATGTATTTGAGTTTAGAAATCAAATACACATAAGCGGCAGTGGCCTGATGGGTAAGAGCTTTGGTTCTATGGTTTAGTGATTCTAACCGTGATAGCGTCGGTTCGAATCACTCGCTCTTCACTATCGTCGCAAACGCTATAACTGGTGACTCCGATGTGATATCTGTAGGACATAACACACACACTCCCATCCGCACACAGAACTTTACTCTACTTGCAATCACACGACTTCTACACAGAGCAGCAGCTCACTGGCCTGCTCTGACATTCTCTCGATCGCTCTCTCGCTCGCTCTTTGCTCAGTCGTCTCAAAGTTGATCGTAACGAAAGTTACTGGGAAGGGAGTGGATGTGGCGTTTCTAGCAGATACACACACGACTAGTGAAGAGCAACACCACCAAAAGCACATCCATTAAAGCCGTATACCATAGCAATAATATACCATTACCACATCAGTCGAAGGTATTTGAGTTTAAAAATCAAATTCACATAAGCGGCAGTGGCCTGATGGGTAAAAGCTTTGGTTCTATCTTTTAGTGATTCAAACCGTGATAGCGTCGGTTCGAATTACTCGCTCTTCACTATCGTCGCAAATGCTATAGATATAGTCGAACTAAAACTAGACGCATGTAAGACAGATGTACATTTAATAAATAGTCGAAAGAAAATTGAACACATTCATATAGAAGCGAAGGACCACACATTTCACGTAGTCCCTTAATAAAATATCTTGGTGTTACCATCGGTAACTCCTTGTCGTTCAAAGAATACCAGTGGAAAATGAGAGAAGAAACGGCGAGTTTATGCAACGTATTACCGAGACTGCTACCTAATGTTAGAGGTTTGCGAGCTCATAACAAGGAGCTGATAATCAGGATCAACATTTCATTACGAGGGTTGCCTCTTAAGTTTCGGGATTTGGCAACCCTAGCATTGCAATCCGGCAATTGACAGCTCTGTCGTAAAGTTGGACATTTTTGAGGTTATACGCATTCAGAACATTTTGACATACGAGCGCTATTTGTGTTGTTTACAGTAACTTAAAAGATTCATCTCGGCCCAAAAATGGAATTAAATCGTCAACATTTTTGTGCGATTATTTTGTACAACTTTCGGCGTGGATTAACTCAACAACAGTGCATGGATGAACTTAATTCAATTTTTGGCGATGAAGCTCCATCAAGGACCAGTGTTTATCGATGGTATGGTGAATTCAATCGTGGTCGTAGTTCACTCCAAGATGAATTTCGTGAAGGTCGTCCAAAATCAGTTGTTGTTCCGAAAACCATTGATGCTGTGCGCGAATTGATATTGGAAGATCGTCATGTGACCTATCGTGAGATTGAGACAATCTTAGGCGTTAGTGGGACCAGCATACATTCAATATTGCATAAACATTTGACTGTCAAAAAAATTTGTTCGCGTTGGATCCCACACAATTTGTCAATCCCCCAAAAAAAAGGCTCGTGTCAATTGGTCGAAAGAAATGCTCAAAAAATACGGTCGCGGTGCTTCGAAACACGTCTATGACATCGTGACAGGTGATGAATCGTGGATTTACGCGTATGAGCCCGAAAGTAAACATCAGTCGACTGTCTGGGTGTTTCAAGATGAGCCAAATCCAACAAAAGTTGTTCGCGCACGAAGCACTTCCAAGCAAATGGTCGCATGTTTTGTCGGAAAAACTGGACATGTCGCAACCGTACCACTAGAACAACGCAGAACAGTCAATTCTGAGTGGTACACAACCATTTGTTTGCCAATTGTCTTCCAAGAAATCAGGAAAACCAACCGCCGAAGACGGATCACCACGACAATGCGAGCTCTCACACATCGGCTGCGACAACTGCATTTTTGAGCACGCAAAACATCGATTTGATGGGTCATCCGCCGTATAGTCCTGACTTGGCACCGAATGACTTCATTTTATTCCCGTACGTAAAAAACAAACTGAGATGTCAACGTTTTTCGACACCTGAAGAAGCGGTTGCTGCATTCAGAATGCATGTGTTGGAGATACCTCAATCAGAGTGGCAAAAGTGCTTCGACAATTGGTTCAAACGCATGCAAAAGTGTATAGATCTTCATGGGGAATATTTTGAAAAACAATAAAGTGATTTTCGATGATCAATATTCGTTTTTGTTATCTAATCCCGAAATATAAAAGGCAACCCTCGTATAGAGTATTTCATTGTGCAGAGAAATTTTTTTATATAGTAGGAGTAGATAGATATCGATTTATTATTCATTTTCTTAATTTTGTTTCTTTTATCTTCAGACTAAAAAAGATATCAGCTGAAAATAAATGCAAAAGGATATCTAAGAGAAAAAAAATAGTGAGAGAAAAGTGGATGTAGTAGGAAGGTATGGGCTTCTTCGCTATAATATGTCCACTGACAGATGCGCGATCGCCAGAATCCAAGTTAGCCTTAAATTCCGGATATTTGAAGAAGGAGAATAAGGAACAACGTTTGCCTATATGGATACTTTCTATTAGGTTATTGCAAAATGTGGAGGAATAGTACGAAAGAAATCAAAAGGCACACAAAAGCCATCGGCTTTGGTTGGTGAAGATGAATGAATAAAACTATACAACTTGATTTTTTTCGTATCATATAATTACAATGCTTTTTACTAATAAATGCTTGTAAGAAAGACATCGGAAATGAAATACTTCAATTATCGATGATTCAGAAAATTGTCTTGGGATTTGTTCTTTACTTCTCTTCAACTAACACATTTTTCTCACAGTCCTAACACCAATGTGTTATGCATTGTCCGTCTTTTACTTCAACTTAATGTCATCGATTATTCAACCCCATTGCTGATGAAATCCCACCTCAAGCAATGAAACCGTGTTCCTATTTATCTGCCGACCCATAGCATACCGACAAATCTTAATGCAAACACTCTGAACATCATTTGAATGCAGGGATTTGCATTGAGATGCATATTCTTATTAGCAGGCATACTGACTAATCGCAGAGGTATCCTCTCAGATTTGATTATAAACCGCATGACCGGAAAACCTCAAAGGATGAACGCACTAATGCCTGCCAATAAACCTCAGTAAATACAGCACAAACGTGGGCTGGTAAACTTATGCATGCTCCAAGAGTTTCAAACGGATCCTAGCGTAAGTGCAGGACGATTGCGTATCAAAACCATTTGTCGGGCATCATACGGACGAGGTGTATTTGCGAATTGTCTTCAAGTGATTTATATCCAACCACCTCCGGGGTGGTGTCTTAATCCTGTGCCACCCTCGGAAATATGGCAGGATGTGAGGGGGCACAACGTGATTGTGTGAATTTCGTGCCATGTCAACGACTCCTCCGCCGCTGAGGTGTAAGACTATTGGTGGCAGTGATTGTGAAAATCGAATGTAGGTAATGGATGCATTCGAATGATGTATGACTCTCTTACCCACGAAGTTACACTATTTACCCACGGAACAACCTCGACGACATGTTACGAGTTTTCGGGCTAAAATATTTGATTTTGACATGACAGGGTAGTTGTTCGATATGGTGACGAGGAAAGCTACCTTTCGCGTGTTCAATAAAATGAAAAACAAAAAGATTCCAATATTTATTTTTGCTTTCGTGGTTCGGAAAATGTTATTCCACTGATTGCTTTTTTGGACTCATTCCAATAAATTTGACGTGAGGCTGCAACTACCAGCAGCATTGACAGCAATTTTTAGTTGTGCATAATAACTCATTGTGGTGAAAAATTATTACAGGCACAATTTTCTTTTCATTTCAGGAGAATCTATAACATCAAGGCGATGTGATGTTTTTAGGTGACTGTTGTTAATGTACAAGGGGGGTGGAGTCCCAAACCTCCGAAAAGGAAGAGAAATAAGGCGAATATATGGTAAGTAGCTGACATAGGCCAGAATTAGTGCGGTAGTATCTAAAATTTAACATTTTTTATAAACATAGTCTTCCACAACACCACTGTTAGACCATCATTGAGCAGGAAAATCGTACATTTATTTTTTATGCCATTAGACAGTCAATTCAATGAATTGCTAAATGGTCACCTCAGAGAAGAATTGGAGGCTCCACCAATGTAAGATCAAGACCAAATACTGCCGCCACCAAGCATTGAGGAAACAGTAAAAGCCATAAGACAGTTCAAATCAAATAAAGCCCCTGGAGCTGATGGCATACCAGCTGAGCTGATCAAACAAGGAGGGACAGCATTACATCAGGCAATTCATGAGATCGTAGTGCACGTATTGGAGCAAGAGGAGATGCTAGAAGATTGGCGTCGTGGGATAATTTGCCCCATACATAACAAGGCAGATATCGCACTGTGCAGCAACTATAGAGGTATAACATTGCTGAGTACCGACTATAAGATACTGTGGGGAAGAAGTATGGTGTACAGGCGTACGGCGCTGATTCCCTTCTTCCTCCATCATCACTATAAGAAAGTTCCGCCAAAAATTGTTCGCTGGGAATTGTCCCCAAGGAACGAAACAAAACACACAAATGTCACCGAAGCGAAAGTTAATGAAACGCACTGTTTAATGGTTTAATATAAAGGTTCCTTTTTTATTCACATCAAATTTTAGGTATTTAATTTAGATTACAAGAAAACGGATTTTAATTACACTGATCGAATAAAATTAATACTACTGTATTCGACGCAACACTCGCCACGACTCGGGGTACAACACGCGTGTCCGCAGCGCTACGGACAGCGGGAGCAAAACGACCGGCTCGGTCGGTGGATGGTAAAGGACTCAATCGAGGGTTGGAATCCGGATCTTGATTCACCCTCGATTCGGTGGTGGTGAATATCCTCTCGGCTAAGGAAATCTTTACCTACCACAAGAGAAACGTAAAGTCTCTCTTTTTGGAATGGAAAACCAGATCTCGTAATGAAGATCATGGTGTATCCATGTATGAGTGATCGTACAGATCACAGTATTTATCGATGGATTTGAGCAAAGGATAAACGAAACCTGAAACGAGTGGGAAAAAACAATGGGAGACGCGACCTAAGGCATCGGCCTGTAATGAGGGTTGGCTAAATAAATAAGCTGCAACTCATTAGGTGTGAAATGCAGTTGGGATACATGATACAATTTGAATATTGTATCTTTGGTCGTTGTAAGAAACGGATTCTTTATTTGCATTTGTTGATGCTATTGAATTCAATCCGGCGGCTATGCGCGGAGTTGATGATTGTTTGGAGATTCAAACAAAGAAGCATTTCGGGGTAAACTGCTTGCAGCTGTATCAATAGCTGCAGGTCATTGCGAAGCAAATTAAATGGTTACACAATGATGGTTTGTATAACATCTATGCCATTGTATATGGCATCTACGGCAACTCAAGGGTCGTATTCTAGTGTGAGTATTCACACTAAACAAGAATTCGGTTCTAGGTCGCTAATGCAGAGATGCATTGATGCATGCATGAATGCCCTTGTGGGAGAAATTCTTTACAGGAATTCCTAGATAATGCGTTGAAAGCATTAATTGCCCTTGAGAAGGGAAATGATTCAGGTATGCTGGTGATTGGGATTTATGATATTTGGAACAGAATTCTTATAGGGAATTTTGGATTCGAATAAATGAATGAAGGTAAGAATTCTCTTCCAGGAGCTTTTAGCTAAATACATTTGATAAATTTGTTGCGTGAAGCATTTACAGGTGCTAATGCGATTGCATTGGTTGGGTTGTAGTTATGGGGGTTCTTCGGGTATTTAGACAGTGGGGTTTGGCGGAACCGCCACAATACCCCCCACTATCCTACAAGATCGGATAGCCCCATACGCTAAAGTCATCATTGGTCAATGTCAGTGTGACTTCATCCCTTCAACTCCGACAAGGGACGGCCCGGCCTTCCTCCTCTTCAATCTGGCGTTAGAGAAAGCAATCCGTGACTCTAGCGTCACAACTAGAGGGAGTATTGTCACCAAGTCCCGCTAGATACTTTCCTACGCATATGACATCGACATCATCGGTAGATCTGATTCGGCTGTACAGGACTCTGTGGCGGTTCCACAAACCGCACAAACCACTGTAGGCTGAAAAACCTGTCGTTCCACCAAGGAATAAACTCACATCCCACCCATGGTCCACCCATTCGCCTAGCCAAAGGTGACATTCATACTGGTGTCAACAACCACAGATACGTGGGCCCTAAGTCTCGAATATTTCACAACGCCTGCACTGCGATCGAAGGACAAGAGCGGGTATAGTAATTGTGTATCGATCCATTAGCTTGATAAACCCAAGTGGTTGGCACAGCTGCGCCAGATGTCGACAAACATCAATTCCCGGCGATAAGAAAATCGCCGTAAAACAATCCATTGGCTAAACCTTTGACCCTACCGCAATGCACTTCGCCTTAACAAAGGCCATTGCGGAGGAACAGCAATAAACTAGCTAACGCTGTCCCCATAGGGTAAAATAAATACAATTATCGTAATCGACGATAATTACCACGACCCCAGAGATCGCCAAGGTGAATAAACCACACACCGGAATATATACAAAAGCGATGCCGTAGAAGGTGTGAAATTCCTGGTGATCCTAGGAAGATCTCCGGCCACACAGGGAGCAGCATCCGCGTCTGTGTGTGTGGGTGCGACCGCACATCTGGCCCGCGACCAAACAGGAAATCACAGGAGACAGATAGAGGGTGCGTTCTTCGCTAGGGGAGAGATTTTTGATAAAGAGAGATTCTCGATTAAGGGAGAATCACCAAAAAAGAGAACGATCGGGTGAGTCGTGACATCCCCTAAGGGAAATTTTAATCAGTTTAAGAAAATCCGTTAGATAGGACGAGGGCGAGTTTGGCGGTGTACGAATCAGGATTATAGTGCCAAAACGAGGAAAGTGGACCAGAGTGTGTCGGCGCGAGTTCCCATAAAATAAAGAAAAAATAAATCCAGTGTAAAAGTAAGAACAAATATAAATAAACCACGGAAAACAAATTAAAAGTGCGTTGTTTTATTCGTGGCCAGTGTTCGACGGAACACAGCTGTTAAAATCAGCCAAAACTCCTTCACCCAGATCGAGCAGGTGGCACAAGAACTGGGACTGCACATTAATGAGGGGAAAACTAAGTACATGGTGGCAAATTCCGCGAAGAGAAACCCTCACGTTAGTCAAACTATTAAGGTAGTGGAGCACGAATTTGAAGTAGTGCAATCCTAACTACCTTGGGTCAATAGTATGAGGCGATAACAATATGGAAGAATAAATACGCGAACGGCTGATCTAATTCAACAAACTTACTATGGTCTATCAGGCCCTTTAAATCCCGAAATTTATATTATTTATGATCTGGCTTAGTGTGTGTGTATTAATGCAGCCTCTGAGAATGATCCACTGACCTAGTGCGGTGACTGTGGTAATCCCAGAGTGTATTGAACTATGGAAAGACAGAATTCTGAAGGAGAGGAAAATGTTTTGTAGCTATTCACCTGTAAGAAAAGATCATTGATCCCCAGCGGATAGAGTGTCTGGGAAAAGTCGATAGGACGCTACATCGGCTAGGGAAATATTACCGTGGGAAAAACGCTAAGGAATGTGGTAATTACCCAAGCCATTGGATGATGATGCATCCGCGTCGATGATTCGACTTGGTTGTTGCTAACCAACATGATGCGATTTCCGGTGGAAATCTCATAGGTTACCGAAATGGAGTTGCCGTTTGGCAAAAAGGTAGCTAAACTCCATTATGCATTATCTGCATAGAATAATGAGTTCTGCTATGCGTCCTTTGGGAAAACAATGATTCTCAGGTGAATAGATTAGTAGGACGAATTGGGGTTGATTTGACACGCTGTTAGCGGTCGAAATAAGGCGGAAACTGTGGGTTGGTTCTACATGTAATATAGAGAACCCGCACAGTACTATAGAATACAAGAATACAAGAATTAGACCTGAACGCGCCATCTGTAGGTCAGGTCGGAAATTTTTCACTCCACACCCCTACGTCATACGACTTAAAACTTTATACGCGATTATCTGAAAACCTTGTTATTTAAATTGGTTTGCAAGATAACTATCTCAATTTTTATCCATTTAAGTTCAAACTTTAACTGTAACTTCTTGATTAGATTACGCAGAGAATGCCGTACGCGTTTTACCAAATGTTAAAAATTATAAAAGTTATTAAAAAGCAAATATAATTTTTTTTGCGAAAAGAAATCGATTTTTTTTGTCAACAGCTTGCCATTTATTCAAAAGTCAATATTTTCAAAACTTCGTACGACATTCTTTAAACATGTTTGTATAGTTTAAGAAGAATTTTTCTTTTTGTAGGATCAAAACTCTTCAAGATATTTTGCCAGCCCGGTTTTTAAAAACACGGCTTTTTTGACAACGGCCGTGTATCGTCAAAATGTTTTTTAATCATACCTTAATACATATATAAATATGTGATAGACTTCGTTTTATTAATAATACATTTTCCCCATCCAAAAGAAATATCAAAGTAGTGGTCGGCTTTCGGATCTCTACAGTGGCAAGTGGGGGCTCTTTTAGGTTCGCCCGAAGAACCACCCATCGTCCTAACCCAACTCCCCTTCCCCAACCGTGCTAAACTGTACCGATCATAGCATCTTACCTGCATATGAGCATTTCAAAGCTCTCCTTCGATCAGTTCATACCTGAAATATAAGCCCACGGCAAGATTGCCATCTTGCCGCGGCATCAAACAAATCGCATCAATTAAACCATTTCGGTTCATCCGCCATGAACCTGATCGGTTCCTCTGGACGGCCACATGCCCATCAAACACACTCCAATCCTATGTGTTTTCTTGTTCCAACAATCCGTTGGTCTAAAAACACAAGTCGGGCAACTTGCTTGCTTGCACATTTGCAAGCCAAATTTCCGACGACCGATCGCTTAAACCGGTAGCCGATCATTGAGTTGGACATGACCCTAATTGTTGTCCAAACAATCACATCAACGGCCGTGTCCCACGATTAGTTTTTCTAATTCAAACAACCTACACCCTAGCCCGTGCCATCGTGAACAAATTCTCTGTTGACTTAACGTCACAGAAAAATCCATTCCTGCCTTCGGCAATATCTTCTATTGCTTGCAATGGCATGTTTTCAACCGATCGTGTAAACAACCCATGTTCCCATGTTTCATTAGCTAAGGCAAATAAATGCGCATCTAAGCGCTTGACCTCCGAAACAGCGTTTCTCTTTACACAATACACAGAAATCTATTTCGGCATCCGGCGATCGCCACTATCGTTTAAGATAGCAATGCCTGCAGCCTCTGCTGATTGTACATTTATTTGAACAGCTGCAGGATTGATCGCTCTTCCTCACATGTAACCGCCGATGTATCATCGCTGTCCGCACTGCCACCGTATGGACACCCCAATCAGATCTGCACGATCACATGGAAGTATTTCCAATTAAACCGGACCGATCTCTCGTGGGCTGCCGCTAGAAGCAAAGATCGGATTCGCTTTTCACTACAGTGGAGGGGAATCCACCCCGGTGCGTCTGGCGATACGATTTACACGACGCCTCGAGGAGTCAGATTGCTATCACCACAGCGGACGGTCGCGCCGCTTAACGTTATTTTTCATCCTTCGCCGCGTTACAAAGGAGTCAGTTTGTAATCACGGTCAGGATACACGATTTCAGAGTGCGAGTTGGAGTCCAGTGTTTTTAGTTATCGAGTCCATAAATCCGCTTTGTTCCTTTAAAATGTACTTTGTACGATACTTTCGGCGATCCTGAAGGAATGTAAGCGTCCATCGCCAAAGGATTAAGTGAACTAAGTTGTGAATAATTTCTGAGCTAATAAACACTAGCATATATTAAGATTTCCAGAAGTTTTGTGGTGAACCATTTTTCAAAGCCAGTAATCATCCTATATTGTGAACTGTGAACAATTTCCGAGCTAATAAACACTAGTATATAATAAGACTTCCTGGATTTTTGTTGTGAACCATTTTTCAAAGACAGTAAACACCCTATATTGTGAACTCCCAATTCTATGCGCATGTGCCGATGCCATAACGTAAATTAAATAAAGAACACTTAACAACCAAATACTTGTGTGCATTTTCATTTTTCTGCCTGCTCGAAGTTCGGTTTATTTTGTGGACAATTTACAGTGAAACAAACGGTAAGTGTTGGGGCGTTGAGTGAGTCTAGTGCCCATGTCTGGTACATACGACAACCCCCACAGGCATAACCCATAAATCGGACTTCTCGGCACTATCTATAACTCAAGTAACAATTGCGACCAACATTCAGGTCAATCGGATCCCCTCTATTGAGCTGTGTTCAGTGCAACAGGTGAATAAAGAACTGCCTTACCTGACAGTTAAACACTTACAAAGAGCTAACCAGAAAGTTATCGAGGAACCAATCAGCTCTAGTTCGAATTCGTTTGCTGAGGTGTCGCCCATCTTCATGCACTACAATCACTGTAGCATGTTCTGCAGGGCCTTACACCCCACCTGCGAAGGCTTTCAATCGCTCGCACCTGCCCGACGGAAGTCCTTTGCAGATAAGAAGAGCCTGTGCTACAACTGCTACTCCAGCAAGTTCTGTCCGCAATGTCAAAGGAGACATCGCATCTTGCTGTACGTTGGGACAACCACCATCAACAGGCCTTTATCATCATCGCCACGAGTGAGCATAGGCCCCGCCTCTCCAATTACAGTTAATCAAGGGTCTGCTCACATGTGGTCAACGCAGCTCCTCAACCATCGTTGCTGTTGGTAGCTGCTGCAGCGGAGGGTTGAAGTTCGTGCTCTGGTGGACTAGTGTTCTGGGCCACCTTCATATGGTAATCGCTCGCTCGACGGTTGCGCCTCCGACGCCAAGCATCATTCGTTCCTGTTTACGGTGTCGGTAGTATTCTCTGCCTTACTGCGAAGGCGCAAGCAACGACCACGATCGCCTCTTGCCACCACAGCTTCCGGCGTTGGATGTTGAAAGCGTCCATGTGTTCGCCTCTCTCTGGGTATATGCCACCATCACGAACGATGGTACGGGATCGCTGGTTGGATTTGCCGATCCGAACATCGTTCTCATTATTGAAGAAGACCTATACCTCGACCTTATCCTCGAGGGATTGAGGAAAAAGGAGCGCTCCGACGGTATTGCACGGGCACTTGGGATCTGTGCTAACAGGTGCAGCATCCTCCACAATATCCAGTTCCGGTGTGAGGAAATCCTTTGCCAGTCATCATACGACCATTGATCGTGGGTTAGAAACTTACAACTTCAACTCAGATCAACTGGTTGACTCGGCAACTGCAACTCGCAACGCATGCCACCACTTTTGATTGCACCAAACACAAAGCATCGTTTTCCCACTGAAGGGGTTCGATCTTGCGGTGTGGATAGTGCGCCTTGGTCTGCCTATGATCTTTTCAATTTAAGATTCCCAAAATAAAACGACCATTTATCCCCAGTAACCACTTGATGGAAAAATTACTTTCATTGACAATGTTCAAGAAAAAATGCACATGTTGTTTCGTGCCTCTTCTGTTATTCAACTCATGCAATACTTATCTACCGCCCTTCTGAATATCTCATACCTCTGAGAAGAAATTAGAAATATTCGTCCAACAATGCATGAAATTTCGCGTCTTCGTGGTTTTCTAAATTTCTCGTGTGCAAGGTTCCTTTTAGACGGAAACTAATAAACAAGATCGCAAATAAATTCTGCAAGAGAATATGCGAATCCTATCTTGAGAGGGTCCCACATTGTCAGATCCCTTTCGGAATCAATCTCATACTATCCAACCCGTTTTTCCGAAACCCCAGCGAAAGCGTGCTACACATTGTTGTATTACATTGTTAACGCGCCATTTGAAAATACGTCCGAAGGAAAGTATAAGAGCCTAAGGAAAGATCGAACTGCTTTGTTAGGCAGGGTATTGGGAAATTAAAACTGTGTTATCTATATATTATATCCATCTTAACTTGGGTGGAGATTTCAAGAGATGGGCTGTCATTTTTAATATTGTTTTAAGGTCGATCAAAACACTGTTCCCTAACACTTATGACAATGGGTATTTGGGATTTTTACACTCGGCTTTAATTAGCGGTGCTGAACTATTTTGCAAGGTTGTTTATCGGAGTGATGCGCGCGTACTATTTCGAATCATGAAGAACCTGTTCCGAAAGTTTTGCGAACGCAGTCAATCAAACAGTGATGGTCCTCTTTTCTGTCTTCTTACATTTTGTATCTCTTTCGCACATTGCTGAACGTCCTGTACCCTTGGATTTCACAGGGTTGTCAATAATCTCTCTATCGCGTACACGGTATTACAAAAAAATCAGGTGTAGTTATTCCATTATTAAAGACTCTTAGGTAGAATAATCCCAACAGCGAGAACACATATTGCCCTCTTTATAAACACTTTGTCAATGGAGCGATACCAATGTAACATACGTGACATTGACTACGTTAATGCCACTACATACTAACTTCTTCCACAATACATTAAACTATTTGAAAATGCGGTACTGATGATCAGATTTAGCATCCCTAAGGTTATTATTCATTGTCGAACACCAAATTTGGCACATGGTTAAAAAATCTACATTATTCGCAGAGTCTGTTTCTAAAAACTCTTTTTGCAATTAAAAATCGCCTCCATCCTGGAGAAATATACATTCACAGTACACTCTCCCCTTCCGCCATTCTGATCGAGTGCTCCTACCTTTTAACAAGTGAAAGCATCTCCAATTTCCCGCTTTTATATGGATCCCTACTCACAGCACTCAGACCCAGATCTGTTATTACTGCACCTCATGCACATGTCCACCCCATAGCAGGATACAACCTCGATGAAGGACAAAAAATCTGCGCGAATGTTCCACTTGAGCTGTCATATGCACGCAGGCATCGTATCTGTGTCACAGTCAGAACGCGAGTTACCGTATTTGCATGCCAGTTAATTAGATTTATCGATTTGAAAATTTTAATTAACAACGTTGGCTGGCTTCACGCACTTTTCGCCATGGCTGCCGGCATGATAACAAACACCTCCGCCTCCATAGCTGTCTCGTGTCCCGTCGGTATGCCGTTGATGGAAGTATTGTTGAAAAACAAGCCCTGAGCTAGTTACTAGACTGTGAGGGGCTGTGGTAGCCAGGAAAACATCTAAACCAATGTGTTTAAAACGAAACGCCACCTTAGTCCTTGTTCTCAACCCATCGAAGGACCATGGTGATGGCGTTCAGCGAGACAAAGACGATGTGTAATTGCGATTCCCTTCGCGTGGTCTTAATTTGTTTAACTCTTTCTTAAGTGGAAGGTAAAGATTTATTTTTGTAGAGTAGCTGTCTCACACCGGGAGCCGGAGTTGCTTCTCACTCACATGGCCCCAGGGCTAACGTTGACAATTCCACATAATTATTTTTCACTCAAGGGTTGGTAAATTGAAAAATGGATTTCGTTCTAAGGGAATGAGAATGCGTTTTAACTTGTATGTGGCACTTGATGCGAGTTGGATCCATGTAACCCGAGGTGTGTAGTGAGTTACACAGGTGACTAAGGAGTCTGTTGCCGATGGAGATAAATTCAAAGCTGAGAAAGCGTAACAAGTTGAATTAAGACACACTCCGACATCTAATGAGGTTGAGGGGTGTTTGGGTTACGTTCCAGTTAAATTGACGCCAGTCAACAAAAGGAACGCGCCTGAAAGTGTGAGCAACGTATCAAGAAAACCTGGAAACAAAAGAGTGCTTAACGAGCTCAAAACAAACACATGTCTGGCGTGTGTGCCTTTATCACTGTCCTTGGAATTAAAGTGAGTTAGCGAACCCCATTTGAAGAATAGAGGAGAATTATGGGGATTTGACAAAAGTTCATGGTGCTGTAAGTGAAGTTAAATAGTTGAAAATGCATTTGCTTAAGTCGAGCTAATTTTTTTTTTTTTTTTTTTTTTCATTTTTCATTTTTTACCGCATTTGTAGACATCTACCTACCTTCCCCAAAAGTATGATGCTGGCAGACGGCAAGTGAAAGTGAAAGCACATTTTGCTGGGAAAGGACAGAACTTTGTGGTCTTACAGACTTCGTGGACCTTCAATGTCGTGAAATCAATGGAATGGTCGGCATATGCCAAGATTTTGCATTTTATTATCAAATAGCTCAACACTGAAATGGTGCGTTGCCGAACCACCTTAATAGGTTAAACATTGCATCATGGTAGATGTTCCTCCACACATTTTCAAAAAAGCAGAGATCGAGTGTGTTTTATGAAAGC
This sequence comes from Microdon myrmicae, assembly GCA_963931805.1. NCBI lineage: Eukaryota > Metazoa > Arthropoda > Insecta > Diptera > Syrphidae > Microdon > Microdon myrmicae. The sequence goes on from OZ007501.1 coordinate 30,252,687, forward strand.
GAATCTATTGTATAAGCCAGAACCTGGCATAGAACAGAATTAAGAACTAAATTCCCAACTTTTTGAATGGAAACCTTTCGATCGAACGAAACTTACATAATAATCGCCACCTCTTTGAACTTGGTGACCAGTGTCACAGTTGATGCTTTTCATAAATTAGTCATACTCAACAGGAGCCTGTGTCGGTTCCGCTAAACGCCACTACTCACCTTCCCAAATTTAGTAACAGCTTCCAGTCCTGAAGCTCCCATAACCCCATTGTTTCGCTAATGCAACTGCATTGGCACCTGCAAACATTCCCCGCATCAAAAACATTTCCTTTCTCAAGAACAATGAATGCTTTCAACGCATTACCTAGAAATTCCTGAAAAGAATTTCTCCCACAAGGGCATTCTCGCAGGCATCAAGGCATCTCAGCATTAGCAACCAAGAACCGAATTCTATATTGATGTAAATATTCACACTGGAATTCGACCCTTGAATTGCCATAGATGCCATATACAATCGGCATAGATTTTATACAAATTGTATGATGTATCCCAAACCTATTAGCACCTAATGAGTGGCAGCGTATTTACTCAGCTGAACCCTCATTACAGAACGATGCCTCAGGTCGCTTCTGCCTTTGTTCTTTTTCCCTTGTTTTAGGTTTCGTTTATCCTTGGGCGAAATGCCCCGATAAACAATCTGATATACGCGATTATACACACACACACATCGGAATTTAGCAAACAAGATCCTCTTACTGGTTACTCACCATAGAGAGAAATCCTCTCTCTTTCCTGACTAATTCACCACCGAATCGAGGGTGAATCAAGAGTCAGTTTCCAACCCTCGATTGAGTCGTGTTCCATCCTTCAGTGCGCGCACATCAGGAGTCGCCCTGTAACCGCCGCGATCACACGGGGATGGTGCACGCCCCCGAGTGTAAGGTAAAGTCGCGCTTGATACACCGTAATATCATTATCCGGTCAGTGAAGAGTAACGAACTCGAAGTTATATAAAGCACAAATTCAAGATTTGGAAATCAGTTTGGATAATTTGTATAGATTCATCCAGTTAAATAAAATATCAGTTGGACTACCAAACAAGCCACAAGTGTTTTCATTTTTGTTTCTTCTTGGTGGACAGCTTTCGGCGGAACTTTGTTTCAGTGAAGATGGGGATAGAAGTGAACCCCGTGCCGTACGTCGGCGCAACCTACTTTCTACCCCACGGGCCTAGTAAAAGAAAAAGCGCACTGATTCTTGAATGCATGCAAAATGTAATAGTACTGCGCATTTAAAGCGCCACGTATTAGTGTAGCTCGGTTGAGGAAGGGTTTCCTATGTTCACACTTACATCTTTTATTAAATGATGTCCCGGTACGAATTTTTCGATTGAGAGGTAGCATGGACACGTATTTGAGGCCGTAGATCAATCAACAAATCTCAGCACCGAGAGTCATAACATCTATGAAAAAAGTGTTAGGTGAAATATTTTGGGGCTGCGAGATAAAATTGAATGTATTACTCATGAATAATCAATGAGTTTTGGCGCACAGTTGACAATCCTATAGCTCATTACAGTACTTCTGTTAATGCTCGATGCTCTTGTTTGATGCTAAGCGCCATGGTGTTGAAAGTCCAAAGTTGGAGAGGTTCAAGATGAGAGAAATTGAGAGGATAGGAGATTGGAAATACCAAAGGTCCAAAGCTTCAGGGTTCAAAGTCCAAAAAATTATGTTCTAACTTCTCAAGTTCCTAAGTTTCGACGTTCAAAATTTCGAAGTCCAAAGAGTAAAAGTTTAGAGTGTCAAGGTCCGTACTTGCAAGTCCCAAAGTATAAAGGCCCAGGGATCAAAGTCCTAGATGTCACGGTCCAAAGTTTCACCGACCAAAGTTCTAAGTCCAAAGTGATGAGCCCAATAGTACCAAGATCCAAACTATCGATGTCAATTTACATAGTCCTAAGGTCCAAAGTATTATGATCCAAAGTGGCAAGGTCAAGAGTGTCAAGGTCAAAAGTGTCAAGGTCCAAAGTGTCAACGCCCAAAGTATCCAGGTCCAAAGTGTCAAGGTCCAAAGTGTCAAGGTCCAAAGTATCAAGGTCCACAGTGCCAAGGTGGAAAGTATCAGGGCGGAAAGTATCAAGGGCCATTGTGTTAGATGCCCAATCTGTCAGATATCAGAAATTCTGAATCCCCATACGTTACACCCTAAAACCATACATTTAGAGATGTCAGAAATTCCAACGGCCCTCAGAAACAAAAAGCCGCAAGTCCAAAGTGTGGGGGGCGGTGGGGGAGGAGGCTGAAAGTGCAATATTTCTATAACTTCAAGGTCCAAAGTTTCAAGCTCCAAAGCTTCAAGGTCCAAAGTTTTAAGGTCCTAACCGGCAAGGTCTGGGGTCTCAAGGTCCAAAGTGTCCAGGTCCAAAGTGTCAACGACCAAAGCGTCAAGGTCCAAAGTGTCAATGCCCAAAGTGTCACGGTCCAACGTGTCGAGGTGCAAAGTTCCAAGGTATAAAGTACCAAGGTCCAAAATGTCAAGGTCCAATGTGTCAAGGTCCAAAGTATCAAGGTCCAAAGTGTCAATGTAGAAAATATCAATGGCCAATGTTTAAGATGCCCAATGTGTCAGACTTTAGAAATTCTGAATCCACATGCGTTACATTCAAAACACAAAACCGGAAGTCCAAAGTGTGAGGGGTCAGTAGGGGCGAGCTTGATAGTGCCGCATTTCTAAAATTTTAAGGTCCAAAGGGTCGAGGTCGAAAGTTTCAAGTCCCAAACTATTAAGGTCCAACGGTTCGAGGTCCGAGATGTCAATGTCCAAAGTGACAAGGTCCAAGGTGTCAATTTCCAAAGTGTCAAGGTCGTAAGTATCAAGGGCCAGTGTTTTAGATGCCCAATCTGCCACATATTCTGAATCACATACGTTACACCCTAAAGCCATACATATCAAAATGTCAGAAATCCCAACGGGCCTCAGAAACACAAAGCTAGAAGAGCAAAATGTGAGGGGTCCAAAGGGGTGGAGCTTGGAAGTAGCACATTTCTAAAGTGTCAAATTACATAGTCTTAAGGTCCAAAGTGTCGAAGTCCAAAATATCAAGGTTCTATATGTTCAGTGTCAAGGTCCAAAATGTCAAGGTCCAAAATGACAAGGTCCAAGGTGTTCAGGTCCAAAGTGTCATGGTCGAGAGTATCAAGGACCAGTGTGTTAGATGCACAAGCTACCTGTTGGAAATGAGATTTTATTTGTAAGAATGATATTTGTAAAACAGAAGTTAACATTTAGTCTTAAGTTGAATTAAATTGTGTTGACGACAGGTTCAGCGGCGAAAGGAGAGAGAGAGAGAAAGTCATCGGTGCCGCTGTTTATATATGCCCTGCTTGTTGGCCTAAGCGCCACCTATCCGGCGCTAGAACTACTAAGGTTGTTACCAGACAACTCTGTAAGTGTTCCGCTTCCAACACTACCAGACTTCAGAAATTCTGATTCTCATACATTGCACCCTAAACCCATAAATATAAAAATGTCCGAAGAGCTAACGGCCCTCAGCAACATAAAGCTGGAAGTCCAAAGTGGGACAGGCTGACAAGGTTAGAGGTTGGAAGTGCCCAATTCCTAAAATTTCAAGGTTCAAAGTATCAAAGTCCAAACCGTCGAGCTTCAAAGTGTCAAGGTTCAGAGTGGCAATGTTCAATGTGCCAAACTCCAACTTTCAAGTTCAGAAGTATCCAGATCCAAAGTCTTAAGTTCCAACGTGTCAGGCTCCAAGTTTTCAAGGCCCAACGTGTCAAGTTCCCATGCATCAAGGTCTAAAGTTTCGGTGATGTCAAGAGCCAGAGGTCGAAAATGTTAGTGATCCAAACGTCAATAGTACAAAATTTCAGATGAACAAACTGTCAAGGTCCAAAGTGTCAGACGGCCAATTCGATGACAACATAAATTTTAAATAGCTTCTGTCATTCTAAAAGCATAAATCTATAAAGGAAGATGTTAGAATATGGTAGAAATCCCGACGATTCTGAACACCACACAGTCTAAAGTGGCAGAGATCCGAAATGTCCGACGTCCAATGTACCAGAGGTTCACTATGTCTAAGGTACACTGTGTCTGGGATTCAAGGTGTCTGAGATACTGTGTCTTCTAAGTCTAATGCATCCGAGATCTACTGTGTCTGAAACAAAAACACGGGACCGAGGTTCAAATGTTAAATGTTAAGACACCAACGTGATAGGGCTTCTAAACATCAGAGGTCCAAATTGCCAGAGCTCTAGCTGATCACGAATCCAAACTTTAAGAGATCCTAAGCCAATACTAAAGTGTGGCAATTCTAAAATATGAGAATTCCAAATGTGGCAGGTCCAAAAAGCCAGAAGTTGGAAGTACCACCGACCAAAAGAAAAGAGGCGTAATATGTCAGACAGCAGAAACTTAGGGTATCATGTGGCACGTCCCAAAGGCATAAGTCCGTAAAAAAACATCTCAAATTAAATAAATATAAATTAAATTCCGGAGTAGCATTGTTCAAAGTGTCATAAGGTCAAAGTGGGATAAATTAAAAGTTTGGGAAGTGGTGAAGTGGGATAAGTTCATAATGTGAGAGGTCCAAAGTATCAGAGATTGGAGATGCCAAAGATTTCAATTGCCAAGATCCAAAGCGTCAGGGGTCCAAAAAGCCAGAGATCTAATGTGACTCAATTACGACACCAAGCAATCTAATTCCCACGTCTCATATCCATAAAGGAATAGGTCCCAAGATGACAAAATTTCCGATGGTCCTGAATACCCTTGTCTGAAGTGTTAGAAGTTCAAAATTAGATAAATGCTTTAGAAGTATAAAAGTTGTCAATGTCCAAACCATCAAATTCCGAACTATCGAGCTACAAAGTGCTAAAAGGCAACGTGTCAAGTTTTGAAGTATCCAGATCCAAAATCTTAAGTTCCAATGTGTCAATCTCCAAACCATCAACGTTCAAAGTATTGAGAGCCAAAGTGTCAAGGTACAAAAGTGTGAAGATCCAAAGAATCAAGCTCCATAGTGGCGAGGTCCAAAATATCAAAGTCCGATGTGCACGGCGTCAGAAATACTATACGTTAGACCTCAAATCTAAAGGGTGACAGATCGAAAGAGTACCATCGCCTGAAGTGTCAGAAGTTCATCATCATCATCATCGGCACTACAACCGGGATCTGGTCTTGACCTTATTTAACAAGTATGAGGCTTGTTAAATTTTCCATAATAGTTTGTTTTTCCCGGGCAAGGTTATCAGCCTTGCGCCAGGTCAGAAGTTAGAAATGGGATAAATGCTTTAGAAGTCTAAAGTGAGATAAACTCAAAATATGAGCGATTCAAAGTACAGATGTGCCAGAGATAAAAATGCCAAGATTCAAAGTGTTCGGGGGCCAAAATTCCAGAGGCACAAAATCTCAAACATCAGAAATGTCGAAACCTACGCATCTTAGCCCTCGTATTATGTGACAAAATGACAGATCCGTAAAATAAAAGAATGAATGCCCCTCTTCCCTATGAGGTAAATATCCTAAAAAGAAAATGTTCTAAAACGCAGCGAGTCTAAGAGTAGATATTCTAAAAAGTAAAGAATGCCGAATAAAAAAGCCCCTAAAATTCACATATTCCTAAAGGCAGAGATCCGAAAAAGCAAATATTATAAATGATCCAACGGCCGACATTTTAAACCGCAGAAAATCAAGAGCCGAACATACCAATATTCAGGGTTTCCAGAGTGCAGAATTTCCAAACAGCAGATATCGTTTTAAATGATTGTTGTTACAGTTGTCAAATTTTTTGATTTGGCCTACCTCTTAAATGTGAGAAGCGCTGATAAACTGTTCAGTGATCCACCGATCGGAAAGTGCACATGTACGTATTTTCTGGTCGTGTTTTCGCTTTAAAAATACTTTTACCTACAATCGTATTAATTGAAACTTATAATTTATTAATATTCATCATCATCATCAGCAATACAACCGCGGTCCGGTCTTGGCCTTATTTAGCAAGTCTCTCCACCGGTATCCGGTCCATATCCGAGACTTGTTAAATTGTCCATAATAATTCGTTTTTCCGGATGTTACGGCCACAACCATCCATCCTATAAAACGTACCCCTTTGGAGCCAGTCTCCACCACTAACGGCGACACACGCCAAAAACATCCACTTAAAGGATGTGACATTACCTAAACCAAAAATATTACCCCATACACCAAATGGTCCCACAGAAATGTATAGCAAGCAAATCGAACTAAACTTTCAATTTGCGCTATTTAATTAAACCCCAGGCAAATTGAACTAAACGTTCAATTTGCTCACATAGAAAACTTTGACATAATCATCGAACCAAAGGTTCACCACAAAAACCCCTAAGAGCCGAATGTGCAGGCCAGATGCCGTCTTTCAAACGAAATCGCCGAGAATTTTATGATCCCTTAGAAAAATGGTTACCTAAAACCATTAAAACAACCAGCGCCAGTTTCCGTTTTAATCAAACTAAGTTAAAACAAACAACAGGCAGTAAAACAAAATGCACGTTCGCCTGGGCGCTATTGATCTTTCTTTCAATCGGTTTCCCACGGAAAAAATCCTTGCCCATTCGGTTTAAGAAAACAACAGGCGCAATAAAGCACTATCGATTTTTCTTTACCGAAAAAAGGATCAGGCGGGAAAAATGAGAGAACCTTTTATCTATCGGAGGAAACCAGATTTCGATCCTAAAGAAAAGAAAAATGACCACTAGCGATGGTTGGGACTAAAGGTTTTGGGCCGAGACAATGAGACGAGAATGAAGTTGGTTTTCGGGACTTGACCGGGACGGTGAGTGAGGAGTTCGTGGTTCGGGATATTTGACTAAGACGGTCTTCCAGAGAAGAGTTTTTGGTGTTGTATTCGTGGTGATTAAAATGTGCCAGTTGTTCTAAAGTAAGATAAATGATATTTGACATCGTCCCTAAGACTAAAAGTGATTAAAATGTGTACCGGAAATAAACCAAGTTAAGGAAAAAACAGTGTTTTATTTAAAGTGTGTGTGGCATACAAAGGGTGACGAACAGTATCATTACACGGGCAAGGTTATTACCCTTGCGACGATTTATTAATATTGCTTGTGAAAAACATAACATATGACCCATAAGAGGATCAACTTATTTAGTCGAATCGGGCATACAAATTGTGGCAATGTGTGCTTAGAAAACTGTATAAAATGTTCACTTTAAAATTATCATCGGCACTATAACCGGGATCCGGTCTAGGCCTTATTTAGCAAGTAAAATTTGATAAATTTTCCATAATAATTTGTTTTTCCGGGCAAAGTTATTAGACAAAATGTTCACTTTGGTTAAGTGGTATTCAGCTAATGTTTTACGTGAGTGTGTTATTGTGATAGGCAGCGAAATATGTTTCACTTTTGAAATATGTTTCAGATGAATATGCTCTTATGCACATGCAAACTGAAATTATTTTGACACTCATTCTCTTTCGTCTATTTTCACTATAATTCCGTCTCTTTCCTGCACTCCTACAATCATGTTTGATAATACCGCAGCATTTATAATCGCTTTAGTTGCAGCATTCAAGTACTATAAAAAATATTAATTTCTATCAAGCGCCAGATCGCAGGGTGCGAATCCCTTTAGTATTCTATAAAACAATTTTCTCCGGGCGACAAAAAAAATCTATACCTTATTATCACACCAGGTGAGTTTGAAGAAAGGGAAATCGACACTGAGGTTATATATTATCGTCAGAGGAAACTGCGAGAATTATGCGCTTTTCAAAGTTTGTTTGTGAAGTTATATATACTTGAGCTTATAAGTACTTGCTTGAATTAAGTCAATAAATGGGGTGGTACCTCACTAAACTAAACTAAATTTCACATTTGCGAGTATATCGTCCCGCAACTGTGTCGTTCGACTGAAAATGTTTCCCAATTGATTCCCAGTATATATACCATATATTTATGAAACAATATCATGCATCTATTTAACTCTAAACATTTGTTAACCAGTTATACCCAGGATGCGATGTCAACCTTAAGGTCCCGCCTTGCCTGAGAGAATATTTGAAAAGCGAGAGGGCAAAAAAATGTCCTCCCTCACCTTTTAACACTGATGTGGTTTAATGCAAATCACTAGCCTGCCAACATCTCCCACTGTACTAAGCAATTGTTTCACATGCAAGTCGCACAAATTAAATCCGCAGTTGCTTGCTGGACTGACATCCGGCCACAAGAATTGCTCGTCTATCATCCTTGTAGATTCGAGAGCAAATGACTGGCAATTGCCCCAAAACAATAGTCGAGGTTCTCGTCGACTGAATATTCGAGTATTTTCATTTCGCAAGAACTGCATAAAGTTTTTCAATCCGTCCTCTGAAAGCAGAGGACAATTTGTTTCGATTAGAAGGAAAAACTTTCGCCATTCACCCAACATTATTTACTTACCCTCGGACCGTGCTTCAGGACAAAGAGTACACGATTTTTTTTTCTGGTCACGTGGTTTATGGCATGAAGCATTTCCATTGTGTTGCCTATTATGAGAAAAGTTTGCAGTTGACGCTGGAAAAGGGAGCAACAAAGTTGGTCTTCATTCAATAAGCCTTTCGGTATTCATTTATCGCATCCTTTTTTTCTGATCCCTTCATCAGAACAAGGCTCCCACTTGCAAGATTCGCTTATCACCACTTCGTACAAATTGCTGACATTCAGATAGAACAGTGTCGACTGACCTTTTGTTTAAGTTGATTTCAATCCTTGACGGTGCTGACGGTGCACTACGTTCAAGAACAAAAAACACCAACAAAAAATATCTTTTGATGGCTATCGCTGTTTCGAGTGGGTGAATAGGATCTGCCAACCATTAATTATCCTAATTTTCGTAAGTGTCGGTTAGAGGAACTAAGGCACATCTTCCAGATGAAATTATCACTCTTAAGTGCATATTGTCTGCGGCAGGATTTAATTGATCGTGGAAGGTAGAATTCAGTAGGTAACTCAATTTGGAATTCAAGGGATTACGCCGAGTAGAAGTGGCACTTTGAAGGTGACGTTAGTTGGAATTAAGAATTGCGAGTGGCTGTCCATCTAATATTTGAGTGCTTCTATAGGTTGGTTTCGGTGTGTTTTCCTTGTCATGGGAAAGAAGGAAAGATAGTTATGTTTCTGTTAAACAAATTTCTGTTGATCGCTGTAATTGAATTGAACAAGATTTTTTAGGCTTGTCTAATAATTGAAAGTAAATTAGAATAAAGCTTAAATTCTCTTCCCAACGATCAAATTGGAAACCTTCATCGCTGTGCGACGACGGAAGGGTACTACTTTAAAGTCGACAACATTGATGTATACAAAAATAAACTGCATAGTTACAAAAAATTCAGTCTCATTACTTTTCTTAGTAACCTCGTATTCTGATTGCAGAATTACATAAACTTTAGTGGGTTTGATAGCATTCAAAAATCTCAAAAGAAGTATTCTAATCAAGTCGTTTTCAGAGATCCAGTTGCTACGGAGATACCAGCAACGGCTGAGGCTTGTACCAAATCTTTATTGGATGAACATTTTTGTCCATATTCAAACTCTCAGATTTTGTTTAGTATTTATTATCACTTAAAACAACTTATATCGTATATATCAGCTTTAGTAGCCGCAGGAGTTTGTGTAGTTGATTTTTTATTTCAATTTTTCAGTTTATCGTTTATCATAGTTTTATCGGAACGAATTCGACATTGTTGAAATTTCGCTTCTAATTTTCGAACAAGTTCTTAACAAATATTTTGAATCCCTTTATTGCGGAAAATATTTGCAGTAAGTTGGTAAATGTGGTAAATTAAATGACTACAATGGAAACTACCAGAACAGAACTGCAGGAAGCTGATGACACTAGTTCCGTTAAGGAAAAACTAGTGTTACTTCGCAGTTCATTCCGCTTGATATCACCTCAGATACGCAGAGAACATTCAAATGAAATTGTGAAAACCTTCAATCAAAATTATATTGTCCCCCTAAAAAATCTACAACTAGACCAATTGCGAATGGAAGTTAACTTCTTTCGGGAACTATTTAACTTAGAAAAGAAGTACCTCGAAAAGTCGATGCCATTGTTGAAAAAACGCACTGAAATCATTTCCGGTCTCGTCGAGCCCCCGCAACAGGAACCTGAATGGAAAATCAAACAAAAGGACGAATCAGTAGACAATACAGAAACCGATACAACTTCAATACAAGTCCCACAGAAAAACATCAAGGGAATATCAAATTTCTGGCTGTCCGTATTTCGAAATGTTCGACTTCTATCTAAAATTATACAAAAACATGATGAAGATGTATTGAAGAAACTTAGCGATATACAAATCAAATATTCAGATAATGAAGACTATTCCTTCACTTTGGAATTCCATTTCGATAAAAACAAGTACTTCTCAAACGAGATCCTCACAAAGCAGTACTTCTTCAGAGACCGTATCGACGAATCACGTCCTTTTGCATTTGAGGGTTCGGAAATTTACAAATGTAAAGGATGCCCCATCGATTGGCAGAACGGAATGAATCTGACAATTAAGACGATACACAAAAGACAAAGGCATAAGGTACGCGATGCAGTACGGAATATAACCAAGGAAGTACGCAACAAAACATGTTTTCATTTCTTTAGTGCCACAGGAAACTGGGATGAAGCCAATGAACAATATCAGAAAGTATTATCTTTCGATTTTCAAGTCGCCAAATTGTTAAGATACCACATCATTCCAAAAGCCGTGCTTTACTATACCGGCGACATTCCTGACGATGGGAGTGAAGATGAATCAGAAGAAGCTTTCTGACATACGAAAGGTATTAACAGTAACAGCGGAAACCAGAAACTGCCAAACAGCTGTAGTCATTTTTTCCAATAGTAAATTGTTGTTCAGATTTTGAAAATTGTGATGGTGTTTCTCCAAAATATTCAAATTAAGAAAGAAATGGCGTAATTGTTAAATTGGACTTAATTCAGTGTTGGCTTAAGTAGATTCAGTCCCGAAATTTAAACTGTTATAATTGATACATTTTCCTGAAATATATTGAGGGTTCATATTGGGAACCTACTTTCAACCGGCAGTTATCTGTGTGTTTATTACTTCATATAAAACTTGAAAGAAAGGAAAGGATACCAGAGCTCTTTAACAGTATAACAGTATACTGGTTTTTATAGTTAAGTTCTCTCTCGAACTCCTGAACCTTACTCTATCAGAATTTAAAAAAAAAAGGAAATGGCCCTCACCTGGATTTATGATTTGCACCACAAGCAACCAATCGAGATCATCTTTTTTTGCGCTCTCTCATGTTCCCCGCCCATCGAGGTAGATAGACGCTTCAGTTAATTCGATAGTCGACGGAAAAGGGAGAACGAGAGAACCGGAACACAATGTGCAATGATCACGGGGTGGATTTGGTTTTTGTGTGCATGTACCAAGGGAACTCTGAGGAAAGTCCACTGACCTAATTCGGTCAGTGTGGTGATCTCAGAGTGCATTGAACTGTGGGAAGATATAATTGTAAAGGAGAGGAAAATGTTTTGTAGCTATTCACCTGCAAGAAGAGATCAATAATCCCCAGCGAATGGAGTGTCTGGGGAAAGTCGAAGTGACGCTACTTTGACTAGGGTAATATTATCGTGGGAAACACGCTGAGGAATTCGATAATTACCCAAGCCGATGGATAAAGGTGCAACCGCGTCGTTTGATTCGACTTGGTTGGTGCTAACCAACATGAATCGGAATTTCCGGTGGAAATCTCATGGGTTAGAGGAATTGAGTTGCCGTATGGCAAAAAGGTGGCTGAGCTCAATTATGCATTACCTGCACAGAATAATGAATTCCGATATACGTCCGTTTAAAAACATGATTTACAGGTGAATAGGTTGGTAGGAGGAATTGGGGTTGATTTGACACGCTGTTAGCGGCCGAAATAAGGCGGAAACACTGGGTTGGTTTGTGGGGGTTCCCTATACCGCATGGAGAACCAACCCAAAATTCCATACCTTATTTCGACCGCTTTCAGCACGTCATTTCTACCCATTCCCCCTTATAAGCTATTCCACCTGTAAAACATGTTAAACGGACGCATAGCTAAACTCATTATCCTATACAGATAATGCATAATTGAGTTTGGCTACCTTTTTGTCATACAATAACCCCATTTCGCTAACCCATGAGATTTCTACAGGAAATCGCATCATGTCGGTTAGCAACGGCATAGTCTGATCAAACGACGCGGTTGCTTAATATTGCGACCGCTGGGGAAATTATCAAAGCATTTAAGTTAGTTCCCATGATCAGATTTCCCTAGCCAAGCCAGCGTTCTTTCCACTTTCTCCAGACACTTCATTCGCTGGGGATCAATGCTCTCTTTTCGCAGGTGAATAGCACCAGCTTAATTTTCCTCTCCTTCACAGTTCTGTCTTCGTACATATCAATGTACTCTGAGATCGCCCTATTCACCGAACTAGGTCAATGGGTGACGCTCAGAACTACATTGATTCATGCACACACAACCAAATCCACCCCGAGATCATCATACGTCGTGTTTCTGTTCTCTCATTCTCCCAAGTTCGTCGATTATCAATTCACCGATTTTCCACCACACATCGACGGACGTGGCAATGAGAGAGCAGAAGTATGTTCTCTTTTGGTTGTCAAGTGCGAAAATTAAATTACCCAACTTCATCCCTTTTCCAGTCAGTCGATTTATAACCATCTACCAGATCGGTCGCGATTCAACAACCGCAGCATGTGTACACTAGCACAAGGAAAGACGTGTCTGTCGCCAATTTGAGTACTAACAACCACCCCACCCATTAGAAAGTTAAAACGAGTTCGATTTTAAATTACATCCATTCTAATTCCTTTCGGTCATCAAGTTTTTATTGTTAGATTTTTATAATGCATACAGTTCTAACTCGCGGAAATGCCACCGTGGCGTACTCTCTTAGTGTGTTCACGTGCCTTACATTCTGCTGTTCATGTTTCCACCCATTGGGATTTCTATTAACTTATAAGTGCATACGAATCAATAAACTTAGTATAAAATAAAAATAACAAAAAATTCAATCAAAATCAGTGCATTTCATTTCTTCATTTTTTGGTGCTGGGATTTTCTATGGGTATTCATCGAGCAACTGGCACAAGACTAATGGCCTTGCCCGGAAAAAACAAATCATTATGGAAAATTTAACATGCCTCAGGACTTGCTAAATAAGGCCAAGACCGGTTCCCGGTTGTAGTGCCGATGATGATGATGATTCATCGAGCAACATCGTGGGGAAGAAAGTGAACTAGTGCCCATGATCGGCACAATACTTCTTCACCCCCACACTGGCTGCACTAGAAAATGAAAATTACTCATTTCGAGAGGCTCGTCTTTCACTAGTTTATGCATGAAGTTTCATGATATTTCCTCTATTTATTTACAAGCTACAGTCGCTTGAGTGACGCTACTTTTGCCTTCGTAAAAAAATGGAAAAACAGAAATATCGCATCTTAATCAAACATTGTTCCTTGGTGTGAAAAACTTCTAAACAATGATTACAATGGTTGCAGAAATGTTATCCCACACCTGCTCCTTCTAGAACAACAGTAATTTGTGGTTTAGTGAATTTTAAATGAGTCGTACAAGCACCGAAGACGCACCGCGCTCTGGAAATCCAAAAGAAGTTACGACTGTGGAAATCATCGCGTAAACCGAGGCCTATTTCGAAGACTTGGACGTTTCGTACTACAGCTATAACTACTCATCAATTACAAACACAAAGAAAATCTGTAATTGCATACAAAATTATCCTCAAATCGATGTAGAAAGAGGACACAGAAGAAACAGAACGCACAATACATACAAGCATTCCTTTGAAAAACCAAAAAAAAAATTCATCGCACGTTTTTCATAAAAGAACTTACGCACCAGGAAACAATAGATACCTCTTTCCGTGTTCACTAAAACCAGAGTATCACCAGTCATTTAAGAGTAAGATAAACAAAAAAGGGGAACCATGATTCCCAAGTTCCAGTCATTGAACATATTTTTCTTCTCACCGAAAGGCTCGGCTCGTGCAACAACTCTCGTCATATCGACCATTTTCACCGCCTAGCCGTAAACTCTCAATCAACCATGCCGGTCAATGGAATCTAGCACCACTGTACAACCAACTTAGAAAATGGTTCCCTTGCTCCCTCAGACGATCCCATTCCATCCATCACCAACGCGCTGACTCAGCAGCCACAGCAGAAGATGAAGAACAAAATTTAGTCAACCAGTGCGTAGATGATACAACTCGTACGTCAACAAATCGACTCGAATATTCCTAATAGTTGGGATTACTCGTCATCATCCTCGTCCTCATCGACCTGTTCTAATAACATCAACCACACTTACAGCGATTCGTCATGTTAAAAGCAATTCTTTTTGTTTTTATTTATTTATTACAATGTAAGTAAATTAAATGGTAACTTCAATCTAATAGCGCTAGCAACTAAGGGTTTCGGCTAGTTTGAATATAAATATATATGTGTACATGCTTGCTTCGGCAGAACATATGTGGGGGTTCTCTATACCACATGGCGAACCAACCCACAATTCCAACCAATTTTGACCGCTAACAGCGCGTCACCATAACTCAAACCTGCAATAGAACACATTCGCAAACATGCAAAGAACGCACTTCCCAATATACAAGAGCATCCGTTCCCAAATCTGCAATCACATACATCCCCAAACTTACCAAGAATCCATTTCTCAATCTCTAATAAAACGCAATTGCCCGAAAAACTTGCAACAGAATATAAATCATCTCCCTCATCTACATCACACCGCATACATTTTTCCCAAAAACCACTTCGGTTAATTTCCTATTTAAACTATATCCCTCGCTTACAACCAAGCAGCATTAATTTCCCCTGAAAAACATTCCGGCTCACTTCTTGCTTAAGCCACTTCCGTCGTTTGTAACCAAGCAACATTTATTTTCCCCGAACACCATTTCGGCTCCATCCCAACTAAACCAATTGAAAGAACACCAATTTTCCTTACTGGTAAGCCACCAGCACGATGCGTTGCATTTCCACGAAACAACCATCGCAACGACCAAAACCTATATTCCTTTGTCTAACCGACAACTCATGCCCATACTTGGTCGTGTTTCCAAAACCGATTTCCTCGAATCCAATTCAGCCTGTACGGCAGTAATTCTCTGGAACTAAATCCCCTATGCACGCATAGCAACCCTTTTCAAGTTCTTAGGAAGTCGCAGTGAATTTTACTTGGCGATGACTCCACTGCCACGGCACAATGAATGGGTTCTTGCCCATTTTTAGTCAGTCGAGTTTCAGCAGCCACCACGACGAGAGTCAAATCGCAACCCTCTGTCTAGCGCGCAACACGTTTTTCCTTTTCTTTGACGAGCAGAGGTTGGTCGCTCATGAGTCCAGTGGGTCAGTAACGGGCGACTCAGCTATATATTCGTATATTTGAAGTATAACTTAATGTGCTTTCCGGTCGTTTAAGAAATATCGGGGCTATAACTGTACACCAATATAGACATTAAGAAAAACAATTTGGCGCGAGCAAGAACTTTAAATACGTGTTTCGATCCTATTGATAATATATCTAAAAACACTTGTGTATAAGAATAGTAACCCAAGCGGATGTGTTGTGTCCCTTAAGATCAGCGTAGACATTAAGAAAACGATTTGGCGCGAGCAAGAACGTTAGATACATGTTCCGATCCGGTTGATAATATATTTGAGAACACCTGCGTATAAAAGTAGTAGCCAAAGCGGATGTGTTGTGCCCCTTAAGATTAATATAGACAGTAAGGAAAACAAATTTGAGATTATGTACGCAGTTAATTAAGTGGACCTCTTGCAAAGTGAATGTGGAAGAATAAGGTAAAGCTGAAGTTACATAAAATAAATCAGCGTTTTATTTTTACTCGTTTTCGTCTTCCTTGAGGAATAATTTTCAGGATAGCAATCGGTGAGGGTAATCTAAAGGTGTTGGGGATTAAGTGAACCCATGTCGTGCCGGACACACTACTTAAGCGACCCCCACATATATACTAAAAGTAATTCTTAATTTACTGCCATATAGTGACAGTCAAATGCGACCCTCGTCAACCGGTGGCAAGATCTCGTCACTTCGACCATTCGATCACTTGCGGACATTGTGATCTTTGATCCGTACGCTTAAATTAAACATCTTGGATCGTATCAGGGTGAATCCCCGGTCATGAACCAGAGAGAATTATTTAGAGTCCCGTTGTTTCTCTCCTCATATCCCTACCAATTGTTTTCAACGCTCTACTCCAAATAGTCCCTTACACATTCGCATTTTTATTATTTTTTTAACATACTGTATTTATTTGACCAATAATCAATGTTTACATTAAGTACTACAGCTAACTTATGATTCTACTGATACAACTGTTTACATGCATACATTACACATTTTTCAAACATAACTGAATGTGTGAATAACTATTCGAGTATTATAGGTTTTAATATTGTGACGCATATGACAATCAGTACTGGAATCTTCGAGAAAGTCCGAAACAAAGTACTAGATTATTTTAGGAAGTACTGGAAAACTGGAATAGAACATTCAAGACTATGGAACGGACGGAAACGATACACCAAATCAGAATGAGGAAAAACGGTATAAATACGTCGCACGCAGAACGGAAGAATAAGTTAGAGTTATAAGTAAGACAGTGAAGCAAGCGATAAGTCTCGAGTGAGAAGTAAGCAGTAAAAGTCGCGATAAGTACGGAAGCGATAATAAAGAAATCGTTAAGTGTACGGTATAAGTAACGGTTGTATTACGGACTAATAAAGTGTTATATAAATTCAAAATCGATTTAACGGCTCTTATTTATTTTAACATAATTAATCCAGCGAACCCTAAGCTCGCTACAATATTAACAGTTTTGCTGGAAAAGGTCAGAAAACCAGGATTTTTATTTTTTAATTTAATCTAATCTAATACTTAACTTAACTCTAACTTATTCTAGCTTAACCTAATTTATTTAATAATAAGTTAAATATGTAATGTGAATTGGGGAATATAGGGATTGATGGTTAAGGAAGTAGGTTGCGTGGGATATGGTCAGTTAGTGGCCTCAGGTGCGGTAACACTTTCCAGTTGTTCGTTAAAACGCAGAATGTTGGAGAATGGTTGTATGTTACAGTATTTGAACTGATTGGGTGCCAGCTCGGTGTTATGGTACACTACCTCGTTGGAGTCATTAACCAATCTTCCAGAGGTGAAGAGACTTCTAGTATGGAGACAATTCAGATAGTGAGCCCTGTTATCTAGAGGAGTTGGTAGTAGTGAAGTTATTATGGGGTTGGGATTATTTGGGAGGTTTTCAATAAATTTGATAGACAGCTCAAGGAAGCGTCTATCGAAACGGTCAATATTAGCGGCATTATATAGCAAGCTGTTATTGTAATACTTGTAAGAGTTGGGTTGTCGGTTAAGGCCAGTGACCAGCCTGAAGCATTTCCTTTCGAAATTGCGTAGCTTCTCCATTTGGGCTGGTGTTATATGATACCACAGTGGACACGCATATGTCAGTGTGGGTCTTATTATTTGTTTATAGATGAGCAGTTTGACTTTGTGAGAGACCGTTGGGTTTCCACATCACTCTTCTACAGAGATTCAGTTGTATTGTGGCTTTACATAAAGTATTTTTAATATGGGTGGAGAATGAAAGGTCATTGGAAAAGGTTATTCCCAGATATTTTAAAGTTTTAGAAGGTTTTATGTGGGTGTTATTTAGTTTGAGTCTAATTTTGTTGTGGGTGCGCCTTGTGTTGTTTGTGCAGTGCTCATTTTTACCCTTAAACACTATAAGTTGGGTTTTATCAGGATTTAGGCGAATTTTCCATTTATTGAAGTATGTTGATAGATTTGGGAGGAAGTTATTAATGCGGTTTCTTGCCTCTTTTACAAACTTGCTGCTAGAGTAGACTATGGTGTCATCAGCGTATTTCAACATCACGGTATTGGGTAATTGAGGCTGCAGTATGTCTTAAGTATAAAGGAGGTATAATAGTGGTCCCTGCGGTTATATTATACGATTGGGAGATAGAAGAATTTATTTTGACCATGAATTTTCTACCAGAGAGGTAGGAAGTAAGAAGTTTGGTAGTATGGGTGTTTAATCCAAATATGTAGTGCAGCTTGTAAAGCAGTCCTGAGATCCAAACACAGTCGAATGCTTTAGATATGTCGAGAGAGATACAGACCGTCGGGCTTTGGTTTTGAAGATTAGTTGTGACATCGTGCGTTAGTTTTAACAGAGCATGATAGGTGGAGGGTTGTGAGCGAAAGCCAAACTGGGAATGTGGGATAATAGCGTTATCATTAGCAAATGAAAGGAGATTTCGATATATCTTGCATTCCAATATCTTGCTTAATGTGTTTAATAACGAAATCGGACGATAGTTGCTGGGGTTGTTGGAAGGACTGGACTTACTGATAGGGACTATAACCGTGGTTATCCAGTTATCTGGGAAATGTGATCCATTAATTATGTGGTTGAGAAGAACGAGAAGAGGGACTAGATTTGACGGCAGAAGTCTTTTGTAAAGAAGGTTTGGAATTCCATCTAAGCCTGTCGACTTCTTGTTATTACGTGATGTTATAAATTCAGATAATTCGCCTGCTGTTAGGAAGGTCGCATTATCCAGAGGATGAGACGCTTTGTTTGTTTCGTTGAATTCCGCGATGAAAGGGGTGAAGGATGGGATCATTGTGCATGAGATGTAGTCGTTTGCATCATCGTCGGCACTACAACCAGTAACCGGTCTTGTCCTTATTTTAGCAAGTCCTGAGGCTTGTTAAATTTTCCATAATGATTTGTTTTTTTTTTCCCCGACGGGGAATCGAACCCCGGTTTCCCGCATGACAGGCGGGTACACTAACCACTATACTGTGGGGGTATAAGTGGTGGTGCCTACGTATGGCACGGGATTCACTGTACCCGCCACCGCTTACGCCGTCCAAAATTGTCTATCAATAAGAATAAATGAAATGCACTGGTTTTGATTGCATATTAATATTTTCTTTATTTAACATGCACCAATAAATTGAAACTGTTTTCTTGAGGATTATTATTTAATATTAACTACACCGACCTTTTGTGGTAAACGTAAAACTTTACGCGAACGATAAAATTTTCCGCATTGACTCTTGACTGTGATTTTACAAGTGATTAAATTTGGTTTAGCGCGAGCGACGTGACTGCACGTGTTAGTGGTTGGCTAGCGACTGACTCTATTTAGGGTGGAAATCGTAATTTCTGCCTTTTACACATTGATCTGCCAATGGTAATCATGCTCTCTTGTGTGTTCCCCAACTCACCACACTCATCCAGGTCGAAACGTACTTGTGTATTCGTTCGACGTCGATGGGCGTAGCCAGAATGGAGAAATCAAAAGGGAAAGCACAATAACCCAGGGTTGATCTGGCTAGGTGTGTGTGCGTCAATGCCGTGTATACGGTTGGTCTACTGACCTAGTGACAATCTCTTAGGTCAACGCACTATAGCAAGACAGAAATACGAGAGAGAGGGCAAACATAGCTAAGGCTATTCACCAGCAAAAAGAGATCATTGATCCCAAGCGAATGGGTGATCTGGAAAAAATCAATAGGACGCCGCATCGGCTGGGGATATAATTTCATTCTGTGGAATGTTCAATAATACCCAAGCCTATGGACTATGACGCAACCGCGTCGCTTGGTTTGACTTGGTTGTTGCTAACCAATACGAATGGAATTTCCGGTGGAAATCCCATGGTTAGCGCAATAGTGTTGCCGTATGTTGTTGATTGTAGCTAAACTCAATTATGCATTATCTGCATAGAATAATGAGTTTAGCTATGCGTCCCTTTGACATGTTTTACAGGTAAATACCTATCAAGGAAATGGGTAGGTATTGTGGTTGGAATTGTGGGCTGTTTCTCCTATAGGATAGAGAAACCCCTACAATACTATCGAGGAGTAGTAGTTTACAGTACCTTGCAAATTGGAGACTGAGAGGGAGTCGTTTTGTTGATGGATTTTATTAAAGTGATTAATTATACAGATTGCTATGTCAATATCTGATTGGACTGGGTGATGTTAGTAGGGTTGTAAATATTGTAGCGAGCTGAGGGTTCGCTGGATTAATTATTTCTAGTAAATAAGAGCCGTTAAATCGATTTTTAATTAATATAACACTTTATTAATTCATTAATAACAACCGTACTTATCCCGTACACTCAACGATTTTTCTTTTTCTATCGCTTGCTTCACTTTTCCTTTTCTTGTCTGTCACCATCAGCTGTCTCGACGTCTTTTTATCGTTTTTCACCTTCTCATTTCGTTTCGGTCCGTTCCATAATCTTGGATGTTCTAGTCTCCAGTTTTCCAGTAGTTTATAGAATATTCCAGTGCTTGTTTTGGACTTTCCCGAATATTCCAGTACTGACTGTCATATGCGTCACAATATAATCGATTCGGTCTTTGTATTTTCGACCCGTTAGTCTGTTGATATTTTTGAATAAATCACGAGTGGGTTTAATATTTGTAAGTATAGACGTGTAAGCCTGGTCGGAAAATTGTTTTACTTGTCCATTTATCAGGGTAGTCAAGAGTTGGATTTGATTTTTAATAAAAGGGGAGTAACTGCTATGTAGTTTTCGTCTAAGCTGTTTTTTTAAGCGTAACCGTTTTGTAAGGATGTTGGGTAAAGGTTTTCCTAGGTGATTATGAAGGATGGATGTAGGTGTGTGGCTGAAGAGGGCATTTTTTAGTATTTGCTCTATTCTTAAGGCGGCTTGATCAATTTCAGCAGGGAGTCGATTTGAAGTCTCTGGCAAAGCATAGTCTGTAAAACTAGCAGCAATGTCCCTAATGACTCTTTTCCAGTTTGTCCTGGAGAAATTCGGGATCGGATTGAATGAGTAACATGGTTCGAGGGCTGGGATTTGGACAGTGGTGTGGACGGACCCATGATCGGAAGGAAATTCGAAGGATACTGTAGGGAGGTTAGGTGAGTGGACGTCTACGGATTTTAGGAAAAAATCTATTGTTGATTTAGTAGTATTGGAGATACGTGTTGGCTGTAATGGACAGTCCGCATAGATATATGGATGGAGTTGAAGGAGTGCTAGAAGTTGGCAACCGTATTTATTGCACTTAGTGTCGTTAAATGAAGTATGCCGAGCATTCCAGTCTCCTCCTATTATGAAAGGTGCAGGTAGAGACTGTTGGATTATCTCAGTGATGTCGGAACTAGGGAAGTTTGGTTCCCGAGAAGGGTGAATGTATACGGACGACAGTACAAGCACTTTGTTGCTTTTGCAAAAGATTTTAATTGCCGTGTCATCATCATCATCATCCCCATAGGCACTACAACCGGGACCCGGTCTTGGCCTTATTTAGCAAGTCCTGAGGCTTGTTAAATTTTCCATAATGATTTATTTTTTCTGGGCAAGGTCATTAGTCTTGCGCCAGAGGCTCCGCGACGGGGAATCGAACCCCGGTCTCCCGAATGACAGGCGGGTATACTAACCACTATACTATCGAGGAGCTTTAATTGCCGTGTACTCAATATTATTTATATTGGTGAACCTAATTTCGGAAAATTGGAATTTCTTGTGTATTAGAATTCCAGCACCCCCACGAGGTCCAGTGGTTCGTGGATTAGAAACAGGTGTATAATTCGGGATAGATACTCGGGAGTTTGGTTTAAGCCAAGTTTCTGAGAGGAGGAGGATATCTGGAAAAAACTTTTCAATGAACAATCGGAGGTGTTGTCTGCGAATATTGGAATATATGGACTCTGCGTTGAGGGAAATTATGGTTAAATTAGCCATTAAGGGAGAGGATATGTGAAGTTATAAGAGATAAAATCTGACCTTTTTTTCTATTTCTGAGCTGTGCTTCAACGTGGGCAGCATCTTCTGTAAGCTACTTATGTATCCTGTGATGTCCAGATTCAGATCGTTACTGTTGGATTGGTGATTTCTTGTCATGTTAAGGGAATCCTTGACAACCTTAGCTTTTAATTTCTTTTTTTTTCTCTCAAACGCTTGTACTAAGTGTAATAAACGAGGGTTTTGCTCTCACTAAACTAAACTAAACTAAACTTAGCGTATGACATTCCTGGACTTGTAGGATTTATTGATTGATGTGATGTTACACATTCGCAGTATATTAGTTCTATTATGAACGAAATCCTTCTTTGGATGAATACGTTTTTATGTAATCATCGTGCTAAGTTATTGTGTTGAAAGATGTTGTTAACCCGTTTGTTGTTGTCCGTCTTTAATTAAGATTAACAGGGGTTGGGTCCATAGTGGATGACATATTCGTATGCATAGTTATCAAATGATTACTATTCGTATGGAAACATACGCTGGATAACCGCCACCAGTACAGCCCGCAACCTCAAGTCGTATATCATCGCTCCTTGATAGTCCTACGGAAAACAGTGCAAATTTCAACCAGAACCCGGAGAGTAACGTTCAGTTCAAGACTACGTAACTTTGTTTACTACATGTCACTGTCAAGTAACACAGCGAAGGCGAGGGTGGCAATAATGTCGAGATGTCCAGAAAGAATCAGTTGAATCACCAACCTTTACTTCAAATTGAGTTTTCCTTATTCTGCCACCATCGAGTGCGACACTGACGTCTGCTGCAGCGGCTTCATTCACTATTGCGTTACATCAAACACAAGGTCTTTACCAGGTTTATCTGTCGCCCTACTCAGCACAGAACTCAGCTGAGTTCTACAGTTCAGATAAGCGAACTATTTTTAACATTTAGAACATGCACAGTCCACCATTAAACGGTACAATTTGGCAATTTTAAATATCATATAAATACTACACGAGCACTAGCCGATGCTAAGAAATCTATTTCGGAAATGTATCGTACCAATTGAAATACCCGACGAAGGGGTTCAAACCTTTCTTTTCTATTGAAATATTCTGTGAGAGAATGTTAGATTATTACAGGCAACTTCGAAGGTGATAGGACTTTCTAGTGTTATGTAATTAATAGTTCTACCTTATTCACATAATAGATCTGTGACGGAGAATAAACATTCTTCTTATCTTCAGATAATTAAATGCTGTTCAAGGGTCGTAAGCAGTTTTTGAACGTTCTGATACAGAGTTTTCCACCCCAAAGTAGTTTTATATACCAATACTTTAACCACTGTATTGAAAAAGAATTTTACAAACAAAACATCACGGATTTCTCGCAGAAAAATATCGGATTCTGAGTTATATAGGTAAACACCATGCATGTGCATCTAGCGCTCCATTGCCATTCGTTGTAGATGAATTACTCAAAACTAGATCCCCCTTCAATACCAGTAATTAATCTATACGGCTTCCGATAAGAACAAACGCATGCAGACGCTACCAATGAATTAAGTTGTAATGTCCACACGATTCCGCAGCATTGCATTACTCTGCTCCCAACAATGTTCACTACAATACACAGGTCCACATTAGGGCGTGCATGTATAAATGATGCCATCGCACTAGTGTTGCAACTAAACCAGCTCCCCATTGGGCTGCCTAGTTTCATTATTCTAATTGATGTGCTCGTACTCATACCTGTGCGCGTAGTAACGCCTTTGTTAAATGAAAAGCGGCATATTTAGCTAGTCCTGCCAATTCCTCGCTTGATGTTCACCTCGCCCCACGACTCCACACAAATGTATTGCTAAACAATAAAATGCAAAATGCCGTAGAAAAAAAGGATACGACTTCATACAGGATTCAATCAGTCAGTTTTGCTGGTATGAATAGCGGACGCACACATTGGGATTCGCATTCGAGTGCGTTGTGCGTCTATCAAATTAATTTATCTCGTTCATCTGAACATCGAGCCAACGGTCAGTGCATTGATCAGTGTCCGTCCGGTCTTTGATTATTCTTGCATCCTCTGGATGTGATTTCACGTTTATTGTGCAAATCAACTGGACTCGATGCAGTGCACAGATTGCGTTTGTAGATGCGTGGGGTTGTTTAGATGCAATTTTTGCGTGGACTGCGAAATTCCGTTGCGAGAAAAAAGAACGCCAACATGGCGAGATGAATGGCGTCGATCCGGAAATGTGTACAACACTTTTTTCTTTTTTTTTTTACTTTGTGCGTCTGGACGGATTAAGCGGCATTCGGATTGCAGAGACCGCGCTCGACAAGGGGTTGGTATTTGTTCAGTCTGTGGGGTTGACCATAGCTGTAGAAGCTTTGAAGTGCGTACGTTGATATCCACATATTCTGCAAATATGTGTTCGATTCAATTCTTTATTACTACACTGGATGAGGTCTTTAAAGTAATCAATTGCGCGAGTGAATAATTCCTTTAAAAAGGAAATGTATTCAATGAAAACATTTGTATTGTAATTAGTAATTAGTTGTAGTGCTGTGTTTTTGTTCATGATCTGCATTCTGCCCTTTCTTACTTTGCTATCGTACTTTCTACTACTCATTTCAATTAACTTCGGTCGGTCTTCCCTTTTTTTATCATCAGGTTGGGAAAGGGGGTTTTAATTCAAAGTTCTTATTTGCTTGTTGTGCCATCCTCTTATGTGATTTCCTTTGACGTTTTCTTCTATGTTGCTTTTTGTCTTTTACGCTTGTTTCAGTCTCACTCCTTCTTTTCTGTGCTAGTTTTTTGTCATGTAAATTTTCCTGTGTATTTTTTGTATCAGCTTCATTTTGTCATCCATTCCGTCATTTTTGAAGAAATAAAATCAGAGCCATGACCATGACAAACAAATGTCAGCAAACAGCTGACATTTCAATTATATTAAAATGAACTGTCACATCGTCGTAAAATCCCTTTCAAGAGACAGTTCGGAATCAATTCAATTTAAGTAAATCAAAGTTAATCAAGAGAAATAAACGTAAAGGTTCACAATAGTTAACGACTGTGTTCTTACTTTATCTGGAGGATTCCTTTCTTGAGGCCAACTTAAGGTATTCGTTTCTCCTTATTCTTTACCATAGCAATTGTTTCAGGAGGACAACGATCGACGTTTATAATTTACGTATTGGCCGACCGAGTGCCAAAACATCGACCATTGTAATATTTGCATTTGAAGGGGCCGCATCTCTGCTGGACAGATGTCCATATACGTAACAGATGACCAGAAACTCTCACATTACCAAATTGACCACCATCCGGTGTAGACGTGTCCACAATCGACAAACGATAGTTGATCAACCGTTCAACGGAACGGCCTTAACAGTGAAGTGTATGTAAAATGATTATCAAATTAATGTTAAATTATTGCTAAATGATTGTTAAATTATTATTATTAAATTAAACTGCGTTGCACATTTTAAATGAGTACGGGTTCGCTTGGGACTTCTCTGCACCCAAAATAATTAAAAAACAATTAGTGCCGATATGCGACATCGAAGTGTTCATGTTGTGTATATGCACAGTATAATAAATACGGACGTAAATCAAATGGATGCCAAAATGCTGCTTCGGAGAAGACAAAATATAGACCTAAATCTAAAGACTAAACGCCTTAAAACCAATAAAAATAAGGATACAGACACGTTCACTGTCAACAGCGACGACGAAGACAACGCCCATGGTACCCAGCACTCAGGGGCTGGAAACCAATTCCAAGAACTAGTTGTCAGCGAAACAAATGCAAACGCCGGCAATCGGGTATAGGTCCTCAACAGATTCATCCATGAAATTAGTCTTAAAAAACAAGAACTGGATAAACAAATGGAGGAAGTTGTTAAACAAAAAAACAATTTGAGCCAGAATGAGCGGAACAACGAAAATGGTACAACATCAACAGCAACAACAAAGACAACAGCAACCCACGAAGACAAAGAAAACACGACAAGATAAAGAAACTCAACAGCAGGAATCACATCAACAACAAAAGCAGGAACCATATTAGCAGCAGAACCAAATCAGAGACAGGAACCATCTCAGCAGGCGCCAGTCGAAAAAAAAGGAGAAAGCACCACCTATCCACATCAGTTGCATGGAGACAAAGGATCTCATAAAATTGGGTGAGTTGACAAGCAAAACTTTTAAAACAAGACGTATAAATGATTTTAAGATGAGTTTAACATGCGATGATTTAGAAGGCTATCGCAAAATTAAATCTGCATTGGGGAAATCGAAAAGCGAGTACTACACGTACACCCCTGAATCGGAGAAAACTGTGTCCATGCTCCTCAAAGGAGTTGATCCTTCCTTTACTCCCGAAGAGGTGCTCGACGAACTAAAAACCTTCGAAAACGATACCTTGAAATTTACAGGTGTGAAACCATTTTCAACAGCAAATTCTAGAAATCGCAACCATAAGTTGCCTTTCATCATTGTGTCGCTAAGCCCCAATAGTAAAATTGATGGACTTAGATATATTGAATACATTAATCACCAAACAATAAATTGGGAGAGAATAAGGAAGTCCGACCGCGTATTGCAGTGTATGCCTTGTCAACGCTTCGACCATGTAGCAGCGATTGCGATATGCATTTCAGATGCGTCAGATGCCTAAATAAGCATATCATTGGAGAATGCCCATTGTGCAAAGAACAGCTCCCGGATAGAAATAAACTCTCTTGTGTCCTCTGTAACAACTCAGGTCATCCTGCTGACTTTGAAGGTTACCATAAGTACCAACAACTAAAATCAAAGTTGGAAGCCAGAAAGAAGCTAGCTGAAGAAGAGAAACGGATGAAAACTCGCTCTTACAACAAATTCGTGGCACCAAGTGTGCCATACGCTCAAATGGCAGGTGGAGTAAACAATGCACTAATCTTAGACCAATCACGCACTATCATTAAAAGTCTTCTCCAGAGCCACAAACGGATATAACAGCTATATTACTGTCCATACAAGGACAGTTTGCTGCGTTTGATAAAAAATTCGAAATGATCGAAAAAAAAAACTGACGGAACAAGTGGACATTATCTATTCGAACTCTGTGCGAATTCCTGGCTATTTGGATCTCTGAACTGTCTGTAGAGCAGTTTTAACTTAGAGAGCAGAATACTCGTTTGCCTATACAGCTCGTCGATCGTTGCGTTTCTGTATCGGTTTGTATGGCTCTCCATGTGAGACAGTTTTGGGATAGAACGATTCGTTGTATTAGTAACAATGTTGTTCATCGTCGAAGGATAATGATCAATTTCGTCATTATGAAAATTTCTGCCAGTTGGTGGATCTATGCATCAGGAAATTCTAGGCATCTGACCGCTTTTTCGTGATTTGGTATATCGATGGTGTAGCGCAAAAGGGGTCAATCTGATGATGATCTGGGATGCAGATTGGCCCTTCTTGTGCTACACCATCGATATATGCTCATTACACATAAGAGTGGCAGTCATAGGCAATGGGTCTATATTTGAATTTTGAATTTTCTTTGATGACAGAAACATTTCGTCATGGAAACATTAAATTTTACTTCATAAATCTATACCTGTTTCCGTTATAGATAAATATGACTTGATTGATGATCTTCTTCTGCCGTATCGAAACAAAGAGCGATACCAATCGGAAGAAGATCTCGCCGTCCATTCAATACAGTCTCTCTATTAATGTGTCTTTGTGGCGGTTCTACGAACTACACAACCCACTATAGGTTGAGATGTCCTTTCCGCCAAGGAACATACTCACCTTTATCCATTACACGTGCCCAAAGACCCGTGTCCCTAAAGTCCTTACTCCCACCTGAAACAAAAGGTAACATTTCAGACACCAACGTTGAATTCAATAACAAAAATCAGTTGAACTAAAGGTCCAAAAGTCTCTAATATTGAATTCAACGCATCCAATTCGACGCGCCAATTCAACGCAACCAGTCCAACGCATCCAATTCAGGGCATCAATGCAATACATCAATTAAACGCATTCTCCGGTAAACAAACCGAACACCGATTATCTCCGCTGGTAGCTAATAGCAATTAGCACCTAAATTCCTAGCATGACCGTAAACCTAAAACGCACATTTGTGCAAACAAAGAATTGCGATTCGCCGCTGACCAACAGGCATGCAATCATAAACATCTTGACGTAGATCGCACACTAGATGTTTATGAGTTGGAAATGCAAATAAAAACGATACCAATCCCATGGTTCCTTTGTACCCATCTGAAGCGCACAAGAACCCTCGTTGTCTGAGGCCAGGTGGAAAACACAAACAAATCCCAAGAAAAGATCGAACATTAAGCGGCGGTACGATCGATCGTTCAAACAAAGGAACAAGATTCCGATAAGGAAGACGGAAAGGAGAATGATCTATGATGGGAAAATTTTCTTTGCAGACTGGATGGAAAATTTTCTGTTTCAGATAGGGGATGAAAAAAATAAGTAATTCGAAATGGGGAGGAGAATTTTCAGTTTACTTCGAGCATCCGTGTAATAGGTTACATCACAGAGAACCCTACAAGGTGATCGGTCCGCGCAGCAAAATTTGAAAAAAAAAGAAATTAACGTGTGTCGGAAAGTAATGGTGTCCCGGAATTAAGTGTGCTTCGATCGTTCATATTCTGTTATCACATACGATGTGTTTGTAGATACGGCCGGAACCTTCTTATTCAATAAATTGCTTGTCACTTATTTCATAAGAAAAACTTCTAACATTCCAAAACAATAATAAACAGCAACAATAAAACTGGCAATTCAAAAACAATTCATTCTGTGTTTTATTTGCAATTGAATTTGCTTCGTATTCCAGGTTGTTCCTTTTGTGTGTATTTCCCTCTGCAGTGAACAGTGTTCGGCGGAACACTACAACATCATCGGCCATAAACATTCGACCAACAAACTGGAATAAAAATCCGCCAAATCTTTATATGCCGTCAACGTGTGGCTACGGTCTCGCACAGTTTTTTCAATTGCTGTTTATGTAACCCAAAATCCCTTGTTTTGGGGATGTACTTTGTTGGTTAGTAGTCGCAATGTTTGATCTCTTGGTTCATTTGTAGTAATTTCAACAAACACAATGCATATAAACACATAAAACCATACCGAAAAACAACACCAAAGGAAAAAGTCGAAAGATTTAATCATCAGAACCCTATACCATAACAGTTAACAGAGCAATCCGACAGAAAGCTGGCATAGAGCCAGTAAGTTAATTTAAGGACTGTCATAATATGCAAAAAGAATTAGGAAAATAAGTGTGGTTTAAAAACTAAAAAAAAAAGCGATCCGACAGCAGTAAATAGTAGTCGGGAAAAGTACTTCATCTATAACATGCCCATGGTCGTATGTATCGAGACTCTTGCTGTAACCGTCATAGTGTTGATTGAAATTGCGCTCTTCACTACCGTCGCCAAATCTTACATATTTATTTTACCTTTGACCTTAAATGCCATGAATTGCTCCACACCACTTGGAATTTGAAGGCATCTTCACACACTTGAGTTCTGAATAATTGTTGATTTGTAGGCATTGGTGATACAACTTTTTTATTTGTGGGCTTCACCCCTTGTTCATTCCAGGACACTTTTCATGGAACAGGATTTAATGCAAATGGTGCCATAATCGAGATTTCCTTCCAGATATTTATCTGCGCTCTATGATTGTAGTGCCCTAGAATTTCTTTTTGATGGATTAATCAAATTTCCATTAATCAAGGGAACTGAATTCAGGCTGAGTAATTCCTATCATGATAGGATTTGGCGCCGTAGTTAAATGTATTGAAGTGGGTGGTACTAGAGTGTAACAGAGGCAGCACACGTACAGGCATAGCCGGTCATTCCGCCAGCATACTGAAATTATTACTTACCTCTTACCCTAATATATAATCAATCGATGTTTATTTTCACTAACTAACAGCAATATTTACAAAATATTAGGTGCGCAACGAGGTTCTCGCAGTTTTTGTATCAAAATGCAACTTTATTGTGAAAAAATGATTACAAATAAATCATTCGAAGTATTGCCCATCGCAGCTACAACTTGTGGGGTACAAAGTCGTGGCACCGGCATGGGCGTAGAGTTCTACTTCGTCCCACTAACACTCCGCTGTTCTATAAAACACGATCCTGCTGCAACAATAACCAGGGAACAAAAGGTACAATAAAACACCAAAGAATCTTTATTTTTATTATTTTTACAGGTTTATTTTAGGTAAAACTTTATATATTTGCTTTAAACTGGAGACGATCAGTCACTGATTATAATATTACACACATAAATGAGGAAACAGTTAAGGTAACACAATTTACTCGCCAGTAAACTATTAATCGCGCAGACGATTCACACGATTCGAACGTAACTACGAACTTGGGGATTTAATCTTGCGACTCCGGAATTTACGCGTCCCCGTGCGCACTGGGGAGCGGCAGTGGCCACGACCTGCTTGGTCAGTGGTTGGAATAAGACTCATCGAGGATAGAACTCTGACTTGAATTCCATCCTCAATTAATGGTGAGTGGTGAATATCCTCTCGGCTAGGGATATGTTTACTTACCACAAGAGAAACGTAAAGTCTCTCTTTGTGGAATAGAAAACCAGATCTCGTAATGAAGATCGGGGTGGTATGGGTGTATGTGTGATCGTGAAGATCACATTGGTTTTCTCATGCAACAATGCCAAGGAAAAACAAAGCAGAAAGACGGCAAAGATAAAGGGATCGTGAAGATCATTGTTTATGATGTGCATTGCGGCTAAATAAATAGACGCCGATGCATCGAAGAAATACTAAAAGGAAAGATGGGACAGGGGCATCATAAAAGTCATGGATGAGTGATGCCCTTGGGTAAATAGACACATAACCATTAGAAAAAGGTGCTAATGGATTGGGATACTTTATACAATGAAAATTGTGTATCGTATCTTGAGTCGGTGGAAGAAACGGATCCCTTGTCTGCAGTTGTATATGCAGGGTAAATCGTTTGTGGCAAAACACGAAATTGGTGATTGTTTGTATTTAGGAAATGCTGGAGATGCGGCTATTGTTTGACGATTGAACAAGCGAATCGCTGGTCGGTTTGTTGTAGTTGTAAAAAAAATCTGTCCGACATAGCATTTTAATGATGGCAAAGGGTGCCGAATGGTTTGGGATTTATGATGCATATGCACATTAAAGAATTCTTTTTAAGAATTTTAGATAATGCGATGTATGCATCAAATGTCCTTGGAAAGGGTGCCAATGCAATTGCATTGGCGGGAAACAGTGGGAGTTGGGTTGTAATTATGGGGGGTTCTTCGGGTAAGCTTAAAAGAAACCCCACAAACTTTTTCCCATCTTTGTGGCAGAGTTCGAATACCGTTATGATAAAAGTGTTCATCTTTTGTAGCTATCCATGAATCAAGCCACTTTTTAATATATTCATATTAGCGGAACTGCTGATCAGCCAGATTATTTGCCATCGATCGGAACAAGTAATAAGCGGAAGGCACAATATCTGGGGAATATGCCGAGTGGGGGAAGGCTTCCCATTTGAGCGTTTCCAGGTAGGTTTTAACGAGTTTGGCAACGAGAGTCCGACCGTTGTCGTGCTGTAGAATCACCTTTTCGTGCCTCTACTCGTATTGTGGCCGTTTTTCGCACAGTGCTCTGCTCAGCCACACCAATTGAAGTTGATACTGTTCCCCAGTGAGGGTTCCGTTCGGTTTTAACTCGTCATAATAAATAACAGAGACCTGGTCCCAGCAGAAACACAGCATAATCTTCGCAGTGTGAATATTCGGCCGAACCAACGACGTAGAAGCATGATCGGGCAGGCCCCATGAGTTTTTTTTCTTTGGGTTGCTATAATGAATCCATTGTTCGTCACTCGTCACGATGCAATGAACAAAACCCTTCCTTTTTTGCCGCTGGAGCAGTTGTTCACGGGCGAAAAAAAGACCCTCAACGTCCCTTGGCTTCAAATCATAAAGAGCCCAAGTTCCTTGATTTTGAATCAATCCCAACACATGAAATCGCTTGGAAATGGCTTGGTGGATAACTCCTAATGCTGATGAAAGCTCTTGTTGCGTTTGGCATGAACCCCCATCGAGCACTGCCTCTAATTTAGCGTCTGCGAATGTTTTTCGGCTTCCTTCACGCAGACGGTCTCCAAAATCGAAATCACCATATTTGAAGCAATGGAAACAGTCACGGAGCGTTGTTTCATTTAAAGCAGCATCCCTGTAAACTTTGTAGAGCTCTCGATGCGCTTCAGCCGCCACTTTCTTCGAATGAAAGAAGAAAATCAGCACTTCCCGCAAATGACGATTATTTACCACAAAATCAGACATTTTCACACAACCAAAAGTATATGACGCCAATACAAAATCACCACTGTGTCAAAGCGGTTTGTTTACCATATGTCTAAACCTAGTTCAAGATGTTTTGGATATGTCAAAATCGGCCAACACTTATTGCTGGGGCCATCTATTGACAAACAGCTGGAACTTAGTTGCGCGCCTACTATTTCCCGAAATTAGGCAGTGAAACTCACAACTCTCTGCCGAGATGTTGACCAGAGTATAATATGTACTGAAACGCCTGACTGATTGATGTCGGCTCGAGATTGTGAAGAAGCGATTACTCGAGACTAATTTAAGAATACTATCGCACAGCCGTGTAAATAAAGAGCAATCATAGACTAAGCACTACTTCACATCAAAAGTAACTTATAGGCGATTCGAATGATTCCCCTATTCTCCCTATTTTTCGATGGGGCTTTGTTTTGATATTGAGAGTTATCAACAAACTCCCTTTTTTATTTAAGAAAGAATTTTAAAGCAGGTTCATGCTTCAACAATGTGATTGTCTTGTCACCTTTATGGGATTACTTAACATATTCACTGTTTACATGTTATGTATTTTTTGTTAAGGATGGCGCTAGACTATACTGATGAGTGCTGTAATGTATTTCTGAATTATTTAGATTATATGATTATACTCAGAAGGGTTCAAATTGATAATGTACACTACTCATCTGTCGTTATATTTTTTATGGTACACATAATTTTCGTTAGGTTAACATTACGCAGTTAGGTCAATATCTCATAAATACATTTAGATTTTGGGTGTACGTGTGCAAAGCGTAAAAACCATCTTAGTTCCAACATCAAAAGTATTTTATAAATTACAACGAAGGAGGTAATATCGCCAATACAGACTAAATTTTTGTTTTTATAATGCAATTTATTTTTTCACATTACAATCACAACGTTTCGATCATAGTTTTTGATCCTCATCAGGTCTAAAAAAATGTATTATGATGTTAAAAACTTAATAGTTACATTAAGATATGAACTCCTTCGTTCTAATTTTTGATACAACAGACGATATTACCTTTACAATACACAATATTTTATAAATGTTTTATATTTCTCTCAGAAAAGTCGACGGCCTATAACGCCTTTACCTATTAATGTTGGTGTTGATTTTAAACACCTGTAAACTGTTGCTGTACAAACTTAGTATAACACCTTAAGTATCCTTTCTACGAATTTGTATTCAGAGTGTAAGCAAACCTGGCTTGAAATGAGTATGCTAAACTACTACCACCAACACATTGCAACTAGTAACTATTTGTATTTATCTATTAATTGTAATTTCCCTCTTTACCTTTCCAACTTATTTATTTTACTCGAAACTCGTTTGTTTTACCACAGCCTCATATCATGTCGTCATCCTATTTTTAGCACAGAGTAAACAGACACCGATCAATTTGTAATACTCTATTATACTGTCACTTGGTTACTATTATTTATTTTAACTCTCTTGTTCACGAAACTACTATACGCAAGCAGTTTGTTTCTGTCCACTTATTCTGCAAAATAGGTAGGAGCTGAACGAGTAAATGCTGATTCTAGAGTCCAAATAAGCCCAAATCTTCTACAAAATGGCTTTAAGATCTTCGTTTAACCGCTGCCTATCAGGAGTAAATCTTCGACTAACTACCAGCTTCAAAATTGATAATACGCCTGTCCATATCTAATGATTTC
This sequence comes from Microdon myrmicae, assembly GCA_963931805.1. Taxonomy (NCBI): domain Eukaryota; kingdom Metazoa; phylum Arthropoda; class Insecta; order Diptera; family Syrphidae; genus Microdon; species Microdon myrmicae. The sequence continues at coordinate 30,286,659 of OZ007501.1, forward strand.
ATAACATTATCATACCCAACTTCTTCCCAGGCTCTTCGAAAAGCCGACCATATGTCTGGTTTTTTAATACATCCTCTTTCCAGTACCTGACCCGAAAAGGGAAAATCCTTTATCACACTATCAAACATCTATCCGTGTCAGTCATATCACCCAATCCTGACAGTAGACATAACTCCTTATTAATCATCTAAACCATTAAAAGCCTATAAATACCCTGTTAAAAACTTCCCCAAACATCATCCCCAAATTCCCCAATAAACTTACTAAATCACCGCTGAGTAGCTTACTAATGTTTGTCTACAGCCACGGGCCCCACCGACATAAGTTAATCCTCATAAATCTTTTTTTAACCATCATCGCCCCCACCAGCCGTATCCTTTCCAAGGATTTTTATTCAAAGGGCACCATCGCCTCGACTGTCACACACCTCTAGACACACTAAACAGTCCCACAAAAACTTTCTCAAGATAAAAAGCAATTTCACCCTCAATTGAAGAAGGAAAAGAATCGTATCCGGGTTCGTCTTCTAGACTTCCTCGAGGTCCTTATTCGAATTAACCCCCAATGAACTTCAGTGTAAGAATAAGCAAGGTGTGAGGGGTTGCTGCTGTTGGACTTCCTTTCGCCTGCGTTTTTATTTATTTTATTTTTGGCCGTGGGAAAGACAAATCTGTTGCCATCAACGATATATATGGTAGGTGGTGAGGAATGGTAGGTAGGTTGTATCGAAGCGTCGATGTTCATTGGCAATTTGGTGGCGGAAAAGTTTATTTCCGGAAAATTAATTCTCCGATTACGTTAAAGCGTATCATCAAAGTGGTTAATTGTGTTCACTCATCGCCTAGTATAAGAGATGTCAAAAAGAGGTTGTGTTGGAAGGGACAATGTTGTCAATAAATAGTAAAATATCATTAAGTTATTATGAAGCGGAATTTGATAACAAACTTACCTCTTCCACTTCGTCCGACAAAACGCAGGTCATTGAATTTCGCCACCTGATTCTTCATAACGGCGGTACAGTTTCTTAATTCTGCACAATAGTTTTCATCGTTACCAGCTCGAACTGTCACCATCGTGCCATCGCCGACGTCACCTAATGAGACAACCTTGAAGGCAACGGGCAGTGTTTTATTAGATCGCCAATGTGGTGGTAGAACTGTGCAGACGAGTAGTGGACTGCCGGTACGAATCAGCTCACCAGGATGTTCTGTCAGAAAATCCCCTAATGTCCTTTCAGCCAGAATATCCGATGTCATTTTGGTATACGCCTCATTAAGTAATTGCGCAGCAGTCGGCGGGGTGTTTTCTGTGTTCCCATTGGCATTGTTATTGCTACTTGATCCGCCGCCACTAGTCGAATTTGATGTGTTGTTGTTACCCGAGGATGAGTTGTTGGAGCTAGTATTTGACGAATTGACATTCGTCGTCGTTGTCAGATGCATCTTCGTCAGTTACACTCGCAAAAAAGGGCCCGTGCTCTGTCGGTTCGTTCTATAATAATTCCAACTGTTTGGAGAAGGTTTTTGATCAGTTGCTTCAACTCAGACATCCATGCTGAAAAGATATCACTGGGAATAAGGTAAACATAGTTACAATTTGGTAAGAATAAGTTTTCTAAGATGAATGGAGTAGGAAAATTCAAAGGCAAAATTGCTAATAATTCTTCTCTATAAATTGTGTGGTATGGTTAAAGGCAATTATTTCTACTGGTTGGCTTTTTCACTTTTTCTGAAACCTTTCACGGGATACCGGTGCCATTCCCGAAAGTAATTGCAGCATCTTGAATAAGGACGTCTTCGGCTACCATTAATCGCGTATGTGTTTTGAAATGGTTGCAATCGGGGTGCTGAAGGTTCGAAAAACCAACTCGACTAACTGCAGTAGAATGAGCCAGATGTCGAGAAATATTAGCGTAGTAGCATACATGTATTATATACAAAAAAAAAATGAGTGTAATATTAATATAATATAACATTGGAGGTTGGGGCTCCTCGATAGTACAGTGGTTAGTACACCCGCCTGTCACCCGGAAGACCGGGGTTCGATTCCCCGTCGGGGAGCCCCTGGCGCAAGACTAATGACCTTGCCCAGAAAAAATAAATCATTATGGAAAATTTAACAAGCCTCAGGACTTGCTAAATAAGGCCAAGACCGGTTCCCGGTTGTAGTGCCGATGATGATGATAACATTGGAGGACAGCACAGTAGAACATGAATAGTATAACAGTGAAATTCATAACCAGTATACGGGTTTGTGGTATATGAACTTAAAGTATATCAGTTTTCAGTATACGATTTTGCGGGTGTACAGTACACGGGACTGCAGCATAATAGATTACAGTACAAGTGTTCATAATATAAGAGTTGAATAGTATATCACTGCATAAGACTTGTGTTTTAAAATGTACGGTCCATAACAATATCATTACAATATAAGTGACTGACAATAGTCAGTCGTCTCTTCGCAGTCGTGAGGAGTGCGTCGCTAATCGAGGGAAAAAAATTGTTCGGTGCACAAACAAAAAATCGACTTTGCATGTTTTTTCCATAAACAAGTAAATGTCATAACAATGTATACTATAACAGCGAATAGAATAACGGCGAAGAGTAAAAAATGAGGAGTATAAAAGCGTATAGTATAAGAATGAGTAGAATAAGGTTGAATAGTATATGGGTGAATAGTATAAGACCGAATAGTATCCGGGTGAATAGTATAGGTGTGAATAGTATAAGAGAGAATAGGATAAGAGTGAATGGTGTACGGATGAATAGAATCAGAGAGAATAGTATAAAAATGAATAGTATAAAAGTAAGAAGTATAAGAGTCAACAGTATAAGACTGAATAGTATATTATGAATAGTAGAAGAATGAATAGTATACCACTACTATTTATTGGCCGGTAGGAACCCGGAAGTTCATGACCTCACCGACTCGACTCCGCCATCGCTCCCTGTCCTGTGCATTCTCCTTCCACACTTGACCACCCGATCCGATCTCCTCAAGGTCAAACCTAACATTGTCATCCCATCTCCGCCGGCGCCGTCTTGTCTTGTGGGTCTCTTTCCCGTTGGTCTACTGTCAAAAATTCTACGCACGGTCCTATCTTTACCCTTTGTCGCCACATGTCCGGCCCATCTTAATATTCACGACTTGATTACTCTCATTACTATAGGTTCGCGGTATAGCCCTTCCAATTCGTGGTTGTGGAATTTCCTCCATTGTCCTGCCTCCTCGTCATATTTACCTCCAACGATACCCCTTAGAACTTTATTCTCGAATACGCGGAATTTGTTTTCCTCCCGTTTTGTGAAACCCCATGTTTCGCATCCGTATAGAACAATCGGCATGATTATGGTTCTATAGACAGCGAGCCTTATGTTACGTGATAGCAGTTTGGATTTCAGCAGTTTACTGACTGTGTGCCGACTAGCGTTGCCGGAATGTAGTCTTTTGTTAATTTCCTTCGACATTTCGTTACTGGCCGTCAGTATTGTACCCAAATATTTATACTCTTTAACTTTTTAAAAATATCTTGCCTCTGACATTTATATATGTTCCCTGAGGTCCACCTGCTCTCGTCGTAATCATGTATTCTGTTTTGTCTTCATTTATTGCTAGGTCCACCTCTTCTGCCGCTTGCATGATGATTTCACAGTTTTTACTTACAGTTTCTAGATTGTCGCCCAGAACGACTTATGTGACCCCGTATAGGTGAATAGTATAAGAGTGTATAATATAAGAGTGAATAGCACATGAGTGAATAGTATAAGGATGACTAGTATACGGGTGCATAGTATAATAGTGAGTGGTATAGCAGTGAATAGTATAAGAGTGAAGTGTATAATAGTGAATACTATAATGGTCAATAGTATAAGAGTGAGCATTATAAGAGTGAATGGTATTAGAGTGGATAGTATAAGAGTGAATAGTATAAGAGTGAATAGTATAAGCGTGAATAGTATAAGAGTATACGAGTGACCGTTTTACGAGTTAATTGTAAAATCGTGAGTGGTACATAAGCAAAAAAAAGGTGAACAGTAGAGGAGTAAATAGTATAAAGGTGAATAGTATAAGAGTGAATAATATATGAGCAAACATTATAATGTCGAATAGAGAAATGTGAAGAGTTAAACACTTAATCATTTAACCTTGCAGGAGTTTAATAGTAAATGCTATCCGGCTCGAAGGACTGATTGTTAATGGACCACGCCCAAAGTAACGATCGTTAATAGGGTGGACTGCGTGATGCTCACTTTCCATTTTCATATTGAGAATTGTATAACGATTCCAATGGTAGCAGGCCAAACAATTTTGTCTCCCGATCAAACAAATCAAACGTTTAAAATACATTGTTTTCACAAACGCTAATCTCAAAATTCTCTTTCAAATCAATTCTTAGAAGTAACGGGAGTTAACTTTTACTTGACTGACTTGACTAACTTGGTTTACCTGACTAACTTGATTAATTCGACTAACTTGATTAATTCGATTAACTTGATTAATTTGACTAACTTGATTAATTTGACTTAAATTCGAACTATCTCGATTTACTTCACCCAAAACTTTACTCCAGTACCCAAGTAGGAACTGAACTGAGTGGCAAGAATAGAGGAACCTAACTCTTGTCGATAACGGAGGAACTGAAATCCTCCTTTTACAGGTTCATGGGTCTCGCTTCTGCCGTATTTCAAAATTTTCCAAACAATTCAACACACTGAGGCTGTAGCATCGTCTAAGAATTCAACAAGCTATGGCTTATGGCATGTTTTAAAACTTCCCTAGGAATTCAACACGTTATAGTTGTGGCGTCGCCTAGCAATTTATCCCGCTGCGACTTGCGTTATTTTCCAGGAATTGAGAGGCAGCGGTTGTAGTATTTTCCAGGAAACACACGCACTATGGTTTATGTCGTTTTTCGCGAATGGAAGCACTGTGGGTTCTGACGTCTGCCGGGGAATTAAATGGTGCGTCGCTAGTATAAAGGGCTTTTCAAAAGGGACATAACAGCTTTGTACTTTAATACGAATGCATTTTTAAACTTTCTTTTCAGAATTTCTCTATGTCGAAAACGTCAGTCGGAGTTTACATTTTTATATAATAGTATTTAATACTCTAGCAATTTTTCATTATCAAGTCCATAACATATGTGTAACAAATAAAATGGTAAGATCGCTATTTACTATCATAGTTTATCTTTACATACTAGGTTGTTCAATAGGTTTTGTTGTCATCGTTTGAAAAACATTTTATTATGTCATATAGTCGCTGAAGTTTAAAACACTTTTTCCATTGATCTAATTTATGGATTCCTTTCTTGAATTGAGAATCCGGAAGACTGTCGAAATACGTTTCCATAGCTACTATTACCTTCTCGTTTGATGAAAATCGTTTACTCAGAAAGATTTTTTTTTGTAATATGCGAACAGCCAGAAGTCAGAGGGAGTTAGATGGAGCGAGTCGGGTAGAAGTTGCAACAATTCGTAATTTAATCTACTGATTTTCGTGATGTTTTCTTGAGCTGTATGAGAGGTTTCGCAGAACCTATTTAGTTTGTTAGGGGCGAGGTGTGTTGCAAGGTTATTGGCGCCAGGCTGCCTCTAACACGACAAAGTCGACGTATGATTTATTTCAGAGTATATATGTATGGTTTTGAGTGATTAGCCGATCGTTTTAAATCAAATTCGTCTACGAGTTTGCGATGAACATCGTCTGTGGCGGTGATCAGAAATTAAAGCTTCCAGCCTCGCAACCACGAAATTTTATCACCCACCGATTTACAGTAGACTATTGTTTTCATAAACAATTTTTAAACGATGATGAATTTCAATCGGAATGTCATTTTCAGCCGTTTAAAATTCGATAACACTACACTCCTTAAGTCGCGTTGACATAGCACTTGAACACACCACCATACTTCTAGCTCTCGAAGACATTGAAGATGGGAGCCCAATGTAACGCTTGATCTTGAGGAGATCGGATCAGATGGTCAAACGTAAAAGAAGAATGCACAGGACAGGGAACGATGGCGCAACCGAGTCAGCGAGTTCATAAACTTCCGGGTACCTATAGCCCAATAAATAGTTCTGCAAGCTCATATGCCTCACTTTTCAGCCGGCCCTCGTATTTTCGTGAACACAACTGTATATATAATATCAGGTTTTTAATAGCGACACAACAATTTTATATTTAAGTAAAATACAGAATAATCGAGATATTGGCCTGAAATTCATTACAGATTAACATACATCTAAATAAGAAACTGAATTTCGATAAGGCACATTTGCCTGGCACGGCTCTTTGGATAGAATTTGGCACCACTCGCCCGCATATGTCTGCCGAAACTTTTCGAATTCGATATTGTTCCTGAGCTCCTCTAATGTTATTGGCTTGTTGGCATAAATCAGTGAAGTAACGTAACGCCATAATAAGAAATCAAACGGCGACTTGGCCTTCGACCGGACATTTTTCAAAATTTGACGATTACCAACTTTCTTTTCAATAGTTTAAACTTTCTCTTCAACTGTGTATCAGCTGTGTGGATTCATATAGTTGGGGCCACATACCACTGATGTTCAATTCATCCGTTTATGACAAAAAATGGCGTTTTAAAATCGCACGACAGCAAACTTTCTTGACCGTGAAACTGTGGCGGTTCTACGAACCTCACAAAACACTCTAAGGTAAATCCCTTAGCTCGCCCAGGCATAGTTTCGTCCTGAACCGCACGTGCTCTCTTACACGTGGGTTGCATGTTTCACCAAACTCCTTGTGCCTACACGGCGACACAAAAATTACATTTTTCTGAAACGAATTCGTTGGAAATGCATTTGCTGAAAAATTCATTAACCAACGCGGCAAAAATTACTAAAACGCCACGCGGCCAAGTATTGGACAATACAGTTGATCTCCTCTGGAGCCAGCCGCAATTCGGTCTTGCTATCGCGAAAAGATCACCCTAGATACAGGCTCAAAGACGGAAATTATTTTTAACATGTACCCTACTATAGAAACAATTACCTGGAAGCATCGCAACCGAAAATAATGACCGCGGCCCGGTAAAATACCCTGGATAATTAAGCACCAGGAAAAAGTCAAAAAAGATACCGCGGAGGTAGAAAAGGTCATCAGGTACGGAGGAAATACAAAAAGAGGTAGAACGAGGGCAAGGAGAGAACAACTTGACGAATCTTTTTTCGGTGAGAATTTTTGCCGTCGCGAGATAAGTATATTATTTAGTCCGATATTAACCTCAACGAGAGGAAGATCTTCGAGCGACGAAATAAAAAGGAAGAAAAGCTGACTCAAGCGCGAACCAAGGCGAGTGGGGTAAAAGAGCTGCGAGTTTAGTTAAGAAAACGAAAAATGCAATAAAAAAAATATATAAAAGGAAAAAAAAAAATAAAAAAAATCGAAAACGAGTACAAACGTCCTTATTTCTTTTCTGTGTGGACTATGTTCGGCCGAACATATTAAATAAATCAGCCAAACCGCCACCATCAATTTTATCGAAGAAAAATACGGTCCAATCACACCTTCCACAAAGAATCTACACCACACGGCCACTGTTTGTGGATACAATTGAGTCTCTTAAAGCACATGCCTTTTTCTGACTGTTTAAAAATGTATTAACAATACTGTGGCGGTTCGTGCAAACGCCACTACGTACCTGCTCAGCTACAACCAGGTAATCATTTCCACGCGCGTCCTAACTCATAAAAAGCGTGTACTTACCTGTCTTAGTTATACCATAACACAAGAAAAGCCCGTGAAACATAATGCCCGCTGACATGAAATTTCATCAGCAAAAAACGGACATGTACCACAAGGGCATAGTCACACGAGACGCACTCATGCTCCTAAAAGGCAATACGGTTGCAAATAGAGCAAACAACATTACCTAAACCGTACCAAAGAAGTGATTCCTAATGTGTCTGCCACATACCACGGGAGATATTCCCTATTTCTTGTTATTTTCTTTATGCCCACATCAGCGGTCATACAAACACATACACATGGTGGCATACGGCGATCATCACCCCAGGAAGTCGAACTTCTTGAAATGGAAATTTACCAGCTAGAGTTCGTTTGCTGGGGGTTACCGCCAAATAGTACATGATCAGCAAAAAAATGCAGGACGCTGGCACTGATCGTGTAAACATTAAGTGTGATGCGATGATGTGTGCGCACCGGCCGCAACCATGACAACAACACACACACGGTCAGCAACAATGTTTCGTATGGCCGCTGATCGTGTAAGCACATCCAACCCTTTTCAGGATGACTTGCCCCAGCTGCGAAGGTTGTTTATTTTTATTTAATTTCATGTTCATGGTTCGCATGCTGGGCGACACACGCGATGAGCAACCAAAAGGGATCATCGTGTGTGTGTGTTTCAACCCTTCTGCTAGTGGAACCACACTCAGAATGGGTAAATTACCATATATGGTCATCGAGGCGATGAAAGAGTTTTTGGTAATTCTGTCGCTTCGGTGGCGATACTTAATCGTAGTTCAGATTCCGTGGTGGCAAGTAGTGCCATCACGTTAATCCGCAGTCAGTCAGCTAGCGAGTACGGGAGTAAGATAGTTCGGTTTTACGAAATAAAGTTACGGCAACTAACTAAATCAATTTGTATTACAGTGCCACTTTTAACACCTAAGTCGGACCCTTTTCATGTGAATAAGATTTACGAAATAAAGTTACGGCAACTAACTAAATCAATTTTATTACAGTGCCACTTTTAAAGTTGAAGCCTTTTCATTGCCACCTTTAACACCTAAGTTGAACCCTTTCATGTGAATAGATTACGAAATAAAGTTACGGAAACTAACTAAATCAATTTGTATTACAGTGCCACTTTTAACACGTAAGTTTCATGTAAGAGCATAAAATAATATTTCATTTAAGAATTAAAATTACTATGTATAAAATACTGTGTATAGCATAACGTAATGTTCGCTTAAGAATAATAAACATAAGTTTTACGTTAGGTCATAAAATATCACTTTCACTTGAGGACATACAATAATATTTTCATCAAGAATAAAAACACTTTGTACCAATAGTAATAAGCCTTATACAAGGATAAAAAACACTTTGTACCAATAGTAATAAGTCTTATACAAGAATAAAAACACTTTGTAAGAATAGTAATAAGTCGTATACAAGAATAAAAAAACTTTGTACCAATAGTAAGAAGTCTTATACCAGAATAAAAACACTTGGTTCAATATTAAATAAGTCTTATACAAGAATAAAAACACTTTGTCCGATATTACATAAGTCTTATACAAGAATACAAATATTAGACGGAGGTGACCCGATGGTGTATTTTTTTGTTTTCCTGAGTGACAATACCCCCAGTGAACAAAGTTTAGCCACGTTTCGACGAACGTTAATGATATTTGGGACGTCCTGGTGAACCTATGTCGGCCCGGCACCTACCAAGACCAATACAAACGCCCACAATACCATTAAGCCGAAAATAAGCTTGATACCTGAAGACGATTTGTCGAACCTTTACACATTTTTATAGAGCCCAATCGAAGAAGTTTCGACCTTGAAATTTTAAAAAAGCCTCAGTTCTTGACTTAGTTTGATTTTGTAAGTATTTAAGTCAAGAACCTTATGCAAAATTATCCACAATGTGGTTTGAAAGATTCCTATATCCTATGAACGGCTTGGAATCGACTGATTTGGTTCATTTTGAACTAAAACGCTACCCTTTTTTTTCTTTTTCTTTTCTTTTTCTTTTAATATACTTTTCTCGAGAGAGAGAGAGGCAAAGCTATAGCACCGACAAGGCACCCCGACATGGCACCAAATAACAGTTGCAGTTCTTTTGAACAGTTGCAAGTTGTAACGCTCCGGGAACACACGCGCGGGGAGGGAGTTCCACAGCTTCCTCGCCCTGTAACGTAACGAGTTCTGATGGAGAGACGTTCGCCCCGAACCGCGAACAGGCGCGATCCATCGGATTGTCTTGTAGAGCCCATATACCCCGAATTTCCCGGAACAATACCACGAATATCCGAAGAACCGCACCGGTGATAAAGTCTGTAAAACAGAAAGAGGTCGGCTACGCGCCTCCGATGTGATAGCGGCTATAGTCGATGTCAGTGCCGTGTCCCAGATCAGGCTGATCGCTCGTCTCTGTATGCTCTCAAGTAGGTCAAGGGTATGTTTAGGAGCAGGGCCGGTCTAATTTAGGATTTATACAGGAGAATAAGTTGTGCCGGAGTAAAATGGTTTTTGGCTCTAAAAATATAACTTAGCTTTCCAGGGGCTGACCTGGTGAGGCTCGACACGTGTTTATGCCATATACATTCTCACAGTCCGCGACGCCGAGCAATTTCATGCTTTCCCCAGATTCGAGGGCCTGGCCATTCATCATCAGCGGTGGAACCGACCATCCACATTTCTTTGTGAATGTTATATACTGTGTCTTCGTTGCATTGGGGTCGACAAGATTGGGCTTTCCCACTGCAGGACTTTATCCAGATCCCGATTCAGAGAGTCGATTAGACTACATCTCAGCTGGTGTGACTGATCGGTCGATCAGTCGAAAAAGAGGAAATAGAGTACTATCATCCGCAAAACTGAACACTTTGTTATCCGTTGACGCCAACAAATCATTTATATGAGGCAAAAACAACGTTGGAGCCCAAATAGAACCTAGAGGCATCCCGAATTAAAAGGGTACAGATCCGACCACTCGCCGTCCGCAACAACCTGGATCGATCGATTTTTGAGGAAGCTGTCCGTCAAGTCGCAAAGCTCCTGGGAAAGTCCATATGAACGATGTTTGCTCAGGAATGCCGTGTACCAGACTTAGTCAAAAGTATTTTTTTTTTTTTCATTTTTAAAACATTTTTATTCCTATCTTCTAAGTTTCTAAATTACATGCTAGACAAAAATATGCTTAAATTCTAGCTTAATTATCTTATATTATAACTTACTGGTCCTTCACAGACGCTCTAAGCTAAACATTACTTAACAATTGTATAATTTGCCTTTGTGGCAGTACTTATGATTATTTGAAAGACAAAGAAAAATTTGAAAAACTTTGTGTCGAATTGTTTTTGTTTTTTTTTTTTCTTAAAATTTAACTTACTTATTTTTTTTTTTTTTTTAATTTTGAATTTTATTTAAAAGCACTTAACTTAACTTAACTTAAATCTTATATTACCCTAATTCTAGAAAAGCTAAGTCTGTGTAAGCTGGTGAGTCAAAAGTGTTGTAGATATCCAATGCGACCGCCCTTGACTCACCATGCCTTTCAATGGCAGATGTCCATATATCGGTTACACGGATCAAAAGGTCTCCCGTGGACCGCCTGGCACGGAATCCGTATTGACGGATGCATTCAGAAGTCCATTGCACTCCGAATACTTAACTAACTCGGCGTTGATGACATTTTCCATCACCTTAGCTAACATAGACAGTAATACTATCGGCCAGTAAATTTGTGGAAGACACTTTTTTCTCCTCTTTGGGATTGACTGAAATCGAGCGACTTTCCACCAGGTAGGGTTTGTCCACCATACATAAGATAAGCGGAAGTGTTTCCCAAGAACCGGTGATAGTTCTGGAGGGCAGTTCTTAAGGACTATTGCTGGTATTCCGTGTGGGCCGGTAGTAGAATGCATTGAATAGTACGCGGGCGGAACCTGGTAAAGTAATCCACTATAGTAAACGCAGCTTATCAGCCGGACGATTATTACAAGCGATATAGGAAGTAAGCGGTCTCAAAGTTGGGACCACCTACTCAGATTTTTGGTAGCAATTTTTAATAATTTCCAAGCATTACTCGTTCGTGAACTTGAATCATGTTCAAAATCTTGACTGAAGTTTTGACATTAACAGATACCGAATAATATTTACGGGCGCTTTTGTTTTAAAATACAATAATTTTACGTTCCATTAGGAAAACCCTTTAAATAAAAAGTAATAGTTAGAAAATGTAACAGAATCACAACGCCATCGCCAGTGGTACCTTAACTGGCCATCTTACAAGAGTTTAGTCTCTTAGTAATGAATTTTGGGGGGATTGGTGCGAACATACATGGCAAAGTCTCTGATTGCCTTCAACCCGGCGAAGGCCAGGACGATCCTTGTCCCCGTTCAATCCAAGTTGACATGCAGTCTCCACGTGACACCCCTGGATAGCTACTTTGACACCCGCCAAGTAGTGAACCAATGCATGCAGCGACATCCTGAGAAAGGTTGGCGCAAGGCTAATAACCAGGCCCGTAAAAATGAATTATTATGGCAAATTTAACAAGCCTCGGATATGGACCGGATACACGACGACGACCACGGAAACGAAAATGGCTAAATGATTTAAGGATTTTTTCATGGAACATACGCTCACTATACAGATCTCGAGCTGCACAACAGCTAGCCGATGCCCTGTCCGAATATAAGGCTGAGATAACACCATTACAAGAAATAAGATGGACGGGGAGTGGTGTTTTTCAAAGAAAAGAGTATGACATTTATTACAGCTGTCACGCAAAACACCATGTGCTCGGGGTAGGCTTTCTAGTCAGCCAAAAACTGAAGCCTGCCATCATCGGCTTTAATGCAATAAATGAAAGGCTATGCACTCTTCGCGTGCGAGGCAAATTTAAGAACATAAGCCTCATAAACATTCACGGACCTACAGAGGAGTCCCCTGACGACGAAAAAGAAGAATACTATGAGAACGTCGAACAGGCCCTCAATGCCTGCCCAAGATACGATGTGAAAATCGTTCTTGGGGATTTGATTGCGAAAATAGGTCGGGAGCCGGTTTTCAGGCACTACGCAGGTTCCCATAGTTTGCATGAGAACACTAATGACAATGGACTACGAGTCATCGAATTGGCAGCATCGAAAAACTTGATCGTTGCGAGTACCAGGTTTCCGCGTAAAGATATCCACAAAGCCACCTGGGTATCACCTGATGGAGCCACTCGCAACTAAATTGACCACGTGCTGATAGATCGCCGCCACTCTTCGAGCCTGATGACGGTACGAACGTACCGAGGTGCCAACGTCGACTCGGATCACTATCTTGTTGGTACAGTTTTCCGAGCGCGGATTGCCTTACGGAGACGTATTGCATCCGCGGATCAGGTTCGAATCAACACGGCTGCCTTACGCAACGAGAACACCAGCAACACCTTTGGTCATGCGTTAAGACTCGCCCTCGAAGAGCTCGACGGAGGGAGAGTAAGTTCTGGGGCCAGAATGCCGGGCGTAGAAGAGAAATGGACACACCCTAAGAATACTGTCATTAGTACTGCCAACTCCATCTTAGGCAGTAGTCGTAGAGATCGGAACGACTGGATTGATGATGAGTGCAAACTAGCGACTGAACGTAAGAATGCTGCATACCGGGCAATGCAGTGGTCTCATAGGACGCGGGTGCGCGAGGAAAAATGCAAAGAGCTCAGAAGATCTGAAAAAAGACTTCACAGACAAAAGAAAAGTGGCTGGGAAAAAAACCTTGTCTGTGAAATAGAGAAAAGTAGAGAGCGAGGTCCGCACCAGGCGCGGAAGTTCTACCAAATATTCCGCGTATAACGCGGTACACACCACGCTGCACTTACTGCAAGGATAAAGAGGGTAATCTGATCACCGATCCTGAAGGCATTCTGGAGCGATGGGAAGTGCACTTCAATGAATTGCTAAATGGTCAGCTCACAGAAGAATTGGAGGCTCCACCAATGCAAGACCAAGACCAAATGCTGCCGCCACCAAGCATTGAGGAAACACTAAAAGCCATTAGACAGCTAAAATCAAATAAAGCCCCTGGAGCTGATGGCATACCAGCTGAGCTGATCAAACAAGGAGGGACAGCGTTACATCACGCAATTCACGAGATCGTGGTGCACGTATGGGAGCAAGAGGAGATGCCGGAAGATTGGCGTCGTGGTATAATTTGCCCCATACATAAGAAAGGAGATATCACACTGTGCAGCAACCAATGGGGGTATAACATTGCTGAGTACCGCCTGTAAGATACTCTCCACTATCCGGACAAGACCGGATATCCTCATACGCTAAAGCCATCATTGGTCAATATCAGTGTGGCTTCATCCCAGGCAAATCAGCAATTGATCAGATATTCACCCTTAGGCAGGCGATGGAAAAATGTCTGGAATTTAAGATTCCGCTATATCATCTGTTTATAGACTTCAAGGCCGCCTACGACAGCATAGCCAGGGTAAAACTATATAATGCCATGAGAGAATTCGGCATTCCAAATAAATTGATACGACTTTGTAGGTTGACCATGACCAACGTAACTAGTCAAGTAAAAGTAGCGGGATTGAATCCTTCACCCAAATCGAGCAGGCGGCACAAAAACTGGGACTGCACATTAATGAGGGAAAAACCAAGTACATGGTGGCAACTTCTGCGAAGAGAAGACCTAACGTTGGTCAAACTATCAGGGTAGTGGAGCACGAATTTGAAGTAGTGCAATCCTTTAACTACCTTGGGTCAATAGTATCAGCCGATAACAATATGGAAGAAGAAATACGCGAACGGCTGATTAAATCCAACAAAGCCTAGTATGGTCTATCAAGGCTCTTTGAATCCCGAAATTTATCCAGAACATCCAAGCTACTACTGTACAAGACCATGGTATTACCAGTACTCATGTATGGATCCCAGACCTGGGTGCTTAATAAAAGGCACTCTGAACTCTTGGCCGCGTTCGAGAGAAAGGTCTTAAGGAGAATTGTTGGTACCGAATGTGAGGGAGGACGACTCCGGAGACGCTACAACCATGAGTTGTACGCAATCTACCTTGAAGCTCATATTGTAAGAAAAATCAAGCTCGGTAGACTTCGGTGGGCGGGACACCTAGCTCGAATGAGCGAAGAGGAGCCTGCCCGGAAAGTCCTTTGTGGCAGGATGTATGGAAGGAGACAGCGCGGCAGACCTTGTCTGCGATGGAGGGATGGCGTAGACCAGGACGCCCAGAGCCTGGGAGTGCTAAACTGGATGACATCGGCTCGAAATCGGGACCGGTGGAGAGATTTGTTAAATAAGGCCAAGACCGGATCCCGGTTGTAGTGCCGATGATGATGATGATGATGATGGTGAATAATATTTACGGACGCTTTTGTTTTAAAATACAATAATTTTACGTCCCATTTGGAAAACCCTTTAAATAAAAAGTAGTAGTTAGAAAATGTAACAGAATCGTAACGCCATCGCCAGTGGTCCCTTAACTGGCCATCTTACAAGAGTTTAGTCTCTTAGTAATGAATTTTATTTTGTTGAAGGAGAGGATATGTAATGTTCCCAAAATCGTTCTCTCTCCCACTCCATATAAAATATATCCAGAACCGTTCACATTCCCAAAACCAAATACTAGGTTGCACATCTTAACGATTCCCATTAAAATAAGTGTCCCATAAAATGCACCTTGTGTTCATTTCTATCCGATCCGAAAGTACAGTGGTAACTACAACTTTATTATTACCCTCTAAAAGGTGTTCTTTCAAAAACAATGTTTCTGATAGGAAACTCGGCAAAAATACTAGTGGGCCCACAGAGTGATTCATGAGCATATATCGATATACTACGTTTAATTTTCATATACTTCAATTATAAAAAAATTTTCTCCGGGTGACATTAAACTCCTCATTAAAACTCCAAGCGACAAGATAATTTTTTTTAGTGTGCTTGGAGTTAAAAAACAGGGATAAGCATTTGAAATGGACCCACACCTGTAACAGACAATAGCACATTTAAAACCACGACAAAAGTGGTTGTTCAAAGGGCGTGAAGGCTGGAATATCTCGTTAATGGAAATTTCACAAATTCACACGATTGTTATAAGAACTAAAGACATATAACATTCAAAAAGATTTCATCTCATATGACATAAGTTCAAGGTACATTCCGATAAAGTGATTTTCAGAACCAAGTAAAATGCTCAGTCAACCATTGATGCGTGTATTTGTGGCATTTCATTACAATTGTAAATCGTCACAGCTCCTTGTACTCCACCCAGGATAGTAAACTCATTCCGTTGGCTTTCATTAATTTAAAGATAATCCATGCAAGACTGAAGTACAGCAATCAAATTGCTGTCGCTTAAATGGATTCACAGGATACAACACAATGCAACTGAAATATCAAAATCCTTTAAAATAGCGGAACAAGAAAAAAAGAAAATTCAAAAAACCGACGCACACGACTATCGGGTGAATACTTTCAGCAGCCTTCATTCCCTCAAATAATTAGAGCAGTGAACGAAAAAAGAAAACTGCATCACGACCAGAAGCGGTCAGACGAAAACAAAAGCGAGTCCTGCAGCAAACACTGGGAAATCAAGTGGCGAGTCGGAGTCATACTAACGAGCGCGACAGCAGAACCCTCAACTCATCCATTTAACACATTTTTATTCATATCATCAACGCAGCTCCTGGTTGTTGTTTTCTTGTCCTGTTCCTGATTTTTGTTACGCTCCTTTTTTTTGATAGGCCAGATCGGCTCCAATTCCGTCACCAAAAAGGTCGGTCTTTCCGTTCACCACATAGTTACACCGCTGAATGCAAATAAAGCGCGAAGCAAACAAGCGACATGAAAAAATAAGTACAAATCGGTACCCAAAAGAAACAGGAAAGTTGGTGGAAATGCACACGGACACACATAAAAAAATACACATGCTGCCACACAAGGATCACCTTGGACAGACCGCCATGGTTGTTGACAACGCGCCCATCAAACCTCCAAGTTCAGTGCGGCGCGCTGCGGAGTCAATTTCATTCCGGGCACCCGGCAAATTCGAAAGGATTCCATATTTTCTTTTATTTCCTGTTTGCTCGCCTGAATGAGGTTCTCATTGAAATTGATAGTATCTGGTGGTGTGGTAGTGTCGGCTGGGTTGATGGGTGATGCGACGATTCAGGGAATCCGCAAATTGGGTGTCATCATCCCCTTAAGTCGTTGTTGTCGGTTGGCGCCGTCATCGTAGTCAAATTGTTCACTGATTTTACGGCAGGCTGTATTGTGAATTTCTGACGGAGTATTCTGTGCCTGTTGCGGGAGGCGTGGAGGTTTGGTACACTAGCAATTCTGATCCTTGTTACGTTATCTTTTTTCATTCAGGCACCTTTTTGCCTCCTTATGACCGGAGGCTGCTGTTGCTGACCTCGATGGACAATGCGTGTTTAACGACTTCCAATGGGGTGTCAGATTGTGGACACCCGATCTGGCCATGATTTTCTGTGAACCGCAGTCGCCCACTGACGGGTTCCTTTTTGTTGTGTGCCATTTCGTCCACTTCAAAATGAAGCAGAATTTCAGTGTTTTCTTTTCGTCCTTTTTCTCTTTTCTTTTGGTACAACGTGTGGACAACATACGAGCAATGTGCACATGTTACCCTGGATCAAGTCTGGGGAATGTCGAAAAGGAAAAATAAAATCGCCGACAGGATGAATATAAAATTTTTATGCCAGGGTCAAGGTTTGACGGTCGAGTCTATGACAATGGACAGGCCACATAATATTCCGCAGGATATTAACTCCATTCCACCAAAAGGATCACTGTGTAGAAAGATTCGTTGTGTAAAAAACGTTTTTCTTCTTTGACGTATTCTTCTGCTTTGCTGGCCGTGAACGTCGGTGTTAGAGTATTCGACAGTGGACCACGGAGAATGGTGCTTAGTTATGTTTTCGGTTGATTGCATTGTTGAGTCGTTATCGAGGTGGGGTTTTGAGTTGATGGGAACTTAATGGGAAATTGTTATGTTTTAATAAATGGGAAAAGTTTTGCATTTCATGTCCGCAATCAAGTTCTGGAATTTACTTTGATGATTAAATATTTGACCAGTAAGATTCTTTGGTATTGAGTATTTCGGCATTTTGGTATTAGAACATTTTCTTTTCGAGCGACGGACCGACGATAAACCAGGAGTAAATCCTCGGCGGACAATTTAGAGGCGAGTTCAAAGTGCACCGTACGGGCGGCCAGGCCCGCGAACATAGAAAAATATCTTTTAAACACTGAGTGCCACTCCCTTTGGAGCACTTGATGGTTATTGTGCCAGTGTAATTGATTCCGGTATGTAAGAACCGCCGATTCGGCTGCACCCGACTTGGAGAGAGATCTGCCATCAATCGGGAGCTCGCAGCAGAAATAAATGGTCAACATCGAAGACAGAAGATGATTCGTTTGGCAGCATGAGCGTCAGTTGGGCTCCACCATGGAGCGAGTAATAGCGAGAAAAGCGATTTTGAAGAGAGAATAAAGGGTTCATTCTCGTGAGGGTGTACGAGGGAACCTCGCAATTCTCCTCTAACACACAGCGGATCGTCCTGAGCGTCGAATTGGTTGAGACGCAGAAGTACACTACCCTTAGGAAGCGATGAGTTCTGCGAGAAGGACGCTATTTCTCGTTGAATGTGTGATCTCTACGCGCAAGTAGTTCACAGTTTGATCGCTGAATCAATTTGTGTATGACTTAGTTCGGGGACGAAGTTGGAGTGAGGGCGAGCATAATTTCCTTTCGGAAGACCTTTCAGTGGTCCACGACCATTCCAGGTACATAAACGAAAGAATCGCTTTCGTAAAAACGAATATCGATCTTTTTCTGCAAAGCTCTTCCCCTAAGCCCTCACCCCGCCCCTGCCAAGTCGAACCATTACATTCCGAACTTGTAAATCAAATGATGGATATGGGGGACGATCTTACTCTAATGAGGGTTCTCGTAAGCGACCAAACTGACGACAACAAACCACACAGCCGAAGTTCCAGATAAGGTCAGCCCTTCCCTTGACAACGTCTCCTTACCAGCCAAAATCGAATCAGCCCGATGCTCTAATACTTGTCCTGAAAAGGATGAGGGATCTCTATAGACCGCTCCTGGGGGCACCCGTTGCGGTCGCCACCGTGCTTTCGGGGCTTCCGGGAAGTGACAACCGATTGTTAAATTTAGTGCAAGAAGAAAACGTTTACATTTATTAATGACTGCTTTTATTATTTTAAATTCGTATTTATAATTTATTAGATTTTTTGGCGACCTTTCCAATCGAACGCCAATTGAGACTGGTCTTCGAATCTGAAATTCATCGCCCTTTTATACAAATCTTCATTGAGATTTGTATGTGTGAAACTGGAGAAAAGGAATGGGATATCTATTTTTAGAACATACACATCTGGGTGCAATCCAGATGGAGATAAGGATTTTAGAATTGTGGCTATGTTTGCATATGAAGACATGCATTATGGTGTTTAGTTTTTAGGAAGAATTTGGAAATATGAGTATGGTAACTGAACAATTCAATTTGTCTAGCATTGAATTGAATGTTAGTTTGGGGATATGGATTAATGATAAAGCAGGCGGGTAGAAATGTATGTGCGAGTAAGATGGTTGGGCTTCTTGAAGCACTACACCTCTGACCATGCACACCCCATATAGTACATCGGTTTGGGTCAACATGGACCCTTGCCGAGTGGAACGAAAGGCACCGTAAATTGGGCAAAAATAACATGTCCGGATTTACTAATACCGGTATACCCAAAACCGCTGACGTTTCTTGGGTATCCAGCTTCTTCCTCGACAAATTTGTCATTCGGATCAAAAAAATCAAAAAATCCCGAAAGCCAACTCATTCCGTTTCCGCATTTCATCTCCCTATGAAAGGCTCTTCATCAGCCCAGATGGAGCCACACTAAAAATGGGCAAATATGCCGTTACTAAAGACGGTGTCGATGACAATAAAACATTCTACCGCCATTATAACTCCACTACCGACCGTTCCAACTCTTACCACCATTCCCTCATGTTCACCACCAAACCCCCACCGAAACAAAATCGTCTTTACCGCCGCAGCCCTCCTCCAATCCACATAGCCTGCCCATTTTTACTCACCCGTCAAAATCTCCCAACCGACCCAAGCTTTGAAACGAATTCACTCCTAAACCCACTCGTAAATCAGTTTCCTTTAAACACAATCCCATCCACTGTGCAATCCCAAACAAAACCCCTGACATGATGGCTAATGCCTCACGTCTAACCCTCTCCCTCGTTTTGCCCCCAAAAAAGGAGCACAATATCCCAACCTCATCAGCTCCCACTCTCCTAACCCAAAATGCTCGTTCTTTACCAGATCCGCTCACATGTCGGCCATTGTGAGAGCATCTCCATCTCCTCTTATAGTAACTTCTTTTCACCCCACTTCAACTTCAAGTTCCACTCGCCCAATACTCGATCCGCTTCTTCGCCCAACGGTAAAAATTACTCAGCAAACGATTACCTCGTCTGATTGTCGATACACGCTATCTAAACTGAAAAATAAAAACACTTATGAAAATATTTTTGGCCTATCTCCATGATAAACCAAAAAAGAACCAAAACCAGCGCTATGGTCGCCATTCAACAAGAAGGCTTACTCATTGATGTCCCCAGCCTTCGTAAACTTTTCCTCAAATTTCATGTAAATCTCAATTTACCACCGCATAAGGTTTCTAAGGACTATAGCGTTTGGAATGATAGTGAAGAACGTGTGATTCGAACTGACGCTATGACAGTTAGAATCCCCAAAAATTGAACCTAAGCGTAACACATCAGGCTACTGGCCGTGTGTATGAATTCGATTTCTAAACTCAAATACAATCAACTGATGTGGAATTTTTATGTTATCGCTATGGTTCCGGCTCTGATGTCTTTTCTTATTCGATTTTCTTTCGGTGTTCTTCACTATTTGCTTGTGTATTGTGTGTGTATCTGTTAAAAATGCCACAGGACCACCAGGCTTTCGGTCAATACGTTCAGTCCATGAGCTTAAATCTTCAAGGCAGTAAAGCTGATCGTAATATATTTTTCGACCGTGAACTGTCGCCATATCTTTCTCCTTCAATAACCCCTCATAATCTCCCTCTTACCCTCTATTACTAGAATGGGAGAAGTCTTCGTTCGAAGTGTCGACAAATCTTACAGATGATTCACTGCCTCCCTTTTGAAACATACGCGCTAATTGAAACCGATCTGACATTAACAATCAAGAGTTATTTCATCCCTCCTTTACTGTATATCGCGATGACGTTGGTGATCGTCCTTCCATTGACTTCCCCTGCCGCGAGTGCTCATAGCCATCTAAAGTAACCTTGACTCAACCCTCGTCGCTATATGCTCCTTGCCCAAGCTCGATTATGGCTCTCAAAATAGAATTACTCCGCAACTCAATCTTCGTCACTGCTTCTAAATATTGTCATCCCAGCCAACTAAATCGACAAATCTAGTCACCATATCCTCTTCGTCCAAGCTGGATTATGTCTCTGTCAAAATATAATTATCCAGCAAATCAATATACGTCATCTGCTTCTATATTTTGCCAGCCCCGCCCGCTGAAGCGTACGGACTAGTAATTAAAGCTATCGAACACATTATTGTGATAAGAGACTCTCAGCTGTCTTTTGTGACTTTAATCTCCCGCATCTACATTGGACTCTCTCAGATGACAATAGTGAGAGTAATCAAGTCGCGAAGATTATGATGGACCGGACAAGTGGAGCGAATGGGCAACGATAGGACCGTGCGTAAAAATCTTGACGGTAGACCAACGGGAAAGAGACCGGTTGGACGGCCGGGACGGAGATGGGAAGACAATGTTATGTTTGACCTTGAGGAGATAGGATCAGATGGTGAAACGTGGAAGGAGAGTGCACAGGACAGGGAACGATGGCGGAGTCGTGTCGGTGAGGTCATGAACTTCCGGGGTCCTACTGGCCAATAAATTATAAATATTAACCCTTCAGTTTCAAGGAATACCTCTTCATCGACTACCTAACTGATTCAAGCATATATCAACTTAGTAATGTCGCAAACAACCAGATCTTATTTTCATGAAAGACCATATTAATTCGTTAGCAGCCCTCTCTCCCATAGTTCGAAAATCACCTCCCGCCTTTTACCCTGTATTTTTTTCATAATTCTGCAGCGTAGCCCATCCCACCCCGCGACATTTTCTCACATAACTTCCACAAATCGAACCGTCGCCTTATTGCCGGTCACCTCAACAAAATTTCATTCAATTTTGATCATCTGACGGTAGAAGATGCTACCATCAATCTTTACACCGACATCTTTAGTGTTACGTCCCTTCACGTTCCCTATTCCAGGCGTTAAACTTCTACCTTCTCACCTCGTTGGTTCAAGCACAATATTCGTTCTCTACGTAACAAAAGGGAACAAGATGTGGTCTACCTTTCTCCGTAAACGCACTTATCTCTAATTCAACGCACTGTACAATGCCCATTAACAAAAATATCTAACAAAAACTAGGACAACCTAATAACTGACCCAAAAACGTGTTTCCAATTTATTAATCCCAAACGTAAATCCGATGATTATCCCACCTCCCTCTCATTTAACTTGGAACCCTAAACGGGTTCACGTGTCATTGCGAACTTCTTCGCCTCCTTTTTCAAACAATCCTTCACCGACGACTCTTTCGTTCCCGACCTCACCTATTTAAAATAGTTACCTCCCATAGTCCATTTCCTTCTCAATTTATTGATCCACCCACGATTGAAAACAAAACTAACTCAGCTTAAGGGCCTGATAGTCTCCCCGCCATATTCCTTAAAAAATGTTTCTCCATGTTCTCTTCCGCTCTTTCGGCTATTTGCAATCTGTCGCTAATTCAAGGCGCGTTCCCTAATATTTGGAAAAAATCGTTTATCACTCCTATCCATAAAAAGGGACCCAACTGCGATATCTCAAACTAACAATCTCCCTTTACGCCGACGATACCAAACTCTTCCAAACATTTCGTTCTCCCCTTGATTCGTTCCTTCTCCAGATAGACGTTGACAACTTTTCGCTATGCTGTCAGAAGAATTGTCTGGAGCTTAATGTCAGCAAATGTGACGTAAACTTCCTCTCACACATTGACGACATGATACTCAGAGCCAATTCACCACTCGGTTTTGGGAAAAACTGGTCTAAGGAATTTTCTAACCCTTACGTGACCCGATCGCTCTACATTGCCATTGTTCGCCCTCTTTTTAAATATGTCAGCCAGGTTTGGTCCCCATATCAAATATCCCATATCCGCAGAATTGAAAGCATTCATCGAAGAACCCCTGTCCCTGGACCCTTACACAAGTCGTCTCAAATTAATTAATCTAATCATTCTAGAAGAGTGAAGGAATCACGCTGACACCCTTTTCATCCACCGTCTTCTCTTGGGATCATTCGACTGTGCAGGCCTTGATGGGGGTGAAAGTTATTTGGCCGGCGTACGGCACGGGTTCCTATCACCAACCAACGAATCCTTCGCAACTATTGGTCTCCGAAATCCAAGCGCCAAGAAAGAGCGATAAATAAAAGCCACTGGGGGAAGTTCTGTTGTATAAAGCTTCCTTTATTTGATCAATTGTCAAACTGAGTTTTTGCTATTTGTCGTTTCACTATCAATCTCTTAACATATACAAATTAGTTTCTGTTTTCTTGTGTCTATTGTATTTTTTTTTAATTGGTACTAAATATATCAAATAGTTCACGTTTACTTGTTTTGTTTGTTATTTCTTTTTCCTTTTTAAACCATTCATTCGCGCATCGTCTTCGTTTATTTTATTTATCGTCTACCATTTACTTAGTTTTTGGGCACTTGAGCCCCGAACAAAGCGCGTCACTTCGTCACAACATTAACAATCTTTCCGCTTTGCTGACACAATACTGACTCTATGTTAGAAAACGGTACATTATCACGCACAAAGTTCCTTATGATAATGAACATCGCCTCTAGACCCAGACAAAGAAGAACTAGACTCTCGACTCGTGGCGCGGCGTGACCGTCAGTAGTAGTGATTGGACTTCGACTGACTCATCAAAGCAAGAAATCGGTTATCGCGTCGTGGCAGTGGAGTCATAGCTGAATAATCTCACTGCCACTTACCAGGAACTTGAAAGGGGTTGTTATGCTTGCATAGGGAATTTAGTTCCAGAGAATCACTGCCGTACAAGCTGAGTTAAATTCTTCTATCGCTATGTATACGGGGAAATTGGTCTCGAAACACGACCAAGTAGGGGCATGAGTTATCGGTTAGACAAGGGAATATTAGTCTTGGTTTCTTGCGATGGTTGTTTCGCGGAAATGCAACGCCTCGTGCTGGTAACTTACCAGTAAGGGGAATTGGTATTTGGTAGAATGGGAGCCGAAACGTTTTTCGGGGCAACTGAATGTATCTTGGTTACAAGCGAGAAAATGGTTTAAGCAGGAAACTAACCGAAGTGGTTTTTGGGAAAAATGGATGCGGTTTGATGTAGTTGACGGAGATGATTAATATTCCGTTGTAAGTTTGAAAATACGTTTTATTATTGCTTGGGAAATAGATTCTTGGTAAGTTTGGGGATGTATGCGATTGCAGATTTAGGGACGGATGCTGTTGCATATTGGGAAGTGTGTGCTTTGCATGTTTGCGAATGGATTGCAGATTTGGGTTATGGTGACGCGATGTTAGCGGTCGAAGTTAGGTAGGAATTGTGGGTTGGTTCTTCGTGTGATATAGGGAACCCCCACGCCTTCTCTAATCTCTCCCGTTCTACACCAATCTCAAACCCTCGTCTGTTTTATCTAACAAAACTTCGCTTCGCATCCTTGGCCCAACACGATCCATCAGTAACGATCTCCGACGATCGGTCCCAGCGAAGAAGCGCACACACAAACACGACGCCGGGATGTGAGCAACCCCAGCAGCCGCGGCAATTCCACGTACGATAGCATTCATCTAAATCACTGCACACAGCAGACGGTCGGCACAACGGAAAACCGTTGTGCAACCGAAAGGGTTGCAATTGAACGCTATGTGTCATTAGGAGGGCATTGGATGTTTATTCAATACATCACACACACAGCATTTATGCTGATTGATGGAATTCGATTAGAAACATGTGTGCTGAATTGGTTCGGCTCATGTTGGTTGCTTGGTGATGCAACCAAATTACTTATTAGGGACATGTCGGTTTGGTGCTGATGGATTTTGCATCAGCGAATGTTATACATTTTTCAGAATTACAGTTATCTATGGTAAACTATGTGAAGGTAAATACATGCTTCTATGTGTTTCGGTGTTCCATGGAGCAGTTACCTGGATGGTTAATGGGCAGGTAAGTCATCATCATCATCGGCACTACAACCGGGATCCGGTCTTGGCCTTATTTAGCAAGTTTCTCCACCGGTATCCGGTCCTCATGCGAGACTTGTTAAATTGTCCATAATAATTTGTTTTTCTGGGCAAGGTTATTAGCCTTGCGCCATGATGGGCAGGTAAGTAGTGGTGTTCAAAGGAATCGCCACAAGACCATCTGCGATGCGTACCCCCCCCCCCCCCCCCCCCCCCCACCCACTTCTTTTTGAGGGCATACTTGGCCAGCTCACTCACGCTACTTCTCCACGCTCGACTTAGCCAGCTATTGGACCCAAAGGATCAGGATAACACAGCCTTCAACACAACCTATGGGCATTATGAGCTTCGACGTATGCCATTCGGTTTAAAGGGAGCACTGGATACGTTTCAGAGACACATGAACCATGTCCTAACTGGATTGCAGGGTATCGAATGGTTTGTGAACCTGGACGACATTGTCATATATGGTAAGAACCTAGCCACAATGACAAGCCCCGGAAAGTGTTCGAACAACTGAGATACCACAACCTCAAATTGGAGAAAAATGTAGATTCCTACAAAAGGAAGTTGTCTACCTGGAGCATGTTTGTTCGGAAAAATGGGCTTTGCCAAATACCGATACGACTGCTAATGTCCGGGATTTCGCCACTCCCATTGCGGTACGTCACGTCCCATCTTTTCTAGGTTTGGCGAACTACTATCGGGAATTCGTCAAAATGTTTCCAGGATAGCACGCCCCTTAATGAACTTGTTAAGGAAGAACGTGAAATTCACGCGGTCAGGCAAATGCCAGTAGGCATTTGAGACAATAAATGGAATGTTGGTTTCGCCGCCACTGTTGATCTATCCAGGCTGTACCAAACCCTTTAACCTGACTACGGATGCAAGCAATGAAGCTCCAGGAGCTGTGCTGTTCCAAGACGAGATAGGCAAAGACCAGCCTATCGCCTACGCCATCGTACTTTGAATATGGCGAAAAAGAATTACTCCACTATCGCGAAGAAGTTATTAATCATTGTGTGGGCAGCTACAAATTCCCACTGCTTGTTACATGGTCGTCGCTTTACGGTGTGCACGGACCATAAACCACTGAAGGGAGTGTTTAACGTTAAAGATGCCATACCTGTTTGTTTCGTTACCCTTGTTAGTCAACCCCAGGTATATATATATCGTGCCACCCAGTCACAGCTTCACATACTGCGGAACCCACACGTTCTGGGCCGATAATTACCTCAATAGAGATGATGACTGCAACAAGACTTGCTGATCAGCCCAGGCTACCTGAACAGGAGTCTCATCAGCACCAGAGGCGTAGAAGATCTACACCACAAACCGCCATAATTTTGATCGATGTCGTTCAACATTGAGGATACGCATGCCCGCGGCTCGAAGGAATTCGCAGCGTAAACGCTCATATACATTTTCCTCAGTTTACAAATCCCACGATAATGTTCGCACTCGCTTAACCTCGCTCAGAGGCGACGCAACCGTTCCTATATAAAACCACGTAATGCGGTGGGCTTATTCCCCAGACTTAACCCGCTCAAACAAACGTCGCACGCACGTGGCTTAGGGGAACACACTGAGATCCGTTTTCTTAAATGTTGCGTAAGGATTAATTTTCACCGTTGATTTTACCGAGTGTGCGAATTGTAAACGTATACCGAAGGCTGTACTTCACAGGCTTAAAAGAGGAATGTAATTCCCTCCTCTTTGAAACCTAGGTATCAAAAACGCAAGGTATGTCGGACGAATGATTGAATTACCACAGGTCGTATACGAGGGTTGGCTCTTATGTTTCGGGATTTGGCAACCCTAGTGTTGCAATCCGGCAATTGGCAGCTCTGTCGTAAAGTTGGACATTTTTGAGGTTATACGCACTCAGAACGTTTTGACATACGAGCGCTATTTGTGTTGTTTACAGTAGCTTAAAAGATTCATCTCGGCCCAAAAATGGAATTAAATCGTCAACATTTTCGTGCGATTATTTTTTACAACTTTCGGCGAGGATTAACTCAGCAACAGTGCATGGATGAACTTAATTCAATTTTTGGCGATGAAGCTCCATCAAGGACCAGTGTTTATCGATGGTATGGTGAATTCAATCGTGGTCGTAGTTCACTCCAAGATGAATTTCGTGAAGGTCGTCCAAAATCAGTTGTTGTTCCGAGAACCATTGATGCTGTGCGCGAACTGATATTGGAAGATCGTCATGCGACCTATCGTGAGATTGAGACAACCTTAGGCGTTAGTGGGACCAGCATACATTCAATATTGCATAAACATTTGACTGTCAAAAAAATTTGTTCGCGTTGGATCCCACACAATTTGTCAATCGCCCAAAAAAAGGCTCGTGTCAATTGGTCGAAAGAAATGCTCAAAAAATACGGTCGCGTTGCTTCGAAACACTTCTATGACATCGTGACAGGTGATGAATCGTGGATTTACGCGTATGGGCCCGAAAGTAAACAGCAGTTGACTGTCTGGGTGTTTCAAGATGAGCCAAATCCAACAAAAGTTGTTCGCGCACGAAGCACTTCCAAGCAAATGGTCGCCTGTTTTTTCGGAAAAACTGGACATGTCGCAACCGTACCACTAGAACAACGCAGAACAGTCAATTCTGAGTGGTACACAACCATTTGTTTGCCAGTTGTCTTCCAAGAAATCAGGAAAACCAACTGCCGAAGACGGATCACTCTTCACCACGACAGTGCGAGCTCTCACACATCGGCTGCGACAACTGCATTTTGAGCACCCAAAACATCGATTTGATGGGTCATCCGCCGTATAGTCCTGACTTGGCACCGAATGACTTATTTTTATTCCCGTACGTAAAAAACAAACTGAGAGGTCAACGTTTTTCGACACCTGAAGAAGCGGTTGCTGCATTCAGAATGCATGTGTTGGAGATACCTCAATCAGAGTGGCAAAAGTGCTTCGACAATTGGTTCAAACGCATGCAAAAGTGTATAGATCTTCATGGGGAATATTTTGAAAAACAATAAAGTGATTTTCGATGATCAATATTTGTTTTTGTTCTCTAATCCCGAAATATAAAAGGCGACCCTCGTATGTGCACGCCTGCTCGTAATCGCGGTGTCTACGTATTCGAGCAGCTGATTCTTGCCGTGGTGCTTTGTTTGGCCATTGAGATATGCGGTTTCTCTATGGTTCGCGGAAACAGAAGATGTTTCGAAAAATCGCATGACTCGTGTGAAATGTAACTTGTGAACTGTGGCGGCTGGACTACTATTTACTATTTATTGGCCTGTAGGAACCCGAAAATGCATGACCTCACCGACTCGACTCCGCCATTGTTCCCTTTCTCTCCTTTCACGTTCGACCATCCGATCTCCATCTCCGTCCCAGCCGCCCTGTCGGTCTCTTTGCCGGTGGCTTACCGTCGAGAATTCTATGCGCGGTCCTATCGTTGCCCATGCGGCGGATGGACACGCAGTAAAAAAAAAAAAAATTGCGTAGTCATAGAGATTGTGGACCGAAAGGAGGTGACCGTTGTTGTTTTCTCTCTTTCTCTCTCATTTTAGTAGCTTACCCACAAATGTATAGGGTTGTCCAATACGGACTTGAAAACTTTTTTTCGGAAGCAAATTTTTATAAATTGCAGACAATGTTCGTTCGTGTACTTCATCATCATCATCATCGGCACTACAACCGGGAACCGGTCTTGGCCTTATTTAGCAAGTCATGAGGCTTGTTAAATATTCCATATTGATTTGTTTTTTTTTTTTTTTCGGGCAAGGTTATTAGTCTTGTGCCAGAGGGTCTCCGACGGGGAATCGAACCCAGGTCTCCCACGTGACAGGCGGGTATCCTAACCACTGTACTATCGTCCGTGTACTTCACCATGATGAAAATGTTGAATTTACTGAATAAATTGACAGTGACAGTTCCATGATTAGTGAAAGGATGCGTTCACAAATTAAAAGCTAAAATCAAAGTTGTCAACTCCCTATTGGAAACCCCGATAGAAAAGGTTTTTTTTAGAGGAAAAGCTAAAAAATGTTAAATCAGAGCCCAAACTCTTTTCTTACACTCACCCGATTCTTGCGCTTGCACAGTATTTTGACGTTTACGGACGGCAAAATCCCTTTTATGAGCGCATTTCAGGTGAAAAAAAAACTGTCGGGCATATTCGACTCCTGACATACAAGTTCGATCCTCCAATCAGTTCTCCACAAATGATTATTGACCTATATGGGTATATCTGGTCTGTAACCACTTTTACTATGATACCCATTAAAAGCGTAAGGCGAATTTAGTTATATAATTTTGCCGCATGTAATGACCTAAGAGATTCAGCACAGTTGCTTCATTACTAAATCAGAAGAATGGCCTCAGAATACATTCCTAAATAACCAAACTATAGTCCGACTCCAACACTGAAACTTAAAGATGTTCAACCACCGGATTTTAAGACATGGAAATATAATGTAACACGTTTTTGAAGTTAACAAATTTTCTAAACCCTGTAAAGCCCATAGGACCCATATGGCTGAAGTATCTCCCAACACGCTTAATTGTACAGTCTAGCGATGTGGTAGTGAGTTCGATTTACCTGGTTTTCGCATTAGAACAAGGAAGTATGTTGATGTATTCGCAGTTTTCAAAAATCGAATGTCTATTTCATCATACCACAGTGAGGTTGGAAAAAGTACGTCCCTAATATAATACAAAAACCAAATCGTCGCGGTTAAAAAAAAAAGTACTTAAGAGTATTCTTTATCACTATAAGTGCCTAATATGATGAAAAACCAAATTGTCACAGTTAGAAAAAAGGACTTAGAGTATCCTTTATCACTATACGCCCCTAATATGATAGAAAGCCAAATCGTTATTATAAGTCCCTAATATGATAACAAACGAAATCAAATGTCGGAAACACATACAAACGTTTTTTTTGTTAAACTGTTAAACATATATTTGAGAAGGAGACAGCGAGCCATTTCCAACATATCGACACTCGCCCTATTTTTTACTGCCAATCCAAAAACACCGACAAAATATTTTCATTTCCACTCTTCGGTAAACTTCAAAAACATCATATGCGTCTCGAGCACTTGCTCTGTGTTTATTCGGCGCGACAAGCACTACCGGCGCATATTGAAATAAACGTCGTGCACCTTGACGAGGCATGAGTCGTTTAGAGCACGCACCGCAGTGATCTTCGAGGTATATCCTGCGCGTCGGGACTCGGTAGTGTTTATAATAAAATTGAATAATTGCCGAGATCACGCGTCGGGGGTGGTCCACGCGCCACACTGCCACTTGCGCATCTTTGGTATTAGTCCAAATGTCAACATCGGAAGCTTGCTGCTGTCTGGGAGGAGGTCATAAAAGGGCAGACGATATATCTGTATCCCGTGCGATCTCCGTCATAACGCACGCATCTGGTTTTCGAAATACTTAACGACGGAACACACACGTGCAGTTTTTATGGAAGGCTGCCTACCAACCGTTCGATGTAACAAATTAAATGACTGCCAGTCAACATTGTTGTGACATCTTGTCTTCATGGGCCAACCATGTTGGACAGCAAATGAGTGCTCAGGGTAGTAGGATGAGAAGGAGCTCTGTCACTTACCTCAGAGTTCAAAGAGTCTGAACTACTCCTGACTCAAGATGTGAATCACTTTTTCGGAGAGGAAATCGGTTTTTGACTACGTGACCTATCAGAAAATAGCCCTTGGGCTACTAGGCATACCGGCAAGATTTCACGCCTTAATGCAGTCATCACCATCATCGTCATCAACGGAGAAAGCGTTTTGCATCCCCCATATTGTGTCACGAAGGGAATGCCCTGCGTCTCACACATAGTGGCGACAAGTTTACACATTCGCAAGTGCAAAAGGCAAGCGTAGCAGGAGAGTGAGTCGTGAGTTGTACTTAGATGGAGCCGTGTCCAATATGCCACACCATATTGCAATCCACAGTAACCACAGTGTCGCACGCCAGTAGGAGCAAATGCAGTTGGATGCATTCGTTGCATCCGTTTCGAGGGGATCACCTCGTTCCCCCTGTGAAATATTGTTGATGACTACCGTTACACTTTCGAATACACATCCTTCTATTCAGCTATGAGCTGTTGCACAGCACTGGCAAGTTGTTAGTTGGCGTTGCACTTACTGCAGTTTTGGGGTCCACAACACACTTGGTCCTTACAAATGGGTTTCCTCGGCTTATTCCGAATACCGACTTCTAATGGGTGGAATGACTTTAGAGGGT
Organism: Microdon myrmicae; assembly: GCA_963931805.1. NCBI lineage: Eukaryota > Metazoa > Arthropoda > Insecta > Diptera > Syrphidae > Microdon > Microdon myrmicae. The sequence continues at coordinate 30,318,042 of OZ007501.1, forward strand.
GATGATGGTGATAATCATGTTTAATGCACTTTCAACCCAAAACGGATACCAAAAGCAACTGGACGTTGGTTTTTGAGGTTTGATTGTCACTTGTCTGAGAGGTTTCCGGCGTTGCGTGTCCAAAGTGCACTCTTCGTCGGCCAGATGCAATAATATTAGCCACCATGCAGGCCACCCATGTCTTAATTTTCGGCACTGTACCCAGTTAGAATGGTGTAATTACTGGCAGTGGAGATTTATGAGGAGCACCAAACAGGTCTTGGACAGAATTTCCAGAAGAGGAAAACAGTTAATGAGAAATAAGTCAGGTCCGTGAAGCGTTCTGCAACACTCGTTAAGGCTTTGTTAACATTGCGTTTGCAAGGGCGGACGCGGTAGATCATTTTGTTTTGCGAACATTGATAACTAACAATTTGTTTATAGATTTGATTTGTGGTGTGAAGATAGGTTTTTAAAACGAATGTTATGTTAAACACACGTTGAGATGACAACCAATTTTCGCCGTAAGTTTAAAAACTATACGCTTGGTTGTTTAATCGATTCTTGACCGATTCTTGTTTAGGGCGGGAGAATACGGACAATCAGTGATCGGTAACTTGTTTTTGTCCGATCAGTAAGTGACAATCTGTATTTAACTTAATATTATTTAACCCCTTGTCTTCAATTTATATTTGGTTTACGTAACATTTTCAAATAAAATTGTTATTTTATATGAACTATTTTAGTTCTATACTTTCTTTCGCTTCTCTTCAATTGATAGCTAGTGTTCGTGGTGATGAGGCCGTATGGGTAGAAATGTATATGTGCCGTCGTTGGCACCGGTTCTACTTCTATCCCAAGAAGTTACCCCATGGGTTGTCATCAATGTGGGGTAAAAGTTCCGCTTTCGGCTTTGTTATCACTGGAGCTGACGATCACCTTGTGGAATGCACTTGCCGTGGATGCCATTTCAAAGTCCGAAACATTTCATTTCTGTCAACGATCGCTGCCTCGAGACACACTGATTTTATGGGCATCTTCTCGATGGTCCTTTCCATATCACTATAATCGCGACTCTCGTAATGCAATGAAACGACACATCATTAATAAAGGCGGACCAATTAGCAGCAAAAGGATAAACGTCAAGGAATTTCAACGGCGACCAATGCACTTCCCGATTAGGTCAGTTCTAAACCAGTCGAATGAGTTTTAAACTACTTTATTTATTTCATTCGGTACTATTACTAAAACACAAATCGGATAACTCAAGTCTGGGGTCAGGTTTGGTTGATTTAAACTGTTGATGATGCACATTATTTATCGTCTTTAATTTCCGTTCTTGCGCACAATCGCCTTCAATAGTACTTTGTTCGGATCGTCCCTTCGTTTATTGTATACAAAATTTTGGAACTGTCTTGTGAAGTTCTTAAACGCAACCCTTTCGTTTGCGCGGGACAAATAGACAAAAGAAAATAATACAGTGCGTAGACCTTATCGGGCGCGCAACAACACTAGGGTCTTCACTCCACCCTCCACTCACGTTTTTCGTTTTACGTGGAGGCCCGACTTGCCTCCACGGAATCTGTTAGACGATTAAAGATATCGAAAGATAATTTCGTCTTTCGTTTGTTGACAAAAGGGGATGATTCTCATTGTAATGGTCCCAGCACGACGACGCGAGTATCGTCGTCTCTTTGTTTTGCCGCGAGGCACATTTCCAACAAAGATCCCAGTAGCATCCGACGAGTTCGGTTTTATTTGCTTTACCGAAATCGTATCTCACGAATGCACTCTATGCCCTTTCTTTGTTCTAGGTTCGTTCTCATCCATGAAAGAACCATGCACACACACCACTGCACTGAAAGAGTGCATTTCTGTGGCGGCCACACCCTTAAGAGAAAAGTTTTTCTCTCTCTTCCCTTCTGCTGCTCATCGTGTGTGTCCACAAGTATGCGGACCGTCGATCGATCAAATCTACACGGTTGCAGCTGGTGCAAATATTTCGATATAGGGGTTGAAGTATTTGCACGATCAGCGACTGCGTAAAGTATTTATGCTGATCGTGCACATGTTGGTGGCATCTCTACGTAGTCGAATTCTCGATGGTAATTTTCCATTTTGAGAACTCGACTTGCATGGGCGATCTGCCATATACCTCCATGTATTTGTCGGTCCGATGACCGATCGATGTAGGCACGTATGCACAAGGAAAAGATAAAACATTTCCTGCATATGTGCGGCTGGCGCGTAAGGGTATATCTCGTTGATATAGTTCGAACAGTGTTGGTTGCTAGGTGATGCAACCAAATTGCCTTTAATGTGTGGAAGATACCTGTTACATGAGGGAAATCGATTCGAGACATGTTCAATGGATTGATTCGGTTCATGTTGGTTGCGTGGTAATGCAACCAAATTGCCCATAAAGGAACATGCCAGTTTGGTGCTGATGGATTGAGCATCAGCAAATATTGTGCTTTTATTGCGTTTTAAGGCTTTATGGTACAACCATGAACATGTAAGTACTTGCTTCCCAGGTTTCTGTATGCCCTGGGTGGGAGTTTCTACTTGTTAATGGTAAGATGATTGGCGGCGTTCAAGGGAACCGCCACAGCTGCGGCCACCGGCAAGCAAGTAGGTGGCTTCCAGGATGATGAGGGAAAAACTGGAAAGTAACGTCCAAGATGATGAGACTAAACTGGTAAATAACGTCTTATATAATAAGGAAAATCGGTAAGTAAAGTCCAAGATGATGAGCCAAAACTGGTAAGTAAGGCCCAAATTGCTGAAGCAAAACCAGTAAATAACATCGAAGTTGATGAAGCGAACCAGTAAATGACTTCCAAGATAGTGGAGCAAAACCGGTGAATAACGTCTAAGTTGATGAGGCGAACCGGTGAATAACGTCTAAGTTGATGAGGCGAACCGGTAAATAACGCCCAAGATCATGAAGCAAAACTGGTAAGTGACGTCCAAGGTGATGAGACAAAACCGGTAAGTAACGTCCAAAATGATGAGACAAAACCGGTAAGTAACGTCGAAAATGATTAGGCAAAACTGGTAAGTAACATCCAAGATGATAGGACAAGACCGATAAGTAACGTTCAGATAATGAGGCAAATTGGTAAATAACGTCCAAGATGATGAAGCGAAACTGGTAAGTGACATTCAAGGTAACGAGGCGACACTGGTAAAAAAAGTCCAATATAATGAGGCAAAATTGGTAAGTAGCGTCCAAAATGGTTCGAAGAAATTGGCAAGTAACGTCCAAGATGATGAAGTAAAACTGGTAATCGAAGCGTCCACCAGAAGAACTGAACAGAGAAAGAAAAGACCATTTAGTAAATTTTTGAAAAAAAGCGGCTCTTAAGTGTCGTTTTCTCTCTGTCACCGACGGGTTGTCAGCTGCTATATGACAGTTGACAAATGCGAACGTACTAAAATTCTTCAATAAATACAACTACGAATCCGTAACATTCCGCCCACCTTAGCGAACTATCGAACGAATCATCTTCTTTGACAGTGGAGGACCCCTATTCCGAGGTCCTGGTGATGCCGATTTCTATGTACTGAGGTAGGCCGCCCGTCCTGAGGAATGCTGCACGCTCCCTTTTTTGTGCTATATCTGCATGATGATGGTTGATTGTGGTGTGGTGGTTGCCCCTTTCGATCTTCTATTTTATGGGTGGACCGGACGTGGTCGGGTCCCACACTGTTAGATTTAGACTAAATGGCTAGACGAGGTCGTTGATGAGTGGATGTTGAAGGACGCGCCCGCCATGAGGAACACTGAAGGCTTCTACTTTCCTTATGATATCCGCGTAGGTTCAAGTTTGATTCTGACGGTGTTGGTCTTGGGTGGGGCCTCGACCATCTGGTTTATTTAATTGAGGGTTCACTAAGTTACTATAGCTATGGAAGATATTAACTTCCAACACGATTTAGCACCGATCGAGTTGAGGGCTTGAGTTTGAGTGGTCGTAGAACCGTGATGTTCCTGAGAATTCGTTGGACTGGAATTTATGCCTCTTTTCTTGTCAGACCTTAGTGCCCTCGAGTTTGTACGCTGCTCCGTATCCCGTGATCGCCTCTTGCCTTTCCGATGATTCGCCGGATTCAAGGTATGTCCGGGGGTGGTGTCGTATGGTCGAGCATTGTTCGTTCCATGAGCCGGTTGTATAACCCATAGAATCGATGCCGAAGAAACCTTTCCTGCATTCGTTGAAAGGCGTTGCGATCTGCGGCCCAGAGTCAACCAGTCGATCTGAGTTGGAGTTGTAAGTTCGTAACCTCCGATCAATGGCCATATGATGGCTGGTGACAGGTCTCGTTGCACCGGAACTGGGTGACGTGTTGGGAGTTACGTCTGTTGTCACCCATTCCAAGTGAGTAGCCTGGGAGATGGGTCGAAGCGTTCATTTTTCCTCAACCCTTCGAGCATGAGGGCGAGGTAGAGGTCTGCTCCCCAGATGAAGTCCACCTTGTCGCCAGAGTTAATGTTCGGATCTCCAAGATGCAGATCCGCCACAAACGTGAGATCCGGTATCATTGTTTGTGATGGCGGCACGTGTCCCGAGAGATTCGGCAAGATGAATGCTTTTGATGTCCAACGTTGGGAGCTGTGGAGGCGAGGGGAAATCGTGATCGTTGCTTGTGCCTTTACAGTAAAGCAGGGAGTAGCTTCAAAGCCATAGATGAGAACAGTAAATGCTTGGCGCCGGAGGCGCAACCGTGGACCGAGTAATTCTGATATAAATATGACCCTAGAGCATGGGTCCATCAGAGCACAAATTTCAACTTTTCGTCGGGATTCCAGCGCGACGATCACCCGGGCGGTTGCCAACAGTGTTGGCCACATCTAGTATATCTCTTGATTCGATTCAATTCTAGAGGGGGTTCTGCTGGAGTAGCAGTCGCGCACCCGGTGTCGGCTCAAACAGTTGTAGAGTGGGTTCTTTTTATCTGAGGCAGTTGCAACCTTCGCAGGCCGAGATGTAGTGTGATGTCCCGCAGAACGTCCAGAGAGCCTGTTACCTCAGCGATTCCAGCGATGTTGTATGCATCGAGACACGCGACTTGTAATTAGGTATGGGACCGGTAGCATTCTAGTGGGTACCTTGTTGGTGCTTGACTGTGTGGGTGGACAGCCTCTTTTCCACCTGCTTGGTTGAGAACGTCTGTAGCTGCACTGAAGGCAGCTCACTAGAGGGGATGCGATTGGCCTGAAAATTGGTTCGGGTTGTTGCGGAAGCTGTTGGTAGTGCAGGAAATTGTACTTGCTCATAGAGGTATACTTTCTCGGCCTCGGCGATAAAATCTTCGGTGAAATACTTCAGGAAGCCTCTGGCGCAAGACTAATGACCTTGCCCGAAAAAAAAGTCATTATGGAAAATTTAACAAGCCTCAGGACTTGCTAAATGAGGCCAAGACCGGTTCCCGGTTGTAGTGCAGATGATCATGATGATGATGAAATACTTCTGGTTTCGATGTTCAGTGGAGGCCATCTGCACCTATTCTTCGTGCCTCCTGAGAAGACCGTCCCAGTCGAGGTGAAGGTCGCACTTGAGAGCCTTGATTTTAGTCAACGTTGGTGATTCATTTTTCTTCGAATTGAGGAACACCCGCGACATTTGGTCTTGGACTGAGAACGCAGTGGGGATAAGTTCCCCAATCTTAGCCATTGTGCCTACTTGTACGGCCGTAGAGCAATGAAGAGAACGTTGCAGTTTTTCTCGGTGATTGTTCTGAGTCAAATTTGTTTGACTGTTGCCATGGAGATTGGTCACGTCACTTATGTTTGAGAAATCCTATAAACGTTCCACCATCACATTAACAAAATCAAGTCGAAATTTGATGTTGTGTGGTCCCAATGCTTACGAGGGCAGTCCCAGAATTAATCGGCCTGACAAAGAAAACACAAAATATTTGGCAAAAACTTTATTTATTTCTCAACCCTTTTATAGTAAGACACGTATAGCGTTTGAAATAATAGTGAAGAAGATCGAGTGATTCGAACTGATGCTATGACAGTTTGAATCACGAAAAAAATTGAACCTAAGCGTTACCCATCAGGCTACTGACCATGTTTATGATAAATAACCGAACTTTAAGAAATTTGTCATCGCGTAATCGGATTCGTTCTCGAAACTCTCTCCAAGTTCGACTTATAACGGCATTTTGTAACATCAGGGGCATCGGCTTCACCAATACGAATGTAAATGCCGGCCGTCAATAGTTGCGAACAGCGAAACCTGATATACTTACACTAATTGAGACCCAGGTCAATTCCTCGACTGATTCGACATGTCTTCGTTGCTCCGGATACAACTTGCATTCGAGATTCCGTTTCAAGGGTGGAGTCTACATCTTCACGCGCTCCGATCTAGCTTACCACCCGGCTTCTGAAATCGTCGTCCTTGGCTATTTTAATGTACACAACACCGGCTGGTTGGTACATTCTAACAGAACCGACGAGGCTGCGGTGCTAGTGGGTTGTTCGCTCTTAGCGAATCTGCTAAACCTTGGTTTGATTAACAACGCGAGCAGATTACAGCAGCAAAAAATAGAGCTTTTAAGCAATGGTGCTCCAATCCCAGCGATCTTAACAGAACAAATTTTGTTAGAATCAGAAACGCGTGCATCCAGTCAATTGATACCGCGAAGGAAGCCTATAATAACGGAGCGACCAATAATATCCTTGCATGCCCAACTGGTTCGCGTTCCTTCTCGTCAATGGCAAGGACTGTCAGCAATAACTTCGCTTAGTCCTATTTTCCTCCGTTAGTGGCGGGCAACTGGACACTAGTCACAAATTCAAAGGAAGAACCTAATGTGTTCGTGAGTTTATTTTCCGCGAATTCAAAGCTCGATGCTGGTCTTTTGCAGCCACCTGTGATCGGGCGGGTACGGTCTTCGATGCGAGGTGTGAGGTTCCGCCCAAGTACTATTCATCGTGAACTGGACTGTAAGAAGAGGATCGGCCCGGAGGGAATAGTAGCAGTAGTCCTTATGAATTAAGATTTTTTTTTTAAATACACGAACAACTTTTTTTATCTTTTGGAAAATAATAAAAGTGATAAATTTCAGAAAGCTATCCGGCAATTTTTTTTGTTGATTCCTGTTTTAAATAAAACTAAAATACGTAAACATTACCATAGGCCATTTGAAGTAATCGAAATTTATGTTAATGGTTTAAATAAAATCAGACTTTTTTTATGATGCAATAAAGCAATCGAAATAAAATTTTCAGGGTTTATTAATCATACGAGAATCAAATATAAACGGTAATTTCGTTTTATACATTTATTGAATAATGTTACGCCCTAAGTATACTATCAACATTTTTCAATATAATTGTGGGGAAGAAGTATGGAGTGCAGGCGTACTGCACTGACTCCCTTCTTCCTAATTCATCACTATAAATTCCGCTGAAACAAAACCGAGAGAAGAAAAACTGTTCGAGACACTTTGCACCAACTTGTGGGGGGCTAAATGACCAACCGTCCACCAGGTATAATTGAAACGCAGTTGTTTGTAATTAATGGGGTTTTTTATTGTTTAATGTTTGATTGGTTTTTATTTTTATTGAAAGTTAAGGTTGTTAATAAAATCGATCGTTAAAAGTTCGCTGACATTGTTCCCAGGCTGTTTACATTATTATTTTAATTTATTTTTATTGAAATTAGGACTCACTTTCGGCTTCACGATCTTAATTTAAGCTGACGCGGATATATCATGCACTTAATACTCGCAACGTGTCAAAACTCAACAACCAACAAAAAACACAATAAACTGCAATCGCGTCCGATTACAGCGCTAGCATCGTCGCACTCGCGACAAAGGTAAGGCTGGTTTAAAGTAACTTTCAGGGGTTGAAAATTGCGACTAACGGATGTACGCATCCTCGGCGCGCTACGAGGGGCGGAAGACGGGTCGGCGATGTCAATTCGCTGGCAAAGGAAATTCGGCTAGTGGTACTTGCTCTCTTAGTTAGGGATGCACTTCCTATTCCAAGAGCAACGTAAAGTCTCTCTTTGGGGGTAGGTAACCGGATCTCATAGCGCAGATTATAGTGGTACGCATGTATGTGTGGACATTGGTTCTTTCATGGGACAAGGCCATGAGAACGAAGCTGAAACAATCAAACGGGATAATGGGCACCAATGAGATGTGAGTGCGGTTAAGTAAACAAGCCGTATCTCATTGGGTACTAATGGATTTCTGTTTGTTCATGCCGCGAGGTCACGAGAAGCGGATCCAGAAATATTGAAAGATAAGAGATCGTGTAGATGATTGTCTATGATGTGCATTGCAGCTGTATTCATAGACCGCCATGCATCGTGAACATGGTGCTAATTGGTTTTAGCGTCTATTGCGCTAATCGTATGCAGCTGCGTTGGATTGTTTATCGTTGGGTGACAAGGTCGCCAGCCAATATGTATGTAAGGGAATTTATTGTACACATAGTGAGGCTGGGAATAGGCGACGCAATGTTTATTCTCCCTAGTAATGATGGTTACATTATGTGTGAACCGAATTGTGTCTTTTCAGGAATTCTTCTAGGGAAAATGCATATGATAAGATTTTGATTTGCCTGGCAACCAAAGGTGCCGAATTGGGTTTTGGATTTATGATCCGATAACATGGACAGAATTCTTGTAGGGTATTTTGCACGCGAATTGATGCATGAAGGTAAGAATTCTCTTCCAGGAGATTTTAGATTATACGTTAGGAAAACTTGATGCATAAAGCATTTACAGGTGCTAATGCAATTGCATTAGCGGGAAACTATGGAAGTTGGGTTGTAGGTATGGGGGGTTTTTCGGGTAAGTTAAAAAAAACCCCACATACTCACTTTTTGCACAGATTTGGAAGCTTCAGTATGCCGCGTTCGTAGAAAGATTTAGGGCAAGTTATTGCCCAATTGGCTCCTCGATAGTATAGTGGTTAGTATACCCGCCTGTCAAGTGGGATACCGGAGTTCGATTCCCCGCCGGGGAGCCTCTGGCGCAAGACTAATGACCTCGCCCGAAAAAAACAAATCATTATGGAAACTTTAACAAGCCTCAGGACTTGTTAAATAAGGCCGAGACCAGTTCCCGGTTGTAGTGCCAATGATGATGATTATTACCCAATTCCGCACCTGCTCCTCGACTTCTTCATAACTTTCGATTTCATTTCCTCCAAGTGATTCCTTCAAGGTGTTGTGGGGAGGAAGTATAGCAACATTGGCACGGTTAACTTCCTCCGCCATCATATATATGTTCCATCGTCGTTCCGCTGGACACAAAGAGGCAAAGCACCAACAGCAATCGACAACGCAGCGTACACAACAGAAAAAGAAGTAAAACACACGCAAGGCTTAATAGTCCAAACTGTTTTTTTTATTTAATTCTAATGTTACACTGTTCGTTGACGGTGACACAAATACACAATTTAAAAAAAAAAACGATTTAATGTAACTTTAATGGTGTTGTTTAAATAATATTTGAAAGGTGAAACACCGAATACATTTTGTGGTTACCCGCACGCGACTCTCGACTCACGCGACTATCGCTCCCCTGTGCGCACCAGGGTAGCGATAGGAGACACGACCTGCTCAGGTCGAAGGATGGTATAAGACTCAGCGATCGTCATCTCATGCAGAGATGATTTCGCTAAGGTAAAAAGGAAGAGAGAGAAAAACTTTTCTCTTAAGGGTGTGAGTATATTCTTGCCAAGGATATGTTTTATCTCCCACAAGTGTAACGTAGAGTCTCTCTTGTGGGAACAAGAAAACCAGATCTCGTAATAAAGGTCATGGTGGTATGTGTGGGATCGTTCAGATCGATGCTATTCACACGTGTTTGACAGCAGTGGAACAACGAAACAGGCAGGCGGCTATGACAAAAGGGAGAAATGACCAAATGCGCCGTTGGTAATGCGGGTCATTGTTTACGCGATGCCTCGTCGCTATTTTCGACGTTGGGAGAAAAAGGTGCTAGAAGCAAATTGAATGTTTATGGCATGTCTGGCTGCAATAGAAACCGGGTTCATATTTGCATTAGGAAATGCTGGAGAATTTGGTTTCAGCGTCTATTGCGCTAATTATATGCAGCTGCTTGGGTTGTTTATTGATAAGACAAACAAAAAAGGTTGCCGGGCAATGTGTATGAAAAGGTACATGACGCGGCTGGGAAATAGACGGCGCAATATTTATGGTCCCTGTCATGACGGTTACAATGAATGCAATCAGAATTATTTTGTTTACAGGAATTTGTCTGGTACCGAATTGGTTTAGAATACCAGATAAGCAAAGAAAGAAATCTTACGGAAATTGTATGCGAAGGGATGCATGAAAAGGTAAGTTTTCTTTATGGGGATTTTAAGATTATAGATGGTGATCTATATAATGCGTGAAGCATTTACAGGTACTAATACTGTTGCATTAGCAAACTTAAGGGAGTTGGGTAGTAGTTATGGGGTTTTTCTTTTTACAGGTAAGTAGACCGTAGGGTTTGGCGGAACCGCTACAGTGCGAACAAAAAATAGTTACAGGAAGGCAAGTCTGGGCTATAAGGAGGGTGTTCGAAGGTTTTCCAGTCCATTTCTTCCAATGTATCCCTTGTCAAGGACGCGGTGTGAGGCCTGGCGTTGTCATGAAGAAAGATAACATCTCGAATGGGCCTCGTATTTTGTTTCGATATGCGGCTTTTGACAACTGTAACAATAGCTAATACCCACTTCTGATGCGATATGTCCAACAGTTAAGCGGCGATCGCTTTCAATAAGCTCTCGACCGGCACAAATGTTGTCATCTGTATGACTTGTCCTTGGGCGTCGATCACGACTTCCGTTTTCGTTACGTTCTCGCCCACTTTTAAATTCTATGGCCGAATTATACACACGAATCTGAGACAATATATTATCGTTAAACGGTGCCTTCAATGCAAAAAAAATGTCCGAGGGTTTAACGACTTCATTTGTTAAAAATTTAATAATAATCCGTTGCAAAACAGACATATGTATGTTTTGCTTGCCCATCGTTGTACTGATTATAAAGGCGAGCGTGGCCGGTAGCCAAGCCAGTTCACCTACCCTTCATAAAGCAAACAACAGCCACGCACAAAGTTATTTAGCTCGCAACTTTTTACTAAGCAAAAGATGTAATATTACCGTTCATATTTGATTCACCCTCGTATAATGAGGCGTGCAAAATACTTTTTTGTTTTAATTTTTTTTTTCTAAACAGTGGCAGCGCTGACACTCAAATTAGCGGTTTTTTTTTAATATAGGTTTGGTGCCTAATGAATGACATCTGCACCTAGCACCGAAAAATTGTTTTCCTAATCTACATTAAAATTAGCAGAGAAGTCCAGACGATCTGTGGGGTTTCTCTATATCACATGGAGAACCATCCCACAATCCTAACCTAATTTCGACCGCTAATAGCGCGCGATATTATCCATTATCCCACCGTTCGGCTATTTTACCTGTAAAAGAGCATAGCTGAATTCATTATTCTATGCAGATAATGCAGAATTGAATTCAGCTACCTTTTGCCGTACGGCAACTCCATTTTTGCTAGCCCATGCGATTTCCATCGGAAATCATATCATGACGGGTAGCAACAACAAGTCGAAGCAAACGACGCCGTCGCATCATAGCGAAACCGCTTGGGAATTTATCAAAATATCTAATTAGTTTTCATGATAAATTACCCTAGCCAATTTGGCGTCACTTCGGCTTTTCTCCAGATACTTCATTCGCTGGAGATCAGTGCTCTATTTTTGTAGGTGAATAGCACCAACTTAATTTCCCCCTCCTTCACAGTTCTGTCTTCGTACAGATCAATGTACTCTGAGTCCACCATATTACCGAATTAGGTCAATGGGTTTCGCTCAGAACTACATTGATTCATGCTCATACAATCAAATCTACCCCAAGATAATCATACATCGAGTTTCTGTTCTCCCATTCTCCCGCTTTCTTCGATCATCAATTTACCGATGTAATCGACCACACATCGACGAGCGTGGCAATGAGAGAGCAGAAGTATGTTATCTTTTGGTTGTCGGGTGCAAAAATTGTATTTTCCAATTTCATCCCTTTTCGACTCAGCCGATTAACAACTTTAACAGGAGTAAGTTGTTACGCTAACCACCGCCGCGTGTGCATGCTTATGCACACGCTTTTCCGCAGAGAGTCCCTAATATAACCAAGTTTACTGTCGGAAATCGGATACTTCCTAACGAAAAAGAAGAAGTGTAAAGTTATAGTGATTCAAATTGTATTTATATTGCGATACAAATATATCTTTATTTGTTTTGCATGTAACAGGCTAACGCACCTCGAGTGCCCAAGAACGTGCTACTTATCAAAATGTTAATTAAAAACTTGGCCGCCATGGCGCACCAACACCGACTAACAAATTTATCTCCAAGAATACTAAAACAGAAATTACAAATCATCTCATTGAATAATGCAAAATCAAATAAACAAAAAAATTTATACAACAAATCAACACCAGTGTGTTTTCTATTGTTCCTGTCTTCCTGGGTGGACTATTCTCATCGGAGCAACGTCGTTGGGGATTTAAGGAATCCGTGTCGTGCCAGGCACACCAACTTATACCCCCACAGATCGTCTAAAAAAACATTTTTTTGTTTTAAATTGACATGAAATTGAGCCTTTTTTTTCAACAAAAAATATACATTTAAATGTTTATGAAAAATAATAGCTATTAATTTTTATTATCGTGTATACTTCTATTTAAATTCTATCTAAGAAGTTGTAGTCGATCCGATGAAAATTGCAGAAGTTAGTTATCGGGCGTTGAATTGAAAATCACGGTCTAGATTCCGTTTGAAGTGTTGAACTTGATTAGTACATGAAGAATTCAGAGCTTGCTATTTTTTTTACTTGGACAACATTAAGTAGTATTAGTATAAATAACTGACTAAGCTAAACAACTTCAACGCGCTTTCTAAGATGCTTCGGGGCATCTAAGACTGACTGTGAAATATGTATAGCTCTGCCGGTCTTTGTTACGTGCGGCTTCCACAATCCCCATCGTTTTTTGTTTGGTTTTAAATATAATATAATAGATGGTAAGGTGGTGAAAAAACACACGGTCCACATGTTTAATGTACGAACGTACTCTTGTTCGGTTGTGGATCGTGTGGAAGCTGATTGCCTTTTCGGAGTGGATGGAGATAGAGAGAGAGAGAAAGGGTTTGGTGTGCTTAGCTGTAGAAAGAACAGCAAGTTATTTTTGTTCCGTTTGTTTTCGATGAAGGAGAGAAGTTTCTGTTCCGTTGAAAAAGGTGATGTTGTGGTTCGAAAACGAAAAGCGGTGAGAGGAAGGAAAGGAAGAAGTGCAAACGTCCCGTCTCCTCAGAGAAAGTCGTGTTTTGCGTTAAGAAATTTATTCGAAGCATCTTTTTGTTCCTTTTTTTTCTTATTGTTAATTGTAAATTCCTATTCAAAAAGTAGAATCAATAAAGTGTATACAGTAAGTAAGTAAATGGAAAAGAAATTGAAAGGTTGTTTTTGTTGGTGATCGTGACGCATCCGCTTGAGAGGGAGGAACTTGGAGCACATGGACGTCGGAACCCATAGCGGTCCAAATTCCGAACAGCACTCAGAGGACCCCCGGAATTGAGGGTAAGTGCGGTAGAAAAAGAAAAGTGATTCCAGCGATCCAAGCAACGGGAGGTTGTAGTCGTCGGCAAGCGACACGGTTGTTTTTCCCCGCTACTTTCAACGATCGACTGCCACCATCACGTAACGGACCGTCAATTGTTAGCCTCAGCTGAAGTCCACACCCGTTACCGGTCCACCAGCACCGTTTCAGATGTTTGAAATCCTTGAAAAAAATCGTCTAACGAATGGCTCGGCCACTTGACTGAAGAAACAAAAACTCATATTAATTGGTGTTGGAAACTATACCGAAACACCTGGCGCAGCCTTTTATTCTTCTTCGGTGATCAACTATAACCACCCATGGTTTAACGCCGAAGATCTAGAGATTCGCTCTAGTCACTCGTTACTACAATCACATTTCAAATAAGACATCAAAAATTACACACAATTTCATGCAATTTGTTTCATTTTCCATTACATCTTTAAAAAAAAAAAAAAATTTGGATTAATATTTTTTTTTAGATGCTCAAGGATCTCTCCCAACCATTTCACGAAGTCTATAGGTTATTGGGATGGTACTTCACCTGGCGGATGAGATTTGGGACCCCACCTACTACTCAGTAATTGTGCCGAACTGCAAAATGGCAAGAGTCGTCAGTTGAACCTAGATTTGCACAATCAAAAGCAAGACACAACCTCCTTACCAACTCAGGTTTTGAGGCGGCTATTGGGTATCATTTTTGAGAAGCCAATAAAAAAAATTAAAATAAGTGTGACCAAGACACCGGTCCCTGTTTTACAGTTATTACCTCAAACATTCCTCAGGGGACTGGTATCAGTGAGAACTTTCAAAATGTATAGATTTTTGTTTCATTTTGTAACGTCCTATACCTCCTAAAAATTTGTTAAAGTTTCAACAAGAAACGTAACAAACACATTCGCAAGTGCATATTTTATGCTATCTGTTACGACTAAATTCAGTAAAAGAAAATCACGAAACTTTCAACTGTTTTTTGTTTTGGAATGACGCTTTTCCAAACTGAAGACAGTT